>BSBM01000437.1:7391666-8090000 GCA_027924585.1 Larix kaempferi
TTAATTTTTGGTTGAGTTAGGGTTTTATGCAGAAGAATAAAAAATCAATACACTTTAATGCAAAATTACATTTAATAAATAGTACAGCAGTAACTAACATAATTTTCATCTCTTTCAACTTCTCACCTTTAGCACTACCGAACTGGTTGCCGTGTTAAAGTAATCTTCAGTAACATGTAATCAATAAAAATAATCAACTTGTTTAATTAGCAATAACAGAGATAGGTGAAGATACTTACCTGGGTGTGGAACCTTTCCTGTTATATACTCATAAATGTTACTTTCAGAAAAGACTGAGCCTCTCAGAGGCCGGTCAACACTAGGTACCAAGTGACCCTATTAAAGGGTCAGGACAAACCTGAGAGAGAGAGATGACTGGGCTGAGGTACAGTCAATCAGAAGTGGTCAAAGACAGTAAAAAACACACGGGCTGTACCAAGACTCAATACAAGAGGTCTGATCAAGAAACTCAGTACAAGATGTAATCAAACAAAGTCACAATACAGAAAAAATCTGATAAGTCTTAATACAAAGGAACAGACCTCAACAAGGTCTCAGTACCAAAAAAAAAAACAAGTCAAAACAAGTCTCAGCAAACTGGATCAGGTTTAGGGTACTTCATAAAAAACATAGAGCAAACCTCAACAGCTATGACCTCCAAAGAAATACTCAGATCAGTTCTAGAACAAGCTGGTTGATCACTATAAATTTCTGATCATATCCCAAGGTTCACAGCCTCCACCAAAATTGACTTTCAGGCCTCACGACCTACAAAAGAAATACAACCAGCAGGTTAAGGATAAACTCAAAGGCCTTACGGCCTCCACCAACATTTAGATCTAGAGCACATGACTGAGTCTTAGGGTCACGGGTTTAGTGTCTAGCAGATGTAAAGGAGATTGGAGCTTATAAACAATAGACCGAACCAATAAATAGCAGATCGGGCCTCACAGAAACAGCTCGGGTCTAAAACACAGGTAGATCGAACTTGATGAAAGCAGATCGAGACTTAAGGAGGCAGACCGAACCTTTCAATCAACAGATCTGAGCATAAAGACTCTTGCTGAGATAAACCAAGTCTGCTAGGGTTCACAGCTAGCACAGAAGGAGCAGATCGGGTGCTTAAAAAAACAAATCTAACTTTAACCAATCCTCAGCAGGTGAAATGGAATCCAATCACGACTTGGATAGACAAGAGCTGGAAAGTTATGGCCTAGTCTCAAGCAGCAAAAATATACTTCAGATAAATCAGATCAGAGTTTGAATAGGTGGAAGTCCTAGACAGGTGAGCGAGCTGCTGCAGCATACGAACTTGGAACCCCTTTACGTCATCAGAATTGAGATGGATAAGATGATAAATGATAAGTAGAAGTCTTTAATATATAGGAAAAAGATCTTCTAGAAAGGTCAAACAATATTTAAGTTGGGGTTCCATCAAATTAGGAAGGTACCTGTTATCACACAACTTGTAGTTGCCCCTAGAGGTATCCCATCCGGGACGGTAGAGGAGACAAGCAACTAAAGAGGTGACCCAAGAGATGCCACGGTTCCCAATGCAATGTGGGAGTCACGTCAACCGAGGCACTCTTCGCTTTAGGTCAAGGTATAACTAGACCAAGGGGGAGACCCTATACCCCAATCACGATTGATTGGACCCAAACAAAGGTTTCTAAGGGTAGGTAAATGATGAGTTACGGAAACAAATGCAAGGTTAAGTGGACCTAAGAGTTAAGAGATGGTTGATGGTGGTGTAATGGATAGTTAGTGTTTCAACCTATGTATGGTTTAGGCCACATGATGGGGTATGATTACTTGGTATAGTACCATGTGTTTGCACAAGTGGGTCTAGTTTCTTGGGAAGTGTGAAATGTTTCTAGGTGGACCCACAAGGTGAAGTTAGGTATGAGGTTGGTACTATAGGTTAGGTATAGGCTAGATCTATAAGTTGAAGTTGGTTTTAGGAGTACCCATGTGTTAGATCTAGGGTTTGACACAAATCCCAAGAAGTGCGCCTTGCTTGGAGAAGGACTAGTGCCTTGTTGGAGGGGCTAATGGAGTCAAAAGGTATGTCAAAGTGTAGATCGGGACACCTAGAAGCCAAGTCAAGTGGGTTGAATGAGATCCAATGGTTGGATCTTACTAGATCTAGGTTTTTAAATGATGACCAAAAGTGGACCACAATCCCTTAAAACAAGGAATGCAATCCCCAAGGTGGATCTTGACGAAAGGACAGTATAGACCTAGGTTTCAAGGCATGGGCATTCCAAATCCACAAAAATCTCCAACACCCACTTCCTAGAAGTGGACCAACTCAAAAAATCAAGGGGGTGCGATTTGCTCAAGGAGGGTCAAAAATGGGTTTTGGTGGACCAAATCAAGTCCAATGGCCACCAAAATGTAGATCCGGGATGTTAGTACCCCGATCTATGTTCCTTCAAAGTTTCAAGTGAATCCAATGGCTAGATCTTAGTAGATCTAAGTTTTAAGATGCCAAGAAGGTCAAAAGGGGGTTTCAACCCCTTAAAACATGGAGAGATGTCCACAAGGTAGTTTTCACCAAAGTAAAGATATGGGTATAGGTTATCAAGTGTCTAGATGTCAAATCAAGTGGGATCTCACCTACCCATGTGCTAGATCTAACCCAACAAGCTTCTCTTAGGAAAATCGATTTAGGTTCAAGAAGGCTTTTTGTATTGAAAAGTGTATCAATTCTTAGCCAATCACCACCAAACTATAGATCCAACTAGGGGTGGATCCTATAGAGGTGGGTTTTTAATATCTTTTCAATTGCAAGGCTAGATCTAAGTAGATCTACAAAATACCAAAAACAAGGGTTTTAATTTGATTAGGGTTTTTGTGATCTAGAAATTATGGAAGATTCAAGGAAGAGAAGATCATACCTCTTGGAACATACCTGGATGAAGAGATGAATGCTAGTTGAGACGAGGATTACTTTGCCAAAGATCAAATGGAGAATTGTTGAAGCCCTCTTGCCAAATCGATTTTTCCAAGCCACATGTGATTCCTTCTAACCTGTCAAGCCAAGGAGCAAAGCATCAATTAGTTTAACAAATTGAAGGTAGATACAAGCAAGAGAGAGAGAGAAACATAGAATAGTTGACACAAAGGCAAAACTACTCCCTGTCAAACCAAAACGACTTCTTCCAAGATTGAAGGGCAAGCCTCCCCACCAATTCGCCCTTGTCCAAAATCGCCCTCTTAACCTGCAAATATGCAAGATAGCTACAATAGATCCTCCAGTGCAATGGACAATAGCATTTACAATCGAAACAACCAACATCCACTCCAATCCAAGCATGTACTCCAAAAGATAGAAATTTTATTCCAAGAGCCAAGAGCCAAAAATCTCTAGATGAATTTTACAATGAGAGGCTCCCTCCTTAAATAGGATGGGGAGAGAGTACAATCATAACCACTTTTTACATGAGTGGCTAAGATTAAAAGATCTCAAGATCTAATCAATGGCTAACAATAAATCATAACCATATATCACATGGATCACCCATATAATGATAGCGCCCCCACTAAAAAGGTACAATAAGGGGTGACGTCATCCACAAGAGAAAATATAAGCATCAAAATCCACCTCATGGTGACTAGGACATAACAATATAAGCTCATGGTGGGGCTAGGAGGTTTTAATCCTTACTAGCTCATCCCCAAGGCACAATAAAAATAATAAAATATGTCCAATATAATAAAAATGACCAAAACTGTCCTCAGAATCCATGACAGTCAAGCAGTAAATGTCCTCCTGTGATCAATCCGGGCATACCCACATGGTGAAAACTGGCTGGAAGGTAGTGATGCCACCCTGGAAGACCTCTGTGAAAACCAAATGCCAAAACCTTGCCTCAATTGCCCAAATCGATTTCCTCAGTGACCACTTTATCCCATTTTTTAACTGCCTCGGGAACTGTGAAAGTGCCAAAACTGCCCCCTAGGGTGCTAGCGCTGTCCATCTGAGCCCACCAGGCTCTCCGGGAGGGGGGATAAATGGTAATAACAAGTGGCTGGACCACCCCCTCCATCATCAGCGCCCTAGGTGAACTGGCCTCTCGGGGCCCATGCTGCTCAGGCTGGGAAATCAGCCCCAAATCTGGTCAACAAGTGTAAAACTGCATCAATCACTGTCAGAAGTGCCCGGAACTGAAAGATAAGTGTCTCAATGGATCCAGAAGACCCAAATCCACTAGGAATGAGTACTCATACATCATGGGTTGCCCTAATGGGCCAGCTGTAGGGTCCACCATATATGGACAATGTATAATCTGCTGATCTGAAATAATAATAAACCTGCTGAACTGGATCAAACATCATCTGCATCATATGTCCATCATATGATATCATCATCAAACATGTGGGACCATAAATCATCATCAATAATCATCCATACATGGCCCACATCATCACGGATCCCAAGAATATATAATCAAGGATAAATCACATCAGTAGACTAAGACAATGTTTCTCTAATCATTCCCACAGCTAAGCTCAAAGTATAAATTCCATTCAGTGGCATTAATCAAGTTAACATATTCCGTGGTTATATAAAATTACTTGCACAATAGTTCAAATGACAAACTCACCCATTGGACATGGTCAAACTGCTAGTGAAGGATGAAGGCTAGGAGCAAGGTTGGGCCGAGGGTTTGACTTGTCTAACCTAACTCAAAAATACTTTGGACTGGGAAAAAGGGGGAAGCTACAAACTCTGTGCTGGACAAAAGAACACGGGGAATGGCTGTGCCTCACAAATGGATAGGTTGTTTAGAGAGTGCTTATTCAACTTAGGCATCATGTCTACATCAAGTTGATCCAGGTTCATTAGGATCATTCAATTTTATTTCCATGGCCTTTTTGGCCTACATAACCCTTCGGATTTCAGATGTGCTGAGAAGCACAACTAGTTGCAGCTTGCATCCAGGGCATGTTTTTCACATATTTATAAGGTCAGCAATTGTTTAGATATAACTTTTAAGAACCATTGCTTTTTGGACCTTTCTTATACTATTCGAGGAGTATTTTTAGCTTTTCATTGCTCTTGCCCTTTTTTTTGTTTCCATGGGCGAATTTTTTAGTTTCCATAGGTAGAACATGAGCTTTCAGTTTTAGCCAACAACATCTCAAGTGACTAGGGGGAGTTCGAGCCAATGCCAAACATCGGGACAACCGACCAGAATGATTTAGGCCTACAATCCAACTCACCAAAGGCAAGTTCTGTCACCAACTCAGAGCCGAGACACTGAATAAACAGGGATGCGGTCCAAACACAGAGGTAGAAAAATGGGGAAGTCCTCGGTGTCAGAAAGTAAAATGAGACAAGTCAGGGTTTAAAGTCAAACAGGAAGGTCATGTATGGATGGAGACAAGTGAATATGGAGCCTACACTAGCAGACAACCAGTGTCGGGAAAGACCATGTCTATGTAAGGTGAAATACCAGTAAGTTTTGTTAAATGACCTAAAAGTGCAAGCAATTGTCCATTTTATGATTTACAGTTCATTTTAAATAGTTTGCCACATCAGGAATAATATACCAAGCACATGCCATGATCATGACTAAATCAACAAGATAATAATCCACAGTCAGTGAGAACATATCCATAACATCATCATAATAATCATCATCATGCATCATCTGAAACACTGCTGAAATACATCTCTAGGCACTGAACTGAAACTGTAATGGGATAAGTGGTCACATCAGTCATCAAATCTGAACTCTCAAGGCTCAGCCTTGACACAAGGTCATAAAATCTGAATAATGTACTGCTCTGATCATGAGTGATCCAAAATATATAGCCATGCTCTGGAATAAAGGAAGCTCTGGAATGTGCAGATATCTGCTGTACAAGAATAGTAGCCCTGCTACTATGGTGTGATAACATCTGGCTCCAGCTGGGACAAGTGCTCTAAGGGAGAGAGCACTTGAGAACCTCAGAATCTCTGGTCTCGAATTGCTCTACATCAATCTTCAATCCAGCACTGCACCATCCTTGCTTTCAGCTTTTATCTTGCACCTGTTCCTGCTCTCACAAACACTAGAATACCATCATGGAGCATGTATGGGACAAATATAAAATAAAACTGAAAACTAATCTAAAGAATAAACTGAAAATGCGTCAAAATATAAATATAGACTAACATGGCATATATTATTATCATTTATTATTTTTATTTATTGTGCAGGAGGACAAGAGTACTTTTTTAATCAGGCAATCTCAACTTGCACAGGCAGCCAACAATAGAAATGCTAACTATAATTTCTTAAATGTATGCAGGAGAAGAGACAAGCTTAGGAAGGAGCAAGGCTCAACTCAATAAAGAAGAAAAACAAGCAAATACTCCAAGCAGCAAAGAGAAAGAGACAATACTCAGCACACAGAAAAAGAAAAATCACACAAATCCTACTGCTCGAGTGAGCTTATTCAAGACCTACCTACCCTACTCTAACCAATTAGCACAAATGTTAGGTAAAATCATAAATCCAGTGTAACCATTCGTCAAACAGGTTAATGATTCTTATTAGATTTTTGATAATAGAACAAGTCAAGATCGGGCTAAAGATTAACAAATTTGAGAGCACAATCTTCTTGACTTGTTCAAACATTGAAGAATGGTTTAGATGATGCAATATGAAATTATGCCAAGGAGAAGACTGTCTGATGCAAACATCCTCCATCAAAGAACTGATAGGATCATAAAATTTATGCAAGTTAAACTCAGGGATGGATGGAGGGAAGACATAAGACATGTGATTCGATTCATTTTCACACAAATTAACTTCTTCATTTACTTCTCTCATATATTCAATTTGATTCTCCTTGGGACTGATGATCAAATAGAAACCAAGTGGAGACAAATCAAAGCTTAGAAGACGAAAAATCAAAGTTAGACCCTCTTGATGCTCAAAAATGGAGAAAAGATGGAATTGATCTTTAAACACCTTTTCTAGCCACCTAGAATGATTGATAAATTGACAACAAGCATTATGGTTCCAACGTGACTGAAAAGGGAAATGAAGTGCATTTTCTCCAAACACGTAATCATGCTTATACTTCTTATTGAAAATTTTAAAAGCAAAAGACTGAATAGACCACCAACCCAAAGATGATTGAAAAAGTTGGGAAGGGAGGGTGGATTGCAAATATGAACAGTCTCCTAGATGGATAGAAAGATTTGGCCTTGAAATTTGACAAAATGAAAGACCTTTCATAATAGCACTAGGAATGACTTCAAACTTTTGATTAAATCTGATTTGAGGACAAGATTCTAACTCTAAGAAAAAGCTATCTTGACTAAGGATAGAAAAATTTAAAGACTCATTATAAGAAGTGGAACAAAGATTAGAGCATCTAGTGTGATCTACTGGCTCATCCTCTCCTTCTATTGATTCATCATTAAAATCACAAGAGGATACTTGATCATTTTCATCAAATTGATCAGGGATAAAATTAAGAAATTTATTTAGAACGTCCTGATTATTTGCACAATGATCATGTGAAAGCACTACTAAAGGGTCTTGGTCAATGTTTCCACTTTTTTCTTCTTCAAAAAGATGAGGAGAAATTAAAGGATTGTTAATGATAGAATGATTAAGGAGTTCTCTTTCTGAAGGATCCACAGAATCAGAGATTTCTTCAAGGTCAAAAGGGGGGCTACTCAAGGACTGACTTGAAGTGTCATTATTATTATCATGGTCCTTGTCAAACTGATCCTCAACAACACAGTTATTGCTTGATGTCTCTGTTAAGGATTCTTCAATATTACTACCCCATTTATTCTTTAATAACCCAACAAACATATCATATCCAGTGATGGATCCTGGGGCTAAATTATCAAACCATAATCCGGCATTTCCACCTAATGTCTCACCCAGGGCCCGCATATAAACATCTTCATCATCAGCACCCCTAACTTCCATATAATCCCAAAATTTTTGTAAATGATTTTCAATTGACTCAAAATAATTTCCATAGAAACGAGGCAACCATTCAGAGTAATTATTTGGCATAAGATGAGGTGCCCCATGAATTTCAGAAAAGTCAAAAGGAGATGGCTTAGGTGGATTTCTAATAACTTTGGCCATTCTACTAGGGATTAGTTTTGGATGTCTAACTGGAATGCTAGAGTCATTTGACCGAATGCTTTGGTTGCAAGGCCTTGGTTGAACTTGACTTTTGTTTGAATTAATTGGGTTAATATTTTTACTTGAAGAATGAAAAGAATGATGAGAGTTATAAGAATTATGTACATAATCATTCCCATATTGATATGTTGACTGACCTTCATTACTTTCTTCCAACTGCCCTCTATAGCGAGATAGATTCTCATATATTTCATTCATACACCTTGTCATTTGGAAGAAAATGTCTGAATTCATTTATGATTTACAAATTATAAAATTGAAAGATGGGAATGGGGTCGATCCTCAGCGGAGTCACGAATTGGAGTCGCCAGGTAGATTTTTAAACTCTTCTACCAAGATGTATGTCGTTTAAAGTGCAGGGAGAGAGTGAGACAAAACAGGTATGTTGAACCAAGGTAGGCCTCTACCTCCCCGGCAACGGCGCCAAAAATGTTATCACACAACTTGTAGTTGCCCCTAGAGGTATCCCATCCGGGACGGTAGAGGAGACAAGCAACTAAAGAGGTGACCCAAGAGATGCCACGGTTCCCAATGCAATGTGGGAGTCACGTCAACCGAGGCACTCTTCGCTTTAGGTCAAGGTATAACTAGACCAAGGGGGAGACCCTATACCCCAATCACGATTGATTGGACCCAAACAAAGGTTTCTAAGGGTAGGTAAATGATGAGTTACGGAAACCAATGCAAGGTTAAGTGGACCTAAGAGTTAAGAGATGGTTGATGGTGGTGTAATGGATAGTTAGTGTTTCAACCTATGTATGGTTTAGGCCACATGATGGGGTATGATTACTTGGTATAGTACCATGTGTTTGCACAAGTGGGTCTAGTTTCTTGGGAAGTGTGAAATGTTTCTAGGTGGACCCACAAGGTGAAGTTAGGTATGAGGTTGGTACTATAGGTTAGGTATAGGCTAGATCTATAAGTTGAAGTTGGTTTTAGGAGTACCCATGTGTTAGATCTAGGGTTTGACACAAATCCCAAGAAGTGCGCCTTGCTTGGAGAAGGACTAGTGCCTTGTTGGAGGGGCTAATGGAGTCAAAAGGTATGTCAAAGTGTAGATCGGGACACCTAGAAGCCAAGTCAAGTGGGTTGAATGAGATCCAATGGTTGGATCTTACTAGATCTAGGTTTTTAAATGATGACCAAAGTGGACCACAATCCCTTAAAACAAGGAATGCAATCCCCAAGGTGGATCTTGACGAAAGGACAGTATAGACCTAGGTTTCAAGGCATGGGCATTCCAAATCCACAAAAATCTCCAACACCCACTTCCTAGAAGTGGACCAACTCAAAAAATCAAGGGGGTGCGATTTGCTCAAGGAGGGTCAAAAATGGGTTTTGGTGGACCAAATCAAGTCCAATGGCCACCAAAATGTAGATCCGGGATGTTAGTACCCCGATCTATGTTCCTTCAAAGTTTCAAGTGAATCCAATGGCTAGATCTTAGTAGATCTAAGTTTTAAGATGCCAAGAAGGTCAAAAGGGGGTTTCAACCCCTTAAAACATGGAGAGATGTCCACAAGGTAGTTTTCACCAAAGTAAAGATATGGGTATAGGTTATCAAGTGTCTAGATGTCAAATCAAGTGGGATCTCACCTACCCATGTGCTAGATCTAACCCAACAAGCTTCTCTTAGGAAAATCGATTTAGGTTCAAGAAGGCTTTTTGTATTGAAAAGTGTATCAATTCTTAGCCAATCACCACCAAACTATAGATCCAACTAGGGGTGGATCCTATAGAGGTGGGTTTTTAATATCTTTTCAATTGCAAGGCTAGATCTAAGTAGATCTACAAAATACCAAGAACAAGGGTTTTAATTTGATTAGGGGTTTTGTGATCTAGAAATTATGGAAGATTCAAGGAAGAGAAGATCATACCTCTTGGAACATACCTGGATGAAGAGATGAATGCTAGTTGAGACGAGGATTACTTTGCCAAAGATCAAATGGAGAATTGTTGAAGCCCTCTTGCCAAATCGATTTTTCCAAGCCACATGTGATTCCTTCTAACCTGTCAAGCCAAGGAGCAAAGCATCAATTAGTTTAACAAATTGAAGGTAGATACAAGCAAGAGAGAGAGAGAAACATAGAATAGTTGACACAAAGGCAAAACTACTCCCTGTCAAACCAAAACGACTTCTTCCAAGATTGAAGGGCAAGCCTCCCCACCAATTCCCCCTTGTCCAAAATCGCCCTCTTAACCTGCAAATATGCAAGATAGCTACAATAGATCCTCCAGTGCAATGGACAATAGCATTTACAATCGAAACAACCAACATCCACTCCAATCCAAGCATGTACTCCAAAAGATAGAAATTTTATTCCAAGAGCCAAGAGCCAAAAATCTCTAGATGAATTTTACAATGAGAGGCTCCCTCCTTAAATAGGATGGGGAGAGAGTACAATCATAACCACTTTTTACATGAGTGGCTAAGATTAAAAGATCTCAAGATCTAATCAATGGCTAACAATAAATCATAACCATATATCACATGGATCACCCATATAATGATAGCGCCCCCACTAAAAAGGTACAATAAGGGGTGACGTCATCCACAAGAGAAAATATAAGCATCAAAATCCACCTCATGGTGACTAGGACATAACAATATAAGCTCATGGTGGGGCTAGGAGGTTTTAATCCTTACTAGCTCATCCCCAAGGCACAATAAAAATAATAAAATATGTCCAATATAATAAAAATGACCAAAACTGTCCTCAGAATCCATGACAGTCAAGCAGTAAATGTCCTCCTGTGATCAATCCGGGCATACCCACATGGTGAAAACTGGCTGGAAGGTAGTGATGCCACCCTGGAAGACCTCTGTGAAAACCAAATGCCAAAACCTTGCCTCAATTGCCCAAATCGATTTCCTCAGTGACCACTTTATCCCATTTTTTAACTGCCTCGGGAACTGTGAAAGTGCCAAAACTGCCCCCTAGGGTGCTAGCGCTGTCCATCTGAGCCCACCAGGCTCTCCGAGAGGGGGGATAAATGGTAATAACAAGTGGCTGGACCACCCCCTCCATCATCAGCGCCCTAGGTGAACTGGCCTCTCGGGGCCCATGCTGCTCAGGCTGGGAAATCAGCCCCAAATCTGGTCAACAAGTGTAAAACTGCATCAATCACTGTCAGAAGTGCCCGGAACTGAAAGATAAGTGTCTCAGTGGATCCAGAAGACCCAAATCCACTAGGAATGAGTACTCATACATCATGGGTTGCCCTAATGGGCCAGCTGTAGGGTCCACCATATATGGACAATGTATAATCTGCTGATCTGAAATAATAATAAACCTGCTGAACTGGATCAAACATCATCTGCATCATATGTCCATCATATGATATCATCATCAAACATGTGGGACCATAAATCATCATCAATAATCATCCATACATGGCCCACATCATCACGGATCCCAAGAATATATAATCAAGGATAAATCACATCAGTAGACTAAGACAATGTTTCTCTAATCATTCCCAAAGCTAAGCTCAAAGTATAAATTCCATTCAGTGGCATTAATCAAGTTAACATATTCCGTGGTTATATAAAATTACTTGCACAATAGTTCAAATGACAAACTCACCCATTGGACATGGTCAAACTGCTAGTGAAGGATGAAGGCTAGGAGCAAGGTTGGGCCGAGGGTTTGACTTGTCTAACCTAACTCAAAAATACTTTGGACTGGGAAAAAGGGGGAAGCTACAAACTCTGTGCTGGACAAAAGAACACGGGGAATGGCTGTGCCTCACAAATGGATAGGTTGTTTAGAGAGTGCTTATTCAACTTAGGCATCATGTCTACATCAAGTTGATCCAGGTTCATTAGGATCATTCAATTTTATTTCCATGGCCTTTTTGGCCTACATAACCCTTCGGATTTCAGATGTGCTGAGAAGCACAACTAGTTGCAGCTTGCATCCAGGGCATGTTTTTCACATATTTATAAGGTCAGCAATTGTTTAGATATAACTTTTAAGAACCATTGCTTTTTGGACCTTTCTTATACTCTTCGAGGAGTATTTTTAGCTTTTCATTGCTCTTGCCCTTTTTTTTGTTTCCATGGGCGAATTTTTTAGTTTCCATAGGTAGAACATGAGCTTTCAGTTTTAGCCAACAACATCTCAAGTGACTAGGGGGAGTTCGAGCCAATGCCAAACATCGGGACAACCGACCAGAATGATTTAGGCCTACAATCCAACTCACCAAAGGCAAGTTCTGTCACCAACTCAGAGCTGAGACACTGAATAAACAGGGATGCGGTCCAAACACAGAGGTAGAAAAATGGGGAAGTCCTCGGTGTCAGAAAGTAAAATGAGACAAGTCAGGGTTTAAAGTCAAACAGGAAGGTCATGTATGGATGGAGACAAGTGAATATGGAGCCTACACTAGCAGACAACCAGTGTCGGGAAAGACCATGTCTATGTAAGGTGAAATACTAGTAAGTTTTGTTAAATGACCTAAAAGTGCAAGCAATTGTCCATTTTATGATTTACAGTTCATTTTAAATAGTTTGCCACATCAGGAATAATATACCAAGCACATGCCATGATCATGACTAAATCAACAAGATAATAATCCACAGTCAGTGAGAACATATCCATAACATCATCATAATAATCATCATCATGCATCATCTGAAACACTGCTGAAATACATCTCTAGGCACTGAACTGAAACTGTAATGGGATAAGTGGTCACATCAGTCATCAAATCTGAACTCTCAAGGCTCAGCCTTGACACAAGGTCATAAAATCTGAATAATGTACTGCTCTGATCATGAGTGATCCAAAATATATAGCCATGCTCTGGAATAAAGGAAGCTCTGGAGTGTGCAGATATCTGCTGTACAAGAATAGTAGCCCTGCTACTATGGTGTGATAAAAGTACCACCTTTAAACAAATAAAATCATAAAAATATAAAATATAAAATAACATGACTTGGGTGGGTACTAACTTTTAGAGTTAAAAACAAAAATAATAAAGTCACATAACATAAAAACATAAGTAGGGTGACATTAGGTGGGTACTAGGGTCTGTTAGATTATGACAACTGAGGAAGGTCTTCTGCATGCATGTGTCCTTGCATGCGGAAGATCCAAGTTTGGAAACCAATTGTAATTAAACTTGATTTTATTTATTATTGGAATATTTTTATTTAAAAAATATTAAAGTGAAAAATAATAAAGATAATGGCTGATTTAATCTTAGCCATTGATCTCATCGGAGAATCACATCCGTAGATTCATAGTGAGATTAGGCTTTTCGCTTAGCCAATAATTATAAAAGGAAAGTCAATTGATGGAGAGGACGCACATTCATTCCGACAGAGATTGAGAGAGCAGATTCGTGAGAGAGAAGTTTTGGAGAAGAAAACAGAGGAGCAGCGAAGCAAAGAAGAGCAACGCGGAAGGAAGAGAGAGTAGCAGCGACAGGGCAGAGGCATCCACCCAGCAGGCAGACCGTACAGCAATCCGTACAGTCTGTACGGATCCGTACAGCAAGCCGTACAGGCCGTACAACTGCAGCAACAAATTGCCTTTGGGATCTGTGCCACTCAGTTAGGTTTTTTTCAGCATTTCTGTGTGTTTTAGTTTTGCCATTGTTTGCTGGAAATTGATTTTCTGATTTGTAATAGCTCCATATTTTCTGAATTAAAATAATTTCTCACTGCTGCACCAGTTTTCCCATCTTGGGTTTTTCTGGGGGTTTATACCCGAAAGATATAGTGTTATTTCTATTGGTGTGATTGATTGATCTCTCAGTTATTTTATTCCGCTGCAATTTTGTTTATGAAGTGAAGAAACCCTTGGGTGGTTATTTGGTTGCAATTTTAATTGGCATGCATTTAGCCCTAGCTGGGTTTTAAAGGAAAATTTACAGGGTCAAGAGGGTACAAGGACCAAATATATAATAACATAAGTGTGGGAACATGACCCATCATAACATAAATGTGGATACATGACCCAATACCCTTAGGACCAAGGGTAAACTATAAAGTGGTCAAACCATAGTACCCATAGGATCAAAAACATCAAGGTATGAATCAAGAAGCAACTCAAAGTGGGTAGAAGACCCCACTAACCACAAGTCAAAGACAAAGGTACCACAAAATCAATAAACAACACAGTGTAAGGACCAAAACTAAAACTACCAAGGTGGGGAAGGTGCAACCAGTCATCTCTCTCTCAAATGTACAAATGTTCCATATAACCTGAAAGTTCATCATCGTTGTATAAGGAAGGGTCCACACGGATGATGTGATCATGTGGTCATCTAGAATGCTCCTAAGGTCAAATGTTAGTGGCTCCATCAAGGGGTGGCCAGTCCCTTGAGAACACCATCTAACTCAACCATCTCGAAGACCTAGGAGAAGAGGACATCACACATCATCATCTTGGTAATTGACCAAGAATCTCCATTCTCAAGGAATGGCTCTCAGCCCCAGGCTGAGCTTTCAGTCCTAGACTGAAACCACCTGCAGGACCTACTTGGTCCTTGTGACCAAGAATCTGCCTGGTCCTAGACCAGGATGTCTCTGTCTCAACCTGCAGGATCTACTTGGTCCTCGTGACTAAGAAACTGTTTGGTCCCAGACTAGAATACCCTAGAGACAAATAGGGGCCCTAGCCACATGCTAGGGACTTTGCCATGGCATCAACTTGCTTGGTCCCTGACCAAGAACCCTAGGAGACAGCTGGGGGCCCTAGGGTACCTTCTAGGGTCTTACTCTCTACTCTGCGTGGTTAACATGACTAGGAACCCTAGTTAATTGATTAGGGTACCATCCTCTCTGAGAATGGGTCTCACAACTGCACTAAAAATTAACACTTTGCACCCCACTAATAACAAGCTGACGAACAACCCCCACATCACTTTCCAAAACCATAGCAACATCCTTTCCAACAACTGCCATCTCAGGTGTCCTTGAGACCTCCCCCGAACCAACCTCTTTTTGAACTGACAGCAGGCTTTTCGTAGCCCACACCTTCCTTGTGAAAGACAGAGTACAATCCCCAACAAGATGACCATACTTATGGAAACAATTACACCTGGACGACACACCCAGATAGTCCAAAGATTGTGAATGTTTTTGAGAACCCTTTTGAAGGTCAATACACTTTGCTAACCCGTCTCTAAGATCCATATTGACCTAAATATGGGCTACCCTCATCAAACCTCTCTCCTTGAATGACATGTCTGCCTCCACGAAACATCCCAAAGCATTCCCAATCGCTTGAAATAACCAAGGGATCAGAAATCAATTAGTAAACCGAAGAACTTTAACCCAAATTGGAACCAAATTTGATCTTTCATGTATAGGCCCATAGGGTCAAATAAGGGTGTCCACCTCTTCAGTATTAAAGGGTTTGAGTTGTACTTCCAAGAGCTGGCTAAGATTTTTGTTGCATCCACAACAGAGCAAAAACGGAAAGCAAGTCATCCTCTAGCGAGGGAAAAGAAGATGGAGTGTATCCAAGCAATGAGCTCCAAGATGAAGAGACCCACTCCTTGAAACTGTTGTTTCCCAAGCAACGACCAAGGAAATGACCCACTAGCGTCATATCTCCCGACTCCACTGCTTCATGTATTTTTACCTCCTCGTCCAACACAAGATTTACAGGCAACGACTTCTGTTTTACACACTTTTTCCACCTTTTGTTATCCTGGTCCTGAATCTCTAGCCAAGCCTTAGCGTGACTGCCAAAAGACACAGGGTTGATTTCAATAGCATGAACAAGAGAAACAACTCACATAGGTGCAGTGGGACTACCACAGAGTTCTAAAAGTTCAATTGATTAACTGATGAAACCCACTCCATAAACCCTTTGATTAGCCCACACAACCTCATCGCTTTTGACAGCATCAAAACTCAAATGGTTAGCCTCAGAGGAAGGCTCCAGAAAAGGCAAAGATACACTTCCAAAACCAAGAAATGGATCAATGATGGCATGCATAACATCGCGATGCTCTCAACTTGGGGATATTATTGCCGGAAAAAATCGCGATTTTTTCAAATTTTGAATATATCGTGATATATTGGCAATATATCTCGCCAAAAATGGAAAATATTGGCAAAATATCGGCTGAGTTAGGAGATTTTTTGAATTTTTGCTCAGTTTGAAGAGGGAAAGCAGGGAAATGGGAACAAAGTGGTTATTCATTGTTACATTTGTCCATAAAAAGGCCAGAGGGAGGGGGTTGCTTTTGATGCTTTAAAAATTGCAAAAACTTGAATATTTCTGTATTTTATTAAGTTTGCCAATATTTTCTGGTATTTTCCTTGACATTGCTGTTAAGTTTCTTTTCCGACCTTCGGCGATACATTCGTCAACATGATGTTTGCAACATTGCATGCGCCTTTTGCTAAAGAGTAAAGACCTTCCTTGGCATTTTGTCCTTCCAAGACTATCTGTTCGATATTGTCCAATTCCCTGTTTGGAGGTGTTGATTTTTGTAGCATCAGACAGGTACTTCTGCATAGGCCAAGTGTTTGGCATGCAGGAGTCGTCCAGGAGACCTTTCAGACTTGGGAGTTTCACTTTAATTAAGTGAACTATTAAAGTGAATGTACTTTTGTTATTACCTTATGTAAAAGGTGAGGGCCCATGGTATTTGGTAGTCCATGGTATTGGCTCTAGGTATTTGCATATTGTAATGTTATAAAAGCCAGCCTAGGTGAGAGGAGGAGATGGAACAGTTTCACAGAGTGAGTAAGATCTCATTGAGTGGGTGGAGAAGGACTTCCATCCAAGTGTGAGGGCAGGGGCCGAGGAATAGAGCAAAGGGGCAGCAAAAGAAGTAGTAGCCAGGTGTGATAGGCTAGGCTACTTGTTGTTTTGTATATTCCTCAGGAGGGCTATGATCCTAGGACAGGAACCCATGATTTTTAATAAAATCATCTGTTGCTGGTTTTTCCCCAGTTGGGGTTTTCTAGGGTAAATCTGAGCGTCAAATGTGATGATTTCCTGTGTTTCTTTCCACAGTGTAATTGTTAGATTCAATGCGTTCTTAGTTAATAATTGCAATAAATTATTCGAGACTAGGAATCGGATCTGGATCTAAAATTCAACACTGCATATGAGGCCTAAAGCAAGCCAGAGGGAGTTTTGACAACCTTGGCACAGTCCCCGTCACCAGCGGCAGTACCCACTATGACATCTAGCCCTAAAGTCCTGCTCTCCTGAGTTTTGACCTCGGGACTAGAAGCAACCACATCATACCTAGGAGACCTTGTGCCTTCGTGGACCATAGGAGACCTCCAAATGCTTACCTCCTCAAGAGGATCCTCCGAGAAATCCACCAGCTCCCCTGAAGAATTCACCACATCCTCCATCCTCCACCTCCCAAATATACTTCCTATAGGCTATAACTTACCATACATCAAAGAGAGCCTCCAAACTAGCCTAACAGAAAGTGGACATCTTACTGTTGTTTTTGCATACTTATTTTTATTTGATTTTATCATAGATTTAGTTCCGGTACTTTGTAGGAGTTGCGTTTGCACACCCATATTGTACTTGACTGACTGTATCCTTTTAGTCCCATTGACCTACTTTTGTGGTCATTCGTTGTGTTAGTTTTGTACCTAGGGAAGTGTTCCCCAAGTGACAATAGCCTAATGTCACTTAGAAGGGGGAAAAAGTGACCCTCACATTAAAAGTCACTTAATGAGACTTTATAATTTTAAAGCCACTTTTTGCTAAAGTTAAGTGGGTGAGTAAATATTTATTTATGTGAATTAAATAAAGTGATGTTTTTACTCTCATTCAATCTTGGCCATTGGATTAGATCATTTGTCCACCGTTGGATTAGAACCCACTTAGGGTTAGACAAAAAGATGAGGGAGGCTCATTTCACATTCATTCTTGAAGAGTTTGAAAAAGAGAGAGGTCGAGAAGAGAGAGCTAGGGCTCCTGCACGAATATCGAGGCAGCCATTTTCTTTTGGCACGATTTTCAAGGCACAGACTTGGCATTTATTATCAGCAGGTTTACTTCAGTATTGCACAGATCCCGAGGCAGTCCCAGCTTGCACAGAAATCGAGGGACCGTACTGCTGCATTTAATGCAGTCCGTACAGCACGATTTTGAGGATAAATCTGGGCACATTTCCCAAGGAAAACAGGCACGAGTTTCTATGCAGAAATCTGGGCACGCATTTCTAAAAATTAGACTGATTTTTTTAAATCCGTACAGTCTGTCTTTTGCACAGTTTTCGAGGCACTTTCTGTTGCACAGTTTTCGAGAAGGTTGGCACTGTTATCAAGGTGATTTTTCAGCACAGAAATCGAGACAGAGCTGGCACAGAAATATAGACAGACAGTGACACAGAAATCGAGATAGTGGTGCAGAAATCGAGGCACAGTGAGGCACAGAAATCGAGGCAGCACCCAGGGTGACTTTGGTTGGTCAGATAAGTACATGTTTGACTGTAATAATTTGTGCAGAAATATTTGCTGAAGAAATAATAAATCTCTCTCTCTCTAACTGGTTTTCCCCGTGGGGGTTTTTCCAGGGCTTGATTTTGGCAAAAAATCTCTGAGTCTATTATTTTCATGTGTGAATGTTGAAATGTGTTTTTCAGCCTGTTAAAAGCTTTTTACTGTGTGTTTATTGTTACAGTAATTTTTTATAAGTAACCTACAGCCAATGCATAACCGGCTGTAGGTGAAAACCACAAATTGTTGACATAAACCAGCAAACAGTCGAGCAGAAAATTTCTACACGTTGGACATTAATAAAATTATCTTATCTTATGTGGCTACAACCTGTGGTAGGCTTCATGCAAAAGAGATCAAATCATCGCAAACTAGTTTACTTCCAAGTTTGTACCTTGTTTATGTCTGTACATCTCTTTTCTTTTATTGTATATTAAAATCTTGAAACTGATGGTTGATGATGTCTTTACCATTTTTATGCTCTAGGTGGATCTGGTAGAGCCTGTTTCACACTTTCTGGAAAGTGCTCGTGAAAAACTGAAGGTTTGCAGTCAGTCCAAATCAGCGGCAAATCGTGCTGTGAATTTTTACTGTATTCCTCTGCAGGTACATTATTAGTTCAGTACACTGCTGTGCATTTTTTGTACTTTGCAATGTGCATTGTTAAACTGCAAAAGTGAATAATTGAACTGAAAGCCTTTCATGCTATATGACATGGTAGTAGTTCAGCCTAGAATAGGGAGGTATCAAACTTATGTGAAAGCTACACTACTGAAAGCCTGACATGCTACATTTCATGCTAGGAGTTCACCCCAAAAGAAGGCAGATATGATGTTATATGGATTCAATGGTGTATTGGGCACCTTACAGATGCTGATTTTGTTGCATTTTTCAATCGAGCCAAGGTATTGGGCACCTCATTCCAAATGATATTGACTAGGCCATATAAGTACACTTGGATTGTTCTTAGTACCTTACTGAAGAAAGCAGGCTCTGGTCAGTACTAGTGTTAATGTGGACACTTTGTTGAAAGTCTGATATGTAATGTGCATCTCCAGGTAGGTCTTAAACCTGAGGGTTTCTTTGTCTTGAAGGAGAATGTTGCAAGGAATGGTAAGCAGTTTACAGGAACTTTTGTCGACAAGTTTTCCATTCCTTTTTTAACCTTGGATGTTATGGAGATCTGATATGAAGACCATGCCTGTAGGATTTGTATTAGATAAAGAAGATCACAGTGTCACTAGATCTGATTCTTACTTCCAGGACCTTTTCAAACAGGCGGGATTATATATATACAAAACAAAGGTATAAAAACGTTAATATTTATTTTTAGGAACCTGAGATTCAGATAATGGCGATTGTATCCTATAATTTTTCATGTACTGCAAAGTAACTTTTGGGAAAGCCATCAGAACTTGGGGTCCCCCTATTTGATTTGCGGTCCTTTTCCAGGCACAGAAAGGCTTTCCCCAGGAATTATTTCCAGTCAAAATGTATGCCTTGACAACAGAGCCACCTGCAATCGTGCAAGATGTTTCCCATGAAAGAAGATCAAAGAGACGAATTAAGAAATCCTGAATCATGTAGGGTTTTTGGGAAAATGAAGGAGTCATTCTGCTCCAGTTTTCCAGGAATTATTGAGAAAGCTCTTCAGTGCTTATCAAGTGCAATGATATTAATGTTCTGTAATTTGAGAAGGGTTCACATTTTATTTTATTTTTCAATTTTAAGTTGGACTGAGGGCTCAAATGCAACTCTCCACTTATTAGCTGTCCACATTCTTTCTGTGGCTTGGGAGCTCTGCACTCAGTGTGTGTTGCAAGGACACTGTCCTGGTTACCTAGGGCAGTCCTAGGCAGAAGATGAATGATAAAACCGCAATGCCCATTATTTGAGGCATTGCTGACAAGAGCCTCAAATGTTTCAATATTAATTATTTCCTAAAAGTTAATTTTATTTTTTAGAGGCCAAATGTGTCTCTTCAATGTAATGTTGCATTATATTTGTTAAATTTAGCTATATGTTTTTAAGCTCCAGTATCGTAACACAATTTTCATTTTGTATTCTTTATATCTCATTCATTTCTCATAGAATGAACACTGATTAATTTGTAGCACTTCCTATATTGTATCTATGCTTCAATAGTTGAACTGAACATTTAGTTCTTCTTGCTCGGTATATTCACCCAAACTAGAAATGCAAACTTTAGGGTAAAAATACTGTGCTTCAAGGATCGTGTAATATGTCACTATGGGTGTTAATTAATTAATTAATTATGTTAAATTTAACTATATGTTTTTAAGCTACTAGTATCGTAACACAATTTTCATTTTGTAGTCTTTATATCTCATTCATTTCTCATAGAATGAACAATAATTAATTTGTAGCACTTCATATATTGTATTTATGCTTCAATAGTTGAACTGGACATTTAGTTCCTCTTGCTCAGTATATTCACCCAAACTAGAAATGCAAAGTTTAGGGTAAAAATACTGTGCTTCACGGATCGTGTAATATGTCACTATGGGTGTTAATTAATTATTTCAGGTCTGGTTAGTGTAATTTTAGAGAAATAAGGGTATGTCTTCTTTTGGAAGTAGAGTAATGACAATGTGACCTATGAAACAATAATCTTTATAAAAGTTAAATTTCCCAAGTGTTTTCAAAGATGGGCGAAAACTTGTCAATCTGAAAAATAATGATTTAAAATACCCGTCTTGCTAGAATTTGTAAAATTATGTAAAACATGAATGAACCTTTCTTTGATCAATCATATCTCCAATCAATAGTCTTGCTTAGACTATGGATGCCCCTTATGTTCACAACAAAACCTATGGTGGAAGCATTGTCATACCTCCTCTTCTACCTATAAATATTATGAAGATATCCACATCGCGCTACAACTCAAATCTCCCTAAAGGTGGAGAGATCCAAAGCAAGCAGTTTGCCTTATCTTTGGGGAGCATATAGATGATGAACATATGTTTTGGGGTTGTAAATGGCCTCAGGTGCATTGAAGTTTTGAGGATAGGTGGATTGAAGCTTTCAATATAGAAAATTGGGTAATGGAAACTTTCCAAGAAAATTTGTAGTATGGTGATTACTTATGCTTCCAAATCTATGCAAAGCTAAAAGTTTTACTGAAAGTTAGGAGTGTCAAATATGTCAAAAGTCTAAAATTAGTGCCTTGCAAAGGCCATAATTTATACAATTTGGCATAGGAATAAGGCTCTCCAATAAATCACTATTAAATCCAAGCAAAATGTGGAAGCAAGTGTGCTGCAAGGCTGCAAACAATATTAAGCATGGGGCCCTATCAGGCATTTCCAAAGTGAGTTCTTGCTAGTAGTTGCCTTGCCCAAACCATCAATCTTAGAGATAATGGACATGCTGATATGTAGTTTGATAACAAAGCTTTTGGTTTTATCGGCCATGTACAATAGTTCAAAATTGCTTACAAACTTGAAGGCTACTTGGTTAGATGGTTAATGCCTAGTTATTGTTAGTTCAAATTTTGCAAGCCCCTAAACCTTATTTTTCTTGGTCTTAATATAATGGAACCTAAAAAATAACCTTGGACAAATTTGCTCAAGACCTTGAGCCCTTGTTCCGAAGTCAATTCTTGCAAGCAATAGCCTTGCTTAGACTATCAATCCTGGAGACAATGGACATGCTAATAGATAATTTGATAATGAGGCTTTGGTCGTATTGAATATATAATTTGATAACGAGGTTTTGGTCTTATTGATCTTGTACAATGGTTCAAAATTTCATACAAACTTGAAGGCTACTTGGTTAGATGTTTAATGTCTAGTTAGTTTTAGTTCAATTTTTTCCTGGTTTTAACAAAAAGGAACTTAAACAAATAATTTTTATTTTTAAATAGAGAAACTTGTAATGCCATGTAAACATTAACTTAGGGAAAGCAAATAAAATAAATAAAAGTGTGTGCGTGTGCACGCTCGTGTCTGTGTGCGCATGCACACACACAC
The DNA here is from genome assembly GCA_027924585.1 of Larix kaempferi. Taxonomy (NCBI): domain Eukaryota; kingdom Viridiplantae; phylum Streptophyta; class Pinopsida; order Pinales; family Pinaceae; genus Larix; species Larix kaempferi. The sequence continues at coordinate 7,414,271 of BSBM01000437.1, forward strand.
AATGTCTTGGTTTTCATCTTTTACTAGTGGGTTTCTATCTTTGGTTCCCACAATTATTGTTGTTTGTGTTTGCTACAAGTTCGACAACTCATATTTTAATCCTCTTATATTTCCTTAGCGAAGCTTGCTTATTGTCTAGAAGTTTTAATTGTCTTTTTTAATTCTTTGTCACCTCCTAGTTCAAATTGGCTTTCTTCTTTGTCTTCATATTTTGGATAGGGGACATTTCCTTTTGAGTTTGTTTATGGCCTACTTACCATTGAGTCTATGATTTCTTTATTACTTTCTTTTGTATTATTGGGCTTTTCCTTTTTCAAGTCCCAAATGACTCTTTTGTTCCTCATATTTGGTTCCTATAAACCATTCACTTCCAAAGTTGAATTGGTAGCTTCATGCAAGGTAGGAAGAAGTGAGATTTCAATAAACATGATAGTTTATTGCGCCGAGAGGTGCTTTCTACAGCCCAAAGTGGACGAGATGTGTCACATCTGTCACGTTGACGTGGCACATGTCGACTTAAATTTAAATTGGCTAGATTGTAAAATACATTTATATCAATGTACAATGAATTATTGAATATCAAGATACATGTTTTTTTAGGTGAAAAATATATATCGAATTTCAATTTCAATTTCCATTTAGCATCCTCACATTTTAAATACATCTTTTCATAATTAGTTTCAAGACAACTAAATCTTTGTGTATTAGTTAGTCTTGCCTTGATTTGATCTACAAGAAGACATATATTCACAACAGAATCACTCCATATGGATTAAGAATAACTATTTTACTTCATAATCAATGAAAGAATGCAATTCTAGCCTATTTGTAGGATTTATAGTTGGCACGCGGATGATTTCGATGGAGAATATATTGATTATGCATTATTAAGTTAAAAACAGAACAATATGTCAGGTATTAGTTTTATGATAATTGCAAATTAATAATAATTGGGTAAATTGCAAGTACTTTACTTCATAATTAGTTAATGAATTCAACTTTTGTGTATTTGTAAGATTTATGTGTTATAGTTTACAGCATGAAATAGTTGGCACTTAGGCAAATATATTTGGGTAAATAACTGTTTTACTTCATAATTAATTAATTAAGGCAAATTTTGCATGTGTAGGATTTATGTGTTAGCATTTACAACATTTACAACATGATTCCAAATTGGAATAGTTGGTGCCTAGACAATTATAATGGAGGCAAATCTTTTGTCAAATTTAGGACCCTAAAGTGGGTTAATGGATGCAATTTTTGTGTAGTTGTATGATTTATGTGTTATAGTTTACAACATGAAATAGTTGGCACTTAGACAATTATATTTGGGTAACTAACTATTTTACCTCATAATATTTTAATCAATGCAATTTTTGCATATTTGTAGGATTTACATGTCAGCATGATTCAAAATTGGAATAGTTGGTGCCTGGACAATTATAATGGAGGCAAACCTTTCCTTAAATTTAGAACCCTAAAATGGGTTTGCACTTGAAGAGATTTGATCCCTCTTGACACATGCTAGAGCCAGAGTTAAGATGGATCTATGCTGGTGTAAAGAGGCTCTATGTTCTCATAATTTAGAATTTGAGTCCAAAAACTTCCATTCACCTATAAAATTTAAAGCTAGGCCTTTTGTTGGATTGTGTAATGATATGTGTATTGATGTCTAGTAAGATGTAATGATGTCATAACTAACAAAGCAAGCGTACTTTTCTTCTTAACTCTATCTTATGTAAAATGAGTTATCTCACATGCATCATGGAGTAAAATTATCTTATTACCATTATTTTTATAAGAGAGGTGGAAAAATATTTATCCCACATGTATTATGGGATGTACATCTTTCATACCTCTAGCTATATAATAGAGGTGAAGGAGACCCATTGGGTACATGAAAATTATTTGTGAACAATATTGTAAAGCTGTGATGTAAAACATATGTGGGAGTGCTCAAGACTGGAAGTTTCATAAAGAATAAGAAGATCAAGCCTTTCCGTGAATGTTTTCCCATTTGGGATTTTACCATGTAGAATTGATGTTATCTCTTTTCTCTTTCTTTTCCTCTCTTGCACTTGTTAATGATTATTTGGTGCTTGTGTTGATAGGAGATTAGATTAGTAAGATTTTGATTATTAATTTACATGTTAGTAATTTATTGTTGTATGCTAATGCATATTTTTCTGTTATAACACCTTTGAGAGTATTGATCTTTACACATCTTCATTAAGGATATATTCCTTTTAGATAGATTCTTTTTCCTAGAAACTTTCCCAAATGATTTCCAATAGTTTTTAAATATTAATCGTTGCAAGTTTGGAAGTGTTACATGGATTAAGATGGACTCAAACTCTTCACAAGGTAGGTTAAGTGTGGGTGCCACAACTTTTAGGCTAAGCCACAAAGCATTCGAAAAGGGGTTCTTAGTCATCATTACAAGTTTGTCTTATTTCGAGGCAAAAATTATTGCACCGAGTGAAATGAGGTGCTCTACATCCCAGTATGGGGGAGATCTTCTAACGTCATGTACCGTTACATCTAATAAAACGTAAAAATGTAGCGTTACATCTAATAAAACGTAAAAGGTGATTGCACTTAAAAAGAAGTAAAAAGAAGTAAAAAGAAGTAAGTAAAGTAAAGTGAAGTAAAAAGAAGCAAGTAAAGTAAAGTAAAAAGAAGTAACTTAAAGTAAAGTAAGTATGGGGGAGATGTTGTAACGTTTGTGATGTAATGTTTGTTACTAACAAAATAATTAAAAAATTCATGTCCACTCATAATTTTTTTTATGGAAAGTATTTAAAAAAAATCCACTTTGGTTCATAAAATAAAATATTATGAAAAGTAATTAAAAAATAGATGTTCGTTTATAAAATAAAAACTTAAAACTTAAATAGAAATTGGATCCCTCTCGGTGTTTGATAGATACGGGTTTAAGATGGATCTATGCTGGTAATAAAAAAATTCTGACACAGTGTAAAACTTAAATTAATTGGATTTAAAAAGGTTCATGACTGATAAGTTGAGGAATAAACTCTTTACTAAGGGCTAAAACCCCATTGAAAATGCAAACTAGAGGAAATAGTAGAAATTAAGGAGGACAAACAAGGACACCAAGGAATATTTAAGAGAAGTAAGAAATCATCCCTATTCCTAGAGACATAAGTGGCCACAATCATATGGAGTTAAATGTTTTTTATTGAGTATATACTAATATTACATAAATATGCAATGACGGAATGGCAACATTGTGAATATAACTAGGGATTTTCCTGAGCCACCATGGTCATCTATTGGTTGGTAACTCTTGTTGTGTACAAATTCTTATGGTTTGTGGTGCCTCCTCTCATTAGTTGGTTCATGCCTACATAGCAATACTAGTGGGTTCCCTTACCTCCTTGGTGATGGTGCAACTTTTTATCTAATATGAAAGATGACATGCAATTAAGTGACAAATCCCTTATGGGGGCAATTTTTCCTTAATTTGTTCGAATTGTAGATGGGACTTGCTAGATTCTTTCGTAGCTCTCTTTGGCCTCGATGGTTCCTCCCATCAAAGGAACAAGCTCTAAGAAGGCAATTTAAGGTTGTGTTGTTCTAGAGGAAGCATTGCACCCCATGTTTTGTCCTTGAACATCCCTAGTCCAAGGAGGAGAAATTTTACTATTAGATCCATGGATTGGTCTATATATCAACAATGTATGGCTAAAGCTAAAAGAGCCCAGAGCTTGGAATTAAGAAATTGGGGGTTCTTTCTTGGAGGATACAATGGTGATCCACCATCCACTTTGGTGGCAAAGTTTTTTCATCAAAATTTCTCTCTTTTGTTGACAAATTGTGAGGCTTTTGCAATGGACCCTATATTATTGTTAGGGACAACCTCTTTAAGAGACCTTGGAATCCAAGCCTCAATCCTCAAATTGAATTACTATGTTCAATCTTGATCCTTGTTGTGATTTCCCAAACTAAACCTTGAATATTGGAAAAATCCCTCGCCATCATCAATAATACTTTGGGAAAATTTATCACCTTGGCTCTAGAGATAACAAATTTGCCAACTTCAACTTTTGTGTAAACCTTCATTGAAGCTAATTTGAGCAAGATTATTTCTAAAAAAATCATTTTGGAGTACTGTCTGCTTTGACTACATACACCTTGTTGCTTCCTATAGACTAATGCTTCTTAGGCAAAAAACCAAAGAAATCAAAATCAAGCGAAGCCCTAACTAGCTAACTATGCACATGGTCTAGCTCCACCCCTTGATGAGACTAGTGATGCTCCTCTCATACACGAGGAGGTTGTACAAGATAAATATTGGAGGCATCCCCCATGCAAGAAACATCTTTCTTATTTGTTAATCCCCTAGGAATGACCAACTAGGGACGATGATAATCAACCAGAAAAAGGGAATAAATCCTTTTGACAAGCTACATGGTGAAAGGAAGTTGAGATCATCACAAAACCCAATAAATTCGGAGGGGGTTGCTTTGGAGCATGTATATAAAGGATGGACATAAATAAGGAACATAAGAAAAAGAAAGACAACCTTTTAAATTATAAGACATTTCCATCTTAGAATCTAAAAAAGCCTACCTCTTATTGTAGAGTAAATAAAATGTTAATCGACATCCTAAATGATGCATCACTTAATTTGGATACACATTTAGAGACGATTCAATCAATTAGTATGTATTGATAAGAATATTTTAAAATAACTAATGTAAGGGTCATTTCTCAAATATTTGCTTTAGAGTAGTTTTAGAGTAGTATACTTGTATGCTCGGTATAAATTCTTGTACATAATTTTCTTTTTAATGGAATTTTATTTACTTACCATAACCTAACAATATTATATGTTTCTATAGTATATTTTCCAATAGGAAAATATTCATCACTTTAAATAAAAAGTGATCATGGACTGTCCTCTGGGGACTTCATTATATATCAAAATGTATTACAATACTGTTCATAAGTTCATAAGTCTGAAAGCCATTAAGGCTACATAGAAAAATTCAAAATACCTGTCTTCCCTAGTGTTTCTTACTGCCCATAAGGCACTACTTGGACCTAGATATCCATCAACTGATTGAAAGCTGGTTGATTGTTGTGAATGCCTGTTACCTCTAGTCTTCCAGGAGGTAATGCAAGCGCCGGCTTGGATAGGTAATCTGCTTCAGAGTTCAATTCCCGATAAACATGCGAGAACTGGATATGATCAAAGTTAGAGATTAGAGCTCTAATTGCATGAAATGTTTCTATAATATATATTATAATATATGTCGATAATTTGTTAATTGGGTGTAGCTCGAAAGCTTGAGAGGAATATTGAACATTATTCTCCCCTGCACAAGTTCAGATTCCACTATCTGACATGCTTGCTCTCTTTGTGAGTCAATTGTTGAACATGTGTTTCTTCTTTGTAAACCAAATGTTTAAATCTAGCGGGAGTAGAGTATGTACACATCTCTAAACTAAGCACTCAAATTTCCACATGGAAGGGATCCCTCGTCCCATAAATAGGGAACTCATACACCAATTCAACATTTGGCTAAGCTTTAAACTTAATATAAATTATTATTATTACAATACTATATAATTTATAATAGTTAATATATAATCATATTTTGTTATAAGATATAATTAGTTAATAGAATACAAAGACCCAAGTTCAAATCTTTATGGGCTTTCTCTTATCCTTTATGTTGTATTGCAAAATGTGGCTACCTAGTAATTGCAATCCTCTCTCCATTAAAGGAGATCATTGTGTTGATTATTGGGTTCATCATATACTTATGAGCAACATTAATTGTAATTAATGTAATTTGAATCAATACTTATCATCCTTCTCATTTATAAAAATGTAAGATAAAAATCCCTTGGTTTTTTTCCCTATTGGGATGTTTCCCTTTAAAAAGACTAATTATCAATATAATAATTATTACACTTCACATCTAAGTATGAGATACACTTATATATGATATAATTATTATATTATATAACTTGTTTCCTTTTAATAAGGCTAATTATCAATATAATAATTATGACACTTGACATCTAAACATGTGGGATACACTTCTAATATGATATAATTATTATATTATATAACTTTCCCACGGAGACATTGATTTTGAGGGTCTTTATGAGGCACTAAATTTTTATTGATGGTATAGGAAATCAAGTTTCTATTAATATGGAATTTTGATCAAATTATTGAAACTCTGACTCAATTCAAAATAGGGAAAAATCTCTAGACATAAAGTTGACTACGTCTGGTCGGGTGGCACTGAGATACATGAGGTTGCCAACCAATCTCTTTAAAAATGTTGTATCAACATTGTCTACATTGTTTACTTTGCTGAGTTTTGTCCTTGTTGCAATTAGAATTGGTGCTGCTTTACAATTCATCATCCAAAGGCATCTTTCCATTATATACAAAACTTGGATCATGGTAAAACTATTATCATATTTAAGATTTTATAAAATTTGTTACATTTTTATTTGAAAATCAATTTCAATTTTTAGAATAAAAAATATAACTATGGTTTATAATAATATATGTTAATAATTTATAATTATATTTATATAATTATACATATAACTATATAAAATCATATAATAATAATAATTTATATTAAATATTAATAATATAGAAACTATGTTTCACAATGAGGAGAGAACATGAGTAAAATGTTCATCACGGAGAGTACATAAGTCAAATGTTCATCAATAGGTAAGATGATTATTTATACAATATAGAATCAAGGAAAAATATAATTTTAATGACGTAGTCTTTAATTTTTAAAAAGTTTGGAAATGCATAAATAAAAATAAAAATAATATGATATTAAAAATAAATATTTTCAATTATTTTAAAATTTACAAAACAGACAATTTAGAAATAATTAAAAATCTTAAAATTTATATTTTGTTGGGTTTAGAGGTCCTTTCTACAATTTAAAGTGGATGAAATGTGTCTATATTGTAAAATCCGTTCTATAACTATTTTAAGGCAATTTTTGCATATTTGTAGGGTTTATGTGTTATTGTTTAGGATCCCAAATTGGAATAGTTGACACGTGGATGAATATATTGGATTATGTATTGTAAATTTGATAATAGAACAATAAGTAAGTTATTAGTTTTGTGATAATTGCAAATTAACCAATAATTGGGTAAATTGAAAGCATTTTACTTCACAATTAATTAATTAATGCAACTTTTGTGTATTTGTAGGATTTATATGATATAATTTACAACATGAAATAGTTGGCACATGATTAAATTTGGGTAAATAACTATTTTACTTCATAACCAATGAATGAATGCAATTTTTCCTATTTGTAGGATTGATGTGTTATACTTTAGAACAGGTAATAGTTGGCACTTGGACCATTAAATTTGGGTAAATAACTATTTTACTTCATAACCAATGAATGAATGCAATTTTTCCTATTTGTAGGATTGATGTGTGATACTTTAGAACATGTAATAGTTGGCACTTGGACCATGAAATTTGGGTAAATAACTATTTTACTTCATAATTAATTAATTAATGAAATTTTTGCTTATTTGTAGTATTTAGGTGTTAGCATTTACAACATTTGCAACATGATTCCAAATTGGAATAGTTGGTGGTTAGATATTAGTTTTGGGTGAATATCTATTTTACTTCATAATTAATTAATTAATTAGTTAATGCAACTTTGACCTATTTGTAAGATATCCAAATTGGAATAATTGGTGCTTGAATGATTATAACCTAAAATATATTAGATTAAATGTATTTTTAAGTTAATAATATAACAATGAGTTAAATATTAGTTTTGTAATAATTGCATATTAATAAACCAACATAGATCCATCTTAACGCTCAGACCAAGGATAAAATCCCTTGAGGTGCAAACCCCTTTTTAGAGTCCTAAACTTCCTGAAGATATTTGATCCCTATCAGCCCTTGATAGAGCTAGAGTTAAGATGGATCTATGCTGGTATAGTTTTAATAAAAATAAAAAAAAAAAAAAAAAAAAAGATGTATAATTTTTAATATCAATGTTGTGGGAAAAACAATCACAAAGAAAGAGTGCTCTTCCCAATTGGAGGATCCTTGTAGGTTACAAAAGGACACAGTATTGTAGATTGTGAATTATTATTCCATTTACCACATGACAAAGAAAACTCAAAGCAAGAAATAAAATAAAATAAAATGGACAAGTGCTAAGCAAAACAAAAGAGTGTGCTAGACTAATTGATGATTGCCCAATGGTAAAGCTTGTTATAGTGGTATCACCTTGAAGGTAAAGGATTCAAAGGGAAGCCAACAATCTCCCTCCAGGAGTTCTTTTTTTTCCACACAAATACAATATAATAATAGAACAATGGAGAAAACTATAATTTGCTTCTTAGAGGAAGAAAGCAAGGGAACTTGGCATGCCAACTAGTGGTAAGAAGTGTATTGAAATTTGAACTCTCAATGCAAGAACTTTGCTCTTAAATTTTCTCTTATAGAATGCATGCCCATGGCTTCCTTTTATAGGCCAAATGGAGGCCAAGAAACATCTAGATCCCAATGTGAACACCCTTGCTAGTGTACTGGTTCTCCAAGTACATGAAGGGGGCTATTGAATGCTCCCAAGCATGTGAGGATTCCAATTCGAATTTGGGAGCCAAGGGAGCCGCTATGAGCCTTGAATGCGCTGTGGAAAATAAGTGGTCCCATTGTTTTCACAATCGTACGACTTTCAAAGGAAAAGTCGCGTTGATCCACATGGGTTGCTGAATAGTAAGTCGCGCTATTAGCATGGGTTCCCAATGCAAAAGTCGCACAATTGTCTATAATGATTGACTTTGTCATTTTGAGGTTCAATTTCTCTTGTGGATTTGATGATGATGTTTTCGGTGAGTTGCATGTTTTATGTTGATGATGTGTTTCTGCAATATTAGCCAAAATGTCACATGTACGCAAAATTTATGCCTTAACAATCAACCATAAAAACAAAAAGATATATAATGTATACGACATTTTAATTTTAAATTTGTGAAGTTTACATCAATTGGTTTGTGTGGAGTTTAGTCTTCATCAAATCATGGATCAATTCTCAAAATAAATATTGAGAATGAGAGCCACTTTCACTACCCCATGGAGAGCGTAGTTTTGTATATTAGCATTATAAAAATAGAAATAGTGTAATTGCAATGGGGGTGGACTTAAGGTTGGAATTTGACAGTAAAATGCTCGTAAGAGGGCATTGTTCTCGTAAAATACAACTAGTTTTTTGAAGAAGTATTTCTGAACGATTAAATAATTATTAAAAACGTAGTTTTGACATTTGGTTTATTTTAGAAAACGTCATTACTTTACAAAGGTTGGAGTTGCGGAGGTACTTGGGCTGATTGAATACATTAAATTACTTTAAAAATTCCAACATATGTAAGTTATTAAATATGTATGTATTATGCCGAGATTAGAATTGATATCTGTCTATATACTGTCACCCATTACTCTTATTTCGTTTGATCGGTTGAAGCGCTAGAAATGATAAGTAGTGTTTTCAATATTTATATGTCTTGCAGATTTACCATGATTCGATCAATGCCCAATAAATGAAAGAAAGTCACTTGATCAGTTGGATGATGCAAATTCTTCCTTAGCCTTCATGGGATTGCAAAAACCTAAAGAGAAAAAATATTTTGTATGTCTTAACAGATTTAGTAACTTTGAATGAATTTTTTGCTACTTCTTTAAGATTTCTTAATGTTTTTTTTTTACATGATGTCTAGAATGTGTCCCATGGTTAAAAAATCGGAGAAAAAAGTCACAACTCATTAATGACAAGCATGGTGAGTAGTAACATGGTATCTGTCAACTACCTAATTTAGATATTTCTTTGTTGCCTCCTTAGATGCCCTTGGGATTCTTCCCCTATCATCACAAAGGCCAGCCTGCTACATCACCACAAAATTTTCTTCGCCGAGAAGTGAACATTTACAATATTTTTTTGGATAGATAAGGGTATGTACTCTAATGTTAGGATTTAAAAAAATAGAACTTGTCTTTTTTATGAATGGTTAATTTTGAAATGATAGTGTTACAATTAATATGAACTTTTATGGATAATGGGGTAGTTTATTTATTCTAAGTTTTGGATTTTAAAATGGGTTTTGGTGGGAATCACGCAATTTTTTTACTTAGACTTCAAATAAAACAAAACTAAAAATATACTCAAAATAAGTTGAAAACTAGAATATTTAAACTACACCTTTTCTTATACAATAAAAAAATCAATATTTACAATTCCTTAAATCAAAATTTACAATCCCTTCACTCAAAATTTACAATCCCTTTATTGATTTTTAATTTTTAATTTTTTATAAAGTAAAAGATCAAAGTTTACATTCCCTTGATAAGACCATATAATAAACTCTTTTACCTCTTATTTTAGACCTGTGAATATCCATGGAACACAAGTTCAAAAATATGTAAAAAATGTGATGCTAATAACAACAAATGAACCGAGGCTAGCATTTTAATCAATGGTCAGTGTTGTCCATCTGTAAAATAAATATGATCCTCAAACTGGTCTTGTAGGTTGACTACCTATTTAGACCAGAATTTGATTAAACTTCATTACATCAGGCTAACTTGTATATTAAAACGTGATTGTTCATGGTTACATGTTTAAGCAAAATGTTTTTTGAAGGGCAATATAAAACCCAAAACGTAAAAAAAATTAGAAAATTTGGAGTCCGAATTTGGTCTTATTTATTTTGCAAAATCGGAGTTTACCTATGTTTTGATGCGGTTAAGTTTATGATGATGATTGCTGGTGGCTGGCCACAGTCTTCCAAGTGTTGCAGGGGTCTAAACTTTTCTTAATCTATTTCCTAACACACGCATGCTGCCATGCACAAGACATGTCATCTCTCCAAACTAAGCTATTCTCAGCAATGGTTGAAATGAAATTGGTCTCTGCTGTCCCAGGTAACAATTCCGCTGAAATTTTATTATGTGACTTTTTATTTCCTATTATTTTATTAGTAATTAATCTCCAATCAAATGGAGTATGATTATACTTGATTTGTTGATTCTTCCTAATGTATGATTACATTTCATAGTGAACTTGGGGAAAGACCTTCAGCCCTTCCATAATGGAATCGCTAATGTCTTTCCCTTTTCCGTACCAATCAAATAGTGGACAAACCTCTGTAGCATCATCACCTGGGGATATAGGAAGTGACGTGCAATCTCAAGAGCAGCCTGAAGAAGAAGTAAACAAGCAGAGAAGACAATGTGATTGGATAGAAACGAGGGCAACATTGAAAGCTCAAGAATGCTCAAATTTTTTCAATGCTAAGCTTGTTGTCAAAGATTCAAGTAGGTCCAAGATTTCTAATTATGGAAGTGTATTAAAGAATGTTGAAGCCCTGTCTCATAAAAAGAATTTGCTTGTTCCTCATTTGAAAGGAGTCAAAAGACCATATGTTCATGATGATAGAAGAGATGAAAAACTTAAGATTCAAAATGAAAAAGGTAACAATGTCAAAATGTTTAAGCATAGAGATCCCATAGACACCATGGACCAGATTCATAATGGAATCTTTAAGAACTTTGAAAATTATGTTGAAAGCTTTATTGGCAATGCAAAACTTGATTATTCTAGAGCTCAGAGGAACAATCCTTTGAACGCAGTGGCAGAGCAATGGGTAGAAACACATGAGATGGATTTACTGGTATATCATTCTAGGTTGGTGTCACGTACCCACCCATCCATCCAAGGCAAGGAAGGGTACCTGATGGCAATCTCTAGGGCTTTCCCATAAAACTCAGCCCACTCATTAGATTCATATCATTAAAAGAGATGTGTGCAGATGGAAAACAAGAAAATGATGCACAACGGAATTAAAACATCCACACACATTACTCATGCATACAGCATATCAACAGTCATTGAATTAATATAGTGCAGAAGTAAATATATAGGCATAAAAACACTTATCTCCATTTTTGCAACTGCCCCAAGCAACTAGCTATGTCGCTGCAATGTTCCACCCAACCATAGGCTCTTAGACAGCTTATACTGAGTCCGTCCGAACGCCACCCCCAAGCTGGGCATGATTCTCACAAGGAAAAGGGGACATTCAAGCTCACACACAGCCCATTAACCATTTCATCTTAGCCAAGCCGGTCCAACTGGGTTTATCAGGCTACACTTGAACCCTGGATGCTTACTCTCAAGCTCAAGCCAAAACAAAGGATTACCCATTACCCATACCCTAACACATTACAATAGAGGTACTCACAACACAGGGACCACACTGGCTCTCCCAACTTGTGGTTCACCCAAACGAACTGTGGAATTTCGAATTCAACCCCCCCAGGGAGCAAAACCGATTTCTCCCACTAGCTATGATCCTTTCCAATGGCCTAAACGACCTCCAGGAAGACCCAAAAGCGTTCTGTTCTCTTCCCAACTGGTAATCAACACAAAAACGTCCCTCCCCAGCTAAAAGATGAAGGGGAACACAGAAAAACCATGGAGGAAAATGCCCAGGCAGCTAGAGCTGCGTGAGAGAGCAAGGCAATGGTGAATAATGGCTTAGAGAGCAATTTCGTGGCTCTTTTCTTGCCCAAGGAGACAAACACGATTTTCCATGAAGGGTGGCTTGACCATACCCGAATTTGGACAGCCATACCTCTCCATTCCAAGGCATTAACTACCTCAACCAACTCTTGAATGATTGGGTACAAAAGTCAACATGGGTAGTTGAGGGTTTGATGGGTTCTCTCATTGACACTTGGCTTGACTTGATTGGCTCCAAGGGTTTGAATGTTTCCCTCCCAATTCCTTGTAAAATCATGCCCCCATCTCTTGTTGCATTGCATAGCTAGTTGTGGGTATTTTATTAAAATGCATATTTACATTATGTTTGAATTTCCAATGTGCATTACTAGCACGCAAACCATATGCATCAATAAATCGATGGCGGGGCCTTGGCCTTGAGCTCCTCACCATGATTTTATAACAATATTACATCATTTACATTTTAATGCAATAGGGTCAAGGTGGGGACGTGACATTCCCCTCCCCTTGGAATAACATCGTCCTCGGTGTTCCAATACCTCAGAATATATTCCCACTTTACACATGCCTTGAAAATTCACAACTGGTGGCAGGTCTGTTCTGCGTTTCATCTCTTTACTTTGAACTTTCAGGATCAAGTCCTCTAGCTTCCACAAGATTCTCCTGCTAGCTTTGGTCTTCCAGCTCTACAGGTGGGCATTGCTCCAGAGCAATCTCTTCCCTTTATTCACCTTCTAGCTGATCTACAAGTCTAGAATTTCATGGATGCCATCTTTCTTGTTGTCCCGACAACTATCTGAGGAATATTTCCAGCCCAAAACAAATAGTCTCTGGTCTGCTGCCATGATCACGATGCACAAATGGCTCTCTCTTTTCTCACCATCAACACTTGGCTAGTAATAGCTGTAATCAATGGCTTTCAATTTCTCACCTGTGAGACTCATCATGGCAATTCCTATTAGGACAAGCATAACACAATGTTCAAATTAGTCAATTATTTGCCCAATTGACATGGAATGTCCATGCTTTACTCATGAGACTTCCACACATTTCATGCTTTCCCAATATACACATGAACTCATTCATGTTCATCCTTTCACCGAAAAATAACCATTTCAGCATTCACAGTTCATTTCAAGCAATTAAACACAATTTGTTTTCATTTATGACATGCACTCAACAGTCTTTTGTTTCTGAGATGCATCAGTCAAAAGGAAAGAGAAGAGTAAGAGTTTCCCCCTCTTAGTCTTGTTCCAATCCGGAGCCACACCATCACTTGTGGTTCTATGCTCCTTAGCCTCTTTCACTTCAATGTGAATGCTTGACTTGCCCTTTCTTGGCTATGACACTTTAGTGTCTAAGGTCTGTCTAATTCCTTTCAACTAGGGAACCCTTCCCCACTGTTGCTTACAGAACCTTTGGCTGCTAGGACCCACACAGTTCCACTAGCACCATCTTTCATTACCACTCATACTGAGCTCTCTTTAGGACGGTCACATGTCCACATGCATCCTCCAGATGCTTTCATAGTCCTTGCTTCTAGAAATACCTACACTCAAACATTGAATTAATTCACATGCTTAGTGTATTTTTATAGGGTTTATCTCTAGACAAGAGTTTGAGAAAATCATAATCAAATCATATACACACGTACATTCATAAGAAAAAAGTTGCAAGATAACCAAATACTTATCTGTATCGGATGTATTCACTTTATTCCACAGGATCCTTCTTTGCTTTTCAAGCATTGGATTTCCCATGGATACAATAATGAATGTTGGGCCAATACACAGGCTACTCCACAACCATTCGAATAGGCAATGCCAGGCCAGTACGCTGACTGGTTTTATCAATTGTTTAAGGGAATATTTGGCCAGCACGCCGGCTGCTCCACAACATCAAGTGGTTAATGTTCCCACCAACTATTCTCTGAATTTACCAAGAATTTTATAGCGCCCAACCAGTTACTCTCTGGCTTTACCAGGAATTTTATAGCGCCCAACCAGTTACTCTCTGGCTTCACCAAACATTTATAACTCCAACCAGTTACTCTCTAGCTTTACCAAGCATTTATAGCTCCAACCAGTTACTCTCTGGGTTTACCAAGAATTTATAGTTCTTTCAGGGTCCTTGCTTCTTGTAATGGCCAAGGTTTCCAACAAAGAAACAACAGTGTATTAGTTTGGTTGTCATAAGACTTATACCTGAAGTCTTCATTATTCCAAACAAGAAATAAATGAAAATGAATACTTATCTGTATTGTGCATTTTCCTCGCTACTCCACATGTTTCCTTCTCTGCTTTACAAGCCTTGGATCACCTGTGGGATGGATGCTTGGCCAGCACACATGCTGCTCCACAACATCATCCGAATAGGTAATGCCAAGCCAGTGCGCCGACTGGGTTTATCCGGCATCCCAAAAAAAATCAGTATGCTAAGCCAATACGCTGACTGGGTTTATCAAGCATTTCAAAAATCAGTATGCTAAGCCAGTACGCCAACTGGGTTTATCAAGCATACAATAACCATTTCCAAGCCAATTCTCCGACTGGGTTTGTCAGGAAATAACACCCAAATAACCAATGCCAAGCCAGTACACCGACTGGGTTTATCAGGCTCACAACAACCATTGCCAAGCCAGTACATCGAATGGGTTTATCAAGCAATATGAACAACATAATATGATTACGTGGCTCCTTCTCTTATGCAAACCAGTGGTTCCCTCCGGGAACTCCATAGGTGACTCACTTGACTGCAGGCTAGCATGGCCCCACAATACCCACTCACAATACAGAAGGATGATACTCCTTTTCTGGAACATAGCTCCTCGGGCCTATCCATCTCTTATAGTGTCCTTTAGTGTGAGTGTAGAAAGGTTACCACTACCCATACAGTCCTATTGAGCACCCTTGCTTCACTTTGCCTCTTACGTGCAACACCAAATTGCATCTGTGTAAGATGATAGCATAAGAAGGATAAGCAAACTCATCAATATTGCTACTGTAAAATTGTAACCATATTTCATAACATTCACTATCAAGTATTGAAACACCAGGAATGCGTCCATTCCCTTAGGGTGTAGTCAATATTGAAAACCCTAACATAACCCATCACCCGAAAAGTATGCGTCCCTTTCCGGTGTGAGCCATGTAGGCCTTAGTCCCACTCAAGCAGTCTGAAATAATAAAACATGCTCTGCATATTAAATCTAATAACCAGACATGTATATCCTTAGTTAGGGTTACCGAAAACTCATTCGTTTCACAGATGTATATTTTCTTCATTTGTGAAGAATGGGGGCTCCCTTCTCTGAGTCAACAGTCCTTCGGTTTGCCACTCCAATCTTTTCACATGCCATAACCCGCACATGCCTTCTTGGCATAATTTACTGTCTCACTCACATGATTTACCAACATGCAGTTCGGCTGAGACATTATCAACATTTACAATGGTATTTCACCCGAAACCCATTTCCAAAGCATGGGATCCTTCCCATCTAGTTTGGCTTCTGCAGGCCATCACACATGGTCTTCCTGCAATGTGTCATCCTGGCACACTTTATCATATAGCCAAACAGTCAACAATATTTATCAATAAGCTTCAAATATGATTGTTCCATAACAAATCAATAGCATTAATAATTAAATTCAATATGAATTTACAATTTTGTCTCCTACATAAATTGATTTGTTTAGCAATGAGGCTCTCCTCATATTGTTTGGCTCTTGTAAGTGGTATCACTCTGCCCATTATGGTTTCACCCTTGCTACCATACATGAACATCCACCTATAACATGTCCTCATGACACAATTCTATATAAGCCAAATAGTCATTAGCAATTATAAGCAAATTCTCAAATTTGAAATTTGTAAATCTGTTTTCCTACATAAATTAGATTTGCAACTATGAGACTATTCTCATAAACTTAAACCAGACAATTTTTCAGATTTGTTTCATGCATAAATTTACAACCATGAGAACCTTCTCATAACCTTTGGCTTCTGCACATGGTAGATCTCGGTCTTTACTATGGACTTATACTCATTGCCATACTCAAGACTTTTCTACCTAAAAACTGAAACTTCAATCAGCCAAACACGTTGTGAGTATCTATGCACATAATCATTCATTGCCATAACAGTCATTGAAGTGATCTTAGAATTATAATACTCAATAATTCAAACACCTTCAACTGTTTAACATTTGAAATGCAATGAAATATATATACATTTATATATATGCATCATTATCATAATAAAATTGCAAGACATAGTCACACTATCCATGCAATTTAAATAACTGTAAATACTCATTACTTCATATTCCATGCAGCTCTATCCTTCCAACAGAGTGCTCTGGTATCCCATCACATGTCTACCTTCTTCATGCAGGCCTTCTCCTGCATTCATAGCAGCTTATGGAATGGTCTCAAGATTAGCAATAGTCCACCATTTCATCTATTATCTAACTGCATTGAAACATATATATGTCACACCCATGCATTCACACAATGCATTTCAACATGTGCACCTACACATGCATGCATATTTACAACATTTACCAAATATTTCAATGCACATCTCTTCAATGCCATCTTGCATGATTTCATGAATACTATGCATTCAAACATACTATGGCCTAACCATGATTACTACATACAGTATGCACTACCATGATAGGTCCATAAGTCCTCAGTTGCTTTGGTTGTTAAACTCACTATCAATATTCACAAATGGCATGATATGAATTCATATGAATGCATTGAGGTTTCTAGAAACTATAGGGTGTAAAGCTCCCTGCCTTCACCTACCCGCACCTCACCATACTTGGTGGGTTGGCATTCACATTCAGGCACTCAATGCAAACCAAATTACCTTAGTTTAAGCTTAGTTGAAGAGACTCACCAAATCCTCTTTCAAAATTCATGCAATTAAGCACAGTTAACCCTTACCTGCATGGCTGTTATTAATATTGCTTGATGTTACCTGATCAGTTGGCCTCTTACCAAGGCTACTCCGTCCTTTTGCCAACATCATGATCACGGATTTGTTGCACCATCCTCTCTTCATAAGGTTGTATGCAACAATCATCATCCACCTCCTTAGCCATGCTTCAATTGTCTTTGGTCCTACAACCAATGTGAACATGACTAATTATTAGCAACCACAATAATTATCTTAAGTGGCTCATTGCATATGTAAAACCTTACTATTTTACCAATATGCAATATCATACTCATGTATAAGCAATTCACATGCACTATGCAATGACTCTTTAATCGTTCCCACTAATTCGTATGCATTACGCTCTTGCATTTAAAACAACCCTATGCCATAATTTTAAGTATATAAAACTCAGGAATTATAAATACAATAGCAAGAGAGGAGTGAAGGAATTTCTCCCTTTCCAATTCCTCATTATGACATGGAGTTCCTCCTCCACATCATAGCTAATCATTTTCTTGGCTTTCCTACCAAGCATAAAAGAAATCATTAGCTATGATCTTCTCACGAATTAGCAATTTAGTATATACATACGTATATAACATTCATTATGCAATTCTTATGCTATAAACAAAAATAGTTTAAGGTGAGGAATTTCCCTTTCATCCTCCATAATGGATATTACAACCCATTACTCTTACTGAGTATTCCGCAACCTTCTATGCAATTCTTGCTCTTCATCCCAAGAATGCATTTCACACTTTCAACGACTGTCTTCCGGGGGATGACGGGGGTCAAGGGGGCTTGCCCCCTTGTTTTTTTGTTTTGTTTTGTTTGTAAATCCTTCCATTTTGTGCAATCTGGCGCACAAGTTCCATGTCATTTTTCAATTTTTGGCACCTGAAAAATCACCCTGGAAAATGGCTGAAATTCCCTGTTTCGGAGCAACTCAGCGAGTTCTTCCGACCTGTTTCGGGCCAACTCGCCGAGTTCTTCCGGTCGAAGACTCAGTTTTTCCTTCCGATCCGTTGCGGACCAACTTGCTGAGTCCTTCCGCCGTTACGGAGCGACTTGCCGAGTTCTTCCGAAATTTTCTCTTGGATGCCGAAAAATACTTAGAAAAACCTTCCGCCGTCTCGGACCATCTTGCTGAGTTCTCCCGCTGTTTCGGAGCAACTCGCCGAGTTTTCCCACGGTTTCGGAGCAACTCGCCAAGTTCTACCACCATTTCAGAGCAACTTGCCAGTTCTTCCGAAATTTTCTTCGCCATAAACACTTAGAAAATTTTGAAAATTTTCAAACCAACTCACCGAGTCCTTTCGCCATTGCGGACCAACTGGCCGAGTTCTTCCGCCGTTGCGGAGCAACTCGCCAAGTTCTCCCGCCGTTTCGGATCAACTCGCCAAGTTCTCCCGAAATTTCCTCTTTGACGTCGAAAACACTCAGAAAGTTTTTCGGACCAACTCGCTGAGTCCTTCCGTCGTTGCGGAGCAACTCGCCGAGTGCTTCCGCCGTTGTGGGGCGACTTGCCGAGTTCTTTCGATAGAACTCAGCTTTTCCTTCCGAAAATTTTCCATCTTTCTGCTGAACTTATTGATTTTTTTTGCCGCGTTGCGGAACGACTTGCCGAGTCCTTCCGCAGTTTCGGGCCAACTCGCCGAGTCCGGCTGCCGAAAACACTTAGAATTTTTTTTGAAAATTTTCTTCCTTTCCCCGGGCACTTCCACAACTTCGGGCCAACTTGCCAAGTTCTTCCGCCGTTGCGGAACAACTCACTAATTTCTTCCGCAGTTTCGGCGAACTTATTGATTTCCTGCCGCGTTGCGGAACAACTTGCCGAGTCCTTCCGCCGTTGCGGATGAACTCACTGAGTTTTTTCCGCCGGCTCAGTTTTTGGCAGAAACTCATAGACACTTAAATTTTTTTTGAAAATTTGAAAATTTTGAAATTTTTCTTAACTATCAGTGCTGAGCAGGAAGCATACTTACCTCTGCAAGTTGTGAGAGGTGGCCCATGAAGGCCCAATGCTGCAACCAACAGCTCTGATACCATCTATCACATACCCACCCATGCATCCAAGGCAAGGAAGGGTACCTGATGGCAATCTCTGGGGCTTTCCCATAAAACTCAGCCCACTCATTAGATTCATATCATTAAAAGAGATGTGTGTAGATGGAAAATAAGAAAATGATGCACAACGGAATTAAAACATCCACACACATTACTCATGAATACACCATATCAACAGTCATTGAATTAATATAGTGCATAAGTAAATATATAGGCATAAAAACACTTATCTCCATTTTTGCAACTACCCCAAGCAACTAGCTATGTCGCTGCAACGTTCCACCCAACCATAGGCTCTTCGACAGCTTATACTGAGTCCGTCCAAAGGCCACCCCCGAGCTGGGCATGATTCTCACAAGGAAAATGGGACATTCAAGCTCACACACAACCCATTAACCATTTCATCTCAGCCAAGCCGGTCCAACTGGGTTTATCAGGCTACACTTGAACCCTGGATGCTTACTCTCAAGCTCAAGCCAAAACAATGGATTACCCATTACCCATACCCTAACACATTACAACAGAGGTACTCACAACACAGGGACCACATTGGCTCTCCCAACTCGTGGTTCACCCAAACGAACTGTGGAATTTCGAATTCAAACCCTAGGGAGCAAAACCGATTTCTCCCACTAGCTATGATCCTTTCCAATGGCCTAAACGACCTCCAGGAAGACCCAAAAGCGTTCTGTTCTCTTCCCAACTGGTAATCAACACAAAAACGTCCCTCCCCAGCTAAAAGATGAAGGGGAACACAGAAAAACCATGGAGGAAAACACCCAGGCAGCTAGAGCTGCGTGAGAGAGCAAGGCAATGGTGAATAATGGCTTAGAGAGCAATTTCGTGGCTCTTTTCTTGCCCAAGGAGACAAACACGATTTTCCATGAAGGGTGGCTTGCTCATACCCGAATTTGGACAGCCATACCTCTCCATTCCCAAGGCGTTAACTACCTCAACCAACTCTTGAATGATTGGGTACAAAAGTCAACATGGGTAGTTGAGGGTTTGATGGGTTCTCTCATTGACACTTGGCTTGACTTGCTTGGCTCTAAGGGTTTGAATGTTTCCCTCCCAATTCCTTGTAAAATCATGCCTCCATCTCTTGTTGCATTGCATAGCTAGTTGTGGGTATTTTATTAAAATGCATATTTACATGATGTTTGAATTTCCAATGTGCATTACTAGCACACAAACCATATGCATCAATAAATAGATGGCGGGGCCTTGGCCTTGAGATCCTCACCATGATTTTATAACAATATTACATCATTTACATTTTAATGCAATAGGGTCAAGGTGGGGACGTGACAGTTAGAGGCTTTATATGCTCAAAATCATCTGAGTTTAAGCTGGGAACATCATTGTTTGTTGATCAACCTCCGTCTTGAATTGCACGTTACTAGTGATGAAAGCAAACAGGAGTTGAAAAGGCTCACTTTTCATTCCTAATGTGATATTTATGTATCTTGTAAAAGTGCATTTTATGAATAGATCAACTACTGGGAGCCAAACCATTGTTAGGGATTTAGTTCAATGACCAAGGTTACACGAACCGTGGGTGCGATTGGAATCGACTGAAGAATCCGATACGGGTGCGGCACTCACCCCAAAATTATGAATCGGGGATTCGGAACCCTAACCCTAATTAACCCTAATTATGCTACATTTATCCTACGTAAACAGCTTTAGATTTGTCAAAATGAGGTGGAAGAATCCGATTCGGAATCCAAGAATCCGATTCGGGTGCGGTTAGGCCTAGGGCCGAATCCGGTAACTATGGTTAAATCAATTGGCCTTTTGAACTAATAATAATAAAACTGGGTATATTTCTATTAACATTCAAAATGTTTATACTTCTTGTGTATTCTTGTCATCAAGTAATCATGTTCATGAAGGGCACAATTGTACAAAAATTCATGTTTGGTAAATACCAACTCATATTTAGGAATTCATCTTTGATACTATTTGTTCCTTTCCCTGGCTTGGTCTTCGTTGTTGTTCTCGTAATGCTATATTATCAGTTCCTTTAACTTTGAAGCTTTTGTTTGGATTTTTATTTTTCATGACTTCGAGATGTCAGCAGTCCAATAGAATTCCTTGCTGTCAGTGAAAGAGTGCAGTGGAGATGCACCTTTTTAAGGAAAAATTTGACAATTGCTTTAATTATACAAAGAAAACTGATTTGGAAATCATACCTAAACAAGGGTCAAAATATGGCCAATGTTTAGGACCTTGATTAGGTTTTGGTCGAACTACATAGAACAAATGATGAATTTATATTAGTATAAAATTGTGATTGGATTGCCGTTTATGGCAAAATGTTTGAATTCAAATTTATAAGGCAAAATGTTTGAATTCAAATTTATAAACACTGGTAAACCTTTTGTATTGCTAATAATGGAAATATAAAATATGCAAGAAGCATTTGATTTCATTTACAACGAGACAAAGCCCTATCAATCAAAGCTTAAATCTCTTTGGTTCTCATTCCTCATTACTTTTCTAAGTTTAGTTTCCATCCCACAAAGTAGTCTCACTGCAAAAAATGTAAACCTAAAATGAAGTTCCATGTTCAGTCATTGGATCCCTGGTTTGCTTCCTTTGATAGGCTTCTTTTCTGCAATGACTACTTCACGTGTTCTTCTTTTACTATGGGGCGTGAAGGGTAAGCCATAGACAAGCAAGTTCTTTTTGTTCCTTATTATCATAAATAACTTTGAAGATCCCTATACTAAACAGTTCATGCGAGCTGAGCTAAATACATGAGGAGTCCAATCTATCTGCTACAAGGTTATTGGGAGAAGTTAAGAGTAGTTGCTTTTTGTGTTACCAGAAATGTGACGGAGATGTGCATTTTTTTGGAAAAACGGAGTAGAAACGGGGACGGGATGAAAACGACCGTTTTCTACCGCCATTCCCATTTCTAGAAGGAAGAAACCGTTTTTTAAGAAACGAATCGTTTTGCAGAACGGTTTATCTAGAAATGAAAAAACCGTTTCTTCGAGAACGTGGTCCATTGCTCATCGTTTTGGGTCAATTTGAGCTATTAATTTATGGTGGGTGGCGATTCAACCATCAACCATCAGGTAAATGCAAAATTTATTGTGATGGAGCGCTGCGTAAGGAAGCTTGCTGACTGTTGTGGGCCGCCTACCTCCTGCATTGATACGAGATACGTGCCGCCCACCGCCCGCATTGAAACCGAAAGTTCAAACTATTTGGACTCTTTATTTGGAGCTTTGTTTTCGTTGAGGTCTACTTTGGCTGAGGTAAAACCAAGAAGAGTATTGGGAATCTGGAGCGGTGAGATTGGTTTGAATCTTGAAGAATCGACTGCTAGTAGATTGTCCAACGCATCTGAGCTTCAAGAAGTGGGTGAAGCCCGTCGTCGACCCTCCAATTCATTGATGAGCACTTGGAGCTTATTTTTGCTTTGAAGTGAACAAATTTCTCTTTGCTGTGATGTGGATTATGTGAAAGAGATTAAGGATATTCCCGGTGTACACTTCATGACATTCCCGGTGTTCAGGTAAGTCCCTTATACATGAGCCGAACTTGTCTTGCTTAACTTCACCTGGAAAGGGGTATATCCTAATTTTTTGCCACGCCCTGTTCGAACTATAAATTCTCCAAACTTATAAAGCCTGCTCTTCAAACTATTACTAATATTTTTTTTGTTTTGGATGAAAGTATTCTTTTGTCTTTTGGGGATGGGTTAGGGTTATAAATCTAGTAGGTTACTCTTCAAATAGCTGCCGCCATGGTTCAAAGCGCATAGTTCCGTCCGAGGGTATGGTTTTCTCTTGAGTCTTTCTTGAATGGGGACGTGTCTCTATTGTCTGTTGGTAACATGGCTTTATATTATAGTAAGTAAACAAGCATGCATGGCTCATCAATATAATCTGTTGGGAACATGGGAAACTTATCTTTATTCTCTCGGGTATGTGAGAACATGGGGGCCATGTCTTTCGGGTTTGGGTATGTATTGAACGGCTTCTGTGTGAAGGTGGACAGGGTATGCATTGATGATACCTTCTCCTCTGCGCCATTTTTGGGGGGACATCTCAAGCTCAGGAGACGTTTAACTTTTGTAGATTGTCAATAAAGAAAAATAATCAAAATAAAATTTCCAACTATTGGGGATAACTGGGTGTCCATGGGATTCAAATTCGCAACCACCTTGGTCTTGCTGGTGAAGATGTAATGACCCAACTTTTTAATAGAAAAAAAATGACAACTAAAGCTATATTATCATCATGGTTGTATACAATTAGGGCCATAGAGGTTCTTTCTAATGTAATATATAATGTGCTCAGATTGATCTTCTACTTCATGAACTAACACACTAGTTACAATGAACTGTTAAGTGGATACATAAAGGATGTAATCCTTCTGAAAGCCAGGAGGGATAATTAGAAGTTTTGAGGTAAGGGTACCTTTAAGATCATAAACATATCGTAGATATTGATCACATATAAAAGGTATATTAGAATATAATAAGTGCAAAAACTCATGCTCATGGGTGGCATAATTGCCAAGTATTATTCAAATTTACAAGTAGATCGTTTTGGCACTCAACATTTTTTTTTGCCTTTTTTAAATCCAATGGCACTAAAGCTCATTAGGCTTTGATTGTAACCAATGATTCTATTTTCTATGGAGCTCCAACAATTCTTTAGCAGCATTAATGTATTCAGTGAACTTCTCATTTGATGTTTGATATAAGCTTCCAGAATCCACATCATTAAGTTTCCTTACTTTTAACTCTGTATATTTTGTGTAATGTTTGGAGTACCAACTTCTGCACCTTTTCCATAGTTATTCCAGTTGAATGGCCATTAATATCATTAGCCTCGCAATGGATTTGTCTTCCATACACAACCCATCATTTGGAAGTTCATCATCATCAGTTTGAAGATGAGAAGTATACACTTGTTGGCACAGCTAAAAATACAATCCACATGTTGATGCTTGGAAACCTTATTACCCAATGCATCAAGACTTGGAAAAAGATATAGTCTGAGAGTCTCTTCCACAACCATGTGTAAGAAAAAGTGAAAATCACATGAATACATTTATCCTTCACCCATCTAAAAACAGGGTGTTGTGTATGAGGTACTTTGTTAACCATAGGAAATAATCATGTCCTAAACCCAAATATGAAAACATGGTATATGGTTGGGAATATTCAGTTTTGTTGTTTTTCTCTCTCCTCGTTTCTTTTAGGCGAAACCTCTAAACCACGTGTAACATCTCGAAAATACCAAAATAATTTTTTTTTTAATAGCAATAATTATCAAAGTCTTTTAATGCAGAACATACAAACTAATTCGAATTCTTAATTAAGATAATTTAAAGACGATGACACGTCATAATTCTCAAATAAATATAGTTGTAATTTCTACTTCAGATATGAGCGGATGTTAAAATCCTTAACAAAATATCTTTGTATGATTATGTAGACGAGTACAGTTTACAAATTTTTCTAAGTTCTTGGTTAATACTACATGCCGTTACAGTTTGTACCGCTTTGATATTCTTGATGGAGTGCTGACAGTTTGTTTGTTTGTTGAAGAAGGGGTCCTACGAGGCACCCTGGAGCTTACTTAGCTACATTTAGCTAAGGCATTTGAATCTTGTTTCCATGTGCAGACTACAGGTAAGAAATCCTATAAGACAACATATGTTAAGAGTACTTGTGTTTTTCAATTCATCGTCAATGTAAAATGTTAAGTACTTCCTTGCGACACCAGTAATTGAAGGTATGGATACAAGGATTCTGCCCCTAATTTAAGTACTGTCTTACAAAGCTTCTTAATGTTATCATTCCATGTCATCCAAGAGTTCTGTTATGATGCTATATTTATTGTCATGAGACTACTGACATTAATATTAAAACAACAATACTACTATCTATTAAGTATGCTATTACGAAACTTATAGGAAGTAATGTTTACACCTTCGATCTATCATCATACTTAGCGTCTACAGGACTTAGATTACTCTATGTCATGTATTTATCATTCCAATACACATACAAAATTTAGAGATGAAATAGATATATATCTTATAGCTACTATTTATTTACATATTGCATGGCATGTTATTCAATTATTTCGATACCAATTTAAACTTTGGAATTATATAAAATAAACACTACATATTACCATGTAATATGATATGGTTTTTGCTATACAAAGATATGAAAAACAAAAGCAATATTGTGCTTTTCGATATGAAATCCTAACTATACCTTTAGCACCATAGGATATTATCCTATACAGACCACGAATACGATCTAAACAACCTTATAAAGATTGTGGCTTAAGTGATCGTTTGAGCTATGCTGTAAGTATAAGCTCGTATCCTAAGTGTTAATAACATATGTTATTGTATTCGCCCAAGTATCGACATTGAAGTGATGAATTGACGAGAAGTAACTTTCGAGCTGCAGGTTGACAGAGTTACGATCGTGTATTAAATGTTATGAATGAACTCCATAGTGGAATGTGTGGCTGTCATACCACGTAATCCCTCCACGTGAACTTTGATTGTTATTTTAACCGGGAGTTCTAGTTGGTAGGGTTGCTATGTCACCTCTCCTCCACGCTATACACAATAACGTTCCTTGGCATGCAGGGTTGGCAACTCTGTGGTTGTTGTAATTTAATGAGGTATTAATGCGAGGTTGCTCGGCTTTCAACGTAGCACTGTTGGCTCTTTTCTATCCGTCAATCATTCCAGATCTTGGTTGTTGGTTTGTGTAACCCTAACTTGTTGTATGTAGTGATAGCAAGATTCTTAGTCTTTCATTGTGACGCTGAGTCGAGGCCGACATGCTGCCAAATTTTAGGGTTGAGAGAGGTTTTCTTCTAGGGTTTCGACCCTGTGACTTATGAGAGGTAAAATTGTAATATTTACTGGTTTGTCTTCATGCCATAGAGCCGTGATGCAGTAATGTGAAGTGTAGTTATCTGTCAGCTGTTGAGTGTAGTTGTAATTCGTCTTTCAACTCTTTCAAAATGGTGGTAACGTCTTCTGGATTTCCTGTGTGTATAAAAGTTGCAACCGACCTCTGGTTCCGTCGTTAATGTTTGGAATAAAACTCTACAGGGTAAGTAAGTAAAAGAATATATGTGATATCGTAGATTTTGCATTTTATTTGTGTTAACAGGATTTTGACCACTCGTATTGTGCTTTGGAAGGTGCCCTCTTCGTTTGAAGGTTTCTATGCAACAATTTTGGAAAGGAAAGCTACTACTGCTTCCTGGTAAGCTCTGGTGGTTCTTGCAAAGCCTTGTAGGTGCCTTTGATGTGTTTTCTGTGTCCCGGGAGTTGGAAATCTTCGACTTGTATTAGTGATGGTTGAATGCTTGCAATGTTTTGATATTATACTGAAAAAGGGTTGATCCTCAATCTTTGTATTTGATGTTCGACTCAGTGGTGTTTTGCCGAAACTTTGGAACTGCCTTCGAGTTGGTTTTTGTACTATGAGTTGCTAAGTTTGGGGTAAAAACTTGTGTAGTTTTCATGTTTTTCACGGTCTCGGCTTAATGTTAAACTGTCGAGGGTAACCCTTGTAATTATCTGTAATATGTTTGGAATGGAAAATCAGAACCGAGGGTTAGTTTTTTTATGTTTGTAAACTATGGTTCGTTTTTCTTTGAAATAAAACGATATATTTGAAATAGTCGTTGAGAACACTGTGTAAAATAAATGTTAATTTTTGCTGAGCCACAATGGTTGTCTTTTGGCCGAGGCTTTATAGTTTGCATAATTATATGCCTGTACTTCATTCTCATTGTTGATAATTATATTTGGAAAAATCGCTGAAGTAGTTTGACTGTTAAATGTTTTCGAGAGGGTTATGCCTCCATATTCTGGTTTCGATTTTACAAAGGATACCTTATCTGAAACCTCCGATTACTATCAAGATGATGCTGGGCCTTGTACCAAGACTTAATCGTTGTAATGGAAATCTTGATATTGTGTATGTTTAGTTGCTAGGGATTATGAGCTAATGTTTAGATATGAAGACAGGTTTTCGGCTAAATGCTAGAAATGCTTTGATGTTAAACTCGCCATATATATATATAAATGATACTATGGTTCTAGAAAGTAATGACTAGGGTTTAATAAGTCATAAATGTTATCATTCTTTGAATAATGTCTACAGTTTGTCGTAGAATACTTGAGATAGAAAATATGATGTTTGTATACAGAGTTAGGGTTTGCAGTGTATTAGGTTTTGATACTATTGAAATAAACATTTGATACTTGAAATCAAACAGAAAATCAGTGAAGAAATAAATTATGTATAATGATAAGAAAACTATATAGTGATTAGTTATTGCAGCTGTTATAATCCTTGGAAATACTATTACTTGGAAATCATGATATGTTTGATTTTAATTGCATTTGCTTGCTATCTTAAATGAATAGAGATAAGAGAAAAATATATGACTATACAGAAGTTAGACTATGTTTTATTTCATGTAATAACAAAAGAGTTCTATATTACTATCGATGCTATAAAGTAATTTTTACTCTGTTTAAATATATGACAGAATTGTAAACATAACACTTACTGTAATTTTTTGTCCAATCAATGGCAATCTGCCTATCTCTCATCTATCATTTATTTTGCTTCTCTTTACTAGAGTACTATGCAGATAACAACATGGAAAAAATATAGAGATGTTTATCTAATCAATAATTTACAGACTTTATCATTCAGAATCAAACATAGATCATAAATCAAATAAATTCTTTTACAAAACAGGGTTTGATAATTCTACTAAACAGAAACATTGAATTGTAAAAAAAATAGGAACAACAAAACCTGGTTAACTGTAGAGAAACAAACAACCCAAGGAGCCTATTCCATCCAACCAATTCCTGAATATATCCAAGTTACTTGCCTTAGGACCCCCGAGCCTGTTCACTGAACCACCAGGAGGAAGAAACTTAGAAGCTTAGGACCTCCACTTGTAGTAACAATAGTTATCCAGACTTAAAGACTTAGTAGTCAAAGGGACCTGCACCAACACCTCTGGTTCTCCTTCTCAGAATAATTTGCAGACTTACAGTTGCACTCTAACATAGCCTCCCCATTCGAATCTCTCGTTGATCACCTGATGCACTTGAGGAATATTTTTGCAGAAAATATTGTGTAAGAGCTGCCTGCTCAATTTGAATTTTCCTTATGTAGGCTGCCTAGGCCTTTTAGTTGTTAACTGGTCATTAAATGAGCTGCCTACTCACTCCCACCACCTAGGGGATAATGCCATATTTTTAGGGGTAGTTGTCCCATAACCAACAGCTAGTGGTGAAGTGCAATTGCTGCCATCTGTCCCATGCCTTCTAACAACTTCCATTCCTCCTAGTGGGTCAGTGAACACTCATTTAACAGTTCCCTTGGGTGTTTGTTCCCTACTTTAATTTATTAAATAATAATAATAAGTAATTACATTCATCCTTGACCAAACTTGGTCATAATTACAAAACTTTGTAATTAAAATTTAACATAAAGTATTTTGCCAATAACATAATATTTTCAGAATTTGGGTAGATGACATACACCCCCCCTTAAGTCTCAACATCGTCCTTGATGTTGGTTAATCACTCTTTGAGTGTTCCTGAAACAGAGTTGGGTATGCTGCTTGCATACTACTCTCCAACTCCTAGGTTGCCTCTTCTGGGATAAGGTGTTTCCATTGCACCTTTACTTGCCCAATGGTGTGATTCCAGAGCAGAGTTTCCTTCCTTTCGAGGATACAGTCCAGTTCCACCTAAAAATCGCCGTCTTGTCCCACGTGTACATCGTTCCAGTTTACAACATGAGTAGCATCGTGTACATACTTCTTTAAAAATGATATATGAAAAACATAATGTATCTTTAAATTTGGTGGCAAAGCCAGTTGGTATGCCACTGGTCCAACCTTGGACAATATTTTGAAAGGACCACAATACTTGGGTGCCAACTTGGCATAGCTTCCAAATTTCAATGTACTCTTTTTCGGTCTTACCTTGAGGAACACATGTTCACCAACCTGGAACTCTTTATGAGTCATTTTTAGATCTGCTTGACTCTTTTTCCTATCTTGGGCATCTTTTAAATTTCCTTGTACCTGTTTCACAATTAGTTCTAACTCCTGCAACAATTCAGGTCCGAAAACAACTCTATTTACTG
Organism: Larix kaempferi; assembly: GCA_027924585.1. Classification (NCBI taxonomy): domain Eukaryota; kingdom Viridiplantae; phylum Streptophyta; class Pinopsida; order Pinales; family Pinaceae; genus Larix; species Larix kaempferi. The sequence continues at coordinate 7,444,055 of BSBM01000437.1, forward strand.
GGTCATTCCAAGAAACAAGTGTATCACATTTCCTACCATAAAGAATTTCAAATGGGCTAAGTCTGAATGATGCATGATAATGGTTATTATATGCAAATTCTGCTAAATGCAAGTAGTATTCCCACTTACTAGGCTGATCCTTAACATACATTCTCAGTAAGTCTTGCAAAACTTGATTCACCTTTTCTGTCTGTCCATCCGTTTGTGGATGAAATGATGTGCTGAAATTTAAGGTTGTATTCAACCCTTTAAACAAAGACCTCCAAAAGTTTCCAGTAAACTTAGAGTCACAATCTGAAATTATCACTTTCGATATACCATGTAGTCGAAAAATCTGTTTCATGAATATTTCTGCAATGTCTGGAGCCTTATGAGTAGTCTTCACAGGTATAAAGTGTGCTGCTTTGCTCAGTTTGTCTACTACCACCATGATAGAGTTATTTTGTTTCTGATTTTTGGGTAGTCCAGTGATAAAGTCTATGCTTATCACTTCCCATTTCCAGCTCGGTATAGGCAATGGCTGCAAAAGTCCAGCTGGATGTTGATGTTCAACTTTCACTTTTTGACAATCCAAACATTTAGCTATATACTCTGCTACTTCATCTTTCATTCTTGGCCAATAGTATTATTTCCTTAGCATAGTTATGGTATTCTGATAACCTGGATGGCCAAAGTAATGGCTTTTGTGCATCTCATTTAAAATTAGAATTTTTAGTTCTGGTATGTTAGGTACATACAATCTGTTTTTGTATAACAATAGTCCATTTTCCTTCACACTATAATCTGCCATAGAAGTTTCAAAACTGTTACTTGTTGTCTTTTCCTTTAATTTTTTGTATTCTTCATCCGTTTCACTCTTGATTTTCTAAATCTATTAAGTAAGTACTAATGGCTGAAATAAAATTCAGTTTTGCTTTACGACTCAATGCATCTGCAACCTTGTTCTCTTTCCCTTTAATATGCCGAATTTCGAAATCATACTCACTTAGGAAAGTTAACCATCTAGCTTGTCTAGCGTTCAGATTTTCCTGATCTAATAAATATTTCAGACCCATGTTATCTGTCAATAAGGTAAATTTTCTGCCAATAAGGTGGCGACGCCACATTTTTAAAGCATGAATTACTGCTAATAACTCTAAATCATAAGTAGAGTAATTCTTCTCATGTATTTTCAGCTTTCTAGATTCGTATGCCACATCATACCCTTCTTGTGTTAGGACTCCACCGAGTCCGTCATTACAAGCATCTGTGCAAACTATAAAATGCTTATTAGGATCCGCTATCCTCAGAATAGGTGCTGTAGTCAATAATTCCTTTAACTTCTTAAAACTGTCTGTACATTTTTGATCCCACACAAATTTCTTCCCTTTCTTCTACAAGGAGGTTATGGGGTTTGCAATCTTCGAAAAACCCTCTATAAATTTTCTGTAATATCTATTAATACCCATAAATGATCTTACATCCAACACATCCTTAGGAACCGGCCAATCATTAATGACTTTTATCTTGGCGGGGTCAACCGAGATTCCTTCTTTAGAAATTATGTGTCTTAAATACTAAATTTTGTCCTTGTGGAAGTCCCAATTACTAAACTTAACGTATAGTTGATGATCTCTCAGAACTTGTAAGATCATCCGTAGATGTTCATCATGCTCTTGTTTGCTTTTAGAGTACACTAAAATGTCATCTATAAACACAACATCAAACTTATCTAAGTATTTGTGCAGAATATTGTTCATCAAACACATAAATACAGCTGAGGCATTAGTCAAGCCAAATGGCATGACTACAAACTCGTAATGTCCATATCGAGTTCGGAAAGCTGTTTTGAAAATATCCTCATCCTTAACCCGCACTTGATGATATCCTGACCTTAGATCAATCTTTGAAAATATCGTTGCTCCTCGCAGCTGATCAAATAGATCGTCTATGCGGGGCAACATATATTGATTCTTGATTGTCATCTTATTAAGCTGGCGATAATCTATGCACAGTCTTAGGGTTCCATCCTTCTTCTTAACAAATATAACATGTGCTCCCCAAGGAGACACGTTGGGTCTTATATAATTCTTATCAATCAGTTGCTTCAACTATGATTTCAATTCGTTTAATTCCAATATATTCATTCTATATGGAGCTTTAGAATTCAGTACTGCTCCTGGTATTAACTCGATGGTAAAATCTAAATCTATTTTAGTAGGTAATCCTAGAATCTCCTCAGGAAAAACATCTTTGAAATCCTTTAGGACAGGTATGTCTTCTAATTTCAGTTTGTCCTATTTACAAATAAACTCATCATTTACTACATTTACTGCAAACAACTGACATCCTTTCCTAACTTCCCTCTTAACTTGCATCGCTGAAATCCGTCTAAGGGTTGTCTTTCTTCGAATACCTTTTACTTCTATAGTTTCTCCTTCATCATTAAAACATGTAAAACGTTTCTCGTAACAGTTCAGAATGACATGATGGGCTTCTAACCAGTCCATTCCGATTATAATATCATAGGATCCTAAAGGTAAAACATTCAACTTGATTTGGGTTTTTAACTGATTCATGTATAAAGCACAACTTTCAATAAAATCTAATGCTTTCCTCTTTGTTCCCGTTTCTAGTCTAACTAACCAAGATTTACTGAACTTTTATGTTTTCAATTTAAAACTTTCCACAATATCTGGTGATATATAACTTAAGCTAGCACCAATATCAACCAAAATAGTAACAGGATGATTTTGTAGCATACCTTCAATCTCTACCATAGAGATTTGATGATCTGCTTGTCTGTTGTCAAGTGCTGCATTGATTATGGGCATCTCCCTCGCCAAGTCTCCAATAGTAGGTTCCGACTGAATAGAGTGAATGTTGTTAGCTGTCTGCTTCCTCTTAGGACATTCTGATGCATAGTGGGGACCTTGACACTCAAAACATTTGATAGGTGCCTTTTGTTCATTGGTCCTGGTATTATTGGGAGCATTTCTGGGTGCTGTAAAATTCTGCTGTTGACTGTTTCTAAAATTATTTCGTTGAAAATTCCGATTCTGAAAATTTTTCTTTTGGAAACCGGAATTTCCACTATACCTGAAATTTTTCTTTTTCAGTTCAAAATTGCTGGGTTTATGACTTTTCCAGTTTGACATTCCTTCTCTTTTCTGATTAGTGTCATAATAGAAAACTGCCTTCCTCAGAGCCTCTTCCAAGGTCTTTGGATTGTCATACTCGATTATGTCCTTAATATTGAAAGGTAGACAACTCAAGTATCTTTGGATCTTCGGTTTTTCTTCCACGAGGTATAGCACATATCTCAGTAAGTTCAGAAATTTACTGTTAATTTCCTTCATGTTCATACTTCCCAGCTTTAAATCGTAGAATTCTTTGGATTTTTCTTCATAGTACTGTTCAGATAAAAACTTCTTCTTGAAGTATCGTTTAAAAATACTCCAGTTTATATCCTTATCCTTGATGCCCTTTACTCTTTTGATGTCCTGCCACCAAATGTACGATTTCCGGTCAAGTTATATATAGCCGTTTTTGCTTTCAAGGATTCTGAATAGTTATAAATCTGAAAATATTTCTTCATGCCGGACAGCCATGCTTCAACTGTCTCGCCCTTCTCAGTTTCTCCATTGAAAGTTGGAGGTTTAATCTTTTTGAACTCCCCAGAAATCTGCTCATACTCTTTATGGCTTTTCCTTCTGGGTTTGTAATCTCCTTCACTGCTATCGCTTGAATAGTTACCTTTCTTTTTACGTACTTCAACAGCATCTCCCGATGATGTTGAACTACTGTTCACATCATCGGTTTTCATTTTCTTACTTTTGTTACCATGAGGCAGATCTTCAACCTTGGAGATATCTTCATTTTCTCTCTCCTGCTCATCAATTGGGCACTGTTCAAACAACACTTGGTTTAACTCTTCTCGTGCCTTCAGAATTATTTCATTGTCTTGTTTCACAGATCTAATTGTCATTCAATTCACCGTGGCCTTCTTCTGCATAATGCTGTCCCATGCTATGGATGTTCGGTTGAAATCTGTTTTCTAAATGTTCAGCTAAGATTTCCATACCTGTAACTCAAAATAATTTCTGTATAACACAATAGTTTAAATTTTAATTAGTAAGATTTTTTGCCGCAATAAAATTTTCTGTTGCGTGTTCTTGGACCTTTTTCAGGCCTAGAGTTCGAACATGAGCTCTGATACCACATGTAACATCCCGAAAATACCAATTTTTTTTTTTTTAATAGCAATAATTATCAAATTCTTTTAATGCGGAACATACAAACTAATTCAAATTCTTAACTAAGATAATTTAAAGACGATGACACGTCATAATTCTCAAATAAATGTAGTTGTAATTGCTACTTCAGATATGAGCGGATGTTAAACTCCTTAACGAAAGATCTTTGTATGATTATGTAGACGAGTACAGTTTACAAATTTGTTTAAGTTCTTGGTTAATACTACATGCTGTTACAGTTTGTACCGCTTTGATATTCTTGATGGAGTGCTGACAGTTTGCTTGTTTGTTGAAGAAGGGGTCCTACGAGGCACCCTGGAGCTTACTTAGCTACGTTTAGCTAAGGCATTTGAATCTTGTTTCCATGTTCAGACTACAAGTAATAAATCCTATAAGATAGCATATGTTAAGAGTACTTGTGTTTTTCAATTCATTGTCAATGTAAAATGTTAAGTACTTCCTTGCGACACCAGTAACTGAAGGTATGGATACAAGGATTCTGCTCCTAGTTTAAGTACTGTCTTACAAAGCTTCTTAATGTTATCATTCCATGTCGTCCAAGAGTTCTGTTATGATGCTATATTTATTGTCATGAGACTACTGACATTAATATTAAAACAACAATACTACTATCTATTAAGTATGCTATTACGAAACTTGTAGGAAGTAATGTTTACACCTTCGATCTATCATCATACTTAGCGTCTATAGGACTTAGATTACTCTATGTCGTGTATTTATCATTCCAATAACCATAAAAAATTTAGAGATGAAATAGATATATATCTTATAGCTACTATTTATTTACATATTGCATGGCATGTTATTCAATTATTTCGATACCAATTTAAACTTTGGAATTATATAAAATAAACACTACATATTACCATGTAATATGATATGGTTTTTACTATACAAAGATATGAAAAACAAAAGCAATATTGTGCTTTTCGATATGAAATCCTAACTATACTTTTAGCACCATAGGATATTATCCTATACAGACCACGAATACAATCTAAACAGCCTTATAAAGATTGTGGCTTAAGTGATAGTTTGAACTATGCTGTAAGTATAAGATCGTATCCTAAGTGTTAATAACATATGTTATTGTATTCGCCCAAGTCTCGACATTGAAGTGCTGAATTGACGGGAAGTAACTTTCGAGCTGCAGGTTGACAGAGTTACAGTCGTGTATTAAATGTCATGAATGAACTCCATAGTGGAATGTGGGGCTGTCATACCACGTAATCCCTCCACGTGAACTTTGATTGTTATTATAATCGGGAGTTCTAGCTGGAAAGGTTGCTATGTCGCCTCTCCTCCACGCTGTACACAGTAATGTTCCTTGGCATGCAGGGTTGGAAACTCCATGGTTGTTGTAATTTAATGAGGTATTAATGTGAGGTTGCTCGGCTTTCAACGTAGCACTGTTGGCTCTTTTCTATCCGTCGATCACTCTAGATCTTGGTCGTTGGTTTGTGTAACCCTAACTTGTTGTATGTAGTGATAGCAAGTTTCTCAGTCTTTCATTGTGATGCTGAGTCGAGGCCGACAGGCTGCCAAATTTTAGGGTTGAGAGAGGTTCTCTTCCAGTGCTTCGACCCTGTGACTTATGAGAGGTAAAATTGTAATAGTTACTGGTTTGGATTCGTGCCATAGAGTCGTGATGCAGTAATGTGAAGTGTAGTTATCTGTCAATTGTTGAGTGTAGTTTGTAATTCATCTTTCAGCTCTTTCAAAATGGTGGTAACATCTTCTGGATTTCCTGCGTGTATAAAGTTGCAACTGACCTCTGGTTCCGTCGTTAATGTTTGGAATAAAACTCTACAGGGTAAGTAAGTAAAAGAATATATGTGATATCGTAGATTTTGCATTTTATTTGTGTTAACAGGATTTTGACCACTCGTATTGTGCTTTGGCAGGTGCCCTCTTTGTTGGAAGGTTTCTATGCAATGGTTTTGGAAAGGAAAGCTACTATTGCTTCCTGGTAAGCTCCGGTGGTTCTTGCAAAGCCTCGTAGGTGCCTTTGATGTGTTTTCTGTGTGTCGGGAGTTGGAAATCTCCGACTTGTATCAGTGATGGCTGAATGCTTGCAATGTTTTGATATTATACTGAAAAAGGGTTGATCCTCAATCTTTGTATTTGATGTTCGGCTCAGTGGTGTTTTGCTGAAACTTTGGAACCGCCTTTGAGTTGGTTTTTGTACTGTGAGTTGCTAAGTTCAGGGTAAAACCCTGTGTAGTTTTCATGTTTTTCATGGTCTCGGCTTAATGTTAAACTGTCGAGGGTAACCCTTGTAATTCTCTGTAATATGTTTGGAATGGAAAATCAGAACTGAGGGTTTTTTTTTTTTTTTATGTTTGTAAACTATGGTTCGTTTTTCTTTGAAATAAAACGATATATTTGAAATAGTCATTGAGAACACTGTGTAAAATAAATGTTAAGGTTTGCCGAGCCACAAGGGTTGTCTTTTTGCCGAGGGTTTATAGTTTGCATAATTGTATGCCTGTACTTCATTCTCGTTGTTGATAATTATATTTGGAAAAATCGCTGAAGTAGTTTGACTGTTAAATGTTTTCGAGAGGGTTATGCCTCCATATTCTAGTTTCGATTTTACAAAGGATACCTTATCTGAAACCTACGATTACTATCGGGCTGATGCTGGGCCTTGTACCAAGACTTAATTGTTGTAATGGAAATATCGATAATGTGTATGTTTAGTTTCTAGGGATTATGAGCTAATGTTTAGATATGAAAACAGGTTTTCGGCTAACTGCTAGAAATGCTTTGATGTTAAACTCGCCATATATATATATAAATGATAGTATGGTTCTAGAAAGTAATGACTAGGGTTTAATAAGTCATAAATGTTATCATTCTTTGAATAATGTCTACAGTTTGTTGTAGAATACTTGAGATAGAAAATATGATGTTTGTATACAGAGTTAAGGTTTGCAGTGTATTAGGTTTTGATACTACTGAAATAAACATTTGATACTTGAAATCGAAAAGAAAATTAGTGAATAAATAAAGTATGTATAATGAAAAGAAAACTATATAGTGATTAGTTCTTGCAGCTATTATAATCCTTGGAAATACTATTACTTGGAAATCATGATATGTTTGATTTTAATTGCATTTGCTTGCTATCTTAAATGAATAGAGATAAGAGATAAATATATGACTATACATAAGTTAGACTATGTTTTATTTCATGTAATAATAAAAGAGTTCTATATTACTATCGATGCTATACAACAATTTTTACTTTGTTTAAATATAGGACAGAATTATAAACAACACACTTACTGTAATTATTTGTCCAATCAATGGCAATTTTCCTATCTCTCATCTATCCTTTATTTTGCTTCTCTATACTAGAGTACTATGCAGATAACAGCATGGGAAAAATATAGAGATGTTTATCTAATCAATAATTTACAGACTTTATTATTCAGAATGAAACATAGATCAGAAATCAAATAAATTCTTTTACAAAACAGGGTTTGATAATTCTACTAAACAGAAACATTGAACTGTAAACAAAATAGGAACAACAAAACCTGGTTAACTGTAGAGAAAAAATAGCCCAAGGAGCCTGTTCCATCCAACCAATTCTTGAAGACAACCAAGTTACTTGCCTTAGGACCGCCGAGCCTGTTCACTGAACCACCAGGAGGAAGAAACTTAGAAGCTTAGGACCTCCACTTGTAGTAACAATAGTTATGCAGTCTTAAAGACTTAGTAGTCAAAGGGACTTGCACCGACACCTCTAGTTCTCCTTCTCAGAATAATTTGCAGACTTACAGTTGCACTCTCACATAGCCTCCCTATTTGAATCTCTCAGTGATCACCTGATGCACTTGAGGAATATATCTGCAGAAAATATTGTGTAAGAGCTGCCTGCTCAATTCGAATTTTCCTTATGTAGGCTGCCTAGGCCTTTCAGTTGTTAACTGGTCATTAAATGAGATGCCTGCTCACTCCCACCACCTGGGGGATAATGCCATATTTTTAGGGGTAGTTGTCCCATAACCATCATCTAGTGGTGAAGTGCAATTGCTGCCATCTGTCCCATGCCTTCTAACAACTTCCATTCCTCCTAGTGGGTCAGTGAACACTCATTTAACAGTTCCCTTGGGTGTTTGTTCCCTACTTTAATTTATTAAATAATAATAATAAGTAATCACATTCATCCTTGACCAAACTTGGTCATAATTACAAAACTTTGTAATTAAAATTTAACATAAAGTATTTTTCCAATAACATAATATTTTCAGAATTTGGGTAGGTGACACCTCGTTTCTCGTACCGTTCTCGTTTCTCGTTCCGTATCCCGTTTCTCGTTTCTGGTAACATAGGTTGCTTTGTAATGTTTTTGAAGCTCTAACAACCAATTGATTCTCTCCATTCACCACTAGCTTTATTGGGGTAGATGAGACTTAAGAGCATCCAAGAGTATTTTCTGGGTTCTTGAATGTAATCTCTATGAAGTTGTTTTTCAATTTTGTTAGGATTAGGGTTTGATACATAAAATAAAAAATCAATGTACTTTAACGATAGTACGGAAATAACTTCAAGAAACATATTTTTCATCTCTTTCAACTTTTCAACTTTAACACTACCAATTGGGTCACTGTGTTAAAGTAATCTTCAGTAACATGCAACCAACAATATAAGATTAACAGTAACAAGTCCAATTAATAACAGGTTAGGGTACTTACATTGGGTGTGGAACCCTTCCTATTTTATACTCATAAATATTACTTTCAAACAAAACTGTGCCTCTCAGAGGCTAGCCAACACTAGGAACCAACTAACCCTACTAAAAGGTAAGTACAGACCAGAGAGAGAGAGAGAGATAGGTTGAAGGCAACAAGTGGTACTCAAAGACAATCAAAAGACACAGTAACAATCACAGTAAAATCATAGCATGATATAAGTCCACAAAATACAAACAAAATAAATCTGGACCTTATCAAGATTATAACCCCACTTAGAATCAAATCTCAATAACATGGATAAGGTTGAAGCAAATTTCAACAGTAGAGATCTGGTAAGGATTAGCATAACAAACATAGGCTGATCAATCTAGGTATGTCCTCTTACACTCATGATTTCCACAGATATATATGTAGCAGAATAGAACAAACCCCAAAGCCTTACGACCTCCTCAGATTTATACTCACATACTTTGATCAGACCCTAAGGCCTCACGACCTCAACAAATAAATAATCAACAGGAAGAAACAAGACAAAATAGTGTCACGACTGAGCTTCATAGGTAAACTAGGGTCACTGACAACTCAACAAACAAACACATGACAAATCGGATCCTTCAATGTACAATTGTAGCTCACACAAGTTCGAACTGGCAGATCGGACAACTCAGCAAGTGGATCGGAATACCAACAGACCAATAGTAGAAGATCGGGTCACCTACAGGTAGATTGAGTCACCTTAATATCATATCAAATCACTCACATGCATATCAGATTCATGTAAAGTAGATCAGATCACTCCATATGGTCACGGTTAGGATGGCAACACAATAGGGTCTTCACATTAACCTTTGGACCAACAAACCAACAATATCTACAACTTATGGCAGGTGGCCAGCCTAAGGAAAAAATTCAATAAAAGAGAAGGATCAGATATGAGATAAATGGAACTTGTAGAAGTTAGGCGGCCTCAATAAGCTGTAACAAACTCATAACACTCTTGACGTCAAGCAACCGAGCCGAGATAGGATAATAGATGATGATAATGAGAGAGAGGTCTCAATTAAATAGAACAATGATGTCTTCTAGAAGCATCACAATTAATTCTTAGGGTTCCATAGAATTAGGAGGGTACCATTTAGTTAGGACATAAAAAATATAAATGACTAAGGTGGGTACCAAGCATAGTAAGATCAAAATAATAAAGTCACATAAAATATAAGTAGAGTGTCTTAGGTGGGTACTAGGGTCATACAATTAATTAGGTGAGGGTACAATGACCAATAAATATGGTACAAGTCAAAGCCATAAAAACAAGAGTGGGTATATTGACCCATAACCCCTAGGACCAAGGGGTGTACCTCAAACGTGGGCAATCAACCATAATACCCATAAAACCAAAACATCAAAGGTGGTACAAATAAAAAACAACTCAAGGTGGGTAAATGACCCTACTAACCACAAGTCAAAGACAAGGTACCACAAGACCAATAATCAACAAGGTGTAAAGACAAAGGATGACCAACCAAGGTGGGGTAACACCAATCATCTCTCTCTTAAATGTACAAGTGTTCCATACATAACCTGAAAGTTCATCATCATTATATAAGGAAGGGTCCACATTGGATGATGTGATCATGTGGTCCTCTAGACTGCACCTCAGGTCAAATGTTAGTGGCTCCATCAAGGGTTGGCCAGTCACTTGATAATACCATCTAACTCAACCATATCGAAGACCTAGGAGAAGAGGACATCACACATCATCATATTGGTCAACTGACCAAGATCCAATTGGTTAACTAACCAGGTATGTCACTGCAAGAACTACTTGGTTTTCATGAACAAGAATCTGCCTGGTCCCGGACTAGGAGGTCTCTGTCTTAACTTGCAGGACCTGCTTGGTCCTCGCGACCAAGAAATTGTCTCATCCCAGACCAGAATACCCTAGAGACAAATAGAGGCCCTAGCCACATGCCAGGGAATTTTCCACGACATCAACTTGCTTGGTCCCTGACCAAGAACACTAGGAGACAACTGGGGGCCTTAGGGTACCTTCTAGGGTTTTACTCTTTACTCTTCCCGGTTAACTTGACCAGGAACCCTAGTTAAATGACTAGGGTACCATCCTCTCTGAGAATGGGTCTCGCAAATGCACTAACTTTAACACTCCCTCTCAGCAAGAGAGGCATTCTCAGCAACACTAAGCTTGTTGAAGACAGAGGCTTAGTCAACACATCAGTAAACTGTATTGCTGACAACTGCACCATGTCCTTGTCATGGTGAAACTTTCTCTCATTGTATCTCGACCTGTCATAGAATGTAGGATTTTATGAGAGCTTCAAAGAGCTCTGAACATCAACAAATGCCTTGATATTATAGATCCACTTGGAAGTTACACCTGACTTCCCTCATTGTCTAAGAATCACTTTCCACATATCATTATCAATTATCAACTAGATATCTTTTATCATAGCATATTTCCAAACCTGAAGTTTGGCTATCTCCACATCAGTGGATGATCCTGAATTAGTGACATGGCTCCCACTGGAGCACCATTGGAACCCCTCAATATGCTCCTTAATGAGATCAACTGAAGGCTTCTTGGCCTTCTCCCTCTGCTTCTCTGAATGAGATGTCTCATAGGCTTCCATACCTGAGTCACTGGAAGACTCCCTTTTGATCTCTGAAACTTGACAGGGGTTATTCATTAGAGCTTTAACAACATGTCCTGAGACCTTGTAAAGGTCACCCTCACATACACCATTCTCAATAGTTGAGATCATATTTCCACCCTTAGTCCATACTAGTGCCTTTCCTTATGAGAAGGATACAAAGAACCCCTCGTCTTCTAAAATTTCCACTAAAAGAACATTCTTCTTTAAACCAGGAACATATAAAATTTCCTCAACATGAATTAACGTACCTGAATAAAGCTTTAAGGAAGTTGAACCAACTCCTTTTATTTCAAAGGTACTTTTGTTTCCCATCTCAACTTTCACATTGAACTTCTTGGCCTTGTAATCCACAAGAGCCCTTTTGTATCCAATCATATGCTTGGTGGCCCCACTATCAATCCACCATGAATGTGATGAGTTGGAGATGGATCCTGAAAGTGCTGAAATCAAGAAGAATTCTCTTTTATATTTTTCTTTGGTCTCAACCTTAGATTTCTTTTGCTGAGCTTCTTCTTCTTCTGTAGCAGCTAAAGCATGATACTTCCCTCTATGCCAATTCCTGTTAGGAGGATTTCTACAATCTTTTGCATAATGACCAAGCTTGCTACAGTTATAGCATCTTACTATTGACTTATGAAAGTGCTTACCTTGATTTCCCTTACCTTTGTTGTGATGCTGAGGGAAGCTTCTTCCTTTCTTTGTTTTGGCAGCAAGATCATGATTATTTTCAGTTGGAGGCCCATATCTACTATGGATTCTGCCTTCTTATTCTAGGAAGTCATGCCACAACCTGTCAAAGATTGGTTGTATTTCTCTTCCATTCACTATTTCAAGAAATGTCTCCCAAGATGTAGGAAGACCATCTACTACTATTTGCACAAGATCACCATCATCTACTTCAACTCTAATTGCCATGAGTTGATCTTTTGTCTGAGCAATATTTGAGAAGAAGGAGGCAACTGATTCCTTCTTCTCCATCTTCAATGAACTAAACTGCTTCTTCAAGACCCTCTTCTAATTAGGTGCCTTCTTCTCATAGATATTTGCTAGGGCATCAAAGCATTCCTTAGCTGTCCTTGGAGGAGCTATCATAGGCACAAAGTTATCTTTAACCGATTCAAAGATGAACCTCTTTGAATTAGGCAGAAACAAGACAAAATAGTGTCACAACTGAGCTTCAAAGGTAAAAAAGGGTCACGACTAACTTAGTAAACAAACACAAGACATATCATATTCTTCAATGTACATATCGTATCTCACACAAGTTCAAACTGGCATATTGAACAACTTAACAAGTGGATCGGAATACCAACAGACCAATAGTAGCAGATAGGGTCACCTACAGGAAGATCGAGTCACCTTCATATGATATCGAATCACTTAGAGGAAGATCAGATTCATGTAAAGCAAATCAGATCACTCCATATGGTCACGGTTAGGATGGAAGCACAATAGGGTCTTCATATTAACCTTTGGACCAACAAACCAACCATATCTAAAACTTATGGCATGTGGGAAGCCTAAGGACAAACTTCAATCAGTAGAGAAGGATCATATTTGAGATAAATGGAACCTGTAGAAGTTAGACGACCTCAATAAGCTGTAACAAACTCATAATACCCTTGACGTCTAGCAGCCGAGTTGAGATAGGATAATAGATGATGATAATGAGAGAGAGGTCTCAATTAAATAGAACAATGATGTCTTCTAGAAGCATCACAATTAATTCTTAGGGTTCCATAGAATTAGGAGGGTACCATTTAGTTAGGACATAAAAAATATAAATGACTAAGGTGGGTACCAAGCATAATAAGATCAAAATAATAAAGTCACATAAAATATAAGTAGAGTGTCTTAGGTGGGTACTAGGGTCATACAATTAATTAGGTGAGGGTACAATGACTAATCAATATGGTACAAGTCAAAACCATAAAAAGTAGAGTGGGTATATTGACCCATAACCCCTAGGACCGAGGGTTGTACCTCAAATGTGGGTAACCAACCATAGTACCCATAAGACCAAAACATCAAAGGTGGTACAAATAAAAAACAACTCAAGGTGGGTAAATGACCCTCTTAACCACAAGTCAAAGACAAGGTACCACAAGACCAGTAATCAACAAGGTGTAAAGACCAAGGATGAGAAACCAAGGTGGGGTACAACCAATCATCTCTCTCTCAAATGTACAAGTGTTCCATACGCAACCTGAAAGTTCATCATCACTGTATAAGGAAGGGTCTACACTGGATGGTGTGATCATGTGGTCCTCTAGACTGCTCCTCAGGTCAAATGTTAGTGGCTCCATCAAGGGGTGGACAGTCCCTTGAGTAGACCATCTAACTCAACCATCCCAAAGACCTAGGAGAATAGGACATCACACATCATCATCTTGGTCCACTGACAAAGAACCACTTGGTTAACTGACCAGGTATGTCACTGCATGAACTACTTGCTCCTCATGACCAAGAATCTTCCTCGTCCTGGACCAGGAGGTCTCTGTCTCAACTTGCAGGACCTGCTTGGTCGTCATGACCAAGAAACTGTCTAGTACCAGACCAGAATACCCTAGAGACAAATAGGGGCCCTAGCCACATGCTAGGGACTTTTCCATGGCATCAACCTGCTTGGTCCCCTACCCAAAACCCAAGGAGACAGCTGGGGGCCCTATGGTACCTTCTGGGGTCTTACTCTTTACTCTACATGGTTAACTTGACTAGGAACCCTAGTTAACTGACTAAGGTACCATCCTCTCTGAGAATGGGTCTCATAGCTACACTAACTTTAACAGTTGTTTGGTTGGATAAGCTTATTTAAATTTATTCAGTCATTTCTACAATGCATCACAATATTGTATTCATTTCTCATGCAGTTGAAAGATTGTTACTACAAAATCTTTACACAACTCCAACTACAGCTACATATTTATATCCATTCAAATCTGATCTGCGTAAACATTAAAATTAGCACCATATAATTGGGAATACATCCACTTTGAGCCCATTATGATCAAAGATGGTGCAAATAAGTCTGCAAAAATCACCTTGATTAGACCCAAATAAGGAAGAAATTGTACCAACATTTTCCAAAAAAATTGCTGTGTATTGAAACCACACTAGGATAGGACAAGCCTTAACTAAAGAGCACTGTATTATACCTTCTCTCCTCTATAACCGAATGTCGAGGAAATGGGTATTAGGTTAAGTATTTCTCATTAGTAACTAGGGATTAATATTTTCATTATCCTCCATCTTGTCAACCGATATCCACATCTTATTTGTAATCATTCCAATGAATTCTTCAGGGATATTCCAATATTTTCCATGCTCATAAATCAAAATAAATATTCCTATGCATACTCCAGATTGACCAATCAATGAATAAATTTGTCATCCGTTGATGAATTCAATTCTCTAAGAATTTGCTTCCCATGGATTAACATTCCCAGAAACAAAACATGTAAATATGGATTTCAAACAATACAAGAGGCTTCCTATTTCTAGTGATGGAAGCAACCAGATTGGCCATACCAAATATGTGAATTGCTTTATCCAAATAACAATGAATTCACAATGCATTGGAAATTAACAATGTAGATATCCCATGTGAACAACCATGACAAACAAGGTAATTTGGGTGAATTAATCCATAAGGGAAACTTCCAACTATCATATTGACAAGCACAAATGGTTGGTGATATGCTCCATAAATATTCCTCGTATGACATCCATCACATGGGTAATGGTTTAATGACATAAATCACATGAGCAGTCTCTTATTTCGACAACAATATTGCAATTGAATCAATAGTCAAACCATATGCAATGCTTAATTCTATATCCATTGCAAACATAATGAAGTGGTGATATTAACCTATAAGAGATTCCTCATTTCACAATGGTGACCAACATACACAAATTAGTAGGAAGTGTTAACATCGGATTTGACCTTATAAATTTGAGTGTTAATCTACAATACATATTCATGGATATCATTGAGGGTGAACTTGTGGTTATAGATTTCTCCATTAGACATCAATGGTTCATGAGTACAATATGGGGTGGATTGGTTAGTTGGTCCATTGGCACAACATCTATGGTTCATGGAGTGCCTTTGAGACTTGCCACATTGTCACGTGTCATTATTATTCAAGGATAGATGGTTGGATGGAGTTTGGATAGGTTATTTCTATTCAGGTAGAGGCAAAGGATACATCTTAGATACATGTGGATAGGTGATACTAAGGCAGTAGGTACCACATACTTACAAATTTAGTGCAATATTATATGTGATTAAGGGAGGTTGAAGGCCCCCATAGGTTGTGATCAAGGTGAGTTGTCATATTTTGTGTGATCTAATCATATTTTTGGACACTCTTTGGGGAGATGTGCATAGGTTCAATGTTTATACAATTATGAGAAATTTCTATTTTTAGCAGTTTTTGGAGGTTGGTCCGAGCGACAATTTGATTTCATATTTGGGAACCCAGTTGGAAGATTTTCCTATGTGTTGAGTTTCATTAGTTTATGAGGACAATCTATTTTTAGCAGTGACTCGATATGTGGGGACCTAGTATGGTGAGCAACATCAAGGTTCAATTTCATGCCATTTTGAGCACTTTGAATTTTTAGGAACAGATTGTGTCTTGGCATGGTTTATATTTAGCTCGGCGGGCCCACATGGATATATTAACTATTTTTGGATATTGTTAATCCATAGAGGGATTTAATATGACCTAGATTGGTACGAATTCCTAACATGATGTTTTGTGTTATTTTTTCTCTTTTTAATGGGATGCTTGAAGGTGCTTACTAAGTGATCCTAACAGATGATGGTAGGCTTATAATTTTTCTGTTGATTGTGACAGGTGACCTTTCGAGAAGTCCTGGTTACTAGGTGCAAACCCTGAAGGTGATGATTGATGCTATGTGATTCATTTTTCTAGTGTCAATCCCACTTCTTACCTCTCTGAGCATCACTCGATGCAATGAGTGCTAAGTGGACTATTCAAAACCATGAGAAATTGGTCAGTTGCAACTATAATCATGGGACATGCATCATATATTAATGACTTACACTACCCACATAATCCAAAAGATGATATATTATACGTTGGATTTCCAAAACCCCCTCATACTTAAATAAAAGAGTCAAGGGAGTTCAAACTGAATAGTTCATAAGGCACAATACTCGCTAAGGTTTTGCAAATGGGGTAGCAATCTAAGTGGGATTGATTGTGAGGAAAAATACATAGTTAAGCCTGCTTGAGCCAGGGGGGTCTTGGTATGGGTGACCTCTCGGGAAGTCCTGGTTACTAGGTGCAAGCCTTGGAGGTGATGATTGATGCTATGTGATTTGTTTCACTAGTCTCTATTCCACTTCACCCCTATGAGCATCACTCGATGCAATGAGTGTTAAGTGGACTATTCAAAACCATGAGAAATTGGTTAGTTGCAACTATACTCATGGGACATGGGTCATAGATTAATGACTTCCACTATGCAGATAATCCCAAAAATGATATAACATATGTTAGACTATGAAAGCCCCCTCATACTTAAATAAAAGAGTCAAGGGAGCTCTAATTGAATAGTTCATAAGGCACACTACTTGTTGAGATTTTGCAAAATGGGTAGCAAGCTAATTGGGCTTGATTGTGGGGAAAAATCCACGATTAAGCACACTTGAGCTCGATGGGTCTTGGGATGGGTGACCTCTCAAGAAATCTTGGTTATTGGGTGCAATCCCCGAAGGTGATGATTAATGCTATGTGATTAATTTCACTAGTCTTAATCCCACTTCTTCACCCCCATGAGCATCACCCGATGCAATGAGTGCTGAGTGGACTATTCAAAACCATGAGAAATTGGTCAAATGCAACTATACTATGGGACATGAGTCATAGATTAATGAATTACACTACATAGATAATCCAAAAAATGATATATCATATGATGGACTGTGAAAACCTCCTCATACTTAAATAAAAGAGTCAAGAGAGCTCTAGCTGAATAGTTCATAAGGCCCAATACTTGCTAAGGTTTTGCAAATGGGATAGCAAGCTAAGTGGGCTTGATTGTGCTGAAAACTCCATATTTTTGCAAATGGGTGACCTCCCAGGAAGTCCTAGTTACTAGGTGCAAGCCCCAGAGGTGATGATTGATGCTATGCGATTCATTTTGGTAGTCTCAATCCTACTTATTCACCCCTGTGAGCATCACCCATGCAATGAGTGCTAAGTGGACTATTCAAAATCATGAGAAATTGGTCAATTGAAACTATACTCATGGGACATGGGTCATATATTAATGACTTACACTACGCAGATAATCCAAAAAATGATATAACATCATTTTCATTTTGTGCTCTTTACATCTCATTCATTTCTATTAGAATGAACAATAATTAATTTGTATCAATTCATTTATTGTATTTATGCTTCAATAGTTGAACTAGGAAATTAGTGCTCTAACTCGATATCTATCTATCTATCTATATTCACAAGAACGAGTATTTGTATTACTGTAAAAAAGAGGAGAAGTGCTGCAACCAGGTCGGGTAGCCTTCTTGTACAAAATTTACAAAAATGATACATATAGTCTTTAGATGCTCCTAGAGTCTCATGCTTCTTGTTTCATCACTTCCTAGTTGTTTCTTTAAAAAATTCTCTAGTGTTTTCAAATACATAGTTGGTATACAACTTCCAAAAAACTCCTAAAATTAAAGTCGTCTTACAAAACATAAAAATTTATATCTAGGACTATTGAAATACACTGTTTTGAGGTGGCTTCAGTAACTCCTTTTGTGACCGAGCCTTTAATTTTCCTGGAGCTTGTTGCTAACCACCAAATTTATTCCATTATTCTGAGGATGTCAGGAGTTTTGTGGATACCTGCAAAAGCTTGAAAAATAGACCCTTCCTGACTCGGAGTGTAACAAGTGCAAGTATCAACCTATGGGCTTGGCAAGAGGAATTTGGGAAACATATGAAAATGGGTGAGATTTTTGTGGATTGCATAGGCATGTCCTTTTCCAGGGATGATGGTAGTGTTGTATAGGGAGGGGGGGGTCCTAGTAACAAACAACATTATGGCAGACCGAGGGTGCAACATGTTGGTAAAAATTGATAGCATAGACAATGGATTTGGAGCCAGGGCTATTAGCATAGAGACTAAAACCATCATTTAAACCCATAATTGAACCCTGACGAGACTTGCTCTTGTGAATAAGGTTCCTATAGACCGATTCCACACACCAATGCTTACCATTTTTTTTAACTATATGAAAATTACCAAGCCCAAAGGAATTCAACATAATCCAGATGAGGTAACTAAACATGATAGAGAGGAATTCATTGCAAAGGTCAATGAAATGGCTAGGAGGGGAACCGAAAAAGGAGCTAGAAGCATCCATGGATATGGTATGGAGTTGGTCACTACTACACCTTTTTCTCATGAACCTCGCATTGTTAGATACATTGTCTCCACGAAACACTATCAAGCTGCTGCGATCCCAAGTCATGACACCTACATGGGAAGACATTTTTTCTATGGACCACTTAATTATGGAGAGAACGTTTGCACTGAACCACCCCCAACACAACCTGCTTAGAATGACCATAGTCAGGGGTGAGACTTGTTCCAAATATTGTTTATTTCTAAGGCAAAACAATTATTCTTCGTGCCTACCATTGCCATGAGAGGATTACCACATGCTCCAAGGAGAGGGCATACTGTTCGTTTAAAACTATCATTTCTAGGTAGGTGGGTTGGAGATGAAGGCGCATCGATATAATCCCACACCTCCCTAGGTTCATAAATGCTATTCATGTCTCAAAAACATAGGAGATATAAACAGATTAGGGGACAAGACATTTTATTATGATCCCCCCATTTTCTTTGTTTTCCCCCAATTTCAAAAAACTTTCCTCTTTAGCCAAAGCATTTGTTGCTTTATTGAGATCTCTTAGGAAAAGGTATGCAATGACTTGTTGAAAGGACCAAATGGTGTTCTGAATCCTACTCCTACTCCTTCTCAAATAAGCATCTCGCGGGTTATGTTTTTTATTGACATGTTGGATGATAGCTAGAGAATCTCCAATGACAATTAGGTTCACAATTCTAGTTTCTTTGTATTTTTGAAGTCCTTTCCATAATTCTAGGATCTCTGCTTGGTTGTTGGAATCTATTATGAGGCCCCATGCATAGGCTAGTACTTTATGGAACATACCTCACCCCCCTACACCTGCCTCTCCTCTCTTATTCGATATATAACCCATAAATATTTTTTTGAAAAAGAAGGAGAAGTTTTCTTTTAGAAGAGGAATAATATAAAATTATTATCAATGTAACAACAATATGACATATGAAACAACATTTTTTTAAAAACTAAATTTCCTAATTGTTTTTAAAAATAGGACAACAATTAACAAGGGAAAAGTAATGATTTAAGATACTCGTCTTGCCAAAATTAGTACAATTAGGTGAAATAGGAATGAGGCTTTCATTGATCAATCATATCCGCTATCAATAGTTTTGATCAGACTATGGTTCCCTTTTATGTTCACAACAAAACCTACAGTGGAAGGATTTCCATACCTCATCTTCTACCTATAAATATTATGAAGATATCCACATTGATGTAATACCCCTAGTTTTGACCCATGGGATGTATTAAATCAAATGATGTAAATATGTTATTATGGATTCCTAGTGCGATACTTAAGGAAAAGGCCTGACTAGTGAAAGGCTAAGCATGTATAATGTAAATATTTGTATATGGGCCACGTGGTTGGCTTTCTGTAATGAATCAAAAGCTATGTAAATATTATGTCGAACATAATAAAATGGTCCAAAATGGATGTGTAAAGATCACTAGAGGGGCTATGATTCCACTAAAGGGGAAGAGGAAAAGGGGTCTATGGGATATTAAATCCTCTATTTCCAAGTGGAAAACTTAGAACTCATCATTTGATGCCATATGCTTTAAATGAGCCAATTACTTCATTTTGACTTGTTAAATCCAATCATTGAATGCATGTGTGAGGTTGGGGGGGAAAGTCTTCTCATGTAGTTATGGAAGCATGAGATGGATATATTTCTATGAAAAAGGTAAGTCCTTCCTTATATGGCCATAATTAATGTCAGTTGTCTTTTCACCATCCTCTCATCTCCTTCGGGGTCTATAAGCCATTTTCCTTGTAGATTTTAACATTGCATAGCATTTTCTCATGCTATTCTCTCTATTACAAATGACTAGTTTGTACAAATAACCATAAATTAGAATTGTGAATGGGAAATTGCAGACATTAGATGAAAGATGATGGATGTATGTGAGCAGAGAGGTAAGGGATAGGAACCTTACCAATTATGTATTTGCTACTCTTGAATGCTGGAAAGCCATGAATTAATGTCACATGAGGTTCTCCAAAAAAATACCGCAGGTTGGGCTGTTTCTACACACACTGGTAAGCACTGTAATCATAGGGAGCTAAATATTTTTTTAATACTAATATATAATAATTAATATAATATACAATGATGGAATGCCTGTGGAGTTTGAATACAACTAGGGATTTTCTTGAGCTACTATGGTCATCTCTTGGTTGGTAATTCTTGTAAACTTATTGTGGTTTATGGTGCCTTCTCTCATTAGTTGGTGCATGCCCAAGTGACACCATTGCTAGTAGATTCCCTTACCTCTCAATTAAGTGTTGACTCCCGTGTGATGGTGTAACTTTAATCTCATATGAATGACATGTAACTAATTGAAAAATCACTTATGGGGGGAATTGCCCCTTAATTTGTTGGACTTTTAGGTGGGGCTCACCAAATTATTTCATATCTCTTTGGCCTCGATGTTTCCTCCCATGAAAGGAATAGGACCTAAGAATTCATTTCATTTAAATATTGTCTGTTGCTCTCGAGGAAGCTTTGCACCACATTTTTTATCCTTGGACATCCCTAGGACAAGGAGGAGGAGTTTTACTATTAGATCCATGGATTGGTCTATAGATACAAAAATGTATGGCTTAAGCTAAAATATCCTAGAGCTTGGATTTATGAAAATTGGGGCTCTTTCTTGGAGGATACAATGGTGATCCACCCTTGTGCCCAAGGTTTTTCATCATGGAGTTTCTCTCTTTTGTTGAAAAATTGAAATATTTTTGCAATTGCCCCTATATTTTGGTTAGGGATGACCTCAGTTTGAGAGACCTTGAAATCCAAGATTTAACCCACACATTGAATTACTATGTTCAATCTTGGTCTAGGTGTGTGTTACGCAGTACCAATGCCTGCTCACTTTCAGATATCTGCCCAGGGAGAGGGGTCATTTTTTTTTCTCTTCTTCAGGGCCAGGATGGGGGTATTATCTGCAGTTTTGAGGCTTGGTTATGGTCGGGCCCTTTGATTCTCCCTCTTGGAGTACTATGGCTTAGTGGAGTTTCTAACTGCCTCATTCTAGGGCTTGTAGCCTTGAGGTTGGTGTCCGAGCCTCCCGGGGGAAGGTTACTGGGTCACATGACCCCCTACTTGATTTCTACACAGGTGACGATGTTCAAGCTCAGAGGTACTTGCCTCCTCTTCCAGTCACCCTATGCACCCATATTGGTCCCTTTTCATTAGAGCGCCCTCTCTCCTTGGGCCTTGCATAGTGATGATGTCATCTTGTATCCCAGGCCTTCAAGCATGATTTGATGGGGGATGTTGAGGGTTTTTCAGTACATTGGGGTTAGATGGGGCATGAAAACCCCCCCGGACCACTCCACCTTTCGGAGTGAAGCCTTTTGTTCAGTTATAGCTATTTTTATGAGTTTTTGGTCACCTAGGGGAAAATACTGCAAGTTACCCACTTTTTAGATTATTTTATATTATTTCAAGTTATATTTTTACATTGACATTATATTGGCTTGTCATCTTGGTTATTTTGTAAAAGTGAGTTGAGAAGGCTATAAATAGGCATCTCCTCGCTCATTTGTAAATCATAACATATGGGATAAGATCATTGTTTCTCTTTTAACCTAATTGGGTATCTTGGAAAGTGATGTGCACCTTTTGGATGATATTCTCTTTGGATTATGGATAAATTTGGATGCTCTCTAGGGTTTTAACTCATGCATGGTGGATGCTATGAATTTTTGGAATACCATGAAGCTCAAGTAAGTCTTGTTTTGTCTTTCTTGGTGAAGGAAGGTGAGTATTGATTCATTGATGATTGAATGGTGGCCACAGAGCTGCATTTTTTCTAAATTTGTCCTTCTTGTCTGCCTTCTATCTACTTTGCATGGTGGAAAACGCTCCCTAGAGAGGTTTTCCCTAGTTTGGCCTTGGATCTCTAAGTTTTCCTTAGATTAGGCTCCCATAACGAACTCTATGGGTTGTTGTAGGGAGCCCTAGTTTAGATTCAAGGAGAAAATCAATCCAAAAGGTAGGTTGGCCACCTTTCCTCTAGGCCTAGGGTTTGGGGTTTCATCCATTAAAACCCTTGTTTTATCAAATTCTTGCATTTCATGGTAGAATTAGGGCTAGTTTAGGTCTGCAATTTTACTTCTAAAAACCTAAAAAATTCCCCAAAATAAAAAAAATTAAAATATTTTTTTCAATTTTTTGGCCACCCTAAAATTTCGGTTTCCCTATAATTTTGGCTTGCCATTTTAGGACCTAGAAACCCTAGGGAGAAATTGGTGGCAGCTAAAAACCACCTAAAAACACATAAAAACCTAAAAAGCCTAAAAATTCTAAAGTTCAGAAAATAATAGAAATTTTTGCAAAATTGAAGCCCTTTAGGGCTGCAGCCTCTTCCTCCCATCTCCCTAGGCCTCACTGCCTGCTCTTCCTCTCCTTACCAGCCCTCATCTTCCCTCTTTCATGTTCTCAAAACCTCTCTCTACCATTTCTCACCCTCGGCCTTTCCTCCTTTATCCTCGACCTTCCCTAAAGCTCCCTTTCTACCCCTCGGCCAGGTCTCCTCTGTCCTCAGCCTACCCTAGTAGCCCCTTTCCACCTTCTTTTCAGGACTTCTCTAAATGTTGTTGTAAATGTAACTTCGGAATATATTCATTTATATTTTATAATTATATTATTATTGTATTTTATTTGTACCTTCGACGGAGATGTTTTTCCTCCGTTCGGGGATGCCATTATTGTGTTTGGTCATGCAAGATTATCGAGGTAAAACCTCCATTGGAAGTTGGGGCATTAGATCCTGAAAGGTCAAACATAAATTGAATTTTTGAGTCTCCCTAGGAGAGGTCGACCCAGTTAGGTAAATGAGGTCAGCCCCATTGGAAATTAGGTCAGTCAAACATAAAGTATAAATAAAGAGGCTTGCTCTCTCATTTGGATACCACACTCACTCAAGCAAGTTTGCACCAAGTGAGAGAGAAGACAATTTCGCTAGAGGAGAAAGAGAGAGAGATGCATAAGACATCTTATATTTTGGGTTTTCCATCTTGATTGATATTGTACTAGTGAAAAATCTATTTATGAGGAAGTTGCAAGGTTTTCTCCTTTATGGTTTCCCCGAGGAAAATTCTTGTGTCTTTTGTGTTTTGATGTGCTTGTCTGTCTTTCAATTTAAAGATCTAACTAAATTGAATTAAAGTGAAAACTCTACCACTAAATTTGCAGCCTGTCACCCCTGCTGTTACCCTAAACCTGTAACATAAAGACAATAAAAGGGGTTGACCAAAGCTATACAACACTTGTAGAGGGAGCATTTAATTACCGTTTAGTGAAGATTGGCAAAGGATTGTATTTGTTACTGTTTATATGCTACATGAGTTGTATATTAGACCCGCAAAAAGTAACCAACATAGGGTAGTAACTAAATTTAATTGATATTTCATGAGGTGATATGTATATGGTTTAATAAATGCAAATTTGTACTTGTTGCTAATATTTGTCATGCAATAGCAAGGTTCATCTATATCACTATTGGTTGTCTGAAGTAAGTATTGTAAAATGTTGCTATAAAGGTGTTATCTAGCAATTAATTCACCTTTGAATGATACAATGCTAAGAACATAAGCCTGAAAGGTAAATAATGTTGTACGGTTACATTGGAGTGACTTAACCTCTCACAACATTTCATGCATTGTTGAATAATGATCTTAAGGAATAGTATTTAATTGGTAATGGACTTGGAAACATAATTATGCATGCAAACTAACTAACACATGCTTGCCTTGTCTAATGCATGAACTTGTATTTTGATTGTTGGTACATTAATCATTACACAAGGACACTTAATCATAATCATTCCCATATTCCCTACTACAACACTTGTTTGGATTAGTACCTAATTGGGAGTAGTTTGATACGTCTTCTTCTTTCTCTATTTTGACCCCATAAAGACACTGATCTTTGCATGCGGTTGCAGAAGGTATTTGGTATAATTTATCTACAAGTGTTCTATAAGGGATCCCCCCTTGGAGGTCAAGACTCTTCGAAGAAGGTAAATATTTGTGATCGAGGTGACATTGGGTCACAAGTCCTTGATAGTGCTTACTGGGAACTAGCCTTGCTAGTTTGCCCGGTAATAGTGTGATGCCCAAACTACCTCTTGAATATTGGAAAAATCCCTCACCACCATTACCAATACTTTGAAATTTTTTATCACCTTGGCTCTAGAGTCAACATATTATTTTCAACTTCTACCTTTTTATGAATCTTCATTGAAGCTAATTTGAGCAAGAATATTCCAAAAAAATCATTTTGGAGTACAATCTTCTTTGAGCACATACACCTTCCTTCCTTCCTGTAAACTAGTGCTTCTTAGGTAGAAAGATAAATCAAAATCAAGGACTCTAAGTCAAATAAAAATTGGGTGGAACCAATCATAAATCAAGCTAATCCCCAACTAGCTAACTATGCATATGTTCTAGCTCCATTCCTTAACGAGAATAGTGATGTTCCTATTATAGATGAGGAAGTTGTACTAGAAAAATATTAGAGGCACCCCCACGAAAGTACTAGCTTTCTCATTTGTTAATCCCCTAGGAATGACCAACTTGAGAAGATGATCGTTGAATAGAAAAAGGGAATCAATCCCTTTTGATAGGGTGAATGGTGAAAGGAAGTTGAGACCAACACAAATCCCAATAGATTTGAAGAGGCCTGCTACAAAGCATGCATATAAAGGATGGATAAAAATAAGGAACATAATAAAAAGAAAGACAATCCTTTAAATTATAATACATTTCATCTAGGAATCTATAGAAATCCACCACTTAATGTAGACCAACAAGTTGTCACTCCAGATCCTAAATGATGCATCAATGAATTTGGAAATGCTTTTAGCAAACATATCAATCCACCAATATGTTTTGATTTAAGAATATTTAAGATAACTAATCTAAGGTTCATTTCATGAATATTTGTTTTAGAGTAGTCTAGATGTAGGTTCAGTATATGATCTTCAACATTTTTTAATTTTTAATGGAACTTTTTTTACATACCACGACATGATAATATTATATTATTCTACAATATATAGATATAATATATCTTGATAACACGTCAATTGGGTGTAGCTCAAGTGGCTAAGAGGAAAGTTGTTATTCTCCCCCACTTGGGTTAAAATCCCACTTTTTGACATGCTTTCTCTCTTCGTGAGGCATTTGGTGAACATGTGTTTCTTCCATGAAAGTCACATGTTTCAATCTGGAGCGGAGTAGGGTATGTACACATTTGTAGATTAAGAAATCAAATTGCTACGCTAAGTAATCCTTTGTTACACAAACAAGAGAGTTGATACAACATTTTAGTGTTTAGCTAAGCCAAGACCTTCATATAGACTATTATTATTATTATTATTATAGAATAAATAGCTATTATTATTATTATTATTATAGAATAAATAGCTGAACTGACATACTATATATTACTATACTATATAGTTGCAGTCTTCTCTCTATTGAAAGAGACGAGACGATTGTGTTGATTAGTGGGTTCATCCATATACTTGGGAACATCATTGATTATACTTAATGTAATTCAAGTCCACTTAGTATCATCCTTCTTGCTTATAAAAATGCAAGAGAAAAAGCTAGAGTTTTCCCTTCGGGTTTTTGGTCCAATAGGATGTTTCCCTTTAAAAAACTAGATATTAATAGAATAATTATAAGTAACATTGAAGTATGATATATACTTATAATATGATATAATTTTTATATTATATAACTTATCCATGAGAGGGATTGAATTTGAGACTTTTAAGACGCGCTAAATTCTTAAGGGAGTCATCTCATCTTGTACCAAACTTCGTCTAGTTATTGGAACATGATGAAATAGGGAGTTGAAGTTTTCATCAATACAAAACTTTGACCAAATTTATGATATATAGGTTAATTCATAATAGGTAAATACCCCAAGAGCATCTTTCCACATTGCACAAAACTTAGATTATGGAAAAAATTGATTATGCTTGAAATTTGTGTAAAATTCTTTTCATATTTATGATTTTTTTTTACTAGAATCTTAACTTACTCTAATTCTTAAAATAAAAAAGTAAAACTATTACTCCAATTCTTAAAATAAAAAAGTAAAACTATTATTAATAATATTTATTAATATTTCCCATGGTGGGTGACTAAGGTGATGGAGGATGATGACCTTTCCACGAGGCAAGATGTGACTCTCAAGGCCACAACTGGTGGGAGTACAATGCATTAGCTTGCGTTCTTTCCATGATTAAGATGAAGGATAAATTCGAAGGTGATCATGGAGGTACCTTTATCAGGGCTTGCACATAGTAGATGTATAGTCGTTGCGGAAGCATGAAGAACATGGATTGGGATTGGTGCAGTGAAAGCTTGGCTATTATGAACCATAAAGACAATGGGAATCATTGTAGGAGATTTATGAGACAAGCGACTTCAGAGCATCAACTCTTATTTTCAATCAATTCCCCCCCTCAAAGCATTACAATCTGAACAAGCAACTGCTTAAGTTTTTATTTGGAAAGTACTAGATGCAAGATTAAAGTAGATAATTCATCATTTCGTTTTGGAGAGATATTATAGGCAGAGGGTCCAAACGCAAGGGGAAATATCCCATGCCCGACCCCAAGCCAACCGAGGAATTCAAAAGGGAAACAAATGCTGCTATGTACTACCAACAACATACCCCCACCCACATCAAGAAATAAATTGGAGTAGTTGAGCGCTTAATTCAGGCTCAGTAGGACGAGATGCAGTTTGAGGAGAACCTAGAGAGGTTAACAGAATGGGTGGTGGATCCTGGAGACACTAGGTCACGCATGCCTCTTTACTATCACTCCCTCTACCTCTATTGGTCTATGAGATCATTGATGGGATCCATGATTGTTGATATAGATAAGACCATCACAGACTTAAAGGAGGAGATCGTTCCGCTAAAGAAGATAAGGGTGGACATTCGTCTGCTACACACCAAGTTTGATATCATGGCACGAAGACAAGGGGTTTCATTTTGGGTTTGCAACATGAATCCAAGTTCTTCTCCATTGGCCCCTCAAACAATAAACAACTCAGATGACGAGGCTTCCAAGGTCCCCTCTCCCTGATATTTTGGTTATGGTGAATCTCAAAATTTTTGGTTAAGGCTCTGGCATCTAGTTCTATGCAATCCAACTTTAGCTCTGTCCATTATAGTTACAACATTGTCTACTACATTTATAGTTACATCTCTGGCATTTATAGTTACACTCTTCAACAATCCAACTTAGTTTATAATTATAGTTATAGAATTGCCATGTTTTGGACAATGAAGATGAATCAAACTCTATACTGAGATTATGGTTGATTATTTAGGATCTAGAACTCAAGAAGGGTATGTTTTCTAGTCTGTGGAGGATCCTCTTGAGCTCACAATTATACCATTTTGTATTTTATAATTAATGAAAACAACTATATATATATATATATATATAACTCCTACATATAATAACAATTATCTATATTAAATGATAACAACATACATTTTTTTTCTTCAATGGAACACATCATGAGAAACCCTCAAGTACTTCTCCTCATTTTGAGGATGGTACCCAAGGTAAACCACCAACCTTGATTACGGGGCTTAACCTGGTGGGGACATCAAGTGAGGCCCTGCATAACCACCCTGAGATTCGACCCTGAGACCTTCTGCTTGTGATTACAACACTCAACCAGTTGAGCTAACCCACCAGACTATAACAACATACATCTATCTACATTAAATATTAATTATGTCACATGATGATGAGGAAAGCCCATGGAATCAAATGTCCATGGGATTGCATGCAAGATAACTATTTATACAAAAGGCCAACTTAGCAACATATATTATTTTAATGAGGTAGCCAAATGAGGCCGTCTTTCACTTTTGAGAAATTTTGGGAATGCATTAATAAGAAAGTGTTGGTGTGAAATTAAAAATAAATACTTTAGAAATAATTTAAAATTTTTAAAACAGATATTTTAGAAACCATTAATTTTTTTATAATTTATATTTTTAATGTTTTTGTTATCTATATAAATTTAATGATTACTAACGACTATAAAAATAAGAAGATACATCATATATACGATATTTTAATTAAAGAAATTTTAATTGAGAATAAAACTCCAAATATCATTAAAATCTATTTTATTTAAATGCACTTACGAACACTTACGAATTTATTTTACTTGTGAATTGGCTTTATTTTTAGTTCAAGTTTCTCTTAATTATGTACATATTGGGTAATAATTAGTTATGAATATTTTTTGTATAACAAACAAGAATAACATTGTAGTGCTATCTACTATCTAAGTGTTTCCAGAACCACAACAAAAAATGGTTAAGAATGGATGCTTCAATTAAGAGAAATAATCATCTTAGGTATTTTACACACATACATATGCAAATTCAATCAATTTAGATGGACATAACATCCCACATGCGTTCATTTTATGAAGAACTGGCTATAGAGAGAAAGCTCCATATACGAATTCTCAATGATGGAAAACATTATCTTGAGCTTCATATGAACTCTTGGAGCACAAAGGTGACAAAAGTTGTTCTTAAAGTCATAGTAGGAATGAACACTATGGAGTTAATGAACAAAGTGGTTTGCTCCATCTACAAGGTTACCCTTCTTTCTTTACTCTGTTAAATGCTATATCTCTACTCCCATTGCTATGCTCTACAATGACACATAAATTCATCATGATAATAATCGAAGAAACACCTTTATGCATTTCTAGATAGGGATAGGGTTATGGGTTTGGATTTTCCTTATTATTCTAGAATATTATTGGGTATCCTTTTGTTTCTAGCTCCATATGCGTGAGTAATGTGGCACTACAATGGATTCCACATCAAGTGTTGAAGTGAATGAAGTGACAATCAACTTGTCAAGAACATAACTTTCACATACATACTTTGACTGGGGTACTCTTTTTTGTTAGAAATATCTTAACAAGTTTTACAACATACTAGAAAGGGCTTGAAATGTGCCTTGAGAGTTTAGTTCAAGGCTCAAAATGCCAAATTCAAAAAATGGCTTGAGATAGTATTGACAAGATAAAAACTATGGTTTTCCCACTTTGTAAAATAAGTAAATAAATAAAACAGATATATTACTCCATTTTGATGGGTAGCCACAAAAGAAACCACAAATTAAAGATGGTGGATTCAACCAGTACCTAATTGAAACACAAAAGGGATCACAATGGTCTAAAAGTGGATAATAGAGGTTAGGGAATCATTAACCAGGAAAACAAAGCTGAGAATAACTCTAAAATTTAGGCAAAACACTTTCAAAATGTATTGGAGCATGCATTTGAGTGTACTAAGTAAACGTTTGTGCTTAGCTTTCTTTTAAATATCTAATCTAAACCTCTATTTATTTAAATATTTAACTTGATCATTTTTCCATCCCATACACTTTACATTCATTCAAAGCATATTACATCTCATTACAAAGCTTAAAGTGGATAATTTACTCAAAATATATTGCATTTTGCATTTCATTGCAAAGTACTAAAATGAGTCTATTCAATTATCTAAATATTCTATTGTTACAAACCACATTGTTAAAATTTCATAATCAAAACCCTTATGTAATTTCTATAATTAATATCTAATAATAAAATATATTTTTTAAATTATAATAACTAATCTAATGGAGATGGCAAATGTTTTGTCAAGAACATGTAAAAAAAGAATACCCATAGCTGGCCACACTCTAATTCCTGTTAGTGTATTTGTATTTTAATGTTCCCACCACCACGACTTGCATGCAACATAAACAAATATGTTATCTCTTTCTTTCTCAATTTTTTCTTGTTTCAAATAGAAGACCTCTCTGATCTCCACTAACTACTGTCCTTAGAGGAAGCAATGCCATGCTCAACAATGGTCCAAAGGAAAATGGTCTTTGTTGTCACAAGTAACATTTTTAGTGAAATGTTATTTTTGTAGATTTTTCTTTCCTAAATCTAATATCATTTTATTAGTAATATACTTCCTATCCAATGGAGTTCCAATTGGAGTTATTATATTGTTTATGGCTAATGTTCTTATTGGTAGAGTTTTTCGTTCTCTACATATCAAACGTAAATTTATGGGCTTTTACACTTACTCCAATTTTTGCAAAGAATTATTTTTAAAAAGAAGACGATGAGAAAAGTAACCGCAACCATTAGCATTCTTTGTGTCTTTATTATTTTATTCAACTTGGGGTTCAAACTAGAACCTCATGCTTATTACACATTTGGGATGTCTAGTACATCCTCTGTTGCGCTCACTAGGACCATAATGAAGAACTGGTGTGAACCTCCCTATGTTCCTAATACATATGAAGTGTGGAGTTATATTTGAACCTAAGCTTCACTAGCTTAAAATCAAAATAAATCTATCTATTTTTTCAACTTGGACTTGAAGAGAAATTTGAAATCTCTAAACCATAAATTAGGGTTTTAGAAGAGGACAAGGATGTTGTCCATTCATGTAGATTTGGGCTTGTTTTTATCAATCAAAGTGAATGGACATTTAATACACAAATAGGGTTGGTTGTTCTTACTAATTTGTATATGGGTTTATATTTTCCATTCTTCATAAACACATATACTATGAAACGAGAAATTTATACTATGAACAAGAACTCTAACCATAAAAACAATGATTTTTGCAAAAAAAATCAAAAACACCCCCCAAATAGAAAAGTGTTGATACCAGTATACACGTTTTTTCTTTTCTTTTCAGGGTTAAAAAAAGAGCCATGGCCTAAACATCCCATACTGTTGTTTACAAAAAATTTAAAATCAACCCCTAAATTGGAAAAAGTTTTTTTTTCTTCAAGAGATAAATTACAACTTTTTTGAAACTTGCATATTAAACAAAAAAATAAATTCATAAATAATTTCACCACTCTAACCATATAAAAACAAAGAAATTATGATGCGATTCATAATGAAAGAATATATTAGACCATACAAGAACAATTGATTCATATAAATATTCAAAAAATCCTTTAGAGTTTCAATTACAAACATCATACTAATAAAAAACATCTAAAATGTGAAATTATTCAATTTCATCCATGGATTCTGACACCCCATCAGAATCTACATTTTTTGCAGATGAAGGACTGGATGAAGATGTAGATGACCCATATTCTTCTCTATTATCAATGGGTGCACCGTCTGAGTCTACATCTATTCCCATCATTTCAGATGTCATAATCCTTCGGGATCAACGACGGCAATTTATTTTTTGACCCTTTCTTTTTCTCTTTCTGCAAACCTTTTTCTCAACCACCATCTCTACCTTGTACCCACCATCAAATGGGTGTGTATCTGTTGCATACCAATGTACTTATACTGATACTACTTCTTCATTTTATTTATTGACCTTCATAGCTTTTGCAATCCAGAATGGATAATGATGTGCATCATCTGTAGCCAAAACTGCAATCATCCAACCCTCCTTGATATCTTGTACTGATCCCCTATAGAGGTATTCCATCTCTCGACGCTTTGCGAATGATCATCTAGAGCCAATATACATTTCTCTTTCCTCTACTTGAGAAAAATCAACACCTCGAGGTTCAACATTTGTTACCTCGTTTTCATTTTATAAAATTTGTGGCCAAGCAAATGGAGACTTCAAATATATACATCCATTTGTAGAGTTTGAAATTATGTCACTTTGCTCCATGAAAGAAGACTCCCACCAAACAGAATCAACAACATCAAAGTAATCATATGTATCTTCGATAGACTTTTTGATTTCTTCCAAGCATTGAGAAGAATCAACATCTCTACTATGTCGCCTTGCATTATGAATCTTTGCAGATCATTGCAATCACAATAAATTTGAAGCATACATTTGACGATTTGGGATGAATTTCAGAAATGCCAAACCTGATGAAGGCCCCCATTTTGTGCTAGCTGAGTACTTCTTGCCCCACAATAGTGTTTTTCCATCAATATTTTTTATATGAAATTGATGCTGAAAGCTAATGTGATTAAGTTTTTCAATGCACCTTTCTTCACCATGCGATCCAAACATAAATCTTCACATGTCAACAGTTTCTTCCAATTTCTATACAATAGGCTCTGGATGGTATGCTTTTCTTATAATTTCAATCAATGATGGTAGGCTCCCGAATTTCTTCCTCCTCAATGTACTTGCAAAATGGCTGAACATTTGATCAATATGATCATGCGTATGCCCAACAAGAAAGAAACCAAATTTTACCTTTTTAAAAATTCCCAAATCAACAAGCATGCTTAGATAACCAAACACAACATGATTTTTGTTTTCTCGGCTTGTGTTGTCCAATTGTAGATATAGAACTTCAGAAAGTTCACCAGGTCAATGAGTAAGGACATGATGAATTATGGTGATGGTCAAATTTGCATATTTGTGAATATTTGGAGCTGTAAAGTAAACCCTTGGAAATATTTCACCATTAAAAGCCATACACCCAACCAAGTGAAATTGAATAAATTTTTCCTCCTTTAAATTATTTGGCACACGGACAAAATGTGGAAAGAGTGTTTTTTTTATTATCCATGCCATCAATTATCAAACCCATATACTTATGTGGAGCATCATAACACTTCTTGCAATGTTTGTACAACTTTTGTCGTTCATTTGATTGCTGATTTCTTTGTTCTTGCAGTGCATTGATTATGGAATCTACAAACAACATAACAAAAAAATATTGATAACTAGTTTTAATAATTGACATTTATCTAAAAAACAATTTTGGAAACATACCTCTTTCTATCCCTTCCGATCTATCCCTTCTTTCTTTAAGAGAAGCACATGTACTGAAGATCCCCATCCTTGACCTCTTTGGAATGCGGACGTTGTTGAATTTTTTTTTCCATACTCTTGTGAAATATGCAAATATGATGAAGCTGCAATTTCTTTGACCACCTTGAACATAATCCTTGTATAAGTTGTAGATTTCCTGCCTTGTGAAATTATCTGGAATGTGTATTGTTTCTGTATTTGGAATACTCTCTCCATGCTTGGAAAAGAAATCATGCATCCATGATATTGCAATGTTTGTTGATGGCCCAATGATTCGTCCCTGATAATCATCAGTATAAAATGTAGGATCATTTTCTAGTCTTGTTTGGATTCTTGATAATCCAAGATTACCAGTTGAGTGAATCCGTTTGAATGCCTTTCTACAAAGACGAACATTTCCAATGCGATAATCATAATCTGTCCTTGTAGAAATGATGCACCCCACTAAATATGAATTTTGCATACTTTTGTTCATTGATAAATACATCATCCTTTTCTCCAAGGCATAATTGTAGCCTATACCTTTCAAACAAATTTTGTCGCAACACTCACTCAGAATCGAATGAGTAACAAAACTTGGACTCGTGAGCAATTCTTTCCTAGACCTTGTATAACTGGAATGCTTTGGATTGACATAAAAATGTCTAGTCCTACACTTAATACTGCTCATTATTGGATTGTGTCGCTACATTTCTTGGACCATTATGTCTGCAACAACATCCTGATTAGAATGAATGTTTTCATTGTGAGGCATATGACCCCCCTCATTGAAAATATCATCACCAAATTCAGTATGAAAATGATTGTCATGATCAATAATAAGTTGATCAATTGTTGACAGATCAATGTGACCATCAACACTATTGGTTCCACTAATTTTTCACTGAAAGGGAACTCTTGAGATTCAACATTGACATCATTGGTGCTTGTAAAATCCTTACTTGGAGGAGAATCATTATTGCTTGTAACATCCTTACTTGGAGGAGAATCATCGTATTCATAATTGGTGGCTTCATCGTCAACAAAATGATCATTGATTCTTTTGAAATCCTTGCTCGAAGCAAAATCATCATCATTGTCGTTGAAATCCTCACTCGGAGGAAAATCATCATCGATGCCATTGAAATATTGACTTGGAGGAAAGTCATCATCTGTGCCATTGAAATCCTCGCTTGGAGGAAAGTCACTATCGGTGCCATTGAAATCCTCGCTTGGAGGAAAATCATCATCGGTTCCATTGAAATCCTCGCTTGGAGGTAACTTATCATCGATGCCGTAGATATCCTTGCTTGGAGGAAACTCGTCATTAGTGCCATTGAAATCCTCGCTTGGAAGAAAATAATTTTCACCATTATTGATGTCTTCGTCCTCACCAAAATCATCATCTGTCCCATTAAAATCTTCACTTGGAGGAAAATCATCATCAGTCCCATAAAAATACTCACTGGGAGGAAAATCATCATTTGTCCCATTAAAATCCTTGCATCCAGGAGGAGAATTATCATTGGTCCCATTATAATCCTTGCTTGAAGGAAAATCATCATTTGTTCCATTAGAATCCTTGCTACGAAGAAAACCATCAACACTATTTGTACATGCATGCTCAACAAAAACATCATTAGTCCCATTAAAATCCTCGCTTTCAGGAAAATCATCATTGGTGCCTTGAAAATCCTTGCTAGGAGGAAAATTGTCATCATCTTGCTTACTGTCTTTAGGATCCTCACTTGGAGGTAAATATTCATCATCATCATCATCATCACATTCTTACCCTTCATTACTAGTGTCTTCACAATCTTCATAATTAGGAAGTTATTGAAGAACATACTTGATTACATTGCCAGTATCTTGGCTATATGGACAATACAACTCTTCATTGACATTGGAATTTAATTCAGATGAGTCCATGACTTCTCACTAAAATATAGAATTATAGAAAAATCTTAATAGACAAGACAACGAAATTTTACCATAGTCCTCACCAAAAAGTATAATGGTGCAACTGTCAACCAACGATATTATAGCTATGAGAATGAAATTTTCCCTACAAAAATAAAGTGCACATTTCCAGCACATTCATAAAACTAGTAAAAAAATGAATTTATGATATAAAAAACTTTGAAATAATGTATTAACTAATTACATATTTCTATCCCAGACATATAAGACTAGTAAAGTTTCTTGTAATTTTTTTTATATACAATTTGTAATAAAGTAATGGCTATTTACATTTTTTTACCTCCCACATTCATAACATTAGTAATATTTCAAGTAAACCCATCTTATATAAATTTAATAATAATGCATTAAATAATTTAACTTTTTTAGTCCCACATTCGTAAAACAAGTAATGTTAAACCTAATCTAGGCTATATAAACCATTTAGATTTCCTACTATTCATCATTGAATTTGGAGCAATTTAGTAACACTTTCAAGGTTAGTGCTTTTTCTGTTTTTAATAAATTTGTTAATTTGACAATGATTATTTTATGGCTTTATTGATTTTGTTTATGGCTTTTTGTTTATCTCTCATATATATATTTTAAATGTTTTTTTTTTAAATTCATGTTTGCTTAATTGAAGCAAGGATTGCCACATGTCCCACGAATTTTAGTTTGGATTTAAAAATAAAATAAAATTTAAACCTACATTTACAAAAAAAAAATCTACCCCTTAACCCTTCATCCTCCTCCCGCCGCTCCCTTCCCCCTCCCCCCCCCTCTGACACATCCCCTCCCGTCGACCTAATGCAAGGAAGGGAACATGACTACACTTCTGGGGATTTTTCATAAACTCAGCTCGATTCATTAGATTCATAAAAACCAATGTGTGTAGATGCAAATCAAGCAAACATGCATAGCAAAATAAAACATCATCCACACACATTTCATATGCATCCATCATATCAATAATAGTCATCAAATTAAAACATTGCAGAAGTAAAACACATAGATAGAAAAATACTTATCTTCATTGTGAAATGGTCCCAAACAATTAGCTATGTCGCTGTAACGTTTCACTCAACCATAGGTCTCTGCCCAGCCAGTATTATTTCATCTCTTAGAGACCACCCTCGAGCTGGGCATGATTTCTACAAGGAAAAGGGGACACTCAAGCTCATGCACAACCAAATAAACATTTCATCTAAGCCAAGCCAGTCCACAGCTGGGTTTATCAGGCTAACTTTGAACCCTCTTCATTTTTGGATGCTTGCACTCAAGCTCAAGCCAAAACAATGGATACCCATAACTCATACCCCAGCATACTCTTTCCACACATAGCAAGCACAATGGCTTGGCATAGATAAACAATTTTACAAAGGGATTTACAAAACAGGGCTCCCATTGGCTCTCCCAACTCGTGGCTCACCCAAAGCAAATTGTGGGAAGGGGAAATTCGACCATAGGGAGAAAAACCATTTTATCCCACAGGTTATGAGCATTCCAAATGGCTAAAATGGCCTCAATGAAACCCCAAATTGAGTTCCCTTCCTCCCAGCAGCTCCGCAACACCCAAAACGCCCTCTTCCCATCTAGAAAACAAGGAAAACCATAAAAACATGGAGGGGAAAACGCCTATATAGCTCCAAAAACGTGAGAGAGGCAAAACTGGTTGATGGATAATGGCATGGAGAGAAATTTCGTGGCTCATTTCTTGCCCAATAATCCAAACACGAATTTCCATGAAAGGTGGCTTGCCCATTCCTGAATTTGGACAGCCATACCTCTCAATTCCCCAAGGCATTAACTACTTCAACCAACTCTTGGAAGAAATAAATGATTGGGTACAAAAGTCAACATGGGTAGTTGAGGGTTTTATGGGTTATCTCAGTGACACTTGGCTTGACTTGATTGGATCAAAGGGTTTGAATATTTCCCTCCCAATTCCTTGTAAAATCATGCCCCCGTATCTTGTTGCATTGCATAGCTAGTTGTGGGTATTTTATTAAAATGCATAGTTACATGATATTTGTAATCCCATTGTGCTTGACTGGCACAAAATCCATATGCATCACAAAATCAATGGCGAGGCCTTGGCCTTGAGCTCCTCACCACGATTTTATAATAATATTACATCATTTACGTTTTAATGCAATGGGGTCAAAATTGGTATATTACACCCTCCCTTCTCCCTCCTCCCGTTGCCCCCTTCCTCTTCCTCCTCGTGCCCCCTACCTTCCTCCTCATCACGCACCCTCCCTTCCTCCTCCTCCCCATCCTCCTCCTACTCCTTTCTCCCTCCTCCCTCCACCCCATTCCCCCTCCTCCTCGCGCGCCCTCCCTTCCCCCTCCTCCCGCCGCCCCTTAACTCCTCCTCCCCCTCCTCCTCCTCCCTTTTCCTTCCTATTGGTGCCCCCTTCCCCCTCCTCCTCGTTCCCCCTCCCTTTCCCCTCCTCTCCACCCTCCCTTCCCCCTCCTCCCGCCGCCCCCTAACTCCTCCTACTCCCTTCTCCCTCCGTGGCCCTTTGGCACCCAAGTGAGTAGAGTGATACTCACTTGGGCACTAAAGGGAAGCCCCTCACGGGTGGCACGATGCTCACTTGGGCGCCAAAGGGGCACCTTTGAGGGGTGGCCCTTTGGATCCTTCCCTTCCCCCTCCCGCTCCCTCCCTTCCCCATCCTCCTTGATGCTCCCTTCCTCCTCCTCCAGCCGCCCCTCCCTTACTCTTCCTCGCACTGCCCCCTTCCCCCTCCTCCTCGCGCTTTCTCCCTTCCCCCTCCTCCCCGCCCTCCCTTCCTCCTCCTCGCACCGCCCATCCCTTCCGCCTCTTCCCCCTCCTCCTCCTCCCTTCTCCCTCCGCGTCCCTTTGGCGCCGAAGTGAGCGGAGCTACTACGCTCACTTGGGTGCCAAAGGGCCGCGGAGGGAGAAGGGAGGAGGAGGAGGGGGAAGGGGGCGGCGGGGGAAGGGGGCGACAGGAAGAGGAGGAAGGGGAAGGGAGCGGCTGGAGGAGGGGGAAGGGAGGGGGGTTAGTTTTTATTTTTATTTTTTAATTTTTTATTATATAGTTTAGGGGGGGGTTAGGGGGTAGGTTTTATTTTTATTTTTTTTAATTTTTTATTAAATTTTTTTTTATATAGTTTGGGGGGGTTAGGGGGTAGGTTTTAATTTTATTTTTAAATTTTTTATTATAATTTTTTTTATATAGTTTAGGGGAGTTGGGCAGGGTTTAATTTGTCTTGAATGTTTTTATTGTTTCCTAAGTTAGGGGGGTAATTTATATTTAATTTTTATGTGTGGGGGGTTTAGGGGGTAGGGGGTATTTAATTGTTTTCTATTTAGTTTTATCTATGATAGAAGGGGAGGAGGGACAAGGTAGGGTATGGGTAAAATTATTTTTTAATTTTTTTAAACGTTTTTCAAATACAATTTATAGTGAATATTGATGTTGATTTTTTATATTATGAATGTTTGTTGATTGTATTTTAAAATTCTACATTTTGGATATATGGAGAATGACATCAAGAAAGATATATGTAAATGTTTCTGGATCAAGAGCGGCGATGATTGCATCGAAAAATAGTTGAGGCATCTGAGAATGTTCAGCCTCAAGACGAAGTTTTGAACTTTGAAGATTTAAAAAGCAAGAATGCTAGATAATGGAAATATGCAGCAGAAAAAGACAAAAAAGAGTATTATTGGCATCTGAAGGAAAAATATCAAGGAAAACCAAAAAGTGTTCACTTATATTCTTCTGCATTTCCATATATTCAATGAGATTACCATCCATTGGGATTGTTGAGAGATATATGTGTGATGCCGGGTACATAAATTGTTTATGCAGAAGTGAAACAAGCCAAGACCTTTGCCAAAATCCGATATTGTTTGAAGATTTCAAAATATAATGTTCAAGAAAATTTCACAGATTTTTGTCAAGGGGTTGTGCATGATATTGGCAGGAGGAGAGTAAGTTTGAATATTGATATTATTCTTAAATTGGTTTTGTTATAACTTGGATATCATAATGTAATATATTTAATACAATAATGTTTTTATTTTGCATGATTTTTCCATGTCGATTTCAAAAATGTTGAAAGGAATTTTTTATACAGAGGACAATCCTATGGATGTCGTTAATGCCATTTTTCAAAAGGGACAAGAAGCAAGGAAGAAGAAACAAGTGTCAAATGTTCAAACTAAAGAAGTACAAGCACATAGAGGAAAGGGCATCCGACAATCAAATCAGGTATTTATAAGGGTTACATTTAAATCTTCATCTTGCCCAATTGAACATGTTGAAATTGTTGCAAATGAGGTTGCTACTCATGCTAGTAAGAGTAACAAACAATCTCGTAAAAGAAATATGGTTGAGGGTGTTTCAATTCTTGTTGAAGGCATTGTTGATTTAGAAGGAACCCCTTCAAATCAGAAAAATATGATATTTGTTGTTACTGAAGCCAATGTTATTTCTGAATCTGATTGTGAAAATTCTGGGGGCAGTAGGGAAATCATTACTCTAGGTGCTAATCTAGAGGATGGCATTGCCAATTCAACAGAAAATGCCATTCAAGATCAATTGTAGAGGGATAAATTGATTAACAATGGACATACATTTGAGTTGAATGTGAATCAACTTGATTAGGCACAATCCCTATGCACATGTGGTTGACTACCTAGTCCTTGTTGACCTGAAATATGTTCCAACTAGAGATGAATTTGATCGAACAAGATTTTTTCATTACAAATATTATGTTCTTGGGGGAAATCATTCCGCAGATGCAAGAAGAGAGTTGATGCAAGAATATCCCAATAACCCCATTTTTGAAACAGTTAAATGCATCATTTATGCTAGTTTAACAGATGTAGAATCAAAGTTGATGTCATGGGATCATAACACAGATAGTGAATATAGGTTGACTATGACATTTATTCAAAGGGTGAGATTTATCCACAGTGAATTTGTGCAAATATGTGGTGGGGAAAACTCTAGAGTTGATGCAAGTTTTCATAACAATGTTGTCTGGAAATAGGTATCCCTATTAAAGAGGATAATGTGAAACAAAAAAAGCCAAAGGAAGTGATGCATTAAGAGTTGTAGATTCCTATTTCTAGTTGGCATTCAGAGTTGGGAAAACATGGGATTTTGATCTTGTAAATCCATTTGGAACTAACCATTTATTTCCTCTCTTGACGTGGCACTACCTCCCAGAAATCATTCTTCATGATGGAAGAATACTCTTCCACCATGGAATCCCTCCATACCTGCTGGTCTGCAACCTCACCAAAACTAGAAGGCTCAGAATCAATGAGGTCACTCATGAGTTCCATGTAGCTCGAGAATCTCTGCGGTGCCCTGCTCTCTTGAAAAACCATCCTAGGATCACCAACCTGCTCCTGGGCATCTCTCAGAGTCTCCTCATCCCATCTAGGTCTCCTCCCACTGGAAGTAACAAGAGTATCATCCAGCTCCTCCTCCTTCTTTGAAGTCTGACCACCTGTACCTGTACTAGTCCCTACATCTATACGCCATGTACTTGTACATGAAATACCTATACTTGTACCCTATGTATCCTCATCCTTCGAAGCTTACAGATCCCCATCCTCTATCACTGTAGGAAATATGTCGCGAGACTTCTTAAACGCCTTCTGTCACCTACCCAAATTTATGAAATTATTATTTTATTAGCAAAATACTTTATGTTAAATTTAATTACAAAGTTTTGTAATTATGATCAATTTTGATCAAGGATGAATGTAATTATTGATTATTATTATTTAAATAAATTAATTAGGAGACAAACACCCAAGGGGACTATTAAATGAGTGTTCACTGACCCACTAGGAGGAATGGAAGCTGTTGGGAGGTATGGGATAGATGGAAACAATTGCACCACACCACTAGCTGTTTGTTATGGGACAACTACCCCTAATAATGTGGCATTATCCCCCAGGTGGTGGGAGTGGGCAGGCAGCTCTTTTAATGACCAAGTAACAACTGAAAAGGCCTAGGCAGCCTACATAAGGCAAATTCGAATTGACCAGGCAGCTCTTACACAATAGTTTATGTAGAAATATTTTCCTCATGTGCATCAGGTGATCACTGAGAGATTCGAATAGGGAGGCTAGTTGTGAGTGCAATCATAAGTCTGCAAACTATTTGTTAAGGAGAACCAGAGGTGCTGGAGCAGGTCCCTTGGACTGCTAGCTCTTGAAGATTCGACAGTTATTTGCTACTGCAAGAAGAGATCCTAAATTCCCAAGTTTCTTCCTCCTGGTGGTTCAGTGAACAGGCTTGGGGGTCCTAAGGAAAGTACTTGGCTGTCTTCAAGAATTGGTTGGGTGGAACAATCTTATTGGGCTGTTTGTTTCCCTACATATTTATCCAGGTTTTACAGTTTTCTACTTTATCTCAGTTAATAGTTCTGTTTAGTAAAATTAGTAATCTCAGTTTTTGAAGAAGAATTGATCTCTGATTTGGTTTAGAGTCTGAATGCTAAGTTAAATGATAATCTGAATTGATAAACCAACCTCTACATTTTTCCACATGCTGTTTTATGCATCGTACTCTAGTGTAGAGAAGCAAATTAAGTATAGATGAAAAGATATGCAAATTGCCATTGATTCGATAGAGAAGTACAGTAATTGAGTTGTGTTTCATTTTTCTACCCTATAGCTAATAACAGTAACAATTACTGTATATAGTATCTAATATATTACAGAATATTCCTTTGTTTCATGAAAAACAAACATTGTTTAGTTCCTGTATAGATGCATTGTATTTTTCTTATCATTACTATGTACATGAAAAGAAAATAAATGGAGTTCAAATTTCCTTACATCATATCATGTCTACAATATAAATATTATTGCTGCAAATAAATAAATGTATAAATTATGGACAAAGCTGCAAACCATAGTTATTTCACAGTCTTCTCGTTTTACACACACATTGTTTTC
Organism: Larix kaempferi; assembly: GCA_027924585.1. NCBI lineage: Eukaryota > Viridiplantae > Streptophyta > Pinopsida > Pinales > Pinaceae > Larix > Larix kaempferi. The sequence goes on from BSBM01000437.1 coordinate 7,486,854, forward strand.
ATTTCCTATTATAACATTTGCAATGATTATTTTAGTTCTATCAGATAATGAAAACATGATAAACTTTATTTTGTCTTCATTCATCTTATTTCTATATACATTATAAACTGCTTGTATTGATTCCAAAACTGGGTTTCGTATCGAACCCTAGATAGATTTTCTAATTCCATTATCATCGTTGTGCAAACATAAAAAGACACAATTTACACAAGCTACAGATCGAATCCTAGTTTTTGGCTCGAAAGCCCATTCTAGAAGTTTATATTTGAACATTTGTTTATTTTCGAAGACAAGATTTGAACTAGGGTGTAGCCCTGTTCTTTTCCACTTACAAACAAAAAGAAAACCATTCTATCATTTGTATCATACAGAACTTTATCCTATACGAAAATGCATATAGATCCTCACATAGTTCAACGGTCACGATATCTACAGTATTCAAACATATAACGCATAACGAATAGCATAACACCAACTTCTACATTGCCGAGAATTAAAAATTATAGCACATAGAGTCAACGAGCTTCGGCTCCAAACTTTATTTCATACAAACTTAAAAACCAAAACATTTTTCCAAGTTGAGGTTCGAACCAGCACTGGCTCAAGCTTCACAAAGGAAGCAACATTCACAGGTCGACTTTACATTTCCAGAAATAAATACCTTACAGGGTTTTTCCCCACTCTTAAAACGAGTTTTACAACTCCAACTTGACGAAACCAGGCATCAAAAGTAAAATGCAGAGTAACATTTAACTAGATGAAGGTCTTTCCCTGTAGAGCTTTCACTTCAACATAAAAATATTATTAAAATCTCAACTGACAGATGACGCCGAAACATGGCAAGACTGGTTACTCATTTTTGAAACAACCACATCAACCAAGACCGAAGGAGCACCTACGAGGGTTTTAGAAGACCCGGAGCTTACCAAGAATGGATAATTGCCATCCTTTTCCAAACCCTGGTTCGCATTTTCCTTTTTGAAACCGGTGCCTTCCAAATGAACAAATCAAATGTTAAACATCATACTTTTTAAAGCTGTAAACCAAATGTACTAGAAATTCCGAGTTCGGTAGTCACTTACCCTTTAAAGTTGAAGGCCGAACTCTATACATAAGCATGTACACGACGAAATTCCTTGCCTCGGACGAGAGCAGGATACCATTGTTTTGTTGCAAGAAGGTATCTTTCCACTCAAAAATCAGAAAAAGGAACAACTAACCTATCAACTCGATAGTATTGCAAACCCAAGACACAATGAGTATTCACACCATTACAGAAAGACGAAACCTGCACTATTCAAACCTAACTTACAGGTCGTAGGGTCGAAACCCTCTTACATTGTCTTCTAACCCTACAAAGCAGCAGCCTGTCAGCCTTACTGCCAAAACGATAGTAACAATGAACTACATTCACTCCTCATCAACCCAACACAACAATGCAACACTTGGGTTGCATCCAACGGCCGGGATCAAAGTGGATCAACGATCACAATTATGCCAACGCGTTTACATTGGGTATCGTATGGCCATTGCAATTATGGTTCATTCATTGCCAAAGCACGGCCTTGCCACATATTGCCTACGATGGATAGAACGACATCCATCGCGGAGAAATATTAATAGGAAGCATTACCTAGCAACCTTTGCAGTCACCATATGCACCAAGTTGCATATGTGGAAGCTTTGTTAAGTCTTCGTCATCACAATTTAGGGACGACCATTAATGCAGGCCTATATCACGATCACCAACGCCGGCTCGTAACGCATGCCAACCACCAACCTTTCAATCAAGAGTTAATGCATGTTAGCACTCTATTATTTCAACGATATAGTTTCAAATGTATGATTCACAACGTTAAAACATTACGTGATATGTTAACTCTAATCCAAAGTTTATATGGTTTCCAAGTTACGTTTACAACACACATTATTGTGTTATGTTTTATTCATTGGTCAACGTTTATATATATATATATAGTTTCAAGCGTATATCGCATTATAAGAATCATACTGTTATTTAGATTAACATTTTAAAAGTTTATATAGTTCCCAAGGTAAGATTTGTAGATTTTAAATATTAAATATATGGTTTATGTAATAGTGGTTAGTATGAACAAAGTCATAAAATTGACATAGTTTTCATTTATATGCAAAATTATACAATGAGTGATACTATAGAAATAAGCCCTTAAAAGCTTATAAGAATCACTTATAGTTAAACATTGTAAAATCACGGTTTAGTATAGTCCATACATAGGAGATTTAAATATTACCTTGTAACGTTGGTTTTGTCCATATAATTTCTATGATTGCAATTATAAAAATAAATAGTTGTAGGGTAAATATTTCAAATGAATCCAATGGTCAATATTTAGCATGAAAACTAACTGAATGCTATGTATTTCATACCATATTTTCTCCTTATAAACATTTAATGATTTTTGCAGTACATTTACTACATCAATAATATGAAGATAATTTAATTATCTTAAGACGACGACAAAGCCAACTACAACAACGACAAAGATTACAGTGATGAACCTATCAGCTTGATGACATTCATAGATAACTTTGTTTTAAACATTGCTGAGTCGTAAGACAACATTCGAAAACAGTAATTATAACCATGTAATTCATACCTGCATACTTATTGTGAGTCGCAACATATTTCTAACATTCTATTTATCTACAACGTAGAATTTGAACTATACACGTACTTTGAATTTACGCAGTCAAGGAACTTCTTACCTGTTGTCTGCACATAGAACATTTCAAATGCTTTAGCGTTGCAGCTAAGTAAACTCCAGGGTACCTCGTAGGACACCCTTGGACATCAAAAAGAAAACTGTCAGTGTCTTGTCAATATTTATAAATTTCACATCATAATTCTGACCTGTCAATACATTTAATTACATTAATCAGGTTTGTCAAATGTGTGTTAAAGTTTTCGTTATCATAATGCTGCTAATCCAAAAATTAAATTATGTTTAATACTAACGACCTTTAATCATTTCTGTTGTACTCAGACAATTATTATTTTCCGCAACTATAATTATCCTATTTAATGTTAATTTCAAAAGTTTTAATTTTTTATGAAAATTCAGGATGTTACACCTTCTCTTCTTCAAAATTCACATCCCTTCTCACCACTATTTTCCTTAATATTGTATTGCAAATGTGATAGGCCCTTGAAGTTTCACTATAATCGAAAAAGATCCCTTTCTCTGCAGTGGGAATGAGCTTTGTCCTCTTTTCCTTGGGGATATGACAATATACTAGACACCCGAAGATACAAAAATGTCCAATCTCAGGATTCTTCCCTGAAAAACCCTCTTCAAAAGTCTTATTGTCCAACACCCTATGTGGACTCCTGTTTTGTAGATAGACTGCAGTATTGCATGCCTCTGCCCAAAGGAACATATGCGGATCCTGGTCATGCAACATTACTTTTGCAACCTCGACTATGGCCCTATTCTTCCTTTCTGCGACCCTGTTCTATTGTGGGTTATACGAAACCATCAACTCTTGCTTGATGCCCATACCCATGCAGAAATATTTGAAGGAATTCGAAGTGTATTCGCCTCCATTATTAGATCTCAACACTTTGATCTTCCTTCTGGTCTAGTTTTCCGCAAGACCTTTGAACTCTTGAAACTGATTGAAGACCTCTTGAGATTCTTTGGTATTCATGAATTAGATCTAGGTCTTCCTATAGAAATCATCTATGAAAGTGGAAAATATTTGTACCCCATCAACGATGTATGTTGAGCTCTGAATTTGACATCTTTTAAAGGATTATTTTATTAAAGTTTTATATCATTCCTCTTATATATTTCACTCATTTACACTTTCATGGTGACATATTTACCTATTTCATCCATCATTATCCATTTTTATTCACATGGACTTCAAAAGGCTTAATAATGCTAAAAACATGAATATTCCATGTATTAATGATTATTTGGAGCATATGAGTTTGTTTCTTAACCAAATCCTTGAGGATGTGGTAGGATTCCATAATTTCCATGATTTTGCAACAACTGTTTTGATCTTGCAGCAACTGTTTTGATCCTGCAGCAACACATTTGATCTTGCAACAACTGTCTGTCTGATCCTGGAGCAACGTAGTCTGATCTTGCAGCAACTGTGTTTGATCTTGCAACATCCAACAATTCGCCCTTATCATTCCACCAACGAACTTGGGATATGGATAAATTTTGTTATGCTCTTAATGATCTTCAACCAATTCAAATAACCTTAATTGTCTTAATTTAGTTAAATTAAAGATTGGTTTGGTTGTGGATCCACTTTTCTTGGATCTAGTTGTAACTCCTTTCTTTTTATGGAAGGATATATTTATGTATAAATAAGAGAGCATAGAAGCAGTAGGGGATCATTAGAGATTAGAGAGGAGGAGAGTTAGGTAGAAGTAGAGGTTGCAGGTTGAGAGGGATTGAAGAGTAAGACCATGATGTAATTTCTTTATGCTAGAATAAAGAGTTTTTTATGCAAATTGTGATCCCACTGTCATTGTCTTTCTTGGAAGCATATGCCAAGAGAGGCAGGCCCCCCTCCTTCTGGTATATGCTACCCTAACTTCCCTTTTTTAGTTGTATATTTGTGTGTGTATTACTTTAAATGCTATGTTTCCAATTTCTGCAAGAATTTACAGCTTTGTGGTTTATGAGATTATTTAACTGCAAGTGTATGTTGGCTTAGAATATTTATGGAATTGATATCAGCAAAGGAATTGTTCAAGTAAATTCATCCTATGGATAGTTAGACTTACTCAGAGATTAGACAAGATTCAGGCAAGCCTAGTCTAAGACAAATAAGTAACAAGTGGTACCTTAAACTCCTAGATCTAGTTCAATGTATGAAGATCAAAGCATTGAGAGAAAGAGAAGAAGGTGTGACTTACTTCAGACTAGCCGATTGTCCTAGCTCCAACTCCAAGCTTGATGTCCAAGATGTGAACCTGTGTGAGAAAGACAAGCACAATATATCCAAATACCAAGTACAATGATTAAGATCTAGATTCTAATGAAAACATATCATGAATCTAAACTAACAAGAATCATCATATGGGAGAATAAGCCAAGTTGTATTAAGGTAGCTCAAAGAAGATTAGTACAATGTTACTCTTGATGACCAAGTAGTAGTGTCTCTTCCAATCCTTCCTCCTTGAAATCTCTGCAAAACCTCCAGGACCATAGGTTTGATGCCTCCAATGTTCTCCCCTTAGCTCATGGATGGCCGCCTTCTTATAGGATTTGGGAGGAAAACCACTAAGGGAGGAAGGTGGATCTAGATGAGTGAATGGTGGATCAAGAGGTTGAACCAGGTCAAAGAGGGAGGGTGAGTTAGGATCGAGAGGAGCTCCAATCCCAAGAAAATATCCTCAAAGGTAAGATCCACTTTCCAAGATAAAGATGGTTAAGGTAATTTTCGTGCCCCAGGAACTGAGCAAAGCGCGAAAATGAAGTAATTTTCGCGCCCCTACAGGCATGTAGAGTGCGAAAATGAAGTAATTTTCGCGTCCCTACAGGCATGTAGAGTGCGAAAATGAGGAATTTTCGTGCCTTGCACCACTAGCAGGGTGCAAAAATCCTAGTTCAAAGTGTTCAAGGATGTGGCATTTGGACTTCATGAGTTGGCCTTCAACTGAGGTAAGTTGGATTTGTCTCCAAGGACTCCAAGGAAGGCCTAGGAGGAGACCAACTAGGTAGGAGTAAGGTCCAACACTCATTAGGAGGTAGCACCATTAGGTTTCGCATGGTGTTATGACATGAAGACGTGAAATGGCACTCAAAGTGAGACTTTGAGGTATAACAGATGCTCCGTAAAGTGTGAGGTCATAAGAAATTGATGGCCGAAACACTTTAAAAATAAATGAGTCCGCAAAGATAGTAAGAAGGAGGTTGGAGTGGAGCTACAAGGAAACATAAACAATATGTCAAATAACGTCGAGGAGGGCATACCCATGCTCGAAACAACTGAATCAAAGAATGGTTTCCGACCAATACATTGTAGATCCATGAGATGATTGACATGATATAGACTAGAGACAAATCATGGCTACTAAGAACAAGCGTAGATCTATGACAAGATAACGACATATCCACGACCAATACAATAGTGGATATGTGTGACAGTACATCAATGAGGCCACCAACATGATGTCGATGTAGGTACCTACTCAATAATCGCCATCACAGCCTAGACATGAAAGAAATATGAGGACCATCCAGGGTCTTCTACCTAATCCCTGAGTGATATGAATCTGACCATGTGATTACAAGGTGTTGAAGTCGAACATGGAAGAGACTACTTGATTACCAGCCAATGATGTAAGTCGTTAATAAGTACGAGGGTAATCACCAATGATGACGATAATCCCCAAGGTATCTCTAGTACAACCCAATGAATGTGAATATAGAGTTTTGGAGTCGAGAATTCAAGCGATTATTCGATCAGAGGCCAATAATGAAAACCTACTATCGAGTATGAGGAAACATGCCATTGAGGCATGCAGGCACCAAGGTACTACGGTTGGTTCCTAAGTCTAATTATTGGATAGTGAGTTGATGTCGACATGAATAAACTCATCTAAGGAGGTCCATAATGAATCCCACATCATCGACATGAAACCAATATAGGAAAGAGGTGTGGAACAACGGATAAAAAGAGCATGGACTGACACAAAAACAAAGGTTTGACAATATTGCAGAAGGTTGAATCAAGTTAACACTAATCCTTTGAACATACAACGGCATGAAATATGACTTGGAAGCATGGATTAACAATAGAAACGACCATAAGGTGAGATGAATATAAATGAAAAAGACGACCCACGACTGTAGTTATGACCGGAATATATATTGAATACCCAAAGAAGACAAGGTGTAGATACATGCCATGTTCAAAGGTGATGACTCATAAGCTACCAAAAGATAGACTCGACTTATCCCCCCATTTTCCCCCATCATGGTTGACGAGTACCCCTTTGTTTTTTAATGAGCTTGATGAGGATAATAGATTCTCGACATAGCTCACTTTTGAGTGAGTCTAACCTTGTACATTTCATGAACCCAAGGAAGGAGAGGTTTGCCTCCATAAGGATCCTTCGATGTTTAATTTCACGAGTCTAAAGAATGGAAACTAGATGATTTTTCATGTTTAGAGAGTCTGAAATAACCTAAAGAAGACTCCAAGGTTTGAATTTTTCGTAAAAATTAGTCCCTGGACCCGAAAAAGTATAAAATAATATCTAGAAGAACTCTCCTAGTCATGACCGACTAAGGTGTACCTTTCTCGTAAATAGTCTAAATGGTCCGAAAAAGGGATAACCTACCACCGAATAGACGACCTTTCAAGTACTTTTACAAGTGTGAAAGAGACAAGTGCACTTGGCAATCTTTTCTACAAGAGGGAGTCCGAAAAGAGCTTAAAGAGAACTCCAGTGGTTCCATTTTCATGACTTAATCAACTTAGTCTGAAAAAGGGAGAAAATAATACTAAATTGATACTTTGCTCATCGTTTTACGAGCACGAATAAAGCATACTAAGCTCAACATTGTTTTACTTGGGTTTAACAAGCACGACTCAAGTGTGAAAAGCGCTTGGAATCTCTTTCATAGTTCAGGTCCAGAGAACGAAAGAGAGAAAGTAAGCTCGAAAGAAGGTCAAATGCTCAACTCCACCAATGTGAACAACTCGTGTGTGTTATTTTTTCATCATTTAATTCAATATATCTAGGATCTTAACTGAAAGAACAACATGTACAACATATCAAGCATATTAAGAGACAAGAGAAAAGAGACACACAACATTTCGCCAGGGAAAACCAAGAAGATGAAAAACCCCGCAACTTCCTCAGAGATAGAATAAGCATCAATACAAGGATCACCATGATCAAACCCAAGATATAGATATCTTCAGCAGCATGCTCCTCCTCCACTTGTGCGCACTCCTCCTCTCTCTCACTAATGCGAAGTGAGTGAATAATAGAGTGTGTAAAATGAGAGAGACGCACTCTCTATTTATACACTAACTTTCACGTAACCTTTACTCAACTAGGTCGGCCCCAACTTAACCACTTAACATAAACTGACTCTGGGCCGACCCCACTAGGGTGGTCTAATAATCCTTTGACCCACACAACTCATACAGGGCTGACCCCAGCAAGGTGGTCTAATAACCCATCAAATATAAGTTGCGACACTTACCGTAATACTTGCGACACTTGCAAGTACAACTGACGACACTTCCAATCGGAGGAATAATACATCTCCCACTAAGTTTTTTGGGCCCAAAATCCGATAGCCAAAAAGTCAGATTTTCTACATTTTGTGGTCGACTATTCGACAACTTCAGTGTTTTTTTAACGTCGGTCCAATTTCGGATTAAAACTGACGGCTCGGACTTCGTCGGTTATTCGACTCCCCTGGTAGTCGGATAACCGACACCCCTTACAACTGAAAAGAGCTTGGATCCGACATCTTTGGCCATTGGATCTATAGCATAGTCGTCTGTATTTTTTGTCAGAGCTATGGTATAGGCGTCGGTATTTTTCGCTGTGGCGGTCAGAAAACCAACGCCCCTCACAACTAAAAATGGCTTGAATCCGACGTCATTTGTTGTCGGAGCTATGGTATAGGCGTCGGTATTTTTCGCTGTGGAGGTCGGAAAATCGACGCCCCTCACAACTAAAAATGGCTTGAATCCAATGTCTTTTTCCATTGGAGCTATGGCATAGGCGTTAGTATTTTTCGCTGTGGAGGTCGAAAAACCAACAGCGCTCACATCTGAAAATGGCTGAGCACCGACATCTTTTGACGTCGGAGCTATGGCAAAGTCGTCGATTTTGTGCACTATGGAGGTCGAAAAACTGACACCTATCCGGCGTCGTTGGCCGTCGGAGCTATGGCGGAGTCGTCGGTTTTCTTTGCCATGGTTGTCGGTTATCTAACACCGATGGATAATTTAAAAAAAACAATATTGTTTGGAAGTGTATGTTGCTACAATTCCTCTTTTTCTTTTCTAGTACACCCTCGAAGTCTTGAACTTTGTGAAGTCATGTTTAAACGACCATTTCCTTTCATTGTCCAAATTAAGGTCTATTATAGCCTTCCTACTTCATTGCAAATGCCAAGTTGTACCATGCTTGAAGTTGTCCCATGCCTCATTCTTGTTCAAAGCCAAATAAGTTAAAATTATTATTATAAAATCATTTATAAATTATATATGATTTTAATATAATAATTTAACTTTACCTTTATAATAAAGTTGAAAATATTTTCTAATTATTATAATAGTCCATTATTTAAAAGGTGGCTTTTATTATCAAACTTGAAACGACAACTCTTAGTGTTCACTCCAAGCTAAAATCATACTTAGCATTATTTAATATTCAAGCTATCAAGTCAAGTAAAGGTGTAGAAGAATTGATTGTAGCAAAATACAATAAGGAAAAGATTGGGGGTAAAGGTCGAGCTTGTACAAGAAACTCAATAAACAATGGAAAAGTTGTAATGGATATATGTTGCAGTAGTGAGTGGTGTTGTTGTAGAAGATGACACTATAGAAGAGAGTGGTGTTACAATGGTGGAGTTGCAAGGAGATGATATTTAATTAGATGTAGTAGTGGAATATGCAAATGTGAACATCTTATTCCCATAATGTGTAGTGTGTTGATATCATTGCAGATGAATTTGAAAGTGCAACAAAAGAAAACAGAGTGGATAAAAGGAAGGATTCCTGCAAACACAAACCACTATGTTACGTGAACTTCTTTCAGGGCTTTGTTACATTTACTTCTAAGATCTTTCATCGCTTTGTTACAAGAATATTTTTGACCTAAAAGTACACTTGATAGGTTTGCATGGAACAGATTTCCGTGGAAATCCTCTTTACGTTCATTCTCGAGTCACTCGATATTAACAATTCCAATTATCAAAAGGGGATACATAATGTTAAAAAGGGAAAATAAAGAAAACACATAAAGGGATACGTAAAGTTGACAAAAGAAAATAAATAAAATCTATAATTTGCATCGAAAGAATAACCAGGTACTAACTAAACTAAGGAGATTCGAACCTGCGACCTATGTCTAGTCCCAAGGCTACCAACTTCAAGCTTGACCTTGTTAATCAATTCCCATCGTCATTTACTCTCATACAAAGTCCCATAACCATTTCTCTCGACACCCAGTACTCTTCATTCATTCTGCATGCATTTCACTATGCAACAGTCTCAGATTCACTGCGTTTTTCCTGAATTAGTGTCTCAATTCAATATGACCCACGTCCGCCGTCCAAGGAGTGTTTCCAACTGTCTTGAGTTTTATACTGGGAATGGTGATGATTCATGGTATTATGTTTCCCTTCAGCTGCAATATGGAAAACTCATAGTCCACTGCGAAGGTTTGTCTGACAATTGTGACTGTTTGCGTCATGCTAAATCAAGAAACCGAAACCATCACATTTGTCAGATAAACCTTCGTATGAGAGCTTTGAGTTTGTCATATTGCAGCCGAAGGGAAACATAATACCATGAATCGTCACCGTTTCCAGGATGAAACTCTAGACTGTTGGAAACACTCTTCGGACGGCAGGCGTGGGTCATGCTGAATCGAGAAACTAATTTAGGGAAATCGCAGAGGGGATTTGAAACTGTTGCATAGTGAAATGCATGCATAATGAATCAAGCAAGGTGGTAGCCCGTCATCTCCCACTATGAAATGCATGCAGAATGAATCAAGCTGCTTGAAGGTGGTCTCCCATTGTCAGTTGCACTTCAAGCTTGAAGGTGATAGCCTTGGGACTAGACATAGGTCGCAGGTTCGAATATCCTCAGTTAAGTTGCAGCCATAAAAAATGATGAACATTGACAACAACAAACATGTTTCTAATTGTTGTTGGTGTATGCTAGATTAGTTGCAAATATCATGCTTCAGAAGCCAGTCTTCAATGGTAAATAAACCATTTTGGAAGGGTTCAATGTGAGGTTAAGGATATCGATTCCAATGAAATTAAAGAGAAGGTTAAGGATATTGATTCTAGTGCATCATTTACTCAGCCTTTGAAGTTGTGGAAACTCAAAATGGTTATGATGAGAAACCAAACATCACAACAAGCTCCAAGAAATTGTCAAAATTTAGATGACACGCTAGTGGGTTGTAGAAAGCCAGCATTGTAGCCATTCATTGAGCTCCTCTCTATTTCAAGAACAATTTAATATTCTCTACTGAACAGGGCCAACCACGTGAAGGTGGAAGCTCTTATGGCCCCTCCCCCCCCTCACATCACTCTCAATTCCCCATACCCAATGCATGTACTTGAAAAAAACAAATACGTGCAAATTCATCCATATTTCATCATGAACTTTCATCTACCATTCATTCAATAAAGCCTAACATTCATTAAACCATTGTTTCATTTAGTCAAAACATTCATACAATAAAAGATAACATTCAATAAACCATTCGTTCATTCATTCAATAAAAACTAACATTCAATAAAGGTAACAGTTTACTACACTGAATCATTAAACCATTCATTCATTCATTAGGCCAAAAATCATGGACGATATATTGTTATTAAAAATAATTAGACGAGTACATTTTTTGAGTCACTTCTTTTTAGTAGCAGTTTTTCTTCTCTTCATAATTGGTAAATAATCTCTAAGAGGAGCATCTACCCCTGGACTTTCTGTTCCAGTTCTTGGTTCTTCATCAGGCGCTTGTGGTGATGTCTGCGGCAAGGGGTTCGGATTTGCTGCAACAATGTGAAAATGTTACATCATTGTTTTTGATATTGTAATGACAAGTATTTCATTTTAAAAAAACATTTCAAAGGTGTTTTTTCACCTGGTGTGGCCACATCATGTAATTCATGTTCTTGTCTAGGCTCAACATGTACAGTTTCACCCTCTACATGCTCTGCAATTGAAATATGGTGAACTACAATTAATGTTCACCATTTGCAATGCTATACATAAAATTTTAGCATAAATTCATTACCAGGTGTTGTCTCTCAAAACTGGCATGCATGTGCTGAAGCCCAAAATGCAACACATCAGCTGGATGACAACTCTCAGGAGAGAGGCCAATGTCACCACACTCCTCTCCTCTTCACTTCAGGTTGGCTCTTCTCCAACTCAAGGGGGGTATCCCTAAGGTTGGATAGCTAAGACAGGTGCAATAGAGGGCAAGGTGAAATGAAGAAGCTACCTTAGAGAAACAAATGTAACAGAAAAATGAGTTTTAAATAGGTGATGGGAAAGTTGGGAAGATCAGTCCTCAAGGAAAGGCCAGTGCCAGTATATCAGAGGGGCTAATGGAGTCAAAAGAGAGATCGAAAGGCCTTGTGTCATATGTGACTGAGGGGGAAATATCGCATCATTGAGCAAGCCCTGCTCAGACTAGCGTTTGACAGATCGAAAAGAATACTTCTTCCTCTCTAAGTGCGGGAGGTGCGCTATGCAAACCAAACATCGATATTGCATAATCAAATTAAATAAAAAGATCAATACCTAAATCTACACGCTCACAAAGGGAAAGAGAAAGCAGGTGCTAAGAGTTCTTCACCAAAGGGAAGAAGAAAGCTGGCTGCTAAGAATCCTTCACCTTCCAACGTGGTGGATTGTCACCCTTCTATGGCCTCTTACACAAGGAAAAGAAAATGTAGAATCTGAAAAGAATTCACATTTATAAAACACTCACAAGTACACGCCACAAAATTACTTAGTTTATCCAGAGAATCCCATGATATTCTTCATTGAGCTCCGAGGAAAGAAAGTTTTCCAAGTTTTTTCGTCTTTTACAATGAAAGAGGTTGGCCTTTTATAGGCTCAAAACCTTACCTACTCTAAAAAATAATAAAATAATAAAGTGAAAAAAGAACATGCAGTTGTCTTGGTCGCTCCATGGTGCCACATCATCAAAGCTGCCTACCAACCAAAACGACTCATCCAGCACTTAAACTTTATGCAATGGTTGTTAATGGGACAAACGAGGGTCAATCCATAGCTGCTAGAAACTGGAGACAAGGCCATCTTATGTGAACATTTGCTTCTTCAATGGGTATGCCAGCTATCATTGCACGAATATGGGCTCCAAAAGCATGACCCTGTAATCAGCTGCAGATTGACGCTAGAAGCAACGGTAGACGGGATCCCTGTTAACTCGTGTTCATCAGCAAACAACCCACGGCTGATTCATATCATAAATCGAGCTCCTAATGCATTAGAGAAGTGGTCGATACGCTCATTCCACCATGCTGAAGAATCCGCTTGAACACAGAGCTCGGCATTGAAGGTAACTAGATCCGTGTGAATGAAATCGGCTGCCACGAATTTAATGGTTAAACTCCACGTAATTGCTGTCAGACGCTGAGACCACCAACGCAAACAACAGCTAAAAAAAATCGCGGGCCCATGCTTCACGTGAAGAGACACACCAGGATCTGAGTCATGGCAACGATTTTCATCAAATCTGCGACTAAGAGGAGCTGTCATGACTTCAAAATAAACTGTGTTGATTTTTCTAACTGAAACTAGAGCTCTGCACTCCAACTCCGCGTCAATCAACTGGCTGCCGAGAGGATCATTCTAGGTGTTTGCAGCTCGACGTGAAAAATGTGGACGGGATCAACTGTCAGTCAACTTAAATGGCCCCCATGGGTGATGGTTTTATGCATTCTGTCAACCATTGAAGTCGCTGGCCCGAGTTCTGTATAAAAGAGGTGCGTCCATATTAGAGTTACGGCTGGCAGGGAAAAACGAGCCCAGCACGATGCTTTTTATTTGGCCAAGTCGAGATGCCCCAATCGACCTCTCAAACCCCGACTTCTATTAACTCTATGAACATAGGATGCGATATCGCGAGGACATGCAAAATTTATAACTGTTTGAACACCGATGATGTCCAGACCTCGACCTGCTATGTCAGTTTCAATAAGAAAATCAACTTCTTGTTTTCTGAATTGTCCAAGGGTATCAAATCACTGTGCTTGAGTGAGATTTCCATGAAGCTTAGCACCTTTCAAATCTGAGAGTCCAAATAAAATCTTCAAACGATGTGCTGCCTGCTTGGTGCCACTGAAGCTAACGCATGGTTCATAAAGGTTCGAGAACATAATGCCAGCAATATTGCTCCCTGTTTGGCTTCATGTGCAGGTCGAAACTTTATTACCCTTGAAAGGTAAAACCTTGGTGACCAACAGTTGCAGTGTGCCTCCAACAGCACTGGGGGTTGGTCGAGTGTCACCATTTTCAAAGCAAGATGCTGCTACAGGCTGATGCACAAACTCATCTACAGGTCAGTTTCCCAAAATGTATCGATCAGGTTTTGAAGAGGCCATTTCTGTTGGACGAAACAACTTCTGGGGACACATCCATAGGGTGTCAAATTTTTTTCTCTTTGAACACCATCGAAATACGAATCAATCTTCATGTCCAGAACCTTTAATCTTTTGACCTGACTGTAGCCCATGCAATCATATTTTGGAAGTATGATTTCCACAGGATTCGCTCATACCCCAAAAGATATTTGTATGCCTGTGAACTCGCATATTCTATCACCGACTGTGTAGAGATCCCTCATCCCTGTGCTCCTGGCTTTCAAAAAAGTGTATGTGGACACCCCTGCCAAAATGGGGGGTAACACCAGGATTAGAAGCATGATCTTCGTTTTGTTGTTCTCCCTCCTCGACATTAGGGGGATCATTGCTTTCTTGCTCAAAATAGAGTCAATATTCTTTTTCAAGTAACGAATAGATTGCACAAGCAGTTAATATTCAATAAAGTATATAGATTCTATTTACCTGTACACCGGATGGATTGGTACCAGAAGACTGTGTTTGGCCAAGCAAGCTTTTTCGTCATTCAACAACAACTCCAAAGCCTTCCTTGAAGCCAAGATTCATGTCTTCCTCAGTGGGCTGGTCATTGAATCGTTCAACCTGCATATTTGCATAACGTTGTTAATTAACATTTTCCGGTGCAATAAAACGAAAAAAAAATTGCAATTTATTATTTGCATGCATTATTGGTTTTTCGAAACTTACAAATCATGCCGCGAAATTGGAATAACCACCAGGCCCAAGCTTGTGCTGACCTATTTTTTCAACTCTTGCCTTTGTGGCCTTTGATGTGTCTGGCAGCCTATGCAAGTGTTGAAATACGTTAGATGTTCCAAGTTCGATGTAGAAATATTCAATAATAATAAGGTTTTGAATTACATTGCGGAAAGTATTGCATACCTCCCTGTGCCTGGTGTTATCTTTCCTTCTCTTCTCTAAGCCCTCTCCCTTCCATCATCCACTAGAGCTCTCCACTCCATTGGTGAAATCATTGGAGGGTGCTCATACTTAGGGTTTTTTTCAAGGTGTGTCCTATATTGGTCTCGGACAACCTTCACATGTTGACAAGCCTTTTTCATGACCTCAACTTTATTAAAGGTTTTGTCACCGAATAGGCCAACCAACCGATGCATGAGTTCATCTTTTAAACATTTCCGTTGTTTATCCCACCTTTCTCAGATGGTGGGCCCGAATATCTCCAAGCACGCGTCATTCATTTTTTTTATAGAAAACATCATTTCCTGCGAAACGATCATGCCATGATCATAATTAGTTGAAAGAAAACGTTTTATCGGTATATTACAATGAAGTTATAAACAGTAACTTGATCAATGTATATTAATTACCTTGAACCTTATTGATCTTTATTGGGACGAGATCGGCGTCGACCAAAAATGTTACCTCCATTGTTCTCGTGCTAGTGACACGGGAAGATCCTGGAAATGCAACTAGGTCGATATCAATATTACCAAGATTCTTGTTGTCGACCTCTTCCGGTGGACGATCCGGTGTGCATTGGTCACCAACGGTCGATGCGCTCACAGGTGGGGTCCGTGGTGTGTCAGAACATGTTTCCGATTGTTCAGTCGACAACAATGGCAAAGGAGTCGATGTAGTACGTGGAGTCATTTGCTCATGATGCCACGTCTCTCCACGAGCCTCGCTGCGGCCAACATCTCCTCCACCACTATTGTGTGTTTTCCGATAATTCTGTAAATACAAACCATGTCTTACACATTTAGTACTATCATATCAAAGAGAAAATTATAAAGTTATAAATGAATTATTTTATGAATCAAGATTCCTCAACTTACTTCCAAGGATTCATATTTCCGTTTCAACAATTCAATCCTTGCCAGGTTCTCGCTTGTCTGCAGAAACTTGATAAGCAGAGAAACGACTTCTGCAGTATATTTTTCCAACAATTTGTCTATCATCGTAAACCGGTTTGTGGCTTCACCAGTTTGTCTATCATCTTTAAGGATCTCAGCCACTTCAGGATCTACTGGACATTCTTCTGATGTTGTTTCATACAACGATTCATCAGGATGCAACAAAAAAATATAAAAGACTATTGAGTTATATCATGATAGATTCTTAAAATTATATGAACAATTCCAATGGATTATACTTGCAACGTAGAGGATCGTGATCCACTCCTTGGATCGATGCTCATAGGTGACTTGCCCCGATCTGCTAATAACTGGGAGTTGCCCCTTACAGAAACCTAAATAAAAAACATAGTGAAAGTCACCTAAACATAGTGAAAGTCAACTATTTTTTCTTATTATATTTGCACTATTACAAAGATGTATATCTGATCCATCGAGGAAGATGTACTCCTCCGACCATCTTCTGGCGGTGCTTTATCCCGATCACTAGCCTGCGAAGTAAATGGGGAAAATTTAAACGAAATAAACTAACGAAAAAATCCTTAATATGTTAAATTCATTAATAAAAGGTTGGGTAAATTTTTATATGTACCACTCCCATAGTAACCTTTTTTGTATCTAATTGGTTCAAATTGTAATTAATAAGCAACTCTTCCCCTGCAGATATTGATTTAATGGCAACTACAAAAACACGGTTTCCTTCACGCCCCTCAAATTCGTAGTTTGGTTGCTTAATTGTAGACCCTGGTTGTGTACTGTTTATAAACCCCGCAATATTCCCTTTGGCCTTTGGCCTTCCGTCCATGTACAACGTTGCTCCTTTATTTTGATTTTTGTCTTTCAACTGTAAATAGTTTGTTGACAATCCATAGCTACGCATGCTTTTTGTAAATTGGACTAGGCGCATCCAATCTTTGTAGCTATAACAGGGTCCAACATACTCCATCAATTCTGTACATGTGTTGTAAGGGACCCTTATGCCATCCATGCTGAACAACCCGAAACCATGTATTGACGACGACGCTATTTAATATATCCTATCGTTCACACAAAAATCTGTGTTTGGTTGAGGAAGATCCTTGGGTACCCATTGTTTCACTAAATGTCTGTACCTCAAGGACACCTCGAGGTCATCTTTTGTCTCATCACCATAGGAACATGACCCCCCTTGACAATGAAAAAATTCATTACGTTTCTCGAATTTTCTTCTTTTCTTTTGACATCTAGGTGAATATACAACTCTTCTATACCTACTGGATGTCTCACTTTCCTCTAGACTTCGTAAACTCCCCTCGCTTGAGGAAGACAGATCTGACAAATACCTGTTTGGTTCTACCTGCAACATGGGAAAAATTTTTAGATACGACCGCAAGGCATAGTGCCTCTTAAAAGGTGACGTGCCATGCCTTTTATAATGTTACTTTATCCTCATTCCCTTTCTCAACATGTAGGTATTCAAGCGATGAGGAAGACGATCACTTTATCTTTCTTATGATTACAAATTCACGCAATTATGAGCTTTCTTTTATTGCTCCTTTGGGTCTTGACTCCCATATCAATCCATCCAATTATCAGATGTGTCGTCATTGCCCTAAAGTCTCTCTCATCCCATCAGTTTGGGTTCATCAACTCGGTAATTGAAGTCCAGTCACATTTAGTAAGATATTTATATTCAACAATAATAATATAAAATAAAAATCACTAACCATTATGGAAAACGTCTAAAAGTTTTTTAGACTTTCAAAAGTAAGATCTTTTAAGTGGTTAATAAGTGTTCACAAATCTTCAAAAACAATATTTTATACAATGTTGTGGAACTTGTATAATCTTATTCAAGCATGGTCTTCTTAGATGACTGAAAGTAATTGAATCAAGCAAAAACGGAACTGTAAACATGTAAGTTGTTTTGAAAAATGGTAGCTTTCACTCATACTCCCAACTAATGCTGTCTTTTGACAATTACTTGTAATATTGACTTAGGGTGTTTAATACATAACATAGATTTTCAATCATATTGACAGAGAGAAAAGTAGGGCTTTCTTTATATTATCATGACATAGTTACAAAGACTTTCTTTTCAATCTTTTTGACAATTTGAATGGACAGGCCCCACTCATAGCCAAATACTTTTGAGATATTTACAACTCATCGGAGAATGGGGGACCATACAATTCTCGAAAGACATTGGATTCAACAACCCATGCCTTTGAATAAACAGACCTCAGGACCACACGTCTATTTTGATGCATGTGGATGTCTATGTGGGTTTTGACAAACCACTGTCATTCATTTTTAACGTAGTACTGAAGGATTTGAGCCTCAGTAAGCTTTTTCTGCAAAATATCTTTGACCTGTTCGAGAGATTCTCCAACTTCCCATTTTAGATTATAAATAGCACCTAGATCTAATGCTGTCAGGTTGATGCCGAATGACCGCCACCAGTCTCTAGTCCAATCATGGACGAACCATGCAGGATCCTCATGGATATGTGTCATTTTAGGTCCAAACTTTAGCATGGTATAATATGATCTATCTTTATTTTCTTTTCTCAAGAATTTCCACCATAATTTTTTTATATTTTTCATAAGTGTGTGTAGTACTTGGAAACCAGAGACTAACATCTTGATGTGGCCATGCTTCCAAAGAACGTATCCGGTTAATACAGTAGTATTGTTGTTCTAGTCGTAGCCCGGGGTGAGGTGTAGAGCCCTCTATCGAGATTAAGTTAAGATCATGGTATAGGTGAGTTAACCAATTGCTTACATCATCTGCTTTTCTCAAGGAGTTGTTGTAAATCATCTCTGGTATGTCAATACTAAATCCCATAGGAATTCTTCTGAGTTCTGGCACTAGTCTAATAAAAGCATTAGATCCTTGTAAGTTAGCATCTAATACTTCAGCATGTCTCAACTCCCACCTAGGTTCCAGTCTTGTATATAATCCAACCAACTCATATTATCATTGATAGTATAGATATGATTTTTTCCTCCGGTCCAAGCAGATATTTTCATGTTTACGTGTGGGTTATGGTCCCACTGGATTCCGCTTTGAACTTCTACGCTCGCTTTCCTTGTGCTCGCTTGCATCAGGCTCACTTGTTTCAGGCTCACTTGCTTCAGGCCCGCTTCTTAAAAATTAACAACACACTTCCGTGTCAAATATTCTCTTGTTATAAAGTCAGGAATACTTTTTGCTTTCCCAGAAATGTGCTCATGAACAGTACAGTTATAACATCAGAACAATGCTTCCCATCTTGCAAACTTTCCTTTTGTTGTTACAAATTTTATTGTGTTGTTTAGCTCACAAATGGAAGTCTGGAGCAATCTGTTATAGTTATGATAATGTCATGGTTCAAGAATTAAAGTCATAGTTCCACTCAGTTTTCTGTCAGGACACTTATTATCCAAGATAATTTTCCTCACAAGTTCAGTCGAGGTCAAGTTCCACCACTCTTAAAATTCTTTACCAACAAATATAATTTGATTACCAACAATTTTGTATGACAGTACAAGCCTTAACTACTTAATTCAAATTATTTACCACGTATTTGATTACCAACACTTTGATTACTAATTAAGTCTTATAACCAACACATATTTAATTACCTGGGTGTAGATGTTTCCTATAATATACTCAGAAGAGTTACTTTCAGAAATTACTGTGCCTCTTAGAGGCCAGTCAACTCTAGGAACCAAGTGACCCTATTATAGGGTTAGTACAAACTAGAGAGAGAGAGATGAATAGCTATATTGGTATGGTCAATCAAAGAAATTCAATGACAGTCAAAAGGCTCAGTACAATCAAAATAAAAATGAGCTGACAGCCAGAAGAATGAGGCCAAAGAGACTCACGTCCCCCAGTAAGGTACAAGGACCAACCAAAGGGTAAAAAAACCAACCAGTAAGGTACAAGTAAAAAATAAAAGAGTGGGTATAAATTAGACTCATAACCCTTGGGACTAAGGGGGTGTAGTAGCTCAAATGTGGACAATCTACCATAGTTATATCCACAAGACCAAAAACAAAAAAGGTGGTACATTTCAAAAGATAACTCAAGATCAGTAAAAGACCCAAAAGGTGAGGGGCAAGGTACCCCAAAAAAATGAAAGGACAAGCTACCACAAGACCAATAAACTATAGGGTGTAAGGTCCAAAAGTAAATCAACCATTGTGGGGAAGGTACAAATAAGGTCAAATATATATTGCAATAGCTCCTTGTAACTACCTGTTATTTGCCATGCCAAAGAGATGGAAGGTCAAAGAATGTCAAATATATGCAATAGATCCTTGTAACTACCTCTTATATGCAATAGCTCCTTGTAACTATCTCTTATATGCAATATCTCCTTGTAACTACCTGTTATTTGACATGCCAAAGAGATGGAAGGTCAAATAATGTCAAATATATGCAATAGCTCCTTGTAACTACCTCTTGTAACTCAAATAGGACCACCAAAAGGTATAAATATTCATAACAACTTGGACAAATTAGGGTGTGTACCTCAAATGTGTACAAACTACCGTAGTGTCCACAAGACCAAAAACATAAAAGGTGGTACAAATCAAAAGATATACCAAGACGAGTAAAAGACCCAAAAGGTAAAAGGCAAGGTACCACACAAATATTATCGACAAAATGGAAGGACTATAAGACAATCAACCAAGGTGGGGTACAATGTACCAATCATCTCTCTCTCAAATGTACCATTGTTCCAAATAACCTGAAAGACCATCATCACAGTAAACGGAAAAGTCCACACGGATGATGTGATCACGTGGTCCTCTAGACTACTCCTAAGGTCAAGCGTCAGTGGCTCCATCAAGAGGTGTTAATTCCCTTGAGAAGACCATCTAACTCAACCATCTCGAAGACCTAGGAGAAGAGGACATCACACATCATCAGATAAGCTCAAAAAACTGTACTGGGACCAGTGTCACAGTAACCGAGCTAAAACAAAAGTGGCTAGAATTCCAACAAGCATCACTAAAAAGAAAAAGACCCTCTAAAAAGGTGAAATAGCAAGAAAAACCTCCTAACTAAGCGCTGGAGACCTCAACAAGTTGTATCCTTCGCAAGGTGATGAAATCCAAGTCGAACAATAAAAAATGAGAGACCAATAATGGAAGGATATCCCTCTACCGAAAGGGATCCTGGGTAAAAGAGCCCTAGTAGAAAAGTCACTAATCTACCTCATTCATGACACGTCGAAAAAGGTTTTCAGCGCTTCTGCCTTATCACCCTTGTATCACCAATATGGTGGCTGGAGAATACAAGGAAGACAATGATTGATGTTTCCTTAGGGATAAGTGGAGTGCGGCATTCCACAGAGTCAGTTCGGTTCTCGATCTCGCGGCGGTTTAACCCCTGAAACAACAGGAGGCCCCTCCACAAACTGGTCGATGACCGTGTCAACAAGTACAAGAGGATTTTAGCACCCTAGAGGACAAAAACTATGTCTCGGATGATAATGACAAGGGGGAATTATTTGGATGCCTATCCCTGGTGTCCTACCTAACTAACAAATTCTTTTTATCCTCAAGTGAGGTTAAAGTGTGTTGAGTTAACTAGTTAAATTTTAATGGTTGTATTACTCAGTCGGGTGATGGAAGTGCAACTCGTGGTGTGATGACTGACTCAAACCATGCAAATGCATATGAATAAAATAATCCTTTCCTTTCAATGAATGCTAGCTAAGGTAAGGAGAGAGTTCTTTCAAACTATAACTACTCTTTCAAATTAAATGAATGCAACAAGTGTTCAAGTTCATTCATGGGACCTCAATGAGAGCTTCAGATATACTCAAGTCATGCAAATGAATTCATCACATAAAACAAAGTGATAATAAATATAAGGAATTGTACATATCCATGTTCATAATTCTCTAGGAACACTTATAACATTCTTCAATCATTCTTCACAAAAACACAGGGGTAGTAGAAACAATAAACTACATATAAATCTTCATGAGCTTAATAAAAAATAGTAACCACAACTGGCCGGGAAGCTATACCACAACTTGTTTTTTTATGAATCCACCACAGTCCAAATTTGAAGCTACTATATTCTAAGTGTTAAAGCTGCTACAGTACTACCCATGTTCATAATTCTCTAGGAACACTTATAACATTCTTCAATCATTCATCACAAAAACACAGTGATTGTAGAAACAATAAACTGCATATAAATGTTCATGAGCTTAATAAAAAAATAGTAACCACAACTGGAGCCCTACAACTCCTCTTCCTCCAGGAAAACATGAAATACATCTAATTACATCACTCATTATACAAAGTGATTGCTAACCGCATGGGGGAATCCTTATACAAAGTGTGAATGCTAAAGATAAAAAACATCCAAACTGCAATAAATGCTTATTGTAATTTGTAATATTAGACTTGTAATATGCACTAAAACACACCAAGCAAGCATCCAAAACACAGATTTACAAATTGTGGCGGCCTAGCTGAGCAGTAATAAAAAATTGTAATTTTGAAAGAAAGTTCGACGACACAGTCCTTTTCGTCGGAGGTCGTCGGATTTTCTCGTTGTATTTTGGGTTCAAATATACTAGTGCTAGCATGTACAACAGAAAAAAATAGATATGGGTAAATGCATAATTGGACTAAGTCCAATGGGTATATGGAGCAATAAGCCCCCTGGTGCTTTAGTAGAGTTTGAGATTGTTCTTCTACTCTTCTGAAAACATATGTGGTCTATTGTTTTGTTGGGTATTGACTAGTGGTAATGATGGATGACACTTTTTGGAACAGACCCGTAAAAAAGGATTTTTTTTTAGTTTTATGTGTTGGAATGTAAGGGGTTCACAACCTTTCTCCTTATTTAATTCTCCAGCCATGAACTGGGTTACACCCTAGATTCCAACTCCAACGAACTTTTGGAAAATAATTACTTGCACAAATTATATCTAAAAGATTAGAGGCCATATAGAAAGTAGGGAAGAGTTCAGGATTATCACTCTAGGCACTCTCTATAGATTTATGCACGGAAAAAGACAAGAT
This sequence comes from Larix kaempferi, assembly GCA_027924585.1. Lineage (NCBI taxonomy): Eukaryota > Viridiplantae > Streptophyta > Pinopsida > Pinales > Pinaceae > Larix > Larix kaempferi. Next base: position 7,510,128 of record BSBM01000437.1, read on the forward strand.
AGGTTCCCAATTAAAAACTGCAATTGATGTAACCACAATATAAATAATAGGAACCCAACTGCATTGAGGTAAGTGTAGTCTCTTGTTGTCCATACAACCTACACATAATAACCATGACATATATATGGAAACATCAATTTTTTAATAAAATGCATGCCATCTTTTCTTGATATGAACCTATTTACCTTTACCACCAACTAACTAAATTCTTCTTCATGTCATGATCTTTGTGAAATTTTTCTACCCAACCATTTGTCAAAAAAAAAAATTTGGTTGGTGAATCTTATAACACTTTTTCATGCCCTAAAGGTTGAAAATATGTAATGTACTATCCATTTCTATTGATGAATATCTTATTGTCAGTATTAGTATGTTTTATTATTCAATAAATGACATATTAACAAGTTAACATAAGAGCCTAAACCTGCCCACCTCCCAACTTGTACCTAATTAACCAAAAATAAACTCGCCTGTTTAAACTAACTGAGTTTTTCCCATTATATCAGCTGCGTTGATTACAATACCCACTAAAACGGGTCACTAATAACAAACTACTTTTTTAGGAAGAACAATATTATATTTGTAATTTAAGAACACAACCACTCCACAGCTGCCAGATCACATGAATGAATCCATTAATGTGTATCACGTGAGACCATAAAATTTCAGTGAATACTACTAGCGTCGATCAAAACGTCTTTTATTGTCTTCACATTATGCCATATAACTTTTCTTAATAGGCAGTAATGCCATCTGTATATTCTTATAACTTCTTATATGCACCGTGTATCATCTAGAGCATGTGCCATGCAAACTAGCAGGGATATCCATCATTTCCAAGTAGAATGTTGTCCATTCTAGAAAGCAATTCCAAAGGTAAATTGATTCTTGAAGATTGGGAAGGCACAATCGACAACATAATTTAGAAACTTCAGATTGGGAGTCTGGGATAGAAGGTATTAACATTTTCCATATGGACAAAATAACTATTCTAGATCCCTCTTAAATTTAGTTTCCATCTATGCCTGATGTCTAGTTGTAGCTCTAAAAGGACCCTTACAAAGATCCAATCAATCAATATGATGTTTTAATGTAAGGGTATTGCCAACTAAATTGAAATTAGTCGTTAAACAATGCCTTTTGTTGGCAGGATCTTTGGCATAGCCAGTTGATGCCAAATTGACCTTTGTCACTGGGAATTGTACAAGATGTTGAAAGACTCTGTTCATCATGTGTTTTCTATTTTTCAGAAGTTCCTATTTTAGGGACAATTTCATTTTTAGCAGATTTGGATATCAAGACAATATGTTTTAGTAAGACCTTAATTTAGTTAATTTTGAGTTAGGATTAGTGCATTTTAATTGCATGACTTGGGCAGTTTTTCCTAGGAGAGGGAATCTCAAATCTAGAGTGTGCATCTAGGTGTGTGTCTAGTTTTAGTGAAGTGTTGACCTGTCAAGAAGATGATCTCTTTAGGAGCTTGATTTTTTGTCTAACTGCTAAACCAAACAACTCAACCAAAAAAAATTAAAAAATAAAAGGAGTTCATAGACCTAGGATCGAATCATGTAGAGGTGTAACCAAACAAACATATAAACAAAAGCTATAGCAGGATTGTTCCTACCAAAACTCTGCGCAAATGCTAAAACATTTAAACCAATGCGATTTACCAGCTAGGGCTTACCCAACTCTTTTCATGGAACAAATACATCCTATTTCAAAATGTAATAACACAAATATCGAATCTCACCAAAGGAGAAACACTAAATAACTAAAATGACCAGTGTTGCAAACCAAAACTCCAAAGTCGAAACACACATTGTGTGTTTTCAATGACTTCTCAAACAGAAAATACTTGCGCCCAGAACCAAAAACGTTAAGTTACACAATTGCTTCATCAAAATCAAAACTCATAATATAGAATCATTTTCCAAACATTTTAGCTACAGGTTCGAATCTTTTAGCCAAACAAATAAGTACTTGCGCCAAGAGTCCAAAACAAATAGCTACAGGATCGCTTCATCAAGCTAACACAGAATCGTTTAAACTAAATATTCTTTCCAATAACATATAGAGACAGGGTTGATTCTCACCCAATCGCTTAGCATAGTATAAAAACTCATGTTTAAATAGAAACAGAGCTAGTATTTACACACAGCGAAACCCCAATTCATTTTCCAAACCATCAATTTACACGCAGAGTCATTTTTGTCACCTACAGGTGGCAAATTACAAGTAGAGCATTCGTATTATATACAAATTGATACACAGAACCCAAATGAAAGATATGCATTTCAACATGTTCCAGATTGCAACCATTTAAACAATTTATACAATACCCAATCCATCACTTAGAGCAACAAAGTAAGCGAATACCAAAACAAAGGTAAGTCAAAACCTTAGATTAGTTACAAACAGGGTTAACACCATTCATGGCCACGACCAAGGCATAAGCACCCAGAATGGGAATACTTCATTACATTAAACACACCATAAACAACTACCAAACTACTCATACGAATTACATTCCCATTATGGGTCAAACCCATTACAATTTCTCACTGCCCATGACTAGCCCCAATTCGAAATGGAGTTACAGAAACCCCGAAGGGAACCAAACAAAAGACTACAAACACACTCCTCATCCATGAATAGAGTAGGCATCGAAGCTTTAGGAAAGAGGAAGGGTCATGGAGATGAAAACAAATTTAAAAAACCCTACCTCCGACTAGGTTGCTCTGCTAATGGGTTGAAAAAAATTCAAGTGTAAGAGGGTTCAAGATGAAATGTAGCCACATACTGAAGACATTGCAGAGACTAATCCTTCTCCTACTCCTGATTTTGCAATCAAAACCCCTGCTCTTGATCTTGATTGTGCTTGTTCAAAGGAAACACTTGCATCATCGCTTAACGTCAGTTAAGTCCAAATCGAAGTCGAGATGCCCACCAAAAATGGAGCCACATTACAAACCAAACCACAGGTTTGAAACATATGTGGAGGAGGTGGGATTTTCCCTCGAAAAAATGGAGAAACCACCTATCGATCACTGAATTAGATTGTCAGTTCATCACTACCCTTCGAACTATGTTTCCTGTCACACAAACCAAACTGTAATTCTGAAACAGATGCGGAGGAGGTGGAGTTTTCCCTCCAAAAAATGTTGAAACACGCTATCGAACAGAGTGACAGGATTATCGATCAGTGACAGGAATACTAGGGGTTTTGTGTTTTATGGTTTATTCATTTAATGGTTGGAGAGTTGAGGTATTAGGCAGGGTTTGGGGTTAATAGGTTAGTATAGGTTAATAGGTTAGTGTAGGACGTTGATTATCTATTGATATAATTTAGTATAGGTTAGTATAGGTTATAGGACGTTAATAGGTTAGTATAGGTTAGTAGGGGTTAATAGGTTAGTATATAAGCTTACATCTTAGTATAGGTCATTTATCTATTGATATAATTTAGTATAGGTTAGTCCTTGAAATACCACATCCTTGCTTTTGGTCTAGGGTGATGTCCTAGTAGGAACCACGAATGCCTATCCAACACATCCCTTGAGAAAAAGTAGTTGGTTGCTGTACTTCGAGAAAAAGTGCACTTAGTTTCATCCCACGTCCTTCCATAGTTGATAATATTATCGCAATACCATGATCTTCATTTATGTTACTATGGGGGAAGGTATCCCGCCACTTGCACCAAAAATGACACATTGGAAAGATGAGACCACTTGCATGATCTCTTGTATATTTTCGATACAACCTAACTTCCCCTCTATCATGTTTTGGTCACAGTGGTGAGAACAACTAGATTGGTAGAACTAAACTTCCACTCCACAATCGAGTGTGACATGAGTCCATCATCGACATATTCAGTTTTAAAAAGGCATCCATAGCAAGATAATAGACGATCATATTACCACATTAAGTTGTGCTCAATATTCTCTTCATCATCTATTTTAGTTCACTATTTAAGTTATTGTGCAAATGGACCAGCTTCCATCTTGGATGTGGGCATTGAGCTTGCCACTCGATCCTATTTTTATTGCAAGCTCCCATTTTTCTTTAACAGGTGTGTTTCTAATGTCTCCTCCATATTTAACATTCTATCCACGTGTTCAACTTATTTTATAGAGAATTTATAGATAAAATAGCCGCTAGTATCTCATTGGGGAATTTTGTTCAAATGTTGTAATAATACTATACTGCACATTCTTTTCTTCCCTGGAAGCATTTCTCTTTCATGGAAGTGGATAGTTTTTGGTGTTCTCTCTTATAATTAAGAAACATATTTTTTGTTTCGTTATCACTCATTGACATTTCTTACATGGATTTTCTACAAAGTTGTTGTCTTCACTCTATTATCAAAAGTGATATACTAATATTCAATGGAAACTGAAACTATTAAACGGAAAGTAATCATGTAGATTTGAAAATACACAAAACACGATTAAGCAATCATGAGAAACAATGGATATCAATCTAAAGGAATTGTTAAAGTCTATCTCATTCAACTTGGTTTGTCAAACCATAAGAAAAACACCAACATTAAGTTCGTTGATATTTTTAAGAGGCAGATTGGATATTTTCACTAGTATTTTCGATCCCTTGAGTTATGTTTCATTGTGATTGTTTCAGTTATTGGAATAAATATATCTATTAATTGTGCTTTGGTCGCTTAAAATGCAAGAGGGGAAATCGGTATTATTTTTTCCTAAAATTGGATAAAGTCATTTGGATTGATGAAATTGTAAATATCAATTAGTAATATTGAAAAATAGATTTGGATTATGAGTAGTTTAGGTTGTTGAATCAATTCAGGTGTTAAAATCAATGATCATAACAATCGAAATTTGCAATTCCAGCTAGAGTTTCATTTTGAAGGTCAAAATTTAAAATATTTATTCTTCTTCACTTTGTTAGATGTCACGGAATTGAGACTTTGTGTGCATGGCAATTTAAAACTTCGCAATACAATATGGGGAGGTTGTAACCCTTTTATGTTCCTTACATTTAGGATGGGTTAATATCTCTTTCTGACTCTACAATCATGAAAGGATTAGAGTAGTAGTAATGCTTCCCACTAATTTCAATAACACACTTTATTTTCCTTTCAAAAAATATTAACCCGATGTGCGCTTTGGCATTTCCATTTTATTTACTTCCACCCATGATTTTGAATCAACATGGAATATACCAGTAATCAATTTAAAATCCATAATTATAAAAGTAATAATCTAATTTAATATAAAAAAATCGGCACAACACTGTAGAAACGAAGGCATCTATGGCGGGATGAGTACATTGGACAATCATAAAATGAATGATATTCGAAGGGATCTTGGGCAATTACTTCAAAAGAGCCCACATTAGACTGATGAGAAAAATCATGGGTATTGTATTTTTTTGAGATTTAGGTTCATACCCATAATTATATTCCATGTCATCCTCATACCGCAATGGTGATTCCCACTCATCATGAGCCTCTCTTAATGATGTAGTCTATCTTAAATTTTAGACTACTTGGTTTAACTAATTTAAGGCTTGAGAAAATGAGAGGAAAACATATGAACTCATTCTGCTTCTTTGATTTTAAAATACGTATTGGAGTCCCTATATGGGTTCGCCAGTGGAGTTGCTTCCCAGAGTCTCGAGGTGAAGAGATAATTCACTTCACCAAATGATTTTTATTTGAGATAGGAGTTAAATTGTAATTACCCTTTTTCAAAATTTTATTAAAATGCCAATTTTTTCACTTTTTCCCCAATTTCGATCTTTGACTAGTTTTACTGTTTTGACCTCCAAATCAACCCAAATGCTCCCAAATCTTCTGTAGGAGTGTATGAATGGTATTTATACTTGAATATTAGGTTCAGGGATGTTTTGTGGCCCTCCAAATACTACTGCAAACTTGATTTGTATTCTAATCAATATAGGTAATTTTGACTAGTAATTTGTGCATCAAATCCCCCCAGGGTAACACTGCAAATGGCCTTCCAAATGCCTCCAAACTCCCACAAATTCATGAAAATAGGTATGTAATGTGTTAATTATGTGATTAAGGTCTCATATGCACCATTAATTGATTTTTACTACTGTTCTAACTCTCTCACATTCAACAGCAAAAACCCCCAATTTGACCCTTGGGGAAATGGCACTATTTCACCTCTCAATACAAACAAACTGAGTAAAAATGCTTCAAATGCTCAAGTACAGTATATGAAACTTGTAGAATATATCCATGGCAGTATATTAATCACAAATATATCATATAATCATCCATCCCTTCGAAATAATCAACCTTATAATGTCATACATCAAAGCATTGGGGAAACGGACATTGTTTGCTCATTAATCAATAATTTTGCATACATTCAATGGGTATTTTGACCTGAGAGTTTCTGAATATTAAGAACATAGGATATGAATCTATTTCAATCAGAAAAATATCATATGAAGCTCTCCCAATGAGTGCAAGATCTCACCCAAAGCGCAATCCCTCAAGGAGCCCGAATATGCCTTCAAAATTGGAAATGGTGGAGAGAAAGTGCTGCACTAAACCAAACCATGAAACTTCCTATAGCTGCTACCTGCAAATAAAACTCCATTAAAGCACCATGAAAGACCTGAGTGGCCTCTCCAAACACCAACTTGGATGGGAATCTTTCACCCTTGAAATTGGCTAAGGCAAGAAACTAGTCATCCACTAGTTCTCTCTTCACAAATGCAATTTTTCTCAAATCATGAAAATCCATTCTCATACTTGATTTCTACATTTTATAACCAACATTACCCTTCAAGGGGTTGAAATCCTCTCAATAGATTCAATAATTTTCCATTTAGAAAATATTCCTCATTTGCCACTTGTCTCCTAGTTCCAACCTTCCATCTTCTCCCAAATTCGAATTTGAGTCTCTTTAGATTCCTCCAAATCCATGAGCGCCTTCCTTGAGCCTATTTTTTGGGCTTGCATGTCATAATGGTCAGGTGTAAGAAGTTATGTCTGAATTTTGTCATAAATGTCATAGATGCTTCATTATTGTTGTCATAAAACTAGGGAATCTATCCCAAGTGTCCATTAGTCTCCAATTTGACTCTTCCTCTCCCATGGAGGTTACTATTCCATCCCATTTCGACCTAAGATGCTCAATTCCATGTGTTATGACTTACCAACTCACCCAAGAGTGTTCACCTTCCCATGAATTCGAATTGGCAAGAGAGAGCTGCCATGTGTCATTGAAAAATCAAGCTAGTGTGGGTCCCACCACCTCCATATGTCTCCAAAACCACTTGCCACCTAGAATTTCTCTTGAATTTATTTATTCATCATATTTATTAAATGCTTGAACCCTTCTAATGTCTAAATATCATTTATTAGCTTCCTTATTACCATCCCACATGTGCCCATCCAACCTAGGAAACTAGTAGGATTGATGGGATTGTCTTACTATGCACTTATTTGAATGGGGACATTACAGTCCTCCCCACCCAAGATTGCTTGTCCTCAAGCAATTTCAAATTTGGATGCTGCAAAATATTCTCCTCTTCCCATGTGGCATCTTCATTTGGTAAGTCCTTCCATTGCACTAAATATTCTTTGATGATTCTACTCCTCAACCTTCTTTCCCGTGTCTTCAAAATATTTTCTGGAACAAGTGTGAGCTGACCTTCATCATCCAAAGGAGGAAGTATTTCTGAAGTGATGATTTGCTGACCAAGAGATTTCTTAAGACAAGAAACATGAAATACATTGTGGATTTTACTCCCTTCCGGAAGTTCTAGTTCATATGCTACTTCTCCAACCTTCCGCACTACCTTGTATGGCCCATAGTACCTTGGTTTTAATTTTTCTGCTCCATTATTTTTGAGAGATGTTTGTTTATAGGGCTGCAACCTTAAATATACTAAATCATTGACTTGAAAGGTTCTCTCTTCTCTATATCTATCAGCATATTGTTTTTGCTGATTTTGAGCAACCTGCAAATTGTCTTTCAAGAGCTTTAAACTTTCTTGGCTCTCTTCCACCCAATCTTTAGCCTTTGGGGCTCTACTATCACCAAATATAATGTCAGCAAATGTAAGTGCATCATAACCATATAATGCTTTGAAAGGAGACATTCCTATTGACATATGATAAGTGGTGTTGTAGCAAAACTCACCCAAGTGTAGCCATTTTGCCCATGCTTTTTGCTGCCCTCCCACATAGTTTCTTAGGTATCCTTCCAACCATTGGTTTACCCTCTCTGTTTGTCCATCAGTTTGTGGATGATAGATGGTACTTGGAGTCAATTGAGTGCCTACCAATCTAAAAATTTCTTTCCAAAAATCACCCATGAATCTACTATCTCTATCACTGACAATGCTCTTGGGAAGCCCATGCAATCTGAAGATTTCTTTGAAACAAATATCAGCCACTTGTGCAACACTAAAAGATGATGTAACAGCAAAAAAATGAGCAAATTTTGTCAACCTATCAACTACCACATAGATACAATCCTTACCCAAGGATTTAGGCAATCCAGTGATCAAATCTATGGAAATACTGTCCCATTTTTGCTCCGGAATGGGAAATGGTTGTAATAGGCCGGCTGGACATGTAAGTTCTGATTTGTTTTGTTGACATGCTTTAAATTCATTCACATACTTCTGAACATCTTCCTTCAACCCCTTCCAAACAAATCTTTGCCTCAACTGTCTATAAGTTTTGAAGATCCCCGGATGGCCTGCCAGTGGGGAATCATGTGCTTCTTGCAAAATTCGGTACATGAGCTTGGAGTTATGAACTAAATAAATTCTTCCCTTATAATATATCATCCCATTCAAAATCCTATAATTATCATCCCCTTTGATTCCATCCAACACATCACAAGCAAATTTGTCTTTGGCATATTCAACTAGTAGCATGTTTTTCCAATCCTTGGCAATATCCATGAGAGAAAAAGAAGGCCTTCTTGACAAAGCATCTGCTACTATATTATTATTTCCTTTGACATATTCAATATCAAAATCATAAGCTTGAATCTTGCTTACCCACTTTTGTTGCCTTTCATTTAGATCTTTTTGGGTGAGAAAGTGTCTTAGACTATTGTGGTCAGTTTTCACCACAAACTTGCTGCCCACCAAGTATTGTCTGAATTTGGCCAATGCATGCATAATGGCCATCATTTCTTTATCATAGATGGAGTAAATTTTTTCATGAGGCTGCAACTTTCTGCTCTCAAAGGCTATGGGGTGTTGGCCTTGCTTTAGGACAACCCCTATTCCTCCACCTAAAGCATCACATTCCACAACAAAAGGTTTAGTAAAATCAGGAAGTGCAAGTATGGGACAACTACTCATTACCTCTTTCATTTTTTGGAAGGCCTTTTCATCCTCTTCATCTCACTTGAAAGCATCCTTCTTATTCAAATCAGTGAGTGGAGAAGTCAACTTGGAGAACCCTTTCACAAATTTTCTGTAGTAGGTGCATATGCCAATAAAGCCTCTCAATTCGGTAATATTTTTTGGTGATGGCCATTCCAAGATAGCCCTTATTTTTTCCATGTGTACCTTCATTCCTTCTTGCCCAATATTGTGCCCAAGATACAGTAGTTCTTTCATTCCAAATTCACATTTTGATAATTTAGCAAATAAGGACTCTTCTTGCAAGATTTTCAACACAATCTCTAACTGCTGCAAATGTTCTTCCCATGTTTTACTGTAAATGAGAATATCATCAAAGAAAACCAAAACAAACCTTCTTAGTTGCTTGCAAAATATCCTATTCATACATGCTTGAAAGGTGGCTGGAGCATTGGTTAACCCAAAAGGCATGACAAGAAATTCAAAGTGGCCAAAATGACATCGAAAAGCGGTCTTTTGCACATCTTCATCTTTCATTCGAATTTGGTGATACCCTGATCTAAGGTCAATTTTTGAGAAGTATTTGGCCCCATGCAGCTCATCCATGAGCTCATAAATCCTAGGAATAGGATACCTATTCTTTATAGTTTTTTGTTCGAGGCTCTAAAATCTATGCACATTCTCAATGTTCCATCTTTTTTCTTCACTAGCACTACTAAAGAAGCATAAGGGCTAGAGCTTAGTCTAATGAGTCCCAACTCTAGGATTTCTTGGATAGCTTTTTCAATCTCATCTCTAAACCTTTTAGGATGTCTATAAGGTGGTATCTGAATGGGTGAAGTACCCTCCTCCAAAACAATACTGTGCTCAACCCCCCTATCCGGTGGCCTACCATGTGGAAGGTCTCTAAAAACCTTTTCATATTTTTGCAAAAGTCTCTCTATCTCCTTTGGGTGTTTGACAATATTTATAGTTGGCTTGGGAGATGTAATATGACATTCAGCAGCCCATTCTATATCCCCATGCCTCAATATAGATCTCATGCTATTGCAAGTCACTACTTGATTTGGATAAGTGTGTTGCCCTCTCACAACTCTTTGTACTCCTTTTGAATCTTGGAATTTCATTTCTGGAATTTGATAATTTACTGTATGCTCTCCTATTGAATACAACCATTTCACTCCCAAAACCACATTAGTATCAGCAACATCAACCACATAAAAACTATCAACAAAAGTATAGTTACCTACGGTGACTTGCAGCTTTGGAACCCATGTTTTGCATTGCATTGTGTTGTGACCGGGAATGACAACTGTGAAGCCATCAAATGGTTCAATAGGTATCTTTATTTTCTCTACCATATCTGCATCAATGAAGTTATGAGTGGCTCCTCCATCTACCAAAAATGAAGTTCTTTGTCCTTGTACCACACCTTTGCATCGGATAGTATGATAGCGAGGTACTGCTGAAAGCACTGCCATTCTTGCTTTGTCCGGTGAAGGCTGATTTTATTCTTGTCTTTCCTCTTCTACTGTTGTCTCATATGCCTCTTCTTGATTTGAAATATGTCCATCTTCATCCATGCCCCCATCATACCCCTCATTATCAGAAAATACTTCTATGTATTGAGCTTTTCCTTTGGTACATTTGTGCCCCGGTGTCCATGGTTGGAAACATGTGAAGCATAGTTTCTTTTTTCTAAGTTCATCCCTGTTTAGTCCCTCTTTTTTATTCCTCTCAAATGACTCTCTTTGCCAAGGTTTCTTATCATATCCATCCCTTTTCCAAGCTTTCTTTTCAAATTTATAGCTAGGCTTAGGAGGAAATCTCGTTCTAGGAAGCACATTTTGGAGATCCCTAGTCAAGCTCATTGCATCTTTTAATGTAGTTGGCTTGTGGGATTTGACCAAACCTCTTAAGGGTTCAGCCAAACCTTCAGTGAACAGCAATACTAATCTTCCCATAGATACATCAGCCACCTTGACTGATAATTTTTTAAAGTCCATCATATAGTCAGTAGGGGACCCAGTTTGCTTCAATTGAGCTAGTTCTTTGAAATGCAATTCTGGATCTTTTTGTTCAAATCTTTCTAGTACCCTGTCAACAAATTCTCCATATGTTTTAACCTGATTATGACCCAAGGTTTTCAGCCCATGAAACCACCATTCATTGGCATCTCCTTCCAAATGCAAAATGGCCATTTTTAATGCATCCTCTTCCAACATAGGATTCAGCTGAAAATATACATCCAATTTTTGCACCCAAGTGTTAGCAGAATTTTGAGAAGAACCATCAAAAGTAGGAAGTGACATTTTCCAATAGCACTATTTAATTCTTTGTTTTGGAATGGACTCCTATTGTCTCCCTTCCTATTAATCTTTTTCATAGCAGCAATGTAGTCACTGAGTGGTACACCTCTTTTACACTCTTCATTCAAACCATTCCAATCATTTACTAGATTCTTGTAATCCAATTCAAGATTGGGCTCTTCTTTGGGTGTGAGAAATTTAGGTGCAGTAGGCCTTTGTGTGCTTTGAAATTCATCAGGTCTATTATGAGGTCCTGTACTTGAGAAAATATGCTCATTCCCTTTCATCTTTTCCCCTGAGTGTGAACCACTATTATCTCCTATTATCCCTTTGCTTTGAAGCTGGCTAATCAACAATTCGAATCCTTGCATCAATTTATCACCTATCCTATCCATGTTTTCTTAAATTTTAGAGAAACATGGATCTAAGGTTGCAATAAGTTCCTCCTTATGTTTTAATTTGTCATCCTCCTCTCTACCCATGGTTTCAGTGAAAGACTCCTCTTCTTCTACTACCTCTTCTTCAACAAAAACCTCTTCAACTACTGGTTCAAAGGGTGGTGGATTATTCTTTTGACTTCTTTTTAAGACCATTAGGTTCCAAGAACATGCTCTGATACTGCTTGTAATGACCCTTTTTCAAAATTTTATTAAAATGCCAATTTTCCCACTTTTTCCTCAATTTCGACCTTTGACTAGTTTTACTGTTTTGACCTCCAAATCAACCCAAATGCTCCCAAATCTTCTGTAGGAGTGTATGAATGGTATTTAGACTTGAATATTAGGTTCATGGATGTTTTATGGCCCTCCAAATACTTCTGCAAACTTGATTTGTATTCTGATCAATATAGGTAATTTTGACTAGTAATTTGTGCATCAAATCCCCCGGGGTAACACTGCAAATGGCCTTCCAAATGCCTCCAAAATCCCACAAATTAATGAACATAGGTATGTAATGTGTTAAGTATGTGATTAAGGTCTCATATGCACCATTAATTGATTTTTAATACTGTTCTAACTCTCTCACATTCAACAGCAAAAACCCCCAATTCGACCCTTGGGGAAATGGCACTATTTCACCTCTCAATACAAACAAACTGAGTAAAAATGCTTCAAATGCTCAAGTAAAGTATATTAAACTTGTATAATATATCCATGGAAGTATATTAATCACAAATATATCATAGAATCATCCATCCATTCGAAATAATCAACCTTATAATGTCATACATCAAAGCATTGGGGAAACGGACATTGTTTGCTCATTAATCAATAATTTTGCATACATTCAATGGGTATTTCGACCTGAGAGTTTCTAAATATGAAAAACAGAGGATATGAAGCTATTCCAATCAGAAAAATATCATATTAATCTCTCCCAATGAGTGCAATATCTCACCCAAAGCGCAATCCCTCAAGGAGCCCGAATATGCCTTCAAAATTGGAAATGGTGGAGAGAAAGTGCTGCACTAAACCAAACCATGAAAATTCCTGTAGTTGCTACCTGCAAATAAAACTCCATTAAATCACCATGAAAGACCTGATTGGCCTCTCCAAACATCAACTTGGATGGGAATCTTTCACCCTTGAAATTGGCTAAGGCAAGAAACTAGTCATCCACTAGTTCTCTCTTCACAAATGCAATTTTTCTCAAATCATGAAAATCCATTCTCATACTTGATTTCTACATTTTATAACCAACATTACCCTTCAAGGGGTAGAAATCCTCTCAATAGATTCAATAATTTTCCATTTAGAAAATATTCCTCATTTGCCACTTGTCTCCTAGTTCCAACCTTCCATCTTCTCCCAAATTCGAATTTGAGTCTCTTTAGATTCCTCCAACTCCATGAGCGCCTTCCTTGAGCCTATTTTTGGGGCTGACATGTCATAATGGTCAGGTGTAAGAAGTCAGGTCTGAATTTTGTCATAAATGTCATAGATGCTTCATTATTGTTGTCATAAAACTAGGGAATCTAGCCCAAGTGTCCATTAGTCTCCAATTTGACTCTTCCTCTCCCATGGAGGTTACTATTCCATCCCATTTCAACCTAAGATGCTCAATGCCATGTGTTATGACTTACCAACTCACCCAAGAGTTTTAACCTTCCCATGAATTCGAATTGGCAAGAGAGAGCTGCCATGTGTCATTGAAAAATCAAGCTAGTGTGGGTCCCACCACCTCCATTTGTCTCCAAAACCACTTGCCACCTAGAATTTCTCTTGAATTTATTTATTCATCATATTTATTAAATGCTTGAACCCTTCTAATGTCTAAATATCATTTATTAGCTTCCTTATTACCATCCCACATGTGCCCATCCAACCTAGGAAACTAGTAGGATTGATGGGATTGTCTTACTATGCACTTATTTGAATGGGGACATTACAGAAATACTTGCTTACTGATGACAATGATGAAGATGACGATGATAAAGATGACAATGATGATGACGACGATTGATGATGACGATGATGATGACGATGATGACGATGACAATGATGATGATGACGATGATGAAGATGACGATGATGATGACAACGATCGATGATGACGATGATGATGATGATGACGATGAAGATGATGATGATGATGATGACGATGATGAAGATGATGATGATGAAGATGACGGTGATGAATATGACGATGATGATGACGATGATGATGAAGATGACAATGATGAATATGACGATGATGAATATGACGATGATGAATATGACGATCGATGATGACGATGATGATGACGATGATAACAATGACGATGAAGATGATGATGATGATGATGATGAGGATGATGAAGATGGCGATGATGAAGATGACGATGATGAAGATGATGATGATGAAAATGACGATGATGATGATGATGATCGATGACGACGATGATGATGACGATGATGACAATGACGATGATGATGATGATGACGATGATGAAGAAGACGATGATGAAGATGCTGATGATGAAGATGATGACGATGATTTAAATGAAGATGAAGATGGCGACGATAATTTGATAGCAATTGAGAATTAAATGAAGATAGTGCAAAAAGATACAAGAGAAATATCAAATGATAAACCCTATAGTAGAAAAAAGATACATTATTTAATCTATAGGTATGGTTTTTGATGCTGCAATGATTATTTTCAGTCATGTTTGAGTCTAGAAACCCTCCCACACCGTCAATGCATGTGTCTAGACTAACCATGCCAAATTTCAGTCCAAGCCAACACACATTTAAAAAGTTTCAACGTTGGCCCCATGTATCACATTATGTAATCTATAGGTATGGTTTTTGATGCTGCAATGGCGAGTGTCAGCCAAGTTTGAGTCCAAAAACCCTCCCACACCGTCAATGCATGCGTCTAGACTAACCATGCCAAATTTCAGTCCAAGCCAACACATATTTAAAAAATTTCAACATTGGCCCCATGTAGTATCACATTAATAAATCTATAGGTATGGTTTTTTATGCTCCAATGGTTAGTGTCAGTCATGTTTGAGTCCAGAAACCCTCCCACACCGTCAATGCATGATGAAGATGTCAATGAAGAATGGTGACGATGATGATGATGAAGATGATGATGATGATGATGATGACGATGATGATGATGAAGATGGTGACAATGATGATGATGATGGTGATGGTGACGGCGATGATGATGACAATGATGATGATGATGGTGGTCGTGACGACGATGATGATGATGACAATGATGATGATGATGATGGTGGCCGTGACGACGACGACGATGATGATGACGATGATGATGATGATGATGGTGATGATGACGATGATGAAGATGATGATCAAGATGATGAAGATGTCAATGAAGAAGAAAAATATGATGATGATGAAGATGATGGTGATGATGACAATGATGATGATGAAGATGATGGTGATGATGACGATGATGATGATGATGATGTTTGAGTCTTGATAATTGTGCATTTCCTTACTAATCTTCTCTATGTTTAGAGAATAATTTAATATTCTCTACTAAACAGGGCCAACCACGTGAAGGTGGAAGCTCTTATGGCCCCTCCCCCCCTCACATCACTCTCAATTCCCCATAACCCAACAAAAATATCTATGTACAAAAAATTTAAATGTGTTTTTTGACATACTCTATAACAAGCAATGTTACTAATAATATCATACTGAAAAATGGAAACTCACTAAGAAACAGTTAATTTATTATTACTGCATACCTCATAAACTTCAATGGTATTCATCATCTTCTTCATCTAAGTCATCGTCTGTACTATCATCCGATGATCCAGATTCAACATTGTAAGGATTGGACATATCATCCTCGTCGTCAATGTCAGTTACGATCATCATGTCATCATCGATATCATCTTCATGGACATTGTCTGATACATCATCTGATTCAATAAGTTCTTTGACATATTCTTCAAGAACATGATCATCTAACTCATGTTGATCATGATGATCTTCTACGACGTCTTCTTCTTTGAGAACATCTTCATTACCTTCATCTATGTTATACTTTACCGACCTTCCCCTTGGATCGTGTCTCACAGCAAATGACCAACCCACTCTACCTAGAACCTTAGAGTAAAATACCTGTTCACATTGGGTTGGAAGAACATAGGGCTCCATTCCTGGCTCAAACAACCTTGTATTTACCATGGTAAATCCATTATCATGTTCAATTATTGTTTTATCGGAATCACGTTGATTCAATCGACACCTGTACCATTTGACAACGAACAGAAATACCTTGAAGGAGTTAAAGTCACACTGAAGAATGTCTTCCAGATACCCATAGTATCGATTTTCAGAGAGTTTTAGATGTCTGTCACTTCTAAAAGAAACATTGGTCACCTCAAAGACTGCAGATATCCCATAATCAGATGTTTTCTTTGTTTCATACAAATTTTTGATTCGATATCTACATCCATTGCACCACATAGCCTTACGGTGTTTTACCTACAACAAGCCATATAGGAAAATATTACATAATGATCCAATATTTATGATTAACTAGTGCATGTTTATAATTCCATACAATGAAAAAAACAACGTGACTTACAACGACATTATTTTTTACAAAAAAAAATAGTGTGGATGTTAATATGCTTAACTTCTTATCTTTTAAACCTCTTGCTAAATCGATTTCCCTTTGTGTTAGATTGGTGTCTCCATTGCGATGTGCAGCTTTAAGCAATGAAGCCACACCTTCCCATGATATTCCATAACCAGATTGTTCACATCGTTCGATTCATACCTTCATCCAGTCAAGATTGTTTGCAATGTATAAATGAATTGCATCCCACTATTGACCAACTGTTTCATGACAATAAAATTAAAATTCAATACGAATGTAATATAGTAACTTAACAAAGTATATTACAGTATAAACTTATGCAAAGTACTAAATATAAGAATGTGTTATATTACCTTTCACCTTCCTTGATCTACCTTTCCCCTTCGGGTACTCCCCTTCGAAACTCTTATTGGATTCTGGGTCACAAATGTGACGTAAATTGAGATTTTATGCTAATTTAGGAAGATATTCACTAATATACAACATGTTCTAGTATACCATATATCCCTCCATCATAGAACCCTCAACATATGCTCGTTTTCTGACCAAACCCTTCATAAATTTTAAGTGCCTCTCAACCATCCACATGGACCTTGAGTGCGCAGGTCCACACAGTTCAATCTCCTCAACTTGGTGTATGAGGTAGTGTTCTTGTGCATTGAAAAATGCCGAAGGTAGATGCTTTTGCATTTCACACATGAGATGAGAAATTTCTGTCCTCCAATACTTTATGTCTTCTTTATGGAATTCTTTAGATGACAACCATCTACAAGTGACATGACAACCAAATCAAGAGATTAAAGAAAAAAACAATATATTACGTAACATCATGAATTATAGAACGAAAATCAAATATAAGTTCTATGTTGAATTAAACAAACACTAAGCGCATGAAAAAAATCACCACTTACCTCATGTATTTCCCGAGACTATATATTATTTGCTTGACATTGTTGTCGAAGTTGTCCGGGATAGAGGTAGAACATACTGTAACAATAATATACAAATAGTTTCATTTTATAAACAAAGAGTAGAAAAATAAAAAATATACCAACCATATTCATTGTAATAGGAAAAAAAATGATTAAATCTATACCATAATAATTACCTTCATGAAGACATGCCAATCGTGAGTTTTCACCCCTGCAAAATCACCTTTCTTTGTTATGATATTCTTCATGTTCGCACAAAATCCAGTGGGAAATTTAATTTTTCGAATGACTTCTTTTACAACATTACTTTGTTGGTCCGTTAACATCCATGGAAGTGAGTTTATATTAATTTGCTCTCCGTTGCTATGAAATTGAATGACGTCTTTCATTGCATGGTTGCTATCTTGACTGTCTTTGCAAATTTTGACAATTTTTTCTTTGTCACTCCTTCTATCCAATGTTCGCCATAATGTTTCGGTCACATTCTTTCCGATATGCATTGTATCAAATAGATGAGCAATTTGTAGGTGCTCATAGTAGGGAAACCTACTGAATTGTTTAGGATAACTTTTCATTCCTCGTGGAAGCCCATGAATTCCTTCATGATCACATGAACGACAATCATGAAATTACATAAATTAATGTCAATTACAATAAAAAACACACAATATAAAAAAATACAATATAACATATCATATGACGATTTCTATTATATTGCAACTTCCATAGGCGATGTGTCATTCTCTGCAATTTTAATGCAGTCTCTTGCTTTCCATTGAACATATGTTTTTCGGTAGTTCGATACCTGTGATTCTTATAGAGGAAGTGCCTATACTCATCAAACACCTCCTTTCCTAAGATTTTTGAATGACGAGATTTGATCTTAGGACCACAAACTGGACATGCAAATTTCCCCTTTGTTTGAAGACCTACATAAAGAGATGGAATATCTATGTCAATTATAATTATATACAAAATGACTGGATTATTTAGAAAAACATGCGTGCGTATTATATTAACTAGTAGTTCGTATAACTTTTTGCAAATAAAGTGGAACTTATTATTACATACCATAGAAATGGGTTAACCCTGGGGCATCATGTATCGTCCATACAAGCATTGCATGGAATTGAAATTGCCTTTGTCGTATTGGTCGAGATATGTCATACATAGTGATGCCATTCCATAACTTCAGTATCTCATCAATAAGAGGTTCGATATATACATTCATATCTTTCAGTTGGTACTTACCTGATTGATATATATGAACATATAAAAAATATAAATATGAGACGTACCATTTAGATTACATTAATTAAACCATATTGCACAATAGAAAAAAATTAAATATATATATGACATTATGAGACAAAAATACGACAAATGAGATACAACTACTTAAAAAAAAACTGCAGGGTTCGTACCTAGAACAATCATCGACAACATTATGTGCTCCCTCTTTATTGTCAACCATGGAGGAATGTTGTTGTTGATAACAAAAATAGGCCACACCGAGTAAACGGATCTCATCTCTGCAAATGGATTGACACCATCTGCTGCCAAAGAAATCCTAATATTACGAGGTTCTTCTTTAAAGTGGGGCCATTTTTCCTCCATATCTCTAAATGCAGACCCATCTGCAAGCATCCAAATAATGTCATCTTGAATTCTGTTCCGTGCATGGTAATCCATAAAATGCGCTATGTTTTTGCACCTGAACAGTCGTTGCAGACGTGGAATAATGGGAATATAACATAGAACCTTGCGAGGCACCTTTTTAGTTACTTGATCTGTGCGATATCTACTGATATGACATTCAGGACATTCTGTTGCAAATTCAAGCTAATTGTAATATAGAACATGGTCATTGGGGCATGCATGAATTGCTTCATACTGCATTCCAATTTATTTCATGATGGCAGATAAATCTCGATATGTGCGAGGTAAAATATTTGACGGTGGTAACAAATATTCAACTATCATGCTACAACAAATTAAAATAAAAATCTAGTTAATATAATATAAAAATAATATTAATGGAACAAATTTCATCCATAATAATTTGACTTATATATGAATGAACAACAAAATACACAATCATATATATTTTGTGATGGAATATATTACATACCTTAACATCCGTGTGACTGATATGTTTGAAAGACTATTCATAACCTTCAAGTTCATTATCAATAATATAGCAGAGAGAAGATTTGTCTTGGAGCCCTCATAAAGGGGTTCGTATGCCTTATCAAGAAGAGGTATATCATGAATATCATCAAAATGTTCATCATGATCATGATCAACATCAACCATTCCAACATTAAATGAATCATGGATCAAATTATTTGTAACATCATCTTCAACTATGTTTTCAGAATGATCATCGTCTTCATTAATGTGATCATTAACTTGTTCTCCATTAATATTCATAGCTTCCGGTACTTGTTGTGGAAGCACTTCCTCCGGACGAAGTGCCCTAGGATTTCTTTCCTTTATAATTACATGAAACCACCAATAGATAAAAGTTAATATAAGAAATTCAACCTCAAAATGTAAAAATTTCAAACGCAAAATGTAAACATTTATGTGATGCATTTAAAATGTAACAAATTTTGTACTGTTGGGATGAAAAGAGCAACGGCCTAGTGAACTGTTGGTCAAATAGGTGCATCCAAACTATCCAAGAGACATAATAATTTACCCAATTACTGAGCAAAGCTACTCAAATATAACACAAAATTTCTCATACTGTACTCCACTAAGGTAAGATAAATGATGCTATGGTAATTTCTATAGAGAAAATATAAGAGAAATTACAACATGCCAATATAGTCGTTATTTCTATTATCATGATAGAAAGTGTCACAAATCTAGAGAGTTAAGTGCTTTCCCCAGTGAGTGGGTTAGTCTCACTAACGAACAAATTAATGAGTTATTCTACCATACCCTAGATTCAACATGCACAAAAGAAAAAGAAATAGTATAATAAATATTTAATATTAAAATAATATTTATTGTCCATGTTAGTCCCCATCTATTGAAACCACGATCAATACATAAATTTACAAAAGCAATCAAAATAAAACATATATAATGCAAAACTTACAAATGGATGGTATTCATGTGCCCCCTTAGCGTGCCCATGCTCCCTACAATGTTTTGTGGCTGTTGAGATCAAAATTATTCTCCTCTTAAATCCCCTTCATTGAGTACATGGACAATAGCATTTCCTATCACCCCTTTTTTCAACTCCTTCCCACAATCTAGCAAGCAATTATCGATTTTTTTCGTCTAGATCAGGAATATTGCTAGTTGACATTTTCTTGTAAAGAGATTGAATGAAGATTATCAATCTTAGAAAATGAAGCTCCACACTTCGCTCGCTTGAATCTCAAAAACAATGGAAATAATGAAAAACAGTCCGCCGAAAAACAGACCGCCGAATAAAAAAACTTCCACAAACCGTCGCTTGTATAGAAAACATGTTGGAATGTTTCAATATTTATAAGTTTTAAAAGTCAACCTTCCGTCGGATATCCGATGCCTTGAACCTAGTTACCACTGGAGAATTGATGTCGTATTTTCTCCATCCTCGGGTTGAAAAGCTTGGCGTCGGATATCCGACATCCCAATGCATAATATGATGTCGGATATCCACAGAACTGTCGGATATGAGCATAGTCGTCGTATATCCGACGTCTCCTTCTATCAATTTAAAAAAAATCATCGAATTTTGATATTTTTAAGGTGAAATCCGACGACATAGCCCTTCTTCATCGGAGGTTGTTGTATTTTTTCATCGGATTTTGGGTCCAAATCCACTAGTGTCTGTTGGGGATACAAAATGTAATACATACAATACACAAGTGAATATCTTCCGAAGTTACAAATACATCAACACTCCCTCTTAACTAGGAAGGCATTCTCTTGACACAAGTCATCAATACATATAGGCACAAGTCTTCAATTCTGGAGCTGGGTCATCATCACTGGATCACGGAGCATCATCATCATCACTGTTGTTGCACTCGACATCTCGATCACTGGGCTATCTCTGAATTCTTCTCTTCATAGGAAGTTCTACAGAGCTAACCCTTTTTCATGCGGGATGTAGGCCCACCACTTGTAGGTCTTCATCAATACTGGCCATATTGTGGATCCCAGGACTAATTACGTGCATCAAAAAAACCTAGAAAGAGCATCCCAGGACTGATTATGAGCTTACTGCTCAACCTATAGGATCTCCCAAGATATTTTACATGTTGACTGTCACAAAACCTTAAAAGAGTGTCTTGCATCCTGCAAGAACTCTAAAGATCATCCCAAGACTAATTACGAGCTTACTGCTCAACCTATCGGATCTCAAGGACTGATTATATGTGACCCCCACACCAAAAAACCTTTAAAGAGCATCTTGCAACCTACAAGTACTCTAAAGAGCATCCCAGGGCTGATTATGAGCTTACTGCTCAACCTATCAGATCTCTAGGGCTGATTACATGTGGTTAGGCAAAACCTTTAAAGAGCATCTTGCAACCTACAAGTACTCTAAAGAGCATACCAGGACTGATTACAAGATTACTGCTCAACCTATCGGATCTCTAGGGATTATTACATGCCTCTAGTAGCAAAACCTCGAAAGAGCATCCTAGCTCAGACTATAGGATCTCCCAAGATCTTTTCTATGCTACATGCACAACCTGTCCACGACCATGAAGTATCAACCTGATACTCACCATACATCATCCTGATGTACATCATCACATGATCATCTTGATCATCGTCCTGATGCATGTCATCATACATGATCTAACTGATCATACAAATCATCCACCTGATGCATATACAAATACATGATCCAACTAATCATACAAAGCATCCACCTGATGCATATACAAATACATGATCCACCTGATCATGTAAAGCATCCACCTGATGCATATCATCACACATGATCCACCTGATCATGTAAAGCATCCACCTGATGCATATGATCATCCTGATCAATATCATGCAGAACATCATCCAGAGCATCATCCTGATGCTCATCATACAGCGCTTACATCCACAGCCATGGGAAGGACCCTCCTATCACCATGCTTGGAATGGATACTGCAAATATTTCCATCACTTCTTCTTCGAAGTATCTTCTATCTGAAGAACACCAAGCCTCTCTCTGAAGTATTCAAACTTCACTCTAGCTAGTGGTTTAGTCAAAACATATTCAATCTGCTCATCCGTTGCAACATACAGGAGCTTCACTGCTCCTTTCTGCACCATATCCCTGATATAGTGATATTTGATCTCAATGTGCTTCGACCTGTCATGGAACACCGAGTTCTTTGACAACTTCACACAACTCTGGTTTTCACAATAGATACAGGTAGCATCCAACGGGAGATCAAATAACTCAAACAGTAGCTTCCTAAGCCATATTGCCTCACAACTAGCCGAACAAGCTACGACATACTCTGCTTCAGCTGTACTCAGTGCTACGTAGGACTGCTTCTTGCTAAACCAAGAGATCACACCTAATCCCATACTGAAGCAACACCTAGAAGTGCTCTTCCTATCTGCAGCACTGTCTGCCCAATATGAATCAACATAACCTTCCAAGTTAAACTTTTGATTCGCATCATACTTGAGCCCATAATCAACCTTACCCTTCAGGTACCTCAGAATATGCTTCACAGCAATCAGGTGAACATGTCTCGGATACGTTAGGAACTGGCTCAATGTGTTCACCGCAAAGCAAATATATGGTCTCGTGTTCATCAGGTACATCAAGGACCCAATCATCTGATGATACACAGTGACATCAACCGACTCAGATGAAGCATCACACAAAAGATTCAGGTTCGATGCCATAGGTGTGGCCATGGCCTTGCAGTCCATCATCCCGAACCGCTTCAAGATCTCTACTGCATACTTCCCTTTTCCAAGGAAGATTCCATCTGCACTCTGCCACACCTCCATACCTAGAAAGTAATGCATCATACCCAATTCCTTCAACTCGAACTTGGCAGCAAGCTTCCTCTTCGTGTCGGCAATCAATCTATCCTCACCTGTAACTAACAGGTCATCAACATACAATAGTAGTATCACTAGATTGCCTTCCTCAACTTTGTAGTAAAGGTTGGAATCCGCTTTACTCTTGGTAAAGCCCAAACTAGATAGAAAGTTGTCTATCCTACCATACCAAGTCCTAGGATCTTGCTTCAAGCCATACAAGGTTTTCTTCAATCTGCACACATATGACTCCCTGTCATGTGTCTCAAAACCGAGTGGATTCTCCACATACACTTCCTCTTCGACTACACCATTCAAGAAAGCTGTCTTGACATCCATCTGGTGTATCTTCCACTTCATCACTGCAGCCAGAGCAAGTACTGTTCTGATGGAAGTGTATCTGGCTACAGGAGAAAAAGTCTCTTCATAATCTATCCCTTCTTTCTGGGAGAAGCCATGAGCTACAAACCTCACCTTGTATTTCTCTATGCTACCATCTGCAGCATGCTTGATCTCTATAGATCCACTTGGAAGTCACAACAAACTTCCCTTATGGTCTCAGGACCACATCCCAAACATCATTCTTCATGATCGACTGGTATTCCTCGATCATGGCATCCTTCTATTACTGCATCTCAGATCTTGGGAACTTCAGATTCTTCAACATCTTCAATAGATAGTTTTCTTTGAACTTCGTTGTTGGAACAAATGTTGTTGTCCTTCTTTGGTAGGTGATTGTATACGATCTTTCCTACAAGTCAAATTCAATTGCATGATTAGAAACTTCTCATAGTTTTCAGATCAAAATCGTACTCATAAAGACATATGTCATACAGTCATGCAATTATCTTAGCCAATGCTTCAATACAACATTTATCCATATCCCGTAACTTTCTAGATGCCTTCCATCTCTACCAGAACATTTGTTAAGAGTGTGCACAACTCCCAACATGTTAGCAAAGAGGTTTCATTCTAGATAAGTAGTAATGGAATGTTGTACAATACCATAGGCCACTTACCCATTACTTTTATATTCATAGTATCTTGTTCATTAATGCAACTTTTCTAATATGCATAATACATATCCTAAAACTAGGAACATAAGTATGTACATGACTGGACAACATCATTTAAGTAATCATATATACAAGAAATGACAATTCAAATACTTATCTTTGTTTAGTTGCAGGGTGGACTCCCTCTCAATCTTTGCTTCCTTGCAGGAACTACTGGAGTGTGCTCCCTCTTGATCTTTGCTTCCAGGATTACCTGTCCTTGAACTTATATCCATCCTAGACCACTATGCATGCTTAAGTGTGCACTAGTGTCATCATTGTGTTATCCTCAAGATCTCATACATAACCATACATATATTAGTATAATCAAAACATTATGATCCTAAATACTCTTAACATCTATGGTCATGATCATTTCACACACAGGTAATTTATCACAAGCATTAGTATTCAAGGTTTCAGGGAGGAATTCTATTGCTCATGCATATTCTTATTGACCATAGGACTCTTCTGGTTAGTCATATCATCAATCAAAGTAAGAAACATAATATGCATAAACTGTTGATCACTTAAACTTCTAACTTCAAGAATAATCATTATCATTCATAGAAAAGTATAAGATCCTAACACAAGTATTCTAACTTGATATAGGAAAAACATACCTAGATTATCATGCTTGCTAGTTGTGTCTAACATACCCATATAATGTCTTTTTGTTCTTCTTCAAAGACTTGTGCTAGTAACCTGCATAACGCATAAGTTAACCATTGTAGAACCAAAATTATACATACCTCGTAAGTAGAGCTTCTATGTGATCCATGACTATGGATGAGTCTTTGTCTTCATGTCACCATGGTCATATGTTCTTGAACTATAACTTTCTTGATGTACCTTTCATGTTAGCGGGAAACCTCATACAACACCACAGTGCATTAGTCCAATCGTAAGTGTCATAACCCTAATCAGTGAATGTCTTCTATCATGTATTCATACTTTTACTAGGGTGATAAGACAAGTCTAAGATTAATCAATATTGTACTAACCTCAATAATATGAAGACAAACATATCATAAACTTAATCATGAACAAATTTCAAAAACATACCTGTATCTCCTCAAGTCATACCTGTCGAGATTGCTTGTAGCATTCTTATGTAAGGCCTCATCTCCCTCTAGAACTAGAACTTCTTCACTTATGCAGGTGTCCAATTCATTCTCTTCTAGGATTAACCCAATCCACTTGATTTGCAGAGACTGGATTTGGATCCGAATTAGGGTTTGTCAGAGATGTTCGGATATCCACATCATCATTGTTAGGGTTTTGCATGCAACTAGGGTTTGCATGCAACTTCTATGGTTTGCATGCATTTTGCATGCATCCCAGTCACCAGGTTGATGCCTCCAGCACCTTATCCACTTCTTTCTAGCACCCGGGAGCTTCTTTCCTCAGAGTTTTATCCCTCCTAGTCATGAAGGTGCCCACATCTCACCTACTGCCAGAGAAGGGCACACTTCTTCACCTACCACTACAGTTCCACTTCAGTTACACTCAGTTAGCTCCGATTCTCCTTGATTTGAGGCTAGTTTCACTCCCGACTGACTGTTTCACTCCGTTGGACCTCCAGATTGACTAGATGACTTGTTCTGACTTCAGTTAAGCCTCCCATGCACCCTCCATTGAGTCTCCTTCCCTATATTAGTGCTACACACTTCAGTTACACTCAATTAGACTCAGATTGGCACTTGGATGACTGGTTCTTGTGCATTGATGACCACCACTGATTGATGATGAGGACTCCTAGTTGGAACCAAGCTACACCATTTAGTAATTCGAATGACCTTCTTAGTCAATTCGAATTGCTCACTCATTGCTACTGTATTGTATTTTAATTATTCACCCTCATTGGGATATTGAGCACTGATGCGTGTTTTGCACAATTTTACACCATTTTTCTGAGTTTCATCTATTGTGATTGATTTACTTGTTCATTAGATCTGTTGTGACTAATTTTACATGGTATCAGAGCCATGGCAAGGACAATATTTCTCTTCAACAGGTGTTCTACATGAAGATTGAGCAATTTTTGCTCACTTTGCAGTAGTTTTCTGCAGTTGCAACTATTGCTCCATAATGGTTCTTGTTTGCTTGTGATTTGCAGGTTTCTTACTTCCTCCATTTGCATTCGCTATTGCAGAGATGGAATATTCTTCTTTAGAAAATCTTCTTACTCCATTCAACTATGACGAATGGAAACCAAAGATGATAGCATGCTTGAAGAGACAATGTCTCTTTGATAGGTGTATTGGTATTACAAGAGATTTTGTTTCCGATGAAGAGGAGAATGATTGGCTTAATGATTGTGACAGAGCTTTTGGGACAATGTGTCTTGCTATGTCTCCTTGTATGCGCTACCTCAGTACTACTGCTGAAAATCCAAGAGATCTATGGGCCCAACTCAATAGATAATTTGGAAAGCAGGAAGAAGAGGATCATGCTAGCTTTTTGGAGAACAAGCCCAGTGAGATCTCCTTATGTACTCTCTCCGATTATGTCTTGGCCTCATCCATTGTTCAAGATGAAGAAGAAACTGTAGATTCAACACTCATTCTCTCAAAGTATTATATTTCGAATTCTAAGCAAGATAAACCAGCTCATACTCTAGATTCTGAAGAGGTTCTTGAATCGTCTCTTTCACATGAGTTTGCCGGCATGCAAAATAATGATCTACTTGATGTTTTGGAGGTAAAATCTGATTTTGGAGGTGAAGAATTCGTCCTCCTTGATTGCATGCCTTCTATAAACCTATTTTCTATCATTTGGAAAGTTTCTCAGAGTTTTAATGCAGATGAAGAGCACTACCATTCGCTTGAGTTCAATTCCATGCACCTTTTTCTGATTTTGGTTTTGATCTCACCCTTGTTGGTTCAAAGGAGATATCAAGAAACCATTCATCTATTTTTGGAGCTAATTTAACTTCTATTGATAAGAAGTTCAAGTTTCAAGATCTATTTGATCCGATTGGAGCTATTCCTACCTCACTTGGTTCGAATCACAGGTTCCAGGATCATCCTCATATTTTTAGATTTGTTCTCACCATTTTCGGTATGAAGAGCAAGTTCATAAAGTCTCCACATTCGCTTGCATCCACTGATGGAGAATTCAAGCACATGTTTTTGGAGCATGATCCATTTACTCCCAAGAGTAACATACCTCCAGACATATCTACTTGAGTTTGGAGCAGTTAAATCTTTTGGTGTGTTACAGTTCATTTTGAGGGGGGGGTTTTCCCATGAGGTTTTCTCCATTTCCTTGGTTCATGGATTGTTCTTTTTTTTGGATTATTGTATTGGGGTGACCTTTGGTCTTAGTAACCAGGGCCCCACATTATTTTTTGCAAATCATAGTCTAGCTTGAGGGGGGGTGTTTGGATATCCACATCATCATTGTTAGGGTTTTGCATGCAACTAGGGTTTGCATGCATCCCAGTCACCAGGTTGATGCCTCCAGCACCTTATCCACTTCTTTCTAGCACCCGGGAGCTTCTTTCCTCAGATTTTTATCCCTCCTAGTCATGAAGGCGCCCACATCTCACCTACTGCCAGAGAAGGGCGCACTTCTTCACCTACCACTGCAGTTCCACTTCAGTTACACTCAGTTAGCTCCAATTCTCCTTGATTTGAGGCTAGTTTCACTCCCGACTAACTGTTTCACTCCATTGGACCTTCAGATTGACTAGATGACTTGTTCTGACTTCAGTTAAGCCTCCCATGCGCCCTCCACTGAGTCCCCTTCCCTATATCAGTGCTACACACTTCAGTTACACTAGTTACACTTAGTTAGACTCAAATTGACACCTGGATGACTGGTTCTTGTGCATTGATGACCACCACTGATTGATGATGAGGAATACTAGTTGGAGCCAAGCTACACCATTCAGTAATTCGAATGACCTTCTTAGTCAATTAAAATTGCTCACTCATTGCTACTGTATTGTATTGTAATTATTCACCCTCATTGGGATATTGAGCACTGATGCATGTTTTGCACAGTTTTACACCATTTTTCTGAGTTTCATCTATTATGATTGATTTACTTGTTCATTAGATCTACTGTGACTAATTTTACAAGAGAAACCCTAAAAATTCAAACTTTGAATTTCAAACTTCTGAATGGATGGAAAGATGTGGCTTGCTAATTCGATCAAGCTGGTATACTTCAATTTTGAAAACTGCAAAATTTGACCCCTCAAAATTGCCTTTGAAACTTCTGGATTCACTAGACAGGACCCAAAACTAGGGTTTGATAAATCCCACCCTTCTTCCCAACCAAAAAGTTCGATCCAAAGCTCTAAACTTCGATTTTTCTGAGGAGCTTCCAACCGTGGTCATAGACTTCAAAAATTCCAACTTTTGCAGAAGCCCTAATTTTCCACCTTTCCGATCAAAATCCCGAACTAGGGTTTGATCAAGCCTGACCTTCTTCCCAACCAAAAAATTCGATCTTGCTCTCTAAATTTTGATTTTGATGAGGAGCATTCATCCGTGGACTCTAATTCCAAAAATTCCAACTTTCTCCGAAGCCCTAAATTCTCGCAATATTGACAAGCCAAGAATGAAGGTGCTCAGAATCCAATTCTGTTTTGACATAAATATGCACTTGATTGTTTCTGATGCATCTCTGAAATTAAGAATCCATAGGGTCTGAAACTTCGGCCTATGGTAGCCTGACCTTTCATATTTCCAACCCCATAGGTCTGACCTCAATTGGATTCTCTGAGAGAGAGAGTTATGCCAAGTGTCGCAACGTGACCTGTTTATGGGATAAAACAGGAGAGTGAACTTGTACGGCATTCCACGTGTCACTGGTTCAACTTCGGCCTCTGAAAACCTTACCTGATAAACTACAGTCCATTCTCTTACTGTCACATTTTACAGAATTTCATTTGGAGCTTCCTAGCCCAAGTTGTGACCTTTTTTCCTACGTCACCTGTTTATGACTGATATCTGGAAGAGGCAGAAACCCTAACTTGTACTAATCATAAATAACAAAGTACAACGAATAATATGTTTTTCTTCGGACACAAAGTACATGTGGATGTTATATACGACCTGTAAAAGTTTCAGAACCTGAACCATCGCCAAAATGTATTTATAGCGAAAGTTCTACGATGACTGGTTTTTTCTATATCAAGCCCTAGCTTGTAATTTGTCGCAAGTGCAACAAGTCTCATAAATGCCATAGCATGCCTTCCTTCAGGCTAGCTCTAATACCATGCTATTTTTTCATCATTTAATTCAATATATCTAGGATCTTAATTGAAATAACAACATGTACAACATATCAAGCATAAGAGACAAGAGAAAAGAGACACAAAACATTTCACCAGGGAAAACCAAGAAGGTGAAAAACCCCAAAACTTCCTCAGAGGTAGAATAAGCATCAATAAAAGGATCACCATGATCAAACCCAAGATATAGATATCTTCAGCAGCATGCGCCTCCTCCACTTGTGCGCACTCCTCCTCTCTCTCACTAATGTGAAGTGAGTGAATAATAGAATGTGTAAAATGAGAGAGATGCACTCTCTATTTATACACTAACTTTCACTTGACCTTTACTCAACTAGGTCGGCCCCAAATTAACCACTTAACATAAACTGAATCTAGGCCGACCCCACTAGGGTGGTCTAATAACCCTTTGACCCACACAACTCATACAGGGCCAACCCCAGCAAGGTGGTCTAATAACCCATCAAATATAAGTTGCGACACTTACAATAATACTTGCAACACTTGCAAGTACAACTGACGACACTTCCAATCGGAGGAATAATACATCTCCGTTGGGGATACAAAATGTAATACATACAATATACAAGTGAATATCTTCTGAATTTACAAATACATCAACAGTGTGAACCTGTGAAAGGAGGTAAAAAAACCTATAAAAGACATTAGGTCATAATAAATGTGAAGAATAAATGCTCAACAAAGGTTTTTAATGGAAAAAATAGGTAAAAATGACCAAATGAAATGTATAAGAGAGGGTAAAATGGGAAATTACCCATTTTAACTTGGTTATTTTCACACAAAGAGGATTTTTACCTTGTTGAGTGAAAAAATTCAGCTGGAGATATTGGGATATCTAGGGCGTCATTTCAACCACCGTTTGAAGCAGGCAAGTCCTCTCAACCTCCTCTTTCTTTTCATCCATTTAGTTTTTGTTTTCATGCTACCTTTTGGGGTTTGCAAGGGCCTTAGGGCATCAAATTTGTTCCCTAAAATTTTCTCTCCTTCTCTATGTCGAGAGGCACGAAAATTAAGGGAATTTCGTGCTATGGGAAATTCTAGGGGCGCAAAAATTATCAGTTTTCGTGCTCCCTGCACTGCCCAGGGCGCGAAAATCCACAGACTTGGAAAAATAAAAACTTGCCTCTCCCTCATGGCATAAAAATAGGTTTCCATATTCTGACTGAAGTCTCCTTTGATGATTTGCAGGAGATTCCAAGTGGTTAGAGCGAAGACGGTGGACTAAAAAGAAAGAGAACACGAAGGAGATGAAAGGGTTGCTTTGAATGATGATAACACATTGGCCACACTAAGAGAGTGTGGTCTGCTGAAATATTTCAAGACCAGGGGCATCCATAAACAAGGAATTCTATTAAACCACATTATCCAAATGTGGGATGCTGATATCCAAGCTTTCTGCATCGGAGAGCACATCCTCGAGATAGATCTCAAAGACATATACTTTTTGACTAGTGTCTCTAAGAGAGGGGCATGGGTCAATTTGTCGAGGCACCAGGATACTGAAGAGACTACGAATACCTACATTGCTCAGTTTTGTAGGAAAGGATCCCGCAAGAAAATCAAGAAATTGCTCATCGCATATGTGTTAGATATTCCATTGCAGATGATCTTATATACTATCGCTTGAGTGGCAGGAAGCGTGGGGGCTCACCACACAACCAAAGCTCGGATGAATTATGCCGTGGAGTGCATGGAGCCTAATCTGTTCAATTGGTGTGAAGGGGTCCTGATCAACCTCAAGGATCAGTTGACTAAGTGCAATAATGGAAATATCAACCAATTTGGGTATGGTAGTATCATGGTCACCTTCTTCTTGGATAGGGTGCCTCTGCTACTTCCTCAGATAGAGAGGCCTCATCGTCCCTCATCTGAACCACGGATGGGGAGATGGAGTGACTATGCTGGGCGGCTTGGTGGGCCGTAGGTCCTTGCCTTTGGTGGGGACTTCTTCTCATGGCCAGAGGAGTAGATCATCATGATAGAGGAATATCCCTATGTTGTGGTGGACTTCCGTGGCGATATTGATCTAGCCTTACCTGAGGATGATGACTGGGATGAGTCAGGTATATGACCTTCAAAATTGTTTTTAATTTTTTAAGTTTATGTCATTTTTTTGTTTTGTTTTGATAATGCATAGAAATTCTAATATATATGTATAATGCTGCAGATAGAGGGCTTGTGAGGCCGATAGGATCGTCTCCACTGCAATGATGTGGGGCGGAGTACCAAGCTAAGGAGGATGAGGTAGGGGGGTTCCATGATGTGGAGCGGAACCTAGAGGGACTGACCATGGGAATTCCTCCAATGAGGATGCCCAAGGTCCCATATCATCTCTAGAGGCACATTGTGGGTGTGCCAGAGCGGATTGGCAGGCTGGTCCGTTGAGTTTCCAGGGAAGTGGTGTGCTACCATGAGCACCGTGCATCTTGTGACTAGTTTTTAGGAAATAGTTTTATTAGTAGCATGTATACGATATGTAGGCCAGAGAGCCATTTTTTGTATGGGCTATGATCCCAATTTTTTACTTTCGACACATTATACTATTGTATGTGGCAAAAACCACTTTTTACATGATATATACATATGGCTCTATCTCTACTGTTTACCTATGATGACTTGTATGTTACATTTTTACATGTGTTATTTTATGGTGTATTGATTATATGTGTGTTAGATTCCAATCAAACATATAGTTAGCTAAGGAATCAGCCACCGTGTTGAATTCCCTCGGTACATGTTGATATAAAATGTAATCAAATGATCATTCAAAGAGGCGTATCCTTTTGTGAAAGAGAAGTAGTGTAGGATCACGGACAATGTAGACGCGATTTAACTGAGATACCACAAGCTGAGAGTCCAGGTAGACTATGAAGGAATGGATTCCAAGAGAAGATACTTTAGTCAGAAGTCCAATAACTACATGATACTCCACAATGTTATTGGTTGCGGGGCCTAAACATATGCCACCCGAGGATATCAACTCACCAGCAGGGGAATACAGTACCCATGCTGCAGAAGTAAGGTTCTGGGTATGTTGACTAGCACCATCTTCGAATCCAAAGTACGCCAAAATCTGCACATAAAAGAACAAGTCGATATAAATGATTGTGTACGAGATAAAGTCCTAACATGCAAAAATTGAACCAAAGCCACACTAAATACATTATATACAAAGTGTTTTATACAGGATGAAACTACGCATAGAATCTCTTTAGGTAAATCCCGTTGCGGGGCTCTCCCAAATATATACCATCACAATCCATGAGCTCGTAAGATCCCTTCTCTAACACATGTTTAACAACGTAGGGACTGCACCACACAAATTCTAATTTGCCTTTACCTAGCTTATCGTGCATTTGGTCGTAGGTTAAGACTAGGTCACCTTCGTTGAAAATCCGAGGTTCGACGGATTTATCATATTTCCATTTGACATGCTTTTTATGGGCCTCATTGGCAAGTGCAACATCTCGACGAGTTTCATCTAGATTGGCTAGGTATAGAAACTGTTCTTCCTCGGTGGTTGTGTTGGGTAAGAGTTCTACAGCTAACTTGAGGGATGGTATCTCACACTCAATTGGTAGGATTGATTCTAGGATGTAAACCAATTGAAATGGTGTGAACCCAGTTGCATTTTTGACCGATGTCCTGTTGGCCCAAAAAGATGAGAATAGAGCTAAGTTCCATTTGTATTTTTGGGTACCCACGGTGCATTGGATCATATGCTTCAAGACTTTATTAATCGCCTCTACTTGTCCGTTCACCTGTGGGTAGTATAGAGTTGAGTTTTCGGGACGAAAAACTAGTTTGGAACTTAGTTCATCCATCATATGATTCCTAAAGTGGGAACCATGGTTAGTCACGATGGCCTATAGGACTCCGAACCTAGCTATGATATGATTGAATATGAATAACACTGTTGTCTTTCCATCTTCTGCGTATGTAGTCATGGCTTCAGCCCATTTGGTAACGTAGTCAACAACTACGATGACATTGCTATGCCCCCCGGATCAATACCCCATTTTACAAAGGGGCTGACGTCAATGACAGGATGAAGTGGAGCGGGTGTGAGCGCTTCTTGGCATGATAGAATTGGCATGGGGGGCACTTCTTAACCGCTTCAACGCAGTCTTTGAAGATTGAAGGCCATAACTAACCTCTGTGCAATATTTTCTGGGTTGTAGCCATCCTAGAAAGATGACCACCACATGCTCCAGAGTGGTAATCATTAAGAACATGCTCGACTTCGTCAGGGGTTAGACAACGTCGCAAACCCAAAATCAATACCACGACAGTATAGGGTATCACTAATGATGAGATAATATTTAGCATGGTGTCTTATGCGGCGACATTGATCACAGTTGAGGTTGGGCCAAAAACGTTGGGTTTGGAGATATAAGATGATGTCTCCATACCAGGGATCAGTCGTTCCAATTAGGAACAAAGATTCATCTGGAAGAGAATCAATGGGCTCAGATTGATCATTAAAACAGGGAAATTCACAAATAAGCTCTGCAAAGACCAATGATTTTTTGGATTTCGCTTCGGTAAACTCTAAATCGAATTCCTAGAGAACTACAATCCAACGAGAGTATTTTCCCCCTAGCACTTGACGTGTTAGGATATAGTACATCGGATTTAAGTTCGTGATGATGGTGGTTTTGCAGAGTAATATGTGTTAGCACTAGTTTTGGGTTAAGTAGGTGGAGGGGGTAGAGCCTTGCAAATAATATATAAGGTTTGAGATTCCTGAGTTGTATGACCCAGAAGAATGCAAATAAGAGCCCTGAATGTTTATTTGTAGGTGGGAAATGGAAATGATTGAAGAGCTTAAGTTTTAACATTGCAAATGAGGGTAATGTAAAAAATATGCTCAAGGTTATATGAAGGCACAAATGAAAGGAGTGTATCTATGGCAGCGGAGATCGACGACTCCAGAGCGACTTCGCAAAAGAAAGATGCATGGTTTGGGTGAGGGCGGAGCTTGGTTAACCCACAATCAGATCGATAGTTAGATCGATGGGAAAGAAAGGATATCTATGGTCATGAAACAGTTCACCGATTAGACATGCACGGATAAATGAACTTTTACAATCTGCGAAATTGAGGTAGGCTCCACATCTTTCGACGATGCAGATCTCGCAGAGATGATCATCAACGATGGCTATGGACTTCGCAATTTCAACATGTGCGAATAAACAAATTTTTCAGATCCGCGTAGCTTGGTAGGGGCCGCACCTTTGGATGGTCAGGATGCGGATAACGTGCAGATCAACGATCGACATTGGATTCGCAGATAGAAGGTGCGAGAAGGAAGATTTATGAAGGATGAAGACTGCGAAGGATTGAGAAGTTAAATAGTGAAAGAGATCAATGACACAATATCGATCATGCAGATGGACGGCTCAAAGAATTCCTCTATCACAAGAGGTGCTAGACTGGTATGAAAGGATAAATAATATAAAAATAAGTCTGCACGGGGATCTGAGTATTGTTTGTCCTGTGCATTGGAAAGTGAAAGCTGACAATTGTGCAAAAAGCAGTAACCTCAGTCACGAATCTTGGACCAGCTGTCAGTAAACCAGGTAGGCCTCTTGTCCTCATATAAAACTATTTAAATCGTTGAGCTTGGAGAAGTAGAACCCCCAGGTTTTGAACACTAGAATATAGAAGAACTGTTAGAAGATAAGGATGCTGAGATTTATGATACAATATTGCTGAATGGACCTATTGAAGCAGTAAAATATAGACTAAAAATTATTAGGGACCAGGGTACAGATGTGCATAAGGTATACAGGTCGTTTTTCCTGTTTTTCTGTGTCGAACAAACCCTAAACTTCCTTGAGTTCATCGACTCGTGCGCTAGTAATTACTCCTCCTCTGAGAGGGTAATTATGGATGCGTCCAGTTCAAAGATCCTATGTCCTGTCAACCCTGTCGTTATAAGAAAATCCCTGTCAATTCCTGATGAATTCAGTTTAAAGTACAAAGATTACAAGGAATAATCCCTAATTCAGTATTTTAGACAGTATACAGTTGAGTTAAAGCACAGTTTCTTCAGGGTTTTCCTAAAACCTAGTGTCTCATTGCAGGACCAACCTTTCCCAGTCGAATTCAGTCTCTTTACTGAAGAATCTAAATGTGTCATAACCATGCTAAGCCAATTCTTAGGATTAGACACAGATATGTATGTCACTGAGCCCCTGATAAGTCTGTTGTTCCTCCTTAGCACCTGCCCATTAGAATATGAAGAGTCTGACCAGTCATTCGAGTGTGCTTGCCTTAAGTTTGATAAGTCCCTAGCTGAGAATATCTATTCTCAGCTAGTGGACTTCCACAAGACTAGAAGTTTCAGGTTTCAAGCATATTTGTTGAGGATGTTCTTGTCATTTAATGAAGAAAATTTGCAGCTTCCTGAGATGATGCTCACAAAGGAAATGCACACAGATTACAACAAGTTCATGAACAACCTCATGTCATAGGTTTACAATGTTTTTTATCAGAAAAGATTCCCCAGGGTGTTAACAGAGATGAAGGAGATGTTGCAACCTTCTCCTAAAAATAAAAAAGGTGATTGTTTCTCTTGGAACACAATACAATAATCAGAGTATATGGTTTTACCCATCCACCTTATGTACTACCAGCATTTTTAACTCCTAGAGTGTTTGCTCTGGAATTGATCAGGCAAAATTTAAGGGTAGAGATTGAACATTTTCTTGATCACAAGAAGGATTCTGACATTACATTTCCATGGGATGTAGGCCCATTCATCATTAAGAATAAAGCTTCCCTTTCAGCCATTGAGTGTGTGATAAGAGAGATAGTATTTCAAAGACAGACTGCCATCAATTATGATCCCCATCACATTATTTCTAACAGAAGGTAGGATAGCAAAAGAAAAGCCTTTGAACCCTTTGAGCTTGCAAGTCTAGCAGAGACTGTAAATTGGTTGTAATATCCACTTAAGACTCAAGAAGATGCTAATATACAGGAGGATTCCACTGCTCCAGTAGAAGGAGTCACTTCAGCACAGTTTGATATTTACAGCTTGATTCCAGCATTGGAAAAAGTTACACCCTTAGCTAGCTGCTCTGAGAAGGGAAATAAAAGAGACTTCCCTGAGGTTATGGATATTGAAGATGAAGACATAGAAATATCCCCAAATAAATAGAAGGTAGAAGAGGAAAAACATCTGGTACTGGTGACAAGTGATAAAGGTAAGAAGAAGCAGGTGAAAGCCAAAGTACCTGCCTTTGAAATCAAGGAGTATGTATTTGGTAAAGCAGCTACTGAACCTGCTGCACAAGGAAAAAGTAAATCAGAGCTGTTGGATGAGTATAAAGGGGATAAAGATGCATCTTCAAAAGAATAAAAGTTGTATGCAGAGGTTAGACATATCTCTAACCAGAATGTATCCTTAGTCACTTCCAGGAGCCATGCTCAGAACACTCTGAATTTGGCCATAACAACCAAAGATTTAGGCCACTGAGGTGAAAATGAACCTGGAGGACATTCCCATTCCTGACATGATCCATCTACATAAGGAAACTAGAGATGTAATTTATTACAAATTTTTGAAAGCTGCATTAGAACTGTCCAATTTACAGTCCAAGAAAATCAAGATTGAGAATCATCTCAGGCAAGAAAAGGTGGAGAATAATGCTCACAAGGCACAAATCAAGAAGTTACAGACAGACTTGTTGGCTACTGAAGGCCAAGAAGACAAAAGGGAAATCATACAAAATCTGTTGAAAGAGAAAGATAATACTATTCAAGCACTAAAGAAGAAACTAAAGATTCCTTCCACTTAGTTGGTAGAAGCATCTGAGCCGACAAAGCTTGAGAAGAAAAGAGAAGAGCTGAAAGGTGAATTAATATACTGTAAAGCAAAATTATTGAAATTTGGAGAGAAAAAAAAACAATGGCAAAAGGATATGTCTCTTATAGTGGAGAGCGAGAAGAATATGAAGGCTAAATATGAAGATTTGGAGAAGAAATTGCAAGAGAAAAGCAAAGAATTGGAAAGTATGGTCACCTCTTCTTCCATTGAATCTGGTGATTTCTCCATCGTTCAAGCTATGGCATAGGTAAGTCTGAAGGACTTAGAGCTAGAGAAGTTGCAGAAAAAAAACACAAACCTGGAAAGCATGGTTTCAAAGGAAGAACAAGAGAAAAGGGCTTGGGAAGCCAAACACCAAGAATTGCAGGTCAAAAATGAGGAGTTGATGAAGCAGGTTACAGGTAAGACATCATTGAAGGAAGCAAAGTAGGTAATTTGGGATGATATCATTGCAGAGGCAAACAAATTCAGAAATTCAGACCCTATCTTGAATTTGTTTTGGACAAAGAACCTATAATTAAATTGGCCAAACAAAGTGTAACAACAGTGAAAGAAAAGTTGAATAAGAAGCCCATTGAGTGTGCTGAAAATTCCATAGAGTTTTTGAATGGATTAATTGAGGATATATTGAAAGCAACAGGCATAAAGGACAGATTATCTACCATTATTTGGGTGAGGAAAGTGGTGAACAGACATCAACAGTACAATTTAGGCTAGGATAGACATCATGGCACACCAATTGAAGCTCTTTAGAGATATGTTTGATCCATTGTTCAAGAAAGGGCTTCCACTCTTTTGGGAAGAAGATGGTACCATGCTGACACAAAAGGAGTATCAATACAGGTTCATGGAATGCAGGTCAGATCATGTGAACTTTGCTGACATGAGCCAATCACTGTCAGGTAAAACAGTTGTGGACAAGCTGACAAAGGAGTTTGAGTTGGTTTTGATTTTCATAGAGGCATGTGCACACCTGCAGGGATATTCATACAGAGATCATGTGGAGCTAAGGGTACTTCTAAAGGAGGTGTCCACTACATATTTTCCAGCTATCGACCAATGGAAGATTATGGAGTAATATGGAAAATCCAAGTTAATGCTACATGCATAACGATTTTGAAGATCGTGGAGATTTGCAGTCTAAAGAATTAAGTTACTTAGGATTTTGTTTATTTACTAGGGTCTGTTACTAGTCAGTAAATATTCATTGACACATGTAAAAGGAAATTAAGCCTACTTGTCAGCTCTTGTTGTTTCTGTTGTAACTGATTTTCAAGGATGATGGACCTATCTGTATAGGTGTCATCGCAGTTGTAACAACTTTATGTTAGGGTGACTCGAACCTGAGGGATGTCTGCTCTTATATATCCACATGTAATAGAGATAAAAAGGATTGGAACCCGTGAGAACTTGAGTTTTGTACTTGAGATCTAAATTTAATAGAAATTACAGAGCTGAGGCTGGAATTTTGCAGAGATTCCTGTTTTATTTACTTTACAATTTGTATCGTCTTTCCTCATGTGAATGTGTTCGTTTTTATCTATTCCATTTTGTTATATTTTTCATGTCTGAAATAAGTGTTTGATAGTGCAGAATACATGTATGCTCTATCTATTGGTTTCAGATATTCACAAAATCTTTCTACTAAAGTTAGCATTGGATTCATCCTTGTTAGATGCCCATGTTAATGGATTGTTCTTTATTTTTTCTTTATCACCAGACAACAACATTTTGACTGTAAATGAGTAACTATCTTGCCTTTGTTATAAATTTTCATGCCACAGCACTGTTAATTGACATATGTGTTATAATTTTACTCCATTTCCCAATGAATGCTTACCTTGTTTCAACCAAACAAAAAATCTGATTTTAATTCTTATTCATATATTTGGCCTTCTTAAACAATCAGTGAGAGATCCCTCTCTAGAAAGAAAGAAGCCGAATCTCTTTCCTAAAGCTTGGTTTTGTGGTTACCTTGGAATGTCCTTTTTACAACCTAAGGTACATTTTGAGTGATAACATAATTGGCACTGCTGCCAGGAAGCAAAAGTTGTATTGTCCTTGGGAGAAACGACAAAGAGTTCCAGATTTCAAGGAGAGAAGGATTTGCACAGAATCCACCTAGACCAATGGCTGCTAGGTTTGCACCCTTAGCTTTGTCGGCTGCTTTGCATGATCTCACTCAGAATTAATCACAAAAAATTTCTTTATATGATGGAGATGGGAATTTCACAGCAAGACAACATTTGGATATATTTGAAGATTTCATTGACCTGAAAGAAGTAGATCATGATGATGTGAAAATGAGGTTGTTTTCCGAAAGTTTGTCAGGAGAGGAGAATATATGGTTTAAATATTTACCAGCAGCATCTATCCTTACCTTTGAAGATTTTCAAACATTGTTTTTGGATAGGTGGTAGGTAAAGAAGAGTCCATTACAAATATCATCTCAATATGACCATTTAAAGAAAGGAAATTTTGAGCTTGTACATGAGTTTTCTAGCATATTTATGAAGGTATACAACTCCATTCCAGCTGATATTAAGCCTTTGGTAGGTGCTGCCAAACTTCACTATGCAGATGCTTTTGATGGATATTTTTCATGTATGTTGAGAGAGAGGAAGTCAACTACCTTGTCAGCTATGTTGAAGGATGCTCTAGAAGTGGAGGCAAACTTAATGGCTTCAGGAAAATTAAAAAATAGAGTAGAGACAGACAAGAGAAGACTAGAAAACCAACCATCCAAGTCTGCTTCTTCCTCTGCAAGTGATGTTAAATTTGAAATGATGATGAAGGCTATGGAGAAGTTGATGGGCAGGTTAGCCCTAGATAACAGACGACCTAATAGGGAGCAACCTGAAATTCAAATATGGAATCCAAATTTTAGGAGATCGTTTCCTCAAAGAAACCAAAGAAATCCTGAAGATCAGCAGATAAGACCACCATTCTCAGCAAATATGGTTGATGAGGAAGGACAAGAAGATCCAATGGATAAACAGATTCATCACTTTGATGACGTTGATTCTAAAATATAATTAACTGAAAAAGAAACACAATTTATTCGCCCAGGAAAATGACAGTCCTGTTTCATAACTAGATTCAGAACAATATCAGAATGCCATTGATGATTTTTAGAGAAAATTAAAGCTGAGAAATCGTGATGTAATAAAAAATAAAGGAAATCCCAATCCAAACTAGCTTTCCAACACCCAACAGAATTCAGAAAAACAAAAAGAAAGGCAGAAGGACGCTATTGTACAGAAGGACCCAAAAAATTGGGAACAACAACCAAAGGAATGTAAACAGTCAAGGCCAATTTATGTAGATAGACCAATTTCATCCTTCAATCTAAAGTCAGAGTTATCAAAGGTTAATATTTCTATCCCCTTTAATGAGTTGTTGAGGAATAATGAATACAGAGAAGAAATTACTAAAATGGTTAAGAATCAAGGTGTGTATCAACCATATATTTTAGAAGTGACAGATGATTCTCCCACTATTGTCTTTGGGCCTAAAATTGAAGATACAGACGATGAGGAAGTCCCTCCTTTTTATTTTAGTTTGAATATCCACGATATGATTTTGCACAATGCCATGCTAGATTCTAGTGCATCTGATAATCTAATGCCAAATACAGTAGTGGACAATTTAGGATTGGAGATTACTAGGCCTTATAAAGACCTGTATTCTTTTGATTCTAGAAAGGTCAGGTGTCTAGGATTGATAAAATATATGGTGGTAACTCTTGCACGACTCCCAGCCAAAAGCGTTGTGATGGATGTTGTAGTAGCTGATATTCCTGCAAAGTTTGGTATGTTGTTATCAAGATCTTGGGCATAAAAATTAAAGGGAACTATGCAAATGGATTTGTCATATTGCACTATACCTTTGTTTGGAGGTAACAGAAGGTTATATAGAGAAAAGAGGTTAGCCTATGTAGTCAGCAGTAAGGATAAACCTGAAAACCATCCTATTTATGCTGTTGATACTGATTTGGGATCTTCTATATTTTTCAATGATGGACCACACACTGATCCTGAAGTTCCTGTACAGATTGAAGTTAAGGAGGATAAGGAATTTGTAAAAAAACAAGAAGCCTTGGAAAATAAACAAAATGAAGAAGGGTTGTGGACTATGTACTTTGATGGGCCTCTAAGTAAAAATGGGGCTGGGGCAGGTGCTTGGATTATATCTCCAACTAGAGACTTTAAAGCTTTATCTTATAAATTGAATTTTGAGTGTACTAATAATGTGGCTGAATATGAGGATCTGCTGCTAGGTTTGTAGGCTTTGAAAGATATTGGGGAAAAAAGAATAGAAGTATTTGGAGACTTAGAACTTGTGGTAAATCAAGTGAATGATAGTTACCAAGCCAAACATCCCAGAATGAGAGCATACACAAATGAGGTTTGGGACATGTTTGAAAATTACTTTATAGAGCACAAAATCAGGGTGGTTCCCAGAATGGACAATCAGGTAGCAGATTCTTCGGCTACAACTGCTGGTGGTTTCAAAGCTCCTAGTTATTCCCAGAAAAAAGTATGAAGTTGAAATTATAAATAGACCCTCAATACCAAACAACTCCAAATATTGGCAAGTTTTCGATGATGATATGCAAATAAAGATATTTTTGGAAATGTCTGATGAATTCGTGAATGCTCGCTCAGATTGATACGGAAAATAAAAATTTAGAGAGCTTCCAAGATGATGAATCGAATGAAGATGAAAAGGATGAAAACAAAGAATGGCAGAATATGTTAGGAGGAAAAGACATAATTCAGTTGAACAACAATTTTATTCCAAGAGGCCTGATTCCCCTAGAAAAGTTGTTTGATTAGAATGATGTTGCTAAGAATCCTAAAGTTAAACCTGTTGATGATGTCGTTGAATATCATAACTTAGGTACTGAAGAAGCACCACGAATCGTAAAGTTGTCCAAGAAATTACCTGCAAAGGAGAACAAAGAATATGTCAATTTGATGAAGAAATACACAGATGTATTTGCCTGGAGCTATGAAGACCTGAAAGAGTATGATACCTCTATCATACAACATAACATTCCAATAAAACCTGGAGAAAAACCTTTCAGGCAAAAGTTGAGAAGAGTAAACCCCAAGTTGTTTCCCGTGATAGAAAAAGAGATCAAAAAATTATTCAATGCTAAGATTATTGTAACTTTGAGGTTTTCGAAATGGGTAGCTAACTTGGTGCCTGTTAGAAAGAAAAATGGTGATATTAGACTTTGTATTGATTTCAAAAATCTCAACAGAGTTTCTTTGAAAGACAATTACCCATTACAAAAGATGGAGCACATTCTGCAAAGGGTGGTAAGGTCAGAAAGGATTTCAACTATGGATGGGTTCTCAGGCTACAACCAGATTAAAGTATTCCTAGAGGACCAAGAGAAGACTGATTTTACTACACCATGGGGTACATTCATGTATGCCAAAATTCCCTTTGGGCCGATGAATGCAGGAGCTACATTTCAGCGTGCTATGGACATCGCTTTTGCAGAAGAAAATGATAAGTTTGTAGTTGTTTACATGGATGATATCACTGTTTATTCCAAGTCTGACAAGGATCATATCAAGCACTTGGAGAAAGTCTTTATGAAGTGCAGAAAATATGGTATTTCACTAAATCCCAGGAAATCTAATTTTGCACTGGAAGAAGCGAAATTGCTTGGACATATTATTTCGAAAGATGGCATTAAGATTTATCCAGAAAAGGTCAATGCAATTTTAAAGGTGGAGGAGCCTAGGAGCAAGAAGGAAGTGCAGTCATTTATT
Organism: Larix kaempferi; assembly: GCA_027924585.1. Classification (NCBI taxonomy): domain Eukaryota; kingdom Viridiplantae; phylum Streptophyta; class Pinopsida; order Pinales; family Pinaceae; genus Larix; species Larix kaempferi. The sequence goes on from BSBM01000437.1 coordinate 7,553,740, forward strand.
GGACATGTAGGTTTCCCAAGGAGATTCATTCCCAGCTTTGCTGATACATTGAGAAAGATTACTAACATGTTGAATAAGGAGAGTCAAATAAAATGGACAGAGGATGTTAGAGAATCTTTCAAAAGTATTAAAAGGGCCATCATTGAAGCTCCAGTTTTGGCAAGTCCATATTTCACTAGAGATTTCCTAGTATTCTCTTATGCATCTGAGCATACTATAGCTGGAGTCCTATTGCATAAAAACAGTCAAAATACTAAGAAACCTATAGCATTCTTCAGTAAGGTATTGAGAGATGGAGAGTTGAAATATGATATCATGGAAAAGCAGGCCTATGCCTTGGTAAAATCTTTGAAATATTTCAGAGTGTACATTCTTCAATCACACATTGTTGCATATGTTCCAACTAATGCAGTGAAGAGAATTCTTACCCAACCAGATGCAAAAGGGAAGAGAGCAAGGTGGGTTGTTGTATTATTGGAGTATGATCTTGAAATCAAGCCTTCCAAGCTAATTAAAGGACAAGGAATTGCCAAAATGATGACAGAGGCTAATTGTGAATCTTTACAACTCAACTTCCTGACCAGTCATTCAAACCCGCTTGACACAGGGATACAGGTAATGCCATATTTTTCTTCATCACCATGGTACGCTGATATTGTATATGTTTTGCAAAACCTACAAGCCCCTACAGGATTGAGTAAAATAAGAGCTAGATCTGTGAAACTGGAGGCTGCAAAGTTCTGCATTATGAATCAATACTTGTATTGGAAAGACCCTGGTGGTATATTGTTAAATTACCTATTGAAAATTGAAGCTCAACAAACAATGAAGGAATTCCATAAAGGAGATTGTGGAGGACACCACTCATGGAATGTAACAACAAATAAAATTCTGAGAGATGGTTTTTACTGGCCCACTATGTTTTCTGATGTTTATAAAGAGACTACCACATGTTATCAGTGCTACATTTTTTATGGTAAGAGGAAACTAGTTTCACTTCCCCTTAACCCAATTTCAATAGAGGCACCCTTCCAGCAATGGGGGTTGGATTTCATTAGGGAAATCAACCCAAATTATTCAGGTCAACACAGATGGATTCTGACAACAACTGATTATTTCACAAAATAGATTGAAGCTATACCCACAAGGAGAGCCACTGATGCTGTGATCATGGATTTTTTAGAGAATAACATTTTGGCCATGTTTGGATGTCCCACAATAATTGTGACAGATAATGCAGCTGCTTTCAAATCTAAGAAGATGATAAGTTTCTGCCATAAATATCACATCAACTTGAACCATTCTACTGCCTACTATCCACAAGGGAATGGATTGGATGAATCTTTTAACAAAAGCTTGGTAAGAATAATTAAGAAATTGTTAGAAGAGAACAAAAGAGCTTGGCATACAAAGTTGAAATATGCTCTATGGTCTGACAGGATTAACACAAAAAAGGGCAATTGGAATGTCACCATTCCAGTTAGTATATGGAGATGAAGTTGTTTTTCCAAGATCTTTAGGATTTCTAGTCATGAAATTGTTGCAGGGACATGAAGATGAACCTAATCATATGAAGAGAAGGATAAATTAGATAATAGAACTGAATGAGATGAGAGATAAATCCTATGACAAAGTACAAGTACATCAGGAGAAAATGAAAAATACTTTCGATAAGAAGGTTAAGGAAGAACAATTCCAGATTGATGATTTGGTCTTGAAGTGGAATGCTCCTAGAGAAGACAAACATGTGAAGTTTGATCATATGTGGGTAGGTCCATACATCATTGCAGCATATAGAGGTGAAAATTCATTCATTTTGGAGCATCAGGATGGATCTCAGCTAGGAGGTGGCCCAGTAAATGGAAGATTTATAAAGCATTACTTGTCCTAAGGATGACAGGTAACCTTTGTACCATAGGTGTATATATTTATTTGCATTTGAATCAGTACAGATGGTGAACCAAGAGATTGAAGGTATGAGAAGACTCTGAGATCTGGAGGGGTAGCCATTTCCTTTATTTTAGTTTTATATACATAAAAAGCAAAAACAGTGGTTTGGAGTTTTTGAAAACAGCCCAATGGATCAGGCACTTGGTCTGTGGGGTTCTTTGCTACCTTGTAGGGAGGACAGCATCTCCAATTGGAGCCAATTGTTAGCACTAGTTTTGGGTTAAGTAGGTGGAGGGGGTTAGAGCCTTGCAAATAATATGTAAGGTCTGAGATTCCTGAGTTGTATGACCCAGAAGAATGCAAATAAGAGCTATGAATCTTTATTCGTAGGTGGGAAATGGAAATGATTGAAGAACTTACGTTTTAACATTGCAAATGAGGGTAAATGTAAAAAATATGCTCAAGGTTATATGAAGGCACAAATGAACGGAGCGGATCTATGGCAGCAGAGATCGATGGCTGGAGAGAAACTTCGCAAAAGAAAGATGCATGGTTTGGGTGGGGGCGGAGCTTGGTTAACCCACAAGCAGATCGATAGTCAGATCGACGGGTAGGAAAGGAGATCTACGGTCATGAAATAGTTTGTCGATTAGACGTGCACAGAGAAATGAACTTTTCCAATCTGCGAAATGGCGGTAGGCTCCACATCTCTCAACGGTGCAGATTTGGTGGAGATGAGCATCAACGGTGGCTATGGACTTTGCAATTTCAACATGCGCGGATAAACAAAATTTTTGGATCCGCATAGCTTGGTAGGGGCCGCACCTTTGGATGGTTAGGATGCGGATAAGGTGCAGATTGAGGATCGGCATTGGCTTTGCAGATTGAAGGTGTGAGAAGGAAACTTTCTGAAGGATGAAGACTGCGAAGGATTTAGAAGTTAAACAGGGAAAGAGATCAACAGTACAAGATCGATCGTGCAGATGGATGGCTCAAAGAATTCCTCTATCACAAGAGGTGATAGACTGATAGTAAAGGATAAATAATATAAAAATACATCTGCACGGGGATCTGAGTATTGTTTATCCTGTGCATTGGAAAGCGAAATCCGACGACTATGCAGAAAGCAGCCACCTCAATCACGAATCTTGGACCAACTTTCAGTAAACCAGTTAGGCCTCTTATCCTCATATAAAACTATTTAAATGGCTGAGCTTGGAGAAGTAGAACCCCCAGGTTTTGAACACCAGAAGATAGAAGAACTGTTAGAAGATAAGGATGCTAAGATTTATGATACAATAATGTTGAATGGACCTATTGAAGTAGTAAAAGATAGACTGAAACTTATTAGGGACAGGGGTATAGATGTGCATAAGGTATACAGGTCGTTTTTCCAGTTTTTCTCATTTGACCAAACCCTAAAATTCCCTGAGTTCGTCGACTGGTGCGCTAGTAATTACTCCTCCTCTAAGAGGGTAATTATGGATGCGTCCAATTCAAAGATCCTGTGTCTTGTCAGCCATATCGTTATAAGAAAATCCCTGTCAATTCTTGATGAATTCAGTTCAAAGTACAAATATTACAAGGAAGAATCCCTAATTCAGTATTTTAGACAGTCTATAGTTGAGTTAAAGCAAAGTTTCTTCAGGGTTTTCCTAAAACCTAGTGTCTCATTGCAGGACCAACCTTTCTCAGTCGAATTCAGTCTATTTACTTAAGAAACTAAATGTGTCATAACCTTGCTAATCCATTTCTTAGGATTAGACACAGATATGTATGTCACTGAGCCCCTGAAAAGTCTATTGTTTGTCCTTAGCACCTTCTCGTTAGAGTCTGAAGAGTCTGACCAGTCAGTCCAGTGTACTTGCCTTGATTTTGATGAGTCCCTAGCTGAGAATATCCATTCTCAGCTAGTGGACTTCCACAAGACCAGAAGTTTCAGGTTTCAATCATATTTGTTGAGGATGTTCTTGTCATTTAATGAAGAAAATTTGTAGCTTCCTGAGATGATGCTCACAAAGGAAGTGCGCACAGATTACAACAAGTTCATGAAAAACCTCATGTCAGAGGTTTACAATGTTTTTTATTAGAAAAGATTGCCCAGGGTGTTAACAGAGATGAAGGAGATGTTGCAACCTTCTCCTGAAAAGAAAATAGGTGACTGGTTTCTCCTGGAACACAACACAATAATTAGAGTATATGGGTTTATCCACTTGAGATTCAAGAAGATGCTAATATACAGGAGGATTCCACTGCTCCAGTAGAAGGAGTCACTTCAGCACAGTTTGATATTAACAGCTTGATTCCAACATTGGAAAAATTTACACCCTTAGCTAGATTCTCCGAGAAGGGCAATAAAAGAGACTTCCCTGAGGTTATGGATATAGAAGATGAAGACACAGAAAGAGACCCAAAGAAATAGAAGGTAGAAGAGGAAAAACATCTGGTACTGGTGACAAGTGATAAAGGTAAGAAGAAGCAGGTGAAAGACAAAGTATCTGCCTTCGAAATCAAGGAGTATGTATTTGGTAAAGCAGCTTCTGAACCTACTGTACAATGAAAAAGTAGATCAGAGTTGTTGGATGAGTATAAAGGGGATAAAGATGCAGCTTCAGAAGAATCAAATTTGTATGTAGAGGTTAGACATATCTCTAACAAGAATTTATCCTTAGTCAGTGCCAGGAGCCATGCTCAGAACACTCTAAATTTAGCCATAGCAACCAAAGATAAGGCCACTGAGGTGAAAATGAACCTGGAGGACATTCCCATTCCTGACATGATCCATCTACATAAGGAAACTAGAGATGTAATTTATGCCAAATTGTTAAAATTTGCATTAGAATTGTCCAAATTACAGTCCAGGAAAATCAAGATTGAGAATCAACTTAGGAAAGAAAAGGTGGAGAATAAAGCTGACAAGGAACAAATCAAGAAGTTGCAGATAGACTTGTTGGCTACTGAAGGCCAAGCGGACAAAAGGGAAAGCATACAAAATCTTATGAATGAGAAAGATAATACTATTCAAGCATTAAAGAAGAAACTAAAGATTCCTTCCACTCAGTTGGTAGAAGCATCTGAGCTAACAAAGCTTGAGAAGAAAAGAGAAGAGCTCTTGGGCCTGGCCTAATTGAGGCATTTTTGTGCAAATCAGTTTTGGAACTGCAAAGTTAAGCGCAGTTCAGATGGGCACTTTTTGGAAAAGACAGTTTTTGGAGCTGCGAATTTGAGTGAAGTGTAGCATCGGCAGAGAAGGAATCCAGCGCCGTGAAGTACAGCGTTGCGGAGAGGTAGTGCTGCGAAGAGCCCGACCTACGGAGATCCGGCAAGGCATAATGTTGGAAGGAAAATAGTACATGCTCCGGCAAGACCATCGGTGGTCTATTTTTGGTTAAGATGCTCCATGATTACCAAGCGGTGGGTAAAGAGTATCGTGGAAGGAAAGCAACCGATCACACGAGCAGAGGAAGCACGGCGTGAACCGACCGCATAAAGTCGTTAGAGAAGGAACAATTGAGTGAAAGCGACCTGTTGGCGTTCGCGCGACAGGGGGGATGATAGCGATGTGACCACGCGCAGAGTATGGCCATGATGGAGGAATCACTATAATATCCTAACAATCTGGTTAAGGGAAAACCGCGACAGTTTTGGGAAACCTTAGGGTTTTTGCCTATGCATTGTAAAGACATGAACTACGGGCACGATCTATAAAAAGACACAATTTTGTAAGGGAAAGGGTTGTTGTTGGGTTAATGTTCATTGTATATTCTTGAGAAATACTTGTTTGTTTTGCTAGAAGTCATTGTAAAGGCTCTGAAAGCTGTGTACGCAAAGGCCTATTGAGAGAGAAGAGAGTCTGCAGCTGAGTGTGCAGACTGGAACTGTTGTACCCTTCCCAAGATAATATAACAACAGTTCATGTGGATGTATCTCCCATCCTGGGGGTGAACCACGTTAAATTTTGTGTTGTGTGATTGTTTATGTGTTTGCATCTGTTTATTTGCTTACAATGAATGCTTAAGATCTAGCTTATCAGTTTATGTGTTCTACTTTTATATGTATTCGCCATAAAGAATGAGATGGGAATAATACGTTAAGTATCGCATATGTGGATGAATGTTAGATGCACAAGTATTTATAAGTCTGTGAATGCATAAGTCAGTTGGATAATCACTTAAGTGAGTGGAGTTCGCGCTGTGCGATTCACTGGAAGCACAACACCGGAAGTGCGTAGTATATTGTGTGTTGTCATATTGCATAAGTCATAAGATAAATAACCTAAGGAAATTGATGAATGGATAGGGAATCCTAGCTACAGTCACTGAAATTGGTTAAGTATGAACATGAAGCGTAGTTATCAGTTGCGTTGTCCTATCAACGAAAGTCCATCCAACATCGCACACCCTTGGATGCACGATAGAGTAAGTGTTGACCGCAAAGGAGTTAAGCTTCGTGCAGTCTTCAGTTTGCTGCGCGAGTCCCGCAGCACGTTGTTCATCAGATTGATTACGCACTCATCACCTAGTTGTGGAAACCAGATTTCGCAGCCCCCCCATAACTTCGCCTTGGGTGAGACCTCAGTCTGTTCGCAGGTTGTTGCCGAAAGGGCCGGTGAAAAGGGGTTTTGTTGGTTCCTTGAATCGCGAAGAACCTGGGTCTTTATAGAAAACCTCAAGATAGTTACGTAAGCCAACAAATGGTTCTGTTTTCGAGCTAAGAATCCATGATGAGTTGTTGCGCTTGATATAGTGATGTGCTCAAAAGAAAAGGTTCTATTGATTGCAGAAAATTGGTACCCAAACAAAAAAGAGATTTGGGCCTGGTGTGATAAGACAGAAAGAGACTTCACAAGGAAAGAAAATAGACATCCGCATCTTTCTGACATATATTGGTTGAACAAATACCTATAGACAGATATTCACGAAGTTTTCTGGGCATCTTTTGGAAACGAGTTGCATGAGTGGTTGTCAAGACTCACAGAGCGAAAGAATTGTTTCCATCCAGAAGTACCCACCGAGTGGACCCCGGAGCTCATTGCGAGGCTCAAAGAAATAGATAGTCCACTTTCGCAAGTAGTCGAATTTTGTGTTGACAGTATACTAGAAGGCTTCATGACAGAGTTTGTTGTGGACACCCTAAAGTCCTACAGCACAATTGAAGTAGATTTTTTCAAAGATTTCAGAGGTAAGTACCTAAACAATTTGAGTTTATATATTAAAATGCTTTTAGCTGAGAAAGGCGTCTTAAGAATGCAGTAAAGTTCCTAGAATATTTTGAATATGTAATGGTCAATAGCATCTATAGTGATTTTGACGAAGAGACACATAATTTGAGAAGTGGAAAAAGATATAAGTATACCACTAAGAAGACTTCCATTGAACAAGGACTTCGCGTAGACGTTGATTTACAAACCGTGCCTGATAGCCAAATTGCACCTCTATCAGCCACCTATCAGCCTATTACTCGGCAGAATCCGCCGGTTGCAAGTACCGTGCCTCCTATTTCTCATAATCCTTCAGTTCAAAACCCTCTCATTGTTAATATTCCTAATCCTCAGAGCGTCAATACCAGTAACACCGTGAGAGTAAGCACTCAGACTATCCTAACTCGGATAATTCTGAATCCGACTATCCCGACTCAGAATATTCTGCTTCAGAACATTCCACGCAGTAATATCCCTAACACCACTCAGAACACTACGCAAAACCCTGTACCACCTAAGAGAAGGATGACTGATGATATTAAGCTGTCGATATTCAAAGGAACTAGTCTAGAGGACCCTGAACAACATTGGTTTCTATGTGAAGCCGTATGGAGTGTTAAGCAAGTTCAAGATGATGCTGTGAAGCGAGTGCAGCTCATCACTACGTTCAGAGATAGAGCCTTGAATTGGTTCATGAAGTACTCTTAGGGACGTCCGAGAACCTTAGTGGAGATTAAGGTCGCGCTATTGAGCGAGTTCAAGAAACCGAAGTCAGAATCCCAATGTATAATGAAATTAAAGGAAATTAAGCAAAAACCTAACAAGACAGTCTAGGAATTTGACCAGAAGTTTAAGACATTACTAGAGCAAGTCAGCTTTGTCATAGCACCGCAACAACACCAGGAATGGTTTATAGCTGCGTTGTTGCCCCATATCAAACTGTCGTTGATGCAGCAGAAAGTAGTTTCGTAGGAAGAAGCCTTGGAGATTTCAATGAAGTTTGAAGCTTCACCAATAGGAGAGGATAGCACTGGAATGTCTCATATCCAAACACAGCTAGCTACCCTAACACTACAACTACAGGATATGAATAAGGGAAAATAACAGAGACAAGAGGTCTGGTGTATAGGATGTAAAGGATAAGGGTACACTAGAGAGCATTGTCCTTTATTTCAGGAGTACCTTAACAGTGGAGCACAAAACCCACTAAATCAAAATCAACGTCGTGGTGTGAAATCTGTAGAACGCAAGGACACCAGCCTGAAGACTTTTATCTGATACAGAAGTATGTCTGAACTCCTAAGAACCTATATTGCAACTTCTGTAAGTCAGTTGGACATGATGAATCCAACTGTAGATCATATGAGCTCATGCAGGAAAGAAAGCAAGACATGGAGCATATGCGCGATAGTGGAGTATACAGAGTCCAAGAAGAAACTCCGCAGAAGCATGATAATGTGTAGTACGATCAAGGCACATATAGAGGCCGTGGAGGATACCGCGGAAGAGGAAGAAATGTCGTCCCGGCACAAGGAAGAGGCTAAGGTCAGGTAATATGTTATAATTGTGGCCAGCCAGGTCACGTATCTAGAGATTGTACAAATCCATGCACTACCTGTAATTATTGTAAATATTTTAATCATGTTATTGAGGACTGCCTAGTGTTAGCGGCAGAAATGTAGAAGAGAAAGCAAGATGCGCCGGACCCGAACATTCAATTGATCGCAGTAGAAAGAAGGGCTGCGAATCCAAGTATCAATGCAGTCACACGAAGTGGCGCTACCACAGGGGGAGATAGACAAGCAGAAGCTTCGACTTCCGGAAACTTTGAAACTAAGCAGAATCCTGTTGAAACGATTTGGATAAGAAAAGCCACTGGGAAGGCACCTGCCTTCAATCTAGAGAAAAATAAAGAAGTATTTCAAGAAGAGTGGGACATTTTCAAAGAACCAGCACCTATGTCACCAAGAATCCCATTGTGCAGTGAAATACCACATATAGAAGATATGCCAACAACTTATGACAAAACGTCCCACACAACAGAGACATGCACCTCTGTTGCGCAGTTCCTAAGGAGCTACATGAAATTACTAAAGAGTCCAGATGTTGTAGTGGAATTAAAAAAATTGTTAAACCAATATGAACCACGCAGTAAGAAGCAGACTACCGAGAGCGCAGTCCATCAGATTAAGAACCATAAGAGAACACGCCGAGAAATGAGGCTCAGTGCGCAGATAGGAGACTATGAGATGGATGAGATCATCCTCGATCTGGAATCTGAAGTAAATGTCTTGAATAAATAGACATGGCAGCAGATGGGACGACCAAAGTTGTTATGGTCACCCATACAGTTGAGAATGGCCAACCAACAGAAAGTCATACCTTTTGGAAGGTTAGCCAATTTTATTGTTAACATTGATGGAGTGCAAAGTCATGCAGACTTCGAGGTTATCGAAATAATAGATGATAGTCAGCCTTATCCAGCACTATTGGGTATAGACTGGGTAATGGATAACCTCGCCATCATAAAGTTGAAAACAAAGAAGATGATCTTTGAAGGACAACATCTTAGGGTCATCGCATTATTGGACCCTTCAGACGGAGAAAGATACAGTGAGCCGATTCAGGAAGAATCCAGAGCACAGGATCTTGATCGCATCTACAAAATGACTACGAATCAAGATGACTATGTTAATACTACGGCGGATGGAGCACTTAGTTGGCGATGTGACAGTTCGTGCATCTTAGACTCTGATGCAGGACTGGAGAATTGGTAAAGACGTATGCATGAAGTATCTGCAAGAAGATGCGTGAAGATTACAAAGTCATTGTGTTGGATTGGAAGAGAGGTAAGTCCAATCCCCACCTATGATGGTTCATCTAATGTTTACTCATTTATCCAGGAATATGTTGTATCAGTTGCATCTGAACATCGCATACCAGCATTAGACATGGAATTGCACAAGACACCTGCCAGATGGTGGTTTGCGCATAAACATACATTGACCACATGGGATCAGTGCAGACGCATGATGCAGATCAGGTTTGTTGAGAAGGTTGTACTTCCCTTTGAAAAATATAATGGACAGACGGATCCAAGGGTTCATATTGAAATATGTTCACAAGCATGAGAGGAGAGACCACATACATAATGGGTTCATTTGTTTGTGCATACATTGGAGGAACAGACTCAAAAGAACTGGTACCTAGACGCGGAGTTGCACAGGGGAACTACAGATTGGCCTACCCTGACTGCGAACTTCCAGAGAACTTTCAGTTTTGAAGATGAAAGTCCGAGTATAAATGAATCTCTACAAATTATCAAAGAAAGCATATTCAAAGCAGAATTCTCAAGTATAAGCGAGGCATTAGAGGAACTCAAAGAGATAGTGTTTGAAGATATCAAAGTACCTACGAACCTACATCCAGAATGGGAAAGATAGATAGAACATGCCCTTGAATGCTATAACATTGCTGAAAATGAAGAACAGGAGGAAAGCGATGAGGAGGATCCACGCAATGTCAATATACTTGAGTCAGAGGGTGTGCTCGATGTAGAAGGACCTCCACTTGAAATTCCATACATGATTGGCCCTGTGAAGACAAGAAAAGTGAACATTGGCACAAGTGCAGAGCCAAAGTTTGCATCTATTGGAGACTACTGGGATGATCAGACGGTTGCAGAGATCACAGACCTGCTACATGAATATCATGATTTATTTCCGACAAAGTTTACATAAATGAAAGGTATACTGGGCAACTTGGGGGTTATGAAAATACCTCTCAAGCAAGGCACGAAGCCTGTTAAGCAAAGGCCCTATAAACTGAATCCTCGATACAAAGGAAGAGTCAAGGCAGAACTTGATAAGATGCTCGATGCGGGGATCATTGAGCCGGTTGAAGAATCAGAGTGGATAAGCCCGATGGTTATCCAAGACAATAAGACTAAGGGTGAGATCAGGATCTGCGTGGATCTCAGAAAGCTGAATGATGCTTCGCTGCATGACCCATTTCCTACTCCTTTTACAAATGAAGTACTATACAATGTTGGAGGAAATGAGGCCTATTCATTTACTGATGGATTCTATGGATATCATCAGATAAGGATTGATCCAGCAGATAGACACAAGACAACTTTTGCTACTGAATGGGGCTCGTTCCAGTATACAGTAATGCCCTTTGGTCTGAAGAACGCGCCTAGCATTTTTTCCAGAGTTGTGGTCGCAACATTTAAAGATTTCGTGCATAAATTTTTAGAATCATATTTTGATGATTGGACTGTCTTTGGTTTGCTGAAAAACCACTGTGAGAACCTCAAAATGATGTTAGCTAAGTGAAGGAAACATCAAATTTCCTTGAATTTGAAGAAGTGTGTTTTTTCTGTACCCTATGGCATTCTGTTGGGACACATTGTCTGTAAACAAAGCCTGATGGTTGATCCTGTGAAGATCGCAGTAATTGTGAATTTACCTGCACCAACATTAGTAAAGCAGCTTCGCACCACGTTAGGGCACACGGGTTACTACAGAAAATCCATCAAGGGTTATGCGTAGATAACCACACTGATGGAGAAACTGCTTAAGAAAGAAGCGCAGCTTATATGTGAGCAGGGATTGGACACACTAAAAGAGAAAATGGTAACCGCGCCGATCCTAGTTTTTCCAGATTGGGAGAATCCGTTTCATGTCCATGTTGATGCTTCAAGTATAGCATTGGGTGTTGTACTAGCACAACCAGCTGAAGGGTGCATTGATCACCCCATTGCATTTTCGAGCAGGAATCTCTCATTGGATGAAAGAATTATACGACCACTGAAAGAGATGGTCTAGCTATGGTATACGCACTGCAGAAATTCAGGCACTATTTGCTCGGTGCGCACTTCTCTATGTACACTGACCACTCAGCTTTGAAGTACTTGGTCAATAAGCCAGTGTCAGGGGGGAGAATCTGCAGATGGTTTTTACTCTCCAGGAGTATGACTTTGAAATTGTAGTTAATCCAGGAAGATTGAACTTAGGACCTAACCATCTCTCAAGGATTGAGTCAGGTGAAGAACCCACCAATCTAGAGACAGGCCGCCTGACGCACAGTTGTTTTCTATCCACATCGTGGATGACTACTATAAATACATTTTTGATTTCTTGACTACTGGGTTGGAACCGACATCATTTACTACGCAGCAGAAGAAGTAGCTGGTAGTAAGAGCAGCAGACTTCACCATAATCGCGGGTCAACTATACAAATTGGGACCGAATGAAGTGTTCCGCAGATGTGTACTAGAGCACGAGAAGCCATTCATTTTGGCTGATGCACATTTAGGTGTATCAGGAGGCCACTACGCAGGAAGAGCCACTGCGTAGAAGATATTGCGAGCAGGGATATGGTGGCCTACTATCCACAAAGATGCAAAGGAACATTGCTAGAACTGCGATGTCTGTCAAAGGAAAGGAAAGCCGTCACAAAGAGACGAAATGCCCCCGAATCCATAGTTGACACTTCAGGCATTCGAGAAATGGTCTATTGATTTCGTGGGACCCATTAACCCACCGGAGAAGAGGACTGGTGTGAGATATATTATTACTGCAACTGATTATCTCACCAGATGGGCATAAGCAAAGCCAGTGAAGGACTATAGCGCAGTCACTACCGCGCAGTTCATTTTTTAGAACATCCTTACTAGGTTTGGATGCCCTAAGATTTTGATGAGTGATCAAGGCACTCATTTTCTGAACAGAACTATTGAGGCCCTAACTGAAGAGTTACACATTCATCATCAGAGGAGTATGCTGTACCATCCTCAAGCAAATGGAACTGTTGAGGATTTCAACAAAGTATTAGAGCATGCACTAACAAAGGTATGCAATGTGAATAGAGATGACTAGGATCTGCGCATTCCAGCTGTGTTATGGGCGTACAGAACTATTTGCAAGAAATTGACTGGCCACACACCTTTTAGGTTGGCCTATGGACAGGAAGAAGTGATGCCTATGGAGTACATTGTTCCCATCTTGAAAATAGATGCATTTATAGGAACGGCTGGGTGAAAGCGACCTAGCAGGAAAGATTATGCGAAAAGCAAGACCTACTGAAGTACCCACTGGCGCAGTGCTCCTTGGGGAAAAGGCCACGATGAGAGGAAGATTTAACTGGTGTCAGTACCTGTTAAATGAGTTTCTAGAAGAATTGAGCGACATGCAGACACATGGAAACAACTTCCACTATACCTGGTTGATAGTGTTGATTGCATTTGTAGGGTGGAAGGACCCAAAACATTATGTTGGGTTGGTCACTGACAGTAATGATTGCAGAGGAGCCCGCTATGCCAACTTTTGGGCGAACTTGATAGCAGAAAGACGACATGCGTAAGCTGAAGTCTTCTACACATACTACGAGCAGTTGGGCGAAGTCATTATTGCCAAGCCGCGGATATGAAAAGAGGTAACAGCTAAATATATTCGCACTGTCAATTTTTACACTGATATGCACTCTATCTACATTTCAGCAAAAGCACAAAAGAAAAACCCAGAATGGTTCCAAGGAAACTACCACATGGACGAAGAAGAAATCAACACTATTATGAAGGAATGGATCCCTGAATTTAAAGTTGAAGGAATTGTGGAAATCGAGAGTGACTCCGAGGAGAGTAATCCAATCCCTACACCTATTGTTGAAGAGCCGTGGTCGAGAAAGAGTAAGGATCAAGGAAGCTCCGCACCAGAGAGAGCATAGAAAAAGAAGCAGAAAGCTGTTAAGGCCCAATCAGAAGAAAAACTCCAGGATGACAATTATGAGATAATCGCATCCACAGTCACTGTGCAAATGGAAGATCTGCTGGTCGTTAAAGATAAGAAGGACGAGGCGATTCAAGAGAGATTGTAGAAGAACCTCACTACGCTGCAAGGCATTATAGAAACGTTTGAGCAAGTTCAGCGTAACTTTCCCTTGCCGCGAGACTCAGGATTGGAAGGAAGGTCAAGGGACACTTCGCAGTCGAAGAAAATACCGCCTCTAGCCCTGGCCTTGCCACCGAAGTCGCGCATCATCAAACTTGACCCACTAAGTGTAATATTACCACCGTGCGAACAGTTAGCTTCGGGTGAGCAGGACATCCAGCATGTGGACGTCGACATTGTGATGCTGCCAATGGAGGGTCTACATAATATTCACTTGCAGGTTGTGGAGGAGATCCATAAGAGAAATGTAGTCGCTCTGAACCAACACAATGAGTTATATTCAAATTATAAGCAATTGCAAGAATCAAGCTTAAAGAGGAACATGCAACTTCAAGATGAGCATGATCGGAGAATGAGATTAGAGCATACGGTCGCTTTGGTAGCCGCGGAGATACTAGAATGCGACGAGCAGCCAGAGCCTAGAGATACTATCCTTAAGATCGGCTCAGTGGTCAATGATCTTAAGGCGGAGATGAAAAATATGGAAACTGAGTTTCAGGCGAAGATTGTTGCCTTGGAAGCGCAGAATCAGCCGAAGACACCACCAAACCAGGTAGAGCTAAGAGCAATAGAAGTGAAAGTCACAGCAGAAAGTATAGCCAGTGAAGTGGATAAGTGCCAAAATTTGTTAGATGAGGAAACGAGAACATTTACTGCCCTAAAGGAGGATCCATAGTTGCTGGAAATCCAAAATACTTTGAAGGATAATAAGGAAGCCTTAGAATTGCTGGACGCAGAGGTCAAGGACCTGCCGCCAAGATACCGCATTCGCAGATATCCAGAAGTTCGAGAAATGAAAAGAACACTACAAGCGTTGCGAGATAGAGAGGCTGAAGCTGGAGATAAGTCGCAGCCCCTGCAAGAGGAAGCCCGTGAAATCACAAAAAAGATTGAGGCAAAATTGAAGGAGCTTCGTGAAGGACAAGAATCAGTGCAAGAACAGGTTGACGATGATATCACACTTGATATGTTGGAGACCATCAAGCAGATTGAGCAGCACAATAAGGAAGCGGTTGCAGAGTTGAGTGCAACCTATCAAGCGTTCGTTGCGAAGTTAGCTCCGCAGGAGGACGAACAACTCGGATAAGCAGAAGAGGAAAGTGGCTCGGGGACGAGCCACATGTAAGTGTTAGGGGCCTATTGGGCCTGACCCAATTAAGGCATTTTTGTGCAAATCAGTTTTGGAACTACGAAGTTAAGTGCAGTTCAGATGGACACTTTTTGGCAAAGACAGTTTTTGGAGCTGTGAAGTTGAACGCAACGCAGCATCGACACAGAAGGAAGCCAGCGCTGCGAAGTACAACATTGCGGAGAGGTAGCGCTGTGAAGAGCCCGACCTACGGAGATCCAACAAGGAAGAATGTTGGAAGGAAAACGATACATACTCCGGTAAGACCATCGGTGGTCTATTTTTGGTTAAGATGCTCCATGATTACCAAGCGGAGTGTAAGGAGTATCGCGGAAGAAAAGCGACTGGTCACACAAGCAGAGGAAGCACGAGGTGAACCGACTGCATAAAGCCATTAGAGAAGGAACGGCTGGGTGAAAGCGACCTGTTGGCGTGCGCGCGACAGGGGGGATGATAGTGACATGACCACGCGCAGAGGATGGCCATGACAGAGGAATCTCTATCAGAGCCTAACAGTCCGGTTAAGGGAAAACCGCGTGTAATACCCCATTTTGACCCTTAGGATATATTAGCTTTAATGTAAATATTGTATACATGTGATGTATGTTTTCCTAGCATGGATCTCAAGGCTAAGGCCCCGCTAGTGGAAGCTCGAATTTTATTTAAAGACAAGTATTAGACATTACGTTACCCATGTGTTATTTATCCATGGAACGTTGTAAAAATGATGTAAATAAACATCATGCAATAAAATACCAAAACTGGCTATGGAGGCAATGAATGAGAATGGGCCATGTGTATCCACTAGGGAGTAGTGAGGGGGTTGTGGGATTGAACCATAGGTTTTCATATGTCACCTTGAGAACCCATTTGACCTTCCTTGCTGACATTTAATTCTGTTGTAAGGAAGTGGTTGAGGAATTCAGTCCATGGCTTCAATGGAGCATGGGCGGCCCAGAAATTCGTATGGCAGAGTATGGACTCTGTTTTCTTGTGCCACAAGTCACTCTACCTCATGGGAGTTTCTTCTTCCTCATCCCCATTCCATTGTGAAAATTACCAGCATCAATTTTCATCCAAAAACGAATTCCCAACATAGAGAAAAACCAGAAATCGCAACTGTGAAAGAACCCACATTTTGAAGAGCCATAAACGCCCAGAATTGGTATTTGATAGTAAAATCCAATGGGGGATCCATAGGTATGAACCTTGGGGTGAATTTGGGAGCATTATCTACACTGAAATCCATTGGAAAACTTAGTTTTGATAGCCCAGAAACCCAGTGACGGGATTGAGTTATTTGTTGCCAGAATGGTGAGAAATCCAAGCGTGGATGTTTGAACAGAGGATGGGATTGCTTGAGTTTAACTTGAGATGTCTGTAGCTCTATGGTTGAGCTCACTGGATTAGCATCCTCATCATTTCCTTATTGCATGATTGATAAACCCAGCTGTGTGTTGGCTTAGCATGACCGTTTGAGTGAATCCATGGTTGTGAGTGAGCCTGTCTAGTTCCTCCCTAGTGGATACACAGCCCAGCTTGGGGGTGATCTCTCAGCTGAAAGAATATAGGCTGGACAGAGATCTATGGTTGGGTGGAACGTTGCTCTCACATAACCAGTCGTTTGGACAGCTTCATCTCCCAGATAAGTGTTCTCTGTGATTTAAATTATATGCATTATGTTTCTTGCAATGTGTTAATTCAGAATGATAATTGTTCATGTTAATGGAATTGATATGAAGTCTGTGCATAGCATGAAAATGGGATGGATTCTCTGCCTGTTGATTTATCATTTTCTTGAGATAAATACACTGATGCATTTCAGTTTGTGTGTGCAATTGTGTTTATTTCCGCTGTGGATATATTGATTATGTATTTGCACACATAAGTTTTTAATTGTTATGAATTTCTTAGCAATGAACGGGGCTGAGATTGCCAATAAGCCCGGTAGATTGGTTAACGTTTCCTTCCTTGCATCAGGTTGATGGAAGGGGACGTTACAGAGTGGTATCAGAGCCCAGCTTGCAGCACTGGGGCTGCTTGGGCCAAACACTGAGTTACAGGCAAATAACAGAATGGTTTTAACACAATATTGGTGAAGATGGGGCGGCATTTTTTATTGGAAAAATGACAGGGTTAGATTTCTCAGGTGTGGGGAAGGATCACACAGGTGCATAGATCTCTCCAAGAGCTTTCCAACGGTGCCATACTTGCCTCATTTGACCAAGGGACGAAGGAGATACGGACCCCGCAAGCTGCAGGAAATGTGGGTGTTTCCCGGGTTTCGGGAACGCCCTATTGCGGGTTGGATTTCCGAAATCCTGAACCCATCGTCTTTCAGGTTTCGGGTTTCAGGAACTCCATTTTGCGTAATGGATTTCCGAAATCCTGAACCAGCAATTTTCCGTCCTTCAAGTTTCGGGTTTCGGGTTTCAGGAACTCCATTTTGCGTAATGGATTTCCGAAATCCTGAACCAGCAATTTTCCGTCCTTCAAGTTTCGGGTTTCGGGAATGTCATTTTGCGGAATGGATTTCAGAAAACCCGAACCCACGACTTTTCGGGTTTCGGGTTGCGGGAAGTTGGTTTTGGGATTTCCGCAATCCCGAATCCCGCATTCCGGGTTTCGGCTTTCGTGTTGCGGGTTGCGGGAAGTTGGTTTTAGACTTCTGCAAACCCGAACCCGCAACTTTTCGGGTTTCGGGTTGCAGAAATTTGGTTTTGGGATTTCCGCAATCCCGAATACCGCATTCCGAGTTTCAGCTTTCGGGTTTCGGGTTTGGGCGCGAAGAAAAAAAAAAGTATAGAGCCCGAAATTTGAATTTTGAATAGCAGGAGTATGCTGGATCAGATTTTGATGAGGTCAGTGGCATTCTGAGGCCATTGATGGAGGCCATGAATGAACCAGTGAAGATTCCGATCCCATTATGCTCTAATTTGGCATAAATTCGAGATTAATGGTTTTCACAAATCGGTGTCCCGACGTTTGGCAGAAGGTTGGATTGGGCCGAAATTGATATGGGGCAGTCATGGAGCAGGAACGGTGTTAGATTTGGAGTTTTGGAGCCAAAATCCAAAGGATGTGGATTCGGGGTGTGCAAGAAGGCCAAAAAGCATTATTCCGGGCCACGTTTTGGGAATTTTGAAAAGCTTGCAGTGGTTAAAAGTGACCCTATAATTCGGAATCAAGAAAATTACTGAACTCAGCAATTCATATTCTCAGTAAACCAGACATATTCCGTTAGACGAAGATTTCCCAGAAATGCACCGTTTGGGAAATAGCCATTTTTTGCCCAAAATTTGGAATTTTGGAAAAATGTGAAAAGTGGAAAGTAGTCAAACCCATAAATTCATAGAAGATGAATGGTGCATAGGAACAAAGATCCGCGAGTTGCTGAGTGTTCCTTGTTATATGGACTAACTTCGCCCGGTAGAAAACGTTTCGTGATTCTTCATAGATTTTCTTCCACGGGTGGCTGAAGTTGGAAGTTCACGATATTTTACAACTGTGTAAAAATGTGCAGAATTGTGGTGAAAGTTGTTATTTTTGAAGAAATGCAGTTTCTACACCCAATGTCAGAATGGAGCACAGGGATAGGCATTGGAAATCTTATCTAGCAGGGAACAGTGGTGCATAATCAGAATTTGAAGGAAGTTATCATACACCATAGATAATTGGAGCAGAAAAGTGCCAGTGGTTGTTTGGCAAAATTGTTGTCAATATGGGTAGATTCTAGAATTGCATGCCTGGAAGTAGCATGCCATGAAATCGAACCAGCTACAATGTGGAAGAGGGATTTCATACAAAGATGAGGGATTGGAAAGAGAGAATTCCTTAACCCCTGTCTTGCTAACTGCATTTATATTTTATAAGCCTTATGTGCATAAAATTATGGCATGAGAATGCTGAAAATGCAAGAGATTAGATGAGTGGCATGAATATGCATTGATTGGAATATTAATAAACATTGCACAGTGCATGATTATATGTTTTGCATGCATATGACATTACATATTGGTAAAAGTAGTGAGATTTTACATATGCAGTGAACCACTAATGGTGAATATTGTGGTTGATAATCACTATTGGTGATTCGTTTTGGTTGTAGGACTAAAGACAACAGAAGCATGGCTAAATATGTTGAGGATGTTATTGCATGAAGCCAACAATCTTATGAAGAAAGGATGGTGCAATAAATATATGATCATGAGGTTGGAAAAAGGACTGTGTAGCCTTGGTAAGAGGCCAATCGATCAGGTAACTTCAAGTGATGTTAATGACAACCATGCAGGTAATGGTTATTGATGCATAATTGCATGAGTGTTGAAAGAGGATTTGGTAAGATTCCTTCGACTATGTGTGAACTATGTTGATTTGGTTTGCATGTGGTATTGAGTGCCCGGATGGGAATGTTAACCTGCCGAGTATGGTGAGGTGTGTGTACCGAGTATGGTGAGGTGTGGGTAAGTGAAGGCAATGATCCTTACACCCTATACTTGCTTAGAATCTCAATGCATTCATATAAAATTATATCATGCCATTTGAGTATGTCAATTGTGAGTTTAACAACCAAAATAAGTGAGGACCGGTGGACCTAATTATGGTAATGCATGTTATATGAGATAGTCATGATTAAGTCATAATATGCTTGAATGCATAGTACTCATGAAACAATGCAAAGTGGCATTGAGTGGATGTGCATTAAGAAATTTTATAAATCTTATAATTAAGCATTTAGTGAATGCATATGAAAAACTTGAGTAAATGTCGTAAATATGCATGCATGTGGGTAGCTACACCTGAAGGGATATATTGTGTGCATGCATGATTGTGATATATGTATATGTCTCATTATAATTGAGAAATAGATGAAATGATGAATTAAGAATAATTCTGAGATCATTTTATGAGTTGCTATGAATGCAGGGGAAGAATTGCATGAAGGTAGTCATGATTGACAGGCTTCCAGAGTGCTCTGTTGGAAGGATAGAGTTGTATAAATGATATGGCTATGAATTAATGAGCATTTAAAAAGCTTTAAGTTAATTGCATAAATGATGTGACTGTACCTTGCAATTTTAGTATGATAATGATTTACGTGAAGTAAATGAGTTTGGTGATATTGGTATATTAATAGCTAGAAGTGTTTGAATTATGGAATGTCACAATTCTGGAAATGCTTTAGTGACTGTTGCAGCAATGAAATATTATATGCATGGGGACTCACAGCATGCTTGGCTGATTGAAAGTTTCAGACTCCAGGTAGAAATGTCTTGTGTATGGCAATGGGGATAAGACCATAGTAAAGACCGAACTCTACCATGTGCAAAAGCCAAGGGTTATGAGAAGGTTCTCATGGTTGTGAAATTTAATTTATGCATGAAACAAATCTGAAAATATTCTGATTTAAGTTTATGAGAATAATATCATGGTTGCAAATCTAATTTCTGTAGGAAAATAGATTTGTAGATTTCAGATTTGAGAATTTGCGTATAATTGCTAATAATTGTTTGGCTTATGTAAAATTGTGTTAGGAGGACATGTTATAGGTGGATGTCCATGTATGGTAGAAAACATAAACCCATAATGGACAGAATGGTGCCACTTACAAGAGCCAAGCAATATGAGGATAGCCTCATGGCTAAGAAAATCAATTTCTGTAATAGACAGAGTTGCAAATTCATATTGAATTTAATTATTAGTACCATGGATTGGTTATGGAACAATCAGAATTGAATTGTATTGTTAAATGTTGCTGACTGTTTGGCTGTTTGGGGAATGTGTCAAAAAGACACGTTGCAGGAAGACCATGTGTGATGGCCTGCAGAAGCCAAACTTCATGGGAAGGGATTCCATGATTTGGAAATGGGTTTTGGGTGAAACGCCATTAGACATTATTAATGTCTCATCCGCACTGCATGATTGGTGAACAATATGAGTGAGATGGTAAAGATTATGTCAGTAATACGTATGAGAGTTATGTAACATCAAAAGGAGTTGGGATGGCAAACCGAGAGACTATCAACTCAGAGAAGGAGCCCCCATTTCTCATTAGTGAAGAGAAATACTACATCTGCAAATGGATAAGTGTTCTATAAACCCTGATTGATATATATATATATATGTACATGTATATGGGCATCTCTAATTGTTTGAATTACTACACAGAGCATATTCCATTTGTTTATATTATTCAGACTGCTTGAAGTATGATTAAGACCTACATAGTTCACATCAGTGAGGAGTGCACACCTTTCTGGTGCTGAGTTATGTTAGGGATGCCAATATTGACTAAACCCTAAGGGAATGGACGCATTCTTGGTGTTTCAATGTTGGATAGTGAATGTTATGAAATATGTTCACAGTTTTAGAGCAGCAATACTGGTGAGCTTGCTTATCCATTTTGTGTTAACAGTTAATACATATGAAATTTGGTGCTGCACATTAAAGGAAAAAGTGAAGAAAAGGGTACTCAAGAGGACTGTATGAGCAGTGGTAACCTTTGTGAAGTGGGAGTGGGTATCATGGGGCCATGATAGCCTGCAGTTAAGAAAGTCACCTAAAGAGTTCCTAAAAGGAACCGTCGGTTTGCACAAGAGAAGGAGTGTCACCCTTGTGTGGGTGAAGAATTGTTATGCGCATTGAGGGATTGTGATACATTTGAAAGGCTGATGCAAGCCTAAGGCAGAGTAGTAGAGCCTTGACCTATAATGGTCGGTGGTGCAGTTACCTTCCATTGGTCGATGACCCAAACGGATGTGCTGGATCGGCAATGGAGAGGGCCAACCAGGTATGAGACTGGTTGGGAACCACCAAATGCTTGGTAAATCCAATCGGCGTGAAGGTGTACTGATAGGGCCTTAATTATTTGATGTTTTGGAGCAGCCTGCGTGCTGGCCAAACATCCTAGTCCGCAAGAGGATCCCAGGGCTTGTAAAGTAAAAGCAGGACCCTGTAGACCAGAGAGGAAATGCACAATACAGATAAGTATTCAATTTCATTTATTTCTTGTTTGGAATAATGAAGGTTTCAAGTATAAGCCCTCTAATAGTTAAGCTGATGCACTACTGTTTCTTTGTTGGAAATCTTGGTCAATGCAGGAAGCAAGGACTCTGAAAGAACTATAAATTGCTTGGTAAATCCATAGAGTGACTGGTTGGGCATTGATTATTGATGATTTGGAGCAGCCTGCGTGCTGGCCAAACATACAAGATTATTTGATGTTGAGGAGCAGCCTGCGCGCTAGCCAAACATCCAAGTCCATAGGTGGTTCCAAAGCTTGTAAAGCAAAGAAGGACCCTATGGAATAAAGTGAAGACATCCAATGCAGATAAGTATTTGGTTATGTTGTAATTTCTTGCTTATGAATATACATGTGTATATGATTTGGTTATGACTTCCTAAACTCTTGTTTAGAGATAAATCCTATGAAAATAAACTAAACATGCGAATTGATTCAATGTTTGAGTGTAGGTATTGTTGGAAGCAAGGACTATGAAGGCATCCTAGAGATGCATGTGGACATGTGACCGTCCTAAAGAGCTCAGCATGAGTAGCAATGAAAGATGGTGCTAGTGGAACTGTGTGAGTCCTAGCAGCCAAGAGTTGTAGACAAACCATGTGGAGGGACTCCATGGTCGAGAGATCTGAAATAGACCATAGACACTAAATGTCATAGCCAAGAAAGGCAGGTCAAGCATTCACGTTGAAGTGAAAGAGGCTAGGAGCAAGAAAACCACAGTGGTGGTGTGGGTTCCAGAATGGAACAAGACTAAGAGGAGAAAACTCTTACTGCTCTCTCTTTCATTTTATTGATGCATTTATAAAAACAGAAAGTTGTTGAATGCATGCATGGCTGAAAGTAGAGTGTATTTATTTGCTTGAAACAAAGTGTGAATGCTGAATTAATGAATTCCCTATGAATGAATGGACATGAATGAGCTCATGTGTCTGTTGGGAAAGCATGAAAAGTATGAAAGTCTCATGGACAAAGCATGGACTACACATGTCAATTGGAAATTAATTGACTGATTTTAATGTTGATATTATGCTTGGCCTAACATAAATTATAATGATGAATTTCACAGGTGGGAAAGTGAAACTAAATTGTGGCAGTTGTTGCAAAGCAAGCGTTGCTTGTAAGTAAAGTGAGAACCAGCTATGCACAGTGACCATGATAGTAGACCATAGGTTGTTGGAATTGGCTGAAAGTCTTCTTCAAACAATTTACAAGACCCAAGAAAATCTTGGAGAGATGCTCAAGATACAGAAGAGGAAGAATGAGATGAACCACAAGGTTTTGCAAAACTCTATTTGTCTGCAAAGAGAGGTAAAAAGCATTATGAGAGCAATCAGTAAAAAGCGTTATGAGAGCAATCAGTAAGGGAAATGACAGTGGATCAATGATGAGGCATTCGTCCAATCGGTCCATTAAGAAACGTTCCAGGCATGAAGACTCAAAGGAGATTGAGCAGGTAAAGATGAAGCAACCAGTGAAATGTTGGAAATGTGGAGGACATCATTGCCTCCGCAACTGCCCAACAAGGGAACCTCAAGAGGGTAGAAACCATAAATTTTTCAGACTTGTGGATGAGCTGAAAGGTCAGAACCAACAGGAGAAGCTCGTGGAAGTCAAAGGACTTGGTCCTGAAAGTTCAAAGTAAAGGATAGAATGCAGGGCAGACCTGCAAATTTTTTTGAAATTTTGGACATGTGTAAATTGTATATGTATTCCTAAGTCTTGGAACACCGAGAACGATGTTATTCTAAGGGGGAGAGGATTGTAATACCCCATTTTGACCCTTAGGATATATTAGTTTTTAATGTAAATATTGTATACATGTGATATATGTTTTCCTAGCGTGGAGCTCAAGGCCAAGGCCCCGCTAATGGAAAATTGAATTTTATTTAAAGGCAAGTATTATACATTACGTTACCCATGTGTTATTTAGCCATAGAACATTGTAAAAATGATGTAAATAAACATCATGCAATAAATACCAAAACTGGCTATGGAGGCAATGAATGAGAAGGGGCCATGTGTATCCACTAGAGAGTAGTGAGGGGGCTATGGGATTGAACCATAGGCTGTCATATGTCACCTTGAGAACCCATTTGACCTTCCTTGCTAACATTTAATTCTGTTGTAAGGAAGTGGTTGAGGAATTCAATCCATGGCTTCAATGGAGCATGGGCAGCCCAGAAATTTGTATAGCAAAGTATGAGCTCTGTTTTCTTGTGCCACAAGTCACTCTACCTCATGGGAGTTTCTTCTTCCTCATCCCCATTCCATTGTGAAAGTTACCATCATCAATTTTCATCCAAAAATGAATTCCCAGCAGGGAGAAAAACCAGAAATCACAACTGTGAAAGAACCCACATTTTGAAGAGCCATAAACGCCCAGAATTGGTATTTGATAGTGAAATCCAATGGGGGATCCATAGGTATGAACCTTGGGGCAAATTTGGGAGCATTAGCTATCCTGAAATCCATTGGAAAACCCAGTTTTGATAGCCCAAAAACCCAGTGACGGGATTGAGTTATTTGTTGCCAAAATTGTGAGAAATCCAAGCGTGGATGTTTGAACAGAGGATGGGATTGCTTGAGTTTAACTTGAAATGTTTGTAGCTCTGTGATTGAGCTCACTAGCTTAGCATCCTCATCATTTCCTTATTGCATGCTTGATAAACCCAGCTGTGTGCTAGCTTAGCATGACCGTTTGAGTGAATCCATGGTTGTGAGTGAGCCTGTCTAGTTCCTCTTTAGTGGATACACAGCCTAGCTCGGGGGTGATCTCTCAGCTGAAATAATATAGGCTGGACATAGATCTATGGTTGGGTGGAACGTTGCTCTCACATAGCCAGTTGTTTGGACAGCTTAATCTCCCATATAAGTGTTCTCTGTGATTTAAATTATATGCATTATGTTTCTTGCAATGTGTTAATTCAGAATGATAATTGTTCATGTTAATGGAATTGATATGAAGTATATGCATAGCATGAGAATGGGATGGACTCTCTGCCTATTGATTTATCATTTGCTTGAGATAAATATGCTGATGCATTTCAGTTTGTGTGTGCAATTGTGTTTATTTTCGTTGTGTATATATTAATTATGTATTTGCACACATAAGTTTTTAATTGTTATGAATTTCTTAGCAATGAACGGGGCTGAGATTGCCAATAAGCCCGATAGATTGGTTAACGTTTCCTTCCTTACATCGAGTTGATGGAAGGGGACGTTACACCGCGACAGTTTTGGGAAACCTTATGGTTTTTTCCTATGCATTGTAAAGACATAACATACGGACATGATCTATAAAAAGGCATAATTTTGTAAGGGAAAGGGTTGTTGTTGGGTTAATATTCATTGTATATTCTTGAGCAATACTTGTTTGTTTTGCTGGAAGCCATTGTAAAGGCTCTGCAAGCTGTGTGCGCAAAGGGATATTGAGAGAGAAGAGAGTCTGCAGCTGAGTGCACAGACAAGAACTGTTGTACCCTTCCCAAGGTAATATAACAACAGTTCATGTGGACGTAGCTCCCATCCTGGGGGTGAACCACGTTAAATTATGTGTTGTGTGATTGTTTATGTGTTTGCATCTATTTATTTGCTTACAATAAATGCTTAAGATCTAGCTTATCAGTTTATGTGTTCTACTTTTATATGTATTCGCCATAAATAATGAGATAGAAATAATATGTTAAGTATCGCATATGTGGATGAATGTTAGATGCACAAGTATTTCTAATTATGTGAATGCATAAGTCAGTTGGATAATCACTTAAGTGAGTGGAGTTCGCGTCGTGCGATTCATTGGGAGCACAGCACCGGAAGTGCGTAGTATATTGTGTGTTGTCATATTGCATAAGTCATAAGATAAATAACCTAAGGAAATTGATGAATGGATAGGGAATCTTAGGTAAAGTCACCGAAATTGGTTAAGTCTGAACAAGAAGTGTGGTTATCAGTTGCGCTGTCCTATCGACAAAAGTCCATCCGACATCGCGCAACCGTTGGATGCATGATAGAGTAAGTGTTGACCAGGAAGGAGTTAAGCTTCACATAGTCTTCACTTCACAGCGCGAGTCCCGCAGCGCGTTGTTCATCAGATTTGTTTACACACTCATCACCTGGTTGTGGAAACAAGATTCCGCAGCTCCCCCATAACTTCGTCTCGGGTGAGACCTCAGTCTGTTCACAGATTGTTGCTGAAAGGGCTGGTGAAAAGGGGTTTTGTTGATTCATTGAACCGTGAAGAACCTGGGTCTTTATAGAAAATCTCAAGACATTTATGTAAGCCAACAAGACCTGAAAGGTGAATTAATAGACTGTAAAGAAAAATTATTGAAATTTGGAGAGAAAGAAAAACAATGGAAAAAGGATATGTTTCTTATAGTGGAGAGAGAGAAGAATTTGAAGATTTAGAGAAGAAATTGCGAGAGAAAATCAAAGAATTGAAAAGTATGGTCACCACTTCTTCCATTGAATTTGGTGATTTCTCCATCGTTCAAGATATGGCACAGGTAAGTCTGAAGGACTCAGAGCTGGAGAAGTTGCAGAAACAGAACACAAACCTGGAAAGCATGGTTTCAAAGGAAGAACGAGAGAAAAGGGCTTGGGAAGCCAAACACCAAGAATTGCAGGTTAAAAATGATGAGTTGATGAAGCAGGTTACAGGTAAGACATCATTGCAAGAAGAAAAGCAGGTAATTTGGGATGATATCATTGTAGAGGAAGACAAATTCAGACCCTATCTTGACTTTGTTTTGGACAAAGAAGTTGTAATTAAATTGGCCAAACAAAGTGTAACAACAGTGAAAGAAAAGTTGAAGAAGAAGCCCATTGAATGTGCTGAAAATTCCATAGAGTTTTTGAGTGGATTAACTGAGGATGAATTGAAAGCAACATGCATAAAGGACAGATTATCTACCATTATTTGGGCGAGGAAAGTGGTGAACAAACATCAATAGTTAGGTACAATTCAGACCAGGATAGACATCATGGCACACCAATTGAAGCTCTTTAGAGATATGTTTGATCCATTGTTCAAGAAAGGGATTCCACTCTTTTGGGAAGAAGATGGTACCATGCTGATACAAAAGGAGTATCAAGACAGGTTGATGGAATGCAGGTCAGATCATGCGAACTTTGCTGACATGAGCCAATCACTGTCAGGTAAAACAATTGTGGACAAGCTGACAAAGGAGTTTGAGTTGGTTTTGATTTTCAAGGAGGCATGTGAACACCTACAGGGCTATTCATACAGAGATCATGTGGAGCTAAGGGTATTGCTAAAGGAGGTGGATACTACAGATTTTCCAACTACCGACCAATGGAAGATTATGGAGAAATATGGAAAATCCAAGTTAACGCTGCATGCATAAAGATTTTGAAGATCGTGGAGATTTGCAGTCTGAAGAATGAAGTTACTTAGGATTTTTTTATTTACTAGGGTCTGTTACTAGTCAGTAAATATTCATTGACACATGTAAAAGGCAATTAAGCCTACTTGTCAGCTCTTGTTGTTTCTGTTGTAACTAATTTTCAAGGATGATGGACCTATCTGTATAGGTGTCATCGCAGTTGTAACAACTTTATGTTAGGGTGACTCGAACCTGAGGGACGTCTGCTCTTATATATTCACATGTAATAGAGAAAAAAAAAGGGTTGGAACCCGTGAGAACTTGAGTTTTGTATTTGAGATCTATCTTTAATAGAAATTATAGAACTGAGGCTGACATTTTACAGAGATTCCTGTGTTATTTACTTTACAGTCTGTATCTTCTTTCCTCATGTGAATGTGTTCCTTGTTATCTATTCCATTTTGTTATCTTTTTCATGTCCAAAATAAGTGTTTGATAGTGCATAATTCGTACATGTATGCTCTGTCTATTGGTTTCAGATATTCACAAAATCTTTCTACTAAAGTTAGCATTGGATTCATCCTTGTTAAATGCCCATGTTAATGGATTGCTCTTCATTTCTTCTTTATCACCAGACAACAACATTTTGACTGTAAATGAGTAACTATCTTTCCTTTGTTATAAATTTCCATGCCACGGCACTGTTAATTGACATATGTGTTATATTTTTACTTCATTGCCCAATGAATGCTTACCTTGTTTCAACCAAACAAAAAATCTGATTTTGATTCTTATTCATATATATGGCATTGTTAAACAATAAGTGAGAGATCCCTCTCTGGAAAGAAAGAAGCTAGCTCTCTTTCCTAAAGCTTGGTTTTGTGGTTACTTTGGAATTTTCTTTTTACAACCTAAGGTACATTTTGAGTGCTAACAATATGTAGTGTTGAAATCTTTGGACCACAAAAACTGTGGCTAGAGTCAGTTTCTCCGCATGCGAGTAACGTGTCTCAGAGTCGATGAGACTCTTGCTGAGCTAGTAAACCACATGTTCCTTACCACTTTTGTATTATTGTCAATGTTATCAGAACCTGACCAGTCATCGAACCGGCGAAGCCCAAAATGTGAACCGGACCGGAACCGAAAAAAAACTGGGAAAAAAACCGGTTGACTAAAAAATACATAAAATATTCATATTTTATAAAAAACATATATATTCACGTGCATACATATGAATCCAAACCATTAATACACAAATAGGCAAAGTTTCTCATATATATAGCAAGTAAAGGTGCAAATAACCAAAACAACACCCAGTGCAATACATCTCTGAGGTTTTGAACCAAAATACATCAACAAAGAGGCTCGAAATGGCAACCATAGTACTAATGAATAACAATAAACTAATCATAGAAGCATAGAAAACTTTTTTGTGTGTTTTAAAAAAAATAAAAATCAGTTTCATGGCTCCAATGTACGGACTGGCCGGTTCGGGCCGGTTTTGACCGGTTCCGGTCGGTTTAGTACCCGGTTTAGACAAAAATCCGATTCAACCGGTTTTGTCCCTGGCCGGACCAATTACCTCTATAAACCGATCAGACCGGTCGGTTTTTCCGGTTCCGATAACACTGATTCATGTACGAGCACCATGCCAATGGTGGTAATAGATGCAGCGAGATATAGAATGTAGTCCCATGTATAATTGGGGGGTTGTATCATGGGAGCCGTTAACACCCAAAAAATGTTCACTAGCTCATTTCCTTATTCACATGACCCATTTGTCCACATTTCCACCATTTGAGCCTCTAAAGCCATCAAAAGGTCACCAAAAGACCATAATACACCATTTTTCCCCTCAAAAGATATATTTTTCCTCAAAAAACATAAAAAAACCATAAAAATGGTCAAGAATTCCCAAAAATATTAAAAGGGCATAAAAATATTCAAAATATTCAAAAAATGAAAAAAGAGGGAAAAACGTACCTAAACCATATTGGTCAATACCATTGGTTTCCTCAAAACCATAATGGTATTCCCCACCACCAAAAACTATAAAAAGGTAGTAAGGGCTCCTCACTTTCCATCCATCCATCATCATATCCTCATGCTATCAAAATCTCTCTTGAGTTCTTAACCATTGTAGCAATCTTGGAGAAGAGACCATTGGAGCCTGGAGCATCTCAACCTTGGAGCTGCTCAACACCACAAATCCTCACCATTTGAGGTATTATAATACAAAACATTCTTTTATTTCTTGTTCTTTCTATGAATCGTTTTTAGATTTATCTGTTATATGCACATGTTAGTTTAGATTTAGATTTAATTCATAATCGTTTTTGCTTTCTATATTGAAACTGCTATCACATTGTTGATAGGTGCCCATTGCACAAACTTGGTTGCAAAACCAAGCAACAGTTTTTGGCAACTCCACCGGCTTCGAATTCTTAAATCTTGGTTTTTTGCTTTAGATCTTAGTTTTTGTTAGTTTTAAATCATTTTAATTTACAGATTTGTCATACTAGACAGCAGATCCATTGCTGCTCTAGATCTTGGCCCTTTCTGTAGCCATTAGCAACTTGAAATTTCCATTTTCGGGTTCGTTTTTCGGCGTCCGTTTTTTCGGCTTTCACCTCGCGGCTTTTCGCCCGACAGTTGCGACCTTGCGGCACTTTTCCGCGCGGCGGGTTCGCGGCCTTTTTCCGCGCTGCACATCGCGGCTTCGCGGCCATTTTCCGCGCTGCACATCGCGGCTTCGCGGCCGAAACCCGCGCTGCACATCACGACTTTTGCCCTAAAACCCGCGCTGCACATCACGACTTTTGCCCTAAAACCCGCGCTGCACATCACGACTTTTTCCCTAGAACCCGCGATGCTGTTATTTTGAATTCGGCTCAATTCTTTAAATAAAAAAAAAAAAAAAAAAAAAAATTGTTGTGTTTTTTTCCCATTTAGCCTATTTTACAGCATTATTTTTTCTGCAATATTACAATCATAGTGAATTATTTTCTATTTACAAATGCTCCTTTAAAAGTCTTTTTAAAAATTTTCAGTAAGTGAAAAAAAGATTTTCAGCATTATTTTTAGATCATAGGTTTCACTTTTAATTTGCTCAATAGTTTGCCCAAGCAATATTTTTTAAGAGATCCATTTATTTCTTGAAATATTTATGTTATTTGTTTCCCTTTAAATTATTTCAAAAATACATTATTTTTGAATTGTTTTTTCAAGCATTTACATTTCAAAAAACGTCTTTATTTTTTGCAAACTGGAAGTGTCTTTTCTTTCATCTATAATCAATCGCCCAAGCAAGGCAAATCATTTTCAGTTAAATAATCACATGTGCACCCACTCTGCCACATTATTTAAACTGAACCTTAAAATCTACCTTAACTCAACAAAAATTTTAACCCCACTTGGGGAGCACTTAAAAGAATCTTGTAGTTAGGTAGGATTGAGGGGATAGGTGTGCCAATAACACCCCTCAATTATTTACATCTGAGACATAGTGGTTGTCTTTTAGGGTCCCAAAAAATCCTTTATAATTTTGACACGATTATCAACCAATTTATCAGGAAGGCCTCTCCCTTAGGAGGGTTGAAGTAACCAGACTGGTTTCGGAAGCCTGAGTGGAATACTGCAATCCATTCAGTAACCGAAGGATACCTTTCGAAGTTCTCGGTGTACACCTGTATGGGAGTACAACGACGATAGAACCAAACTGCAGATTTACCCAACCGAATGTATCATGAACGGGGTATCCTAGTTGCCATTCTTTAGGATTGTCTACCCGGTGTCCCTCTCGGTAGGGGGATATCTAGCCGTTGATTCAACACTCTATATTGTTTGACTTGGATTTCATCACCTTGCAGAGAATATCGTTTGTTGACTCACAATACTTCTAGTTAGGTGTTTGCATGATACAATACCCACCTTTGGTCTAGTGAGCACCACTTTTTTCTAGGAATTGTTTGACTTTTGGTATTCTGACCACTTTTTTGGATCCCTCCACTTATTATAGCACAACTGTTATAATAAGTGCTTTTGAGGTTGGTTGTTGGCCTGAGAGCCATTATTTTTCACTCCCCTCTTGCACTCATTGTTGCACTAGGACTTCGAGTTTTTTACATCACCACCTTCCACTGGAAGTTTTATACATTTCTCACCATTGAGAATTTAAGACGATCCCGTTATTTTCAGAGTGAACCCCCTGAGTTCGGTACAATTGACTCTACACGTCATAGACGTAGAGCCTTATCCCTTGACTCGACACGTCATCGGCATAGAACACAGTCATCCGATTCTGACGCGCCTCACTTCACATCACTTCACATCTGATTCTGAGGCTGAATCCGAACACCCTACTAAAACATCACCAACCAACCCCATGGCTGGATCACAATACGACCCCCTTTTCACCAGTGTTATTGGAGATACATCGACAAACCCTACTACTACTGTGCCACCCATGGTAACAACAACCCCTTTAGGCATGCCTAATATAGGGGCCATTCCCCCTTTAGGAATGCCTAACACAGGACCACCACCTATTATGGGTATGCCCAACATAGAGGTCACACCCCCTCTCATTACCACAACCCAGATCCCAGGAATTCCTGGCACTATTCCTAACCCCTCTGCAACCCATGTTGCACTTAGGAGCGCTGGCCCTTCCCACACCACAACGGTTGGAGGACACATACCTTCCATACCTAGCATACCCTTAGGGGCCACTAGACCACTACATAATGCTACCATTAACAGTTATGTCCCAGTCACTACGCCACACCCATCTGCTAGTTTACCATACATGGCTAGTATGAACTTACCAGACCTAGCCAGGTTAACCAACGATCCTATCAGGCACAACCCTACATGGCCACCCATGCCTACAAAGCTTCCCTCAGACATCCCGAAGTTTGAAGGAAAACTTGGGGAAGATCCCCAAAACCACATAATGTCATTTCACCTATGGTGTTTGTCTAACTCCATAGTGGATGACTCCATTAGACTAAGACTGTTGCAACGAACGTTCACTAGCTCTGCAACCAAGTGGTACATTGAGCAACCACATGGGACCCACCATACATTTACGTCCCTCGCCTCCACTTTCCTTCAGTTTTTTTAGTTACCTATACGCTATGATGCAGGAGTTGAAATACTGTTGTCTTGTAGACAAAACACGGCTACCCACATCACCGACCATATCCATGAGTGGCGCAAGCGCCGTAGCCTCTGCAAAATAAAACTGGACGACCGTATATTTTGGATTGGTTTCTCAAATCACTCCTACCCCTCATAGCCAAAGATGTAGCTTATGAACGACCCCAGTCAGAAGAAGAAGCTATCTTAAAAGCTCAGCAGTTCAACCTGATTTATGCCTAGTCGGGCTATCTCTACACCATTATACCAGACGCCCCACGAGGCGATTCTTCACGAGGTGACGCTTTGGGGGCATCACATGCCGCTAATGGTATTATCGGCCAAGTCACGGCACAAAATAAACCTTTTAGCATGGTGAGCACCATAAACACCCCAGACCTCTCTAGGGCTACATCTAATTCTAGAGCTACGACTTCATATGCTCCAACGAATCAGACTCATCACACTCATGGACCCTCTTGTCCACCACATTGCTACGGGCAAGCGCCATCGACCTATGTACCACCCACATACTATAACCAACCGGCCACCCAGAACCCAATTCACTTACCGACCCAACCAATGTATTACCCCCAGCAGGCTACACCAGTTAACCCACCACTTCCAATAGCTCAGGGTTACCAACAACCCCAGCAGGCAACCGGACCTCCTCCAGCCCCACTAGCTTACTATCCACCGCAACCTACTCCCGCACCTGCGGCACCTCAAAATCCTCCAACTACTCAAGGGCAAGTGTACACACAACACAATCAGCCCCAGCACCAAAACAACCAACGCAACCAGGGCAGACAACAAAACCGCGGAAGACGACGGGCGCTCAGCTCAACCACAAGGCCTCTTAGCGAACGTACTCGTAGAACTAGGCGGCAAATTGGTCCTCATCGACATCGAAGTGATCAATGCCCAGCTCGACTACAACCTCCTTCTTGGACGTAGCTATATGTACAAAATGAAAGCCATCGCTTCATCTGTGTTCCGCCTCATGATGTTCCCACATGAAGGACGTGTTATCAAGATTGATCAACTCACATATTATGATCCTAACGCCCCCGCAGCCCCTCAAAATGTGCTACCAATGATTGAACAAACAGTTCAAACTGCACCGACATCATTTGTCTCGTCAATTGGTCCTGGAATCTACACCGAGTCACCTATGACTTCCACATTTCCATCGATCCCACCACCTATACCGATAACAAAAACATCCGATTTGTGCACCCTGTCGCACACCACACAGCAGCCCTTGTCACTACCACAAACACCCACAGTGTCTACTCATATCGGAACAACGTCAATTCATACTATCCCATTCTTGTTCCTGTTTTCCGGAGTTGTCAGTTCGTCAGTAATGGTTACACTCAACCTTCTTGGTTTAACATTAGGGTTACCTGTATGGTACTTACCTGCTCCGAACCCCCCGCCCACTCCGACTGTTATTTTACAACCGGTACAACCTATCGCTACTACCAACCACCCACCCCCTCCTGTCACTCATCTGCAAAACAGACCACCCCCAATAGTGACTACGGTATCAATGTCTAGAAACGCCCCACCTCCGTTACGAAACACAAGGGGCAGAGGCCCACAAACTTATAACACTGGACCCATAACTCGCACCCCCCCAGCAACCCCCAAGGTAGCCAAGAACCCCCCAACTATTCGCATTCACCCTAAGTGCTCGTTGTGTGACTACGTAGGCCATGCCACTCATCAATGTCTACAATTACCTGCACTCCAAGAACACATGAATATGTTTGATGACGACACCGGAAATCAAATGAATAACTCAAAAAAATCTACAACCAAGCAATCATCTAGATCAAATATGAGAAGAGGCCCTAAAGATGATATTATGAATGCCTAATTCTGCAATGATAATGCCACCAGAAAAAAGCCTCATTAAAAAACCCTAAAAAACAAGAGAAAACCACGCAGCACCAATGTTCCAAAAAACAGTAGTGAATTTTAACAGAAAGAGAAAAAGATAGGGTGCATTGCCTTAGAAGAGCACCAATCTGAAAAAAAAAATCCCTGAAATTTGCTAAAAAAACACAAAATAGTGGAGGGTGCTGGTGGTGAAAGGGGTTAAAAAACTTTTAAAATGTTGATGTCCTAAAAAAGGTTGAAAATCCGTCGTTTCAGACTTTAAATAGCCTTAAACATTACATTGTTGAACAAGGGAGAAATGAAGAGGTTGTTTCCCTAAAAAGGATGTAAAACTGCAAAATATCCCCTTAAATCTGCTAAAAGGACAAAATTATCAAAGGAGGGCAGTGGTGAAAGAAAGGATAAAACATCCTATAAATATGTTGCTGTCCTAAAAAGAGTGCTGGAAAACCCTAGTTTCAAACCTGAAACAGCCTTCAAACAACATTGGATAGAGAGGAAGAGTTCACAATGGCTTTGAAACCATCTTGGAATGATAAAGAAATCCTGAATCTATGATGAGCACTTAAACAAACCCTAATCCAACATAAACCTTGAAAAAAATATCACATGAAAAGAAGTGAACCCATAAAAAAGAGAACAAGAGACATGGTGCCCTTAGTCAAAAGAATCAATCACAAATGAATCCAAGATGATGATACAAAAGTCTCATAAGGTCTATATTTATACATAACTTATGAGGTGGGGTGCCTTCCCCCATAAGAGGGTTATGGGCCCACATAAATGCCTAGGTTGGCCTTAGCCACCTAGAACAATATAAAATAATAATTATTGGGTTGGCTATTAAACTATAACTTGGTAATACAATAATGAGGGAAATTGGCCATAGCTTCAAGTAACCACAAGTGAAGACAACTATCATTTCAACATTTCATCAGATCTATATGCCAGGAAAGACTTACTAATAAGGACTTCTGATCTGGAACTGTGTATTTCTTTTCATTCTACAATTTGCCATGGTTTTATCTTGTGATATTACTGACAACACACATAATCCTGGACTTTGAATGCTATTTATATATGCGAAAAAAGGTTACTTGATTAAACTTGTGAATCGATTATGCAGCTGTTATCTCATTGCTATTATTATAATAGAATTGATCAACAAGAGTGCTCCTCAGAAAATTAGCATTTATTGACAAAATTTCAGATGCCAACTGAGTTTGATTTCTATGAGACTTTAACTGAATAGCTTCCACCCTTTTCCTTTGTGTATGCACTTAAAGCAGCATTTCATTGACAGACCACATCTTTTGCAAATACTAAATAGCAACCACGCCAAGCATGAAGGAGAGAACCAGCACAACTAATTAAATCTTCTGTTGAGAGGAAATCTCTCTAACATTGACAACACTCCGACTGAAAGTTTAGAACACCACATCAAGCTATTCAAAGCATACATTGCCTTCCTTTAAATGTAGGCAGCATAAATATGAAGTCAAAAACTGAATCCAAGGAGTTCTTGGATGATATCTTCTTTCACCAGATATTCTGATCATCGGAAGAAACACGATCACCAAGAATTGCTTCAATTGGAGGTCTTGCAGGCTGAGCCCTTCCCATAGGAAAATTCCAAAATGAATCCGAATGCTCAAAAAATATGTAGAACAAAATGACAGAAAGTAAGACCATTGTGAGCAGTAACAGATATATCTGCCAATCTGCAGAAGAGACACATAAAGTTAAAACAAACATGCATGAATGATAAATGAGTATAAATCCAAATCAAAACCTACAAAATAAATAGCCACTTATAAATATTTGAAAAATCCTGAAAACCAAAGGAATAACTAGACAGGCCTTTAACGAAAAAGCCAACAAAAGCAACTATGCAAACCTTTCCAGTCTTTTTTACAAGGAATTGGATTAACTCTCGCCCCCAATTCAGGTGATACTGACAGTAATGCTCTGCAAGATCCAAACAAGAGAATTCAAGCACAGCACAATCTCAACATTCAGAATCATTAGGAGTGTTATCAAGGCTCCAAAAAGTCATGTCTTCACTGGAAGTTCCCTAGTAAACAGCTAAGTACTCAGAGTGCTAAACTCATATCTCATTCTCTTACTAAAAGTTTCCTATTAAACTTCCTCAAAAGCCTCATATTTTCTCAACATTTTTAATTTAAAATTGTATTTCCATCTTTTCTAGAATCTAAATTTTCTGTCATTTATCAATCTCCTGTTATTAAGAAATAAATTTCCGTCACTGCAACATAATTACACGTTCCAGTAGCAACTCAGGGAAAGCCTATGTATCCACAAGTATTGAAAGCGGGAAAGAGAAAACAGCAGGAAATGTCGTTTCATGAAACAGGTATGGAAAGTGTCCAAAAGTACCTGAAACTTGGGGTAAATTTCTTAGGAAATGGCAAGAACTGGTGAATGCTCAGGAAAATGATTCCAGAAATGGGAACAAAAGGTTTTCAAGTAAATTTTGTATCATTATCTATCAAATTCATAATTATGTTCAATTGTAAAACAATAAATTTACAAAACACAATCCATAACTTGATTCCCAAAGCATACAGAGATTTTTCATCGCCACATTAAAATTGAACACAATATTGATTGTTCAATGTTCATAATAAATATATCTAAGGATTAAGGAAATAAACCCTCAATTTTCAAAATGCATAATGGTAAAATCATGGCTCAATCAACAACTGCATGGCTGCTCTCAAATTGTGCATCAAAATCTAATGATCATCATCATCTAGTGGAAATGACTCATGCACTTCATCTTCCATCAGCAGGTGAACAATGTCAGACAATCCATCTTTATTTTGCCCAACCCCGCCCTTCTCATCAAGTGGTGTGCATCCTCCATGTCAACATATCAATAAACAACTGGAAACTGGAACCCTATGAATGAGCCAGTTTCTTCTGCTCTAGTAGTCATAGGGTGTTGTGTATGTAAACCAACTTTTCTGCCCTCTTTGCAACTAGCCTACTTTTCACTGAGTAAATAAGGAATATTTGTTCCAATTCCTCACATGCAGAAGTGCTAGTAACTAGGGAAAACAAACTAAAAGCCAAATGCGGAATCTTTGGAGCTCAATGGTGGACCTAGAAAAGATCCCATCATGGACCATTATATGACATCATAGTTGTGCATTTTGACCACTAAAGAAGACCTTTGAGAACATTTTCCAAATATGGAGAATGAATTTTGGAGTTCTGTCCACATCACCATCTTCAACTCGAGTTCAAGAGTATTTTATTCAAATTTGGTACAAAACAAAGCACTTATGTGCTCACCAACATGCTAGAGTTAGGGCATCATAATGGTCATATAATAAAGTTACGTTGTACTTCAGTTCAGTAATAAAGTGACTTAAGTCACATATCATCGAACCTATGTCCAAACAGAGACACTAGATGCATGCTCTCAGGATCCCCCTTGATCAGTCTCAGGTAGGCTCCTGCAGAGTTTGGATTTAGATAGACTACCACCTCCCACAGTCAGACAGGGTTTTCTACTTATCCCACATAAGGAGCCAGAGATGGAGGAGCATCTCATTTTCCAGTGCCCCATCCACTATGAGATCAGGAGGAAATACTACTGCCCATTTTTGGACTCAGACAGCTCCCCCTTTTCACTTTTTTTTCGCTAACCTGACCAGAGATGTCTTGTGGCTTGCCCTCTTCATGAGGAAGTTTGAACTTTGGACATAATGTGACAAATCTCATTCAAACATGCCTGTTCCAGACAGAGACCTTCAAGAGGATCGTCTAATACTTTCCGGTTGTATCATATAATTGGGGCAACAACTGGCAAGAAAAGATTCCAGAGACGTGTTAACAACTGATTTGCTCTTCCAGCAGATGAACGTCTTAAAGCCAGTTTGAGACCCGAAGGTTGATGCATTACAACTTCCAAAGAACCGTCAGCATTTATTTTCAAGATCAGCTTTTGGTAACAAAAATCAGCATTCTCAACAGCAGTCCTAGAAGACAGTTCTAGTATGCATTGCCGCTATCCCAATCCTTTTGCTCACTGTTCTCACTCATTTTACAATCAGATCTGCAACTCATCATTGCAGTTTGATCCTCCAACTAGCAGATTAACACTAGAGTTTGTGTTCTTTGTTTGATCTCAAGTGTTTTTCTTCCCTTTAGCTTGCTGGGTTTACACCTAAAGTTATATTTTTGAGTAGGCAACAAGCTGATTTGTTTTCTAAGGTCTGATTTTGCATTCAAAGTTTATATCCCAGCTTTATAAAACATAGGGACATCCCCATAAGATTGTCATGCAACAGTGTGAAGTGAGAAGAAACCAACCATAGTGACATTGGATTGATTTCTTGTTGTTACACACAAAATTTGTGGCTATTCTCAATCATATCACAAGGGAAGTCTCAGATGCTAACAAGACTTTAGAATCCAAACTAATGTGACCTCGCATTACCTCTAGTTATCCCTCAGTTTGCACGAGGATGATTATGATGACTGAAGATGATGTACCAAAAGACTTGCAGTTCCAAAGGCTTCTCTAAGTATTCCTCTTCATCTAGTCATCTTTTGTATCATATTGTCCATGTTCCTGAAAAAAATTGTAAATGAGATGACACGTATTTTTGTCATGTAAAAGGCTAGCCCGAACTATGACACTTATACTAGGCCAGTGCTCATGAGTATTTTTTTACTGAGACGTGTTTAAATCATTGTGGTCTAAATTTGTCAAAGTTTTTTCACTCAACAATGCCTCCAAAGCCATGAGCACATTCTAGTACATCTTCCCTAGTCTAGTCTCTTTGTCCCGAGTCTATTGTATTATAATTTATCATGTATCTCATAGTTTATCACCATGGACATGTGTTTCGAGTCAATTAGGATCCCTTGGAAGTTGGGGTGATAATCATGTAATATTATTGTAAAATATTAATTGAGGGGATGTAAAACCATGTGGAACGCCCCTCCGCCTAGCCCGAACTATGACAATTATACTAGGCAAGTGCTCATGAGTGTTGTTTTTACTGAGACGGGTTTAGATCATTCTGGTCTAAATTTGTCAAAGTTTTTTCACTCAACAATGCCTCCAAAGCCATGAGCACATTCTAGTACATCTTCCCTAGTCTAGTTTCTTAGTCCTGAGTCTATTGTATTATAATTTATCATGCATCTGATAGTTTATCACCGTGGACATGTGTTTAGAGTCAATTAGGGTCCCTTGGGGTGATTATCATGTAATATTATTGTAAAATATTAATTGAGGGGATGTAAAACTATGTGGAATGCCCCTCCCCCTCCCCCCCAAAAAAAATAAAGGTAGGTAAGGTGGGTGCACCCCATTTGGACCACTTAAACCCTTCAAATCATACTAGGCACACTCCCTGGGGACATAATCCCCTATTTTTAGGATGTTGGAGACAATTTCCCCTAATTTATGGCATTTATGTTTGGAAATCCCTGATTTTTGGGTTCTTAAGACACAATGCCTTGATTTAGAGCCCATAATCCCTGATTTTTGGATTCTAGTTGGGCAAATCCACATTCCAACGGGGGTGCACCTCTTGGTGACATAATCCTCTGATTCAAGGGGGATTTGCCTCCCCATGTGGCCTACCTTCTCTTACAGGTGGTGCATTCTCCCTTGCATGAACCCAACAGTTGGCCATCTACTCCTAGAGGTGGAAACCTCTCTGATGGATGAGTTTAGACACTTGGATAGGCACCCCTCTCCTAAAGTTATATAAGGAATGCTCCCTCCCTCATCTAGTTGTTGGTTGTTAGTTGTTGCTTTGAGAATTGCTCTTTGTAATCATTCTCTTGTTTGGAGAGCTTCATTGAAATATCAGGTACAAGGCTTTGGAGGTCATCTCAGGATCCATCTTTTCATGCGCGGCTCATCTCTCGTTTCATGTTCTTAATGTAGAGGTAACCTATACTATTGCATTGTCATTTCTTTCTCTTATGCCTGACCATTGAAAGGGTATTATTGCCATGTTGGAAGAGAAGTATAGGAGGTTAATGCTTTTTATTACTCTCTTTGTTATTCTATTAAGAAGATAATTATTTTTTTTGCAAACTTACCTTAATCTAGATTATGCAATACTAATGTTTTCCTAGTAGAGTGCAACCTTCAGGGAAAGGAATGAGAGATCTAGTCTCTCTCCCTTTGATATCTTGTGCGGGTCTCTTCCATCACATTGAGAAGATCAAGGTTAGCATGGAGCAACCTTCCTCTCTCGGCGATCATTATAATCAAGGCCCTCTTGATGAGTCCTTATAGACTCCATTTCCCATATTTTTGGTACTAGTCTCTCTCTCTCAACCATCCAAACATACAGAAAAATTCAAAACCTCCTTTCCTTTGTTCAAGTGAAATCTATAATTACAAAGAAGAGCATAATTAGATTTCATCTCCTAGATCTATTCATAATTTTTTATCAGATAGCATTCAAAGTAGATCTAGCTAATTATAATTTGAGGTTTTTTATGTAGCTGGTATCTTGCAAAGTTCAGATTTGCTTAATATGAATATAAATCTGCCTTAAAATTCAGCTAAGAAACATTCATAAGTTGCAGAATTAGGCATGATCAGTCTAGCAAGTTGAATACAAATCATTTTTTAGGCTGTCCAACAGTTCTTTATGTTAAGATTATATGCTACCATAAACTAGATTGCAAATTCATTAGCATTCAATACATTATTCACAATAGCAGCATAATAAGGATCTTTGAAAGATGCACAATCACAAAGCACAAAACAATTTATCCTGGGAAACCCTCAAGGGGAAGAAAACCCAGCAAGAACTTCCTCAATATAGATGATCAAGTACAATGCCCCAAAAATATGTCTCACAAATAAGAGAGACAAAAAGACCAAACTCTGGACTCAAGCCACTCCTCCTTCTCCTTCGCAGATCTCTCTCTTTCTCCTCTAATGTGAATTGCACAAGTGAGTCAATGTACAAATGAGAGGAACTCACTCTCTATTTATACTTTACTTTTCACTTAACTTTTAATCCAACTAGGTCGACCCCAATAACCTAAATGGGCCAACCTCTCTAGAAAGACTCAATATAATATTTATATTATATTCTTTTGGGTGCTAACGACCCGACTTACAATGGAAGGTTAACCTCAAGACCTTTACATGACCAAATGTAATAATGACATCCCTGAGCGGAGTTAAAACATCCCCGACAGAGTTACAATAATAAAGTACAAGTAGAATATTCTTTGAAGTTACATTAATTTAACACTCCCCCTTAACAAGAAGGGTATTCTACTGACAACAACATCTGCATGTGTAACTCTACACAACATCATTGGAGGGAGGAGGGCATCAACAACAACATCATTTGATACATCTATAAATCATTGGAAGTTCTTCAACATCATCATCAGCAACTGGAACAGCTGCTGTAACATCGTCAACATCATCTTCAGTACAGAGCTGAAGTATCATCATCTGCAGCACTTGAGAATCCTCATCTTCAGTACTAGAACATCATCATCTGCAGCACTGAAGCATCCTCATCTTCAATACTAGAACATCATCATCTGCAGCACCAAAGCATCCTAGAACCTCATCATCTGCGGCACTGGAGCATCCTCATCTACAGTACTGGGACATCATCAAGAGCATCAACACCTGCAACACACATATGATCCTTCCTTTCGGAACTAGAGATCATGGACAATCCTTCCTTTCGGAACTCAGGATTCAGTCCAACAACTCTGGTGATCCTTCCTTTCAGAACAGGGATCATGGACAATCCTTCCTTTCGGAACTCGGGATTCAGTCCAACAACTCTGGTGATTCTTCCTTTCGGAACAAGGATCATGGACAATCCTTCCTTTCAAAACTCGGGATTCAATCCAAACAACTCTGTGATCCTTCCTTGTGGAACTGGGGTCATGGACAATCCTTCCTTTCGGAACCAGGGATTCAGTCCAAACAACTCTGTGATCATTCCTTATGGAACTGGGATCATGGATAATCCTTCCTTACAGAACCAGGGATTCAATCCATCAACACTGGTGATCCTTCCTTACAGAACTGGGATCATGGACAATCCTTCCTTTTGGAACCAGGGATTAAGTCCAACACTCATAGACAATCCTTCCTTTCGGAACTAGGGATTCAGTCTTAGGATCAACATTTAAGACTATCCTTCCTTTCGGAACTCGGGATCTTTGTCTAGGGATGATCAATCCCACCACAATCATTTAAGACATCTCTGTCTAGGGATGATCGATCCCACCACAATCATTTAAGACATCTTTGTCTAGGGATAATCAATCCCACCACAATCATTTAAGACATCTCTGTCTAGGGACAATTGATCTCACCACAATCATTTAAGACATCTTTGTCTAGGGACGCTCGAACCCACCACAATCATTTAAGACATCTCTGTCTAGGGACGATCGATCCCACCACAATCATTTAAGACATCTCTGTCTAGGGACGATCGATCCCACCACAATCATTTAAGACATCTCTATCTAGGGATGATCGATCCCATCACAACTCAAGATCAACATTTAAGACTATCTCTGTCTAGGGATGATCAATCCCACTGCACCACAGTATCATCAACACAACTCGAGATCAACATTTAAGACTATCTTTGTCTAGGGATGATCAATCCCACTGCACCACAGTATCATCAACACTACTCCCCCTTTTGAGGGAAGTCCTTACGGACTACACCAAGCTTGTCACGGAAGTGCTCAAACTTCACTCGAGACAAAGGCTTAGTCAACACGTCTGCAACTTGCTCATCCGTGCTCACATATTGGAGTTTTATAGCTCTCTTCTGCACCATATCATGGATGTAGAAATACCGTATTTCTATGTGTTTTGACTTCTCGTGGAACACAGGGTTCTCTATCATCTTTATACAACTCCGATTATCACATAGAATCACTGTGGTATCCAACTCCAGATCAAATAGACCTGATAACAACTTCTAAAGCCATATAGCTTCACAA
Source organism: Larix kaempferi (assembly GCA_027924585.1). Classification (NCBI taxonomy): domain Eukaryota; kingdom Viridiplantae; phylum Streptophyta; class Pinopsida; order Pinales; family Pinaceae; genus Larix; species Larix kaempferi. The sequence goes on from BSBM01000437.1 coordinate 7,597,331, forward strand.
CTCGCAAAACAAGCTGCAATATACTCTGCCTCTGCAATGCTGAGAGCCACACTGGACTACTTCCTGCTTAGCCATGAGATCATGGCTGACCCCAGACTGTAACATCCGCCTGAAGTGCTCTTCCTGTCTGAGACACTTACTGCCCAATCGGAATCTATATAACCATACAGTCTGAACTCATGATCTTGAGTATAATTGAGACCATAATCTATTGTACCTTTTAGGTACCTCATCACATGTTTTATAGCTACAAGGTGAACACGTCTGGGCTCTACTAGATATTGACTCAAGGTGTTCACGGCAAAGCATATATCTGGCCTGGTATTCGTCAGATACATCAACAACACAATAATCTGCATGTATAGAGTCACATCCACCAATTCTGACGAAGTATCAGATAATAACTTCAAGTTGGTATCCATGGGTGTGGCCATGGCTTTGCACTCCAACATATCAAATCTTTTCAAGATTTCTACTGCATACTTCCCTTGATTGAGGAAGATTCCCTCTGGGCTCTGCCATACCTCGAGACCTAGAAAATAATGCATTAAGCCAAGGTCTTTCACCTCGAATGCTGCAGCGAGCTTCTCTTTGCACTCTGAGATTCTCTTCTCATTACCTGTCAGGAACAAGTCATCCACATATAGCAATAATATGGTTGGTTCATCATTCATAACCTTGAAGTAAAGGTTAGGATCAACTTTACTCTTAGTAAAGCCCAAGCTCGTCAGAAAACTATCAATTCTTCCTTATTGACTAGTATTCTTCCATCATAGCTTCCACCCATTCTTTCTTTTGAATGGCTTCTTCGAAGCAAGTAGGTTCTTTATCTACAAGATCACACATCAAAGCCACATAACTGGAAAATGGCTTTGGCCTCTTGCTTTCTCTTGTGGAGCCTTCTGGAGCTCCATACCTTTCTGCATCTTGAATGATTTCTCGAGCCCAAGCTGGTTTTCTCTTGCGAGAGATAGGCATGGATGGAGGTTCTTGGGGCTCCAACATATCATGATCTTCCGGAGTCTCATCAACGAGAGAGGGTGCCACTTCTGTAACTCTGGGAGCTACATCTTCTTCATGCTGGCACTTTCTGGACTTCTTGAGGGATGCATCTTCATCAAATGTCACATCCCTACTAATATCCATGTGATGATAGCTTGGTATATAGATCCTGAAGGCCTTGGAGACCTCACAGTATCCAACAAGATTCCTTTCTTTCCGGAAGGATCCAACTTGGTCCTTTTCTCTTTTGGAACATGAACAAAAACTAGACAACCAAATATCTTGAATTATGTTGCAAGTTCTCTCTTGCACCCATCTATGAGTTTTTCATCTTCAACCTCGTAGCAAAGGTTGATGTCTCATCACTCTAGGTGATCCTTGATCTCATCATTCTATCTCGTAGAAAGTCTTCTTCAATCTGCACACATGTGGTTCTCTAAGTCCTGGAGGTTACTCAATATCTTGATCACACAATGAGTCTGGCTACTAGAGCAACATCTCATCATAGTCGACTTCCTCTATAAGTCTTGTTTATAGTTGAACCATCGTCACTTGTTCTATGGAACAAGTCTCATCATTCTTCATTTGTAGGTGATCGTCTACGATACTTCCTACAAGTCAAATTCAATAGCATGGTTACAAATATTTCATAGTTTCCAAATATATGCATAAAAACATAAGTCACACTATCTTAGCCAATGCTACAACAATCATCCATACCCTACATTCATATGGTAACTTTCTAGATGCCTTCCATCTCTACCATAACATTATTAAGAGCGTGCACTACTCCCAATATGTCAGCAACGAGGTTTCATTCTAGATAAGTAGCAATGGAATGTTGTATAGCACCTTAGGCTACTTACCTATCACATGCATGCAAACATTCTAACATGCATAACACACTTCCTAAATAAATGTGTATACAACTGGATACTATCATTTAAACAAAAATGACAATTCAAATACTTATCTTTGTTTGTTTGGTAGGATCTCTTTTGATCCTAGTCTTCTTGTCTGATGGTGAGCTCTATTTCATCATCAGAGTTCTTGAACCAATCTTGTGTGTTGCTTTTCTTATTCTCCTGGAGAAACTTTCTGAGGGGAGTCCTTTTCTTCAAGATTGGAGAGAGTGCTTTGAAGCACCACTATCAATAAACCATCTGTCATCTCCAAGTGTCACGGACCCAGAGAGAGCAAAGAATAAAACATATTCTTCTATTTCTTTCTTTGCTTGCTTCCTGGGAGGTTCTTCATCTTCATACATTCTAGTTAGGGCATCAAACATCTCCTTTGGAGTCTTCTTATAGGTCACTTGAGGAATCAAGTGATCTTTAATGGAGTCTGCTATGATCCTCATAGTCCTAATCATATCCTTCTTCTGCTTCTCCTTAGCTTCAGCTTCTTCGAGTTCAAGTGCAACTTCTTTAACAAACCTGGTAAGATCATTCTCTTCCAGAATGAGTCCAATCCTATACTTCCAAGCACAGAAGTTCTCTATGCCTTCTAACTTGTCATCAAGCTTGGTGTTTGGTGCCATCTCAACCCGGGGAGCAAAGAATAACAAAAAATCAAAATTTCTCAAAATAAAAAACTGAACTCACCAAAAGATGCGCTTGACTGAGGCGAGTTACAATAATAAAGTACAAGTAGAATATTCCTTGAAGTTACATTAATTTAACACTTTATACTTTAAAACCTGGTATATAGGCTGTTGTCAACAGTTATTTACTTGCAGATTTATATTGTTGATTTTACCACTTTCAAATCTGATAATTATTTCCCTTATGAATTTTATGCGGCAGATTATTCCTAAAATAATTATACACTGAAATATTCAACCATATGTTACGCCTTAAATGTTTTATATAAAAGATGAATGATTGATAAAAAAATGAATGAATACAATACAATACATGGACATTAAATAGGTCTCATCGTTCCTTTTCAAATGTAAAAGGTACGTCCTTTTACTCTTTATTTAGATGCTTAATTAATTAATTATTAATAAAACCATGGTATTTTCCCAAGGTATTGGCCCATCGCTTCTCCCAAGGTTTCATAAAACCATGGTATTGGCCCATGGTATTTTATTTCTTTATCTTTTCATTTTAATGTTTAACTCATTATTCTCTCTTATTTATATTATTTATATTTTTTTATTTGCACATACCCTCAACTATTCTTTAATTATCATTTATGTACGTAACAAGATCTAGAAACTTAGTCTTCATATCCCAAGAAGAATTTCCATGAGCTTGCTTCACATACACGTCCATCCATGTCAGAAGAGATCTAGTGTGTGTGCACCCACACTAGAGTAGACTTGACCATTCCAACAAGGATAGCTAATCCCTAAGAATGGGAAAGTCAAATCCACTCTATTATGACAAGGAATACCAGAGCCAGGTAGGCATGTGATGGGAAACCCAAGTCCTATACCACTTGATCAAATACCATGATCAAGAAGGACTATACCAGGGCCTCCCAGAACCAAGAAGTATATCTACAAGCATCCAAGCCTTCTACCACTTGGCCAAGCACCATGACCAAGAAAGGCTACATCCAGGGGCCTCACATACACCAGTGAGTGAATCATCATCCTCCATAGGTCAAATCACCATGACCCATCAAGCTAAGCACCATGGTTATGCCCAAGAGGAAGTATGCCTGAAGTTGCCCCAAACATCAACACTCCCTCTCAGCAAGGGAGACATTCTCCACCACACCAAGATTGTCTCTGAAGTATAAAAACTTTTCCTTGGACAGAGGCTTGGTCAGAATGTCTGTAATCTGCTCATATGTGGATATGTGTTGGAGTTGAACCACTCCCTTCTGCACTATGTCTCGGATAAAGTGATATTTAATCTCAATATGTTTCGTTTTGTCATGGAAGACTGGATTTTCTGAAAGCTTGATACAACTTTGATTATCACAATATATCAAGGTAGTTTCCAACATTTAATCAAATAGTCCAGCAAGTAACTTCCGAAGCCACACCGCTTCACAACTTGCATCACGTGCTGCAATATACTATGCCTTTGTTGTACTCAATGCTACAAAAGTCTACTTCCAGCTAAACCAAGAAACCATGGCTGATCCCAAGCTGAAGCAACACCCGAAGGTGCTCTTTATGTCTACTGCACAGCCTCCCCAGTCAGAATCTGTATAACCATGCAGCCACACATCACCACCCGAGACATATTTGAGACCATATCCATGTGTACTACGCAAATACCTCAAACGCATGCTTTACCATCGCCCAATGCAATTGCCTCGGCTCAACCATGAACTGGCTCAAGGTATTTACTACAAAGAAAATATCCATCCTGGTGTTAACTAGGTACATCGAGGATCCAATAAGCTTCCTGTACATAGTGGGATCCACCAAATCTGAATTTGAAGCAGAATCGCCCAGCTTCTTCAGATTTGTCACCATCGGTGTAGTCATTGACTTGTAGTCCATCATACCCAATCTCCATAGAATCCCAATTGCATACTTCCCCTGATTGAGGAAGATCTTATCTAATCTCTACCACACTTCCAATCCCAGGAAGTAATGCATCAGCCCTAGATCCTTCATCTTGAACTCAGAGGCTAACTCCCTCTTGCACTCAGCTATGAGCTGCTCTGCTTCGGTAAGAAACAGGTCATCAACATATAGTACCAAGATCAGAGGATCACTGTTGACAACCTTGTAGTAAAGGTTGGGATCCACAACATTGTTGGTGAATCCCAAACTCATCAGGTATCCGTCAATCCTGGAATACCAAGCCCTAGGTGCTTGCTTGAGTCCATATGGTGCTTTCTTCAATTTGCAGACATAGGACTCCTTCCCATGTATCACAAAGCTAATAGGTTGCTCTATGTACACCTCTTCCTCAATTTCACCATTGAGAAACGCGATCTTTACATCCATCTGATGTAATCTCCAACCCATCACTCAAGCAAGTGAAATGATAGTTCTAATAGTAGTGTACTTGGCCACTGGAGCAAACATCTCCTCGTAGTCCACTCCCTCTTTTTGAGAAAATCCTTGGGCCACGAACCTTGCTTTGTGTTTCTCAATGCTGCCCTCTTCTGTATGTTTGATCTTGTAGATCCACTTGGAAGTCACTGCAGACTTCCCTTCAGGTCTTGCAACAATCTTCCACACATCATTCTTCATGATGGATTGATACTCCTCCATCATGGCATCTCTCCAAACATTCTAATCAACAACTTTCTCATAACTGGAAGGCTCAGTATCAATGTTGTGACTCATAAGTGCCATGTAACTTGAGAATCTCTGAGGTCTCTTACTTTCCCTGAAGGTACCAGTGGGAGTCGAATGCTTCTCTACCTCTTGCAGAGTGTTACAAAGCCAGGCTAGTCTTTTCTTGACCATTGCAACATCTTCTAGCCTATCCACAAGCTTTGTTGGCTCTACTAGCTCCTCCCTCTAGTCATCTGAAGGATGAATATCTAGAGTAGAGTGATCTATATCTTTGGGAGCCTCCTACTCCTCATAGTCAATCTCCATGTGAGATTCTCTAGAAATCCTGAAAGCTACATCCTCATCAAAGGTGACATCCTGATTGACCTCAATCTATCTCTGACCAGGGATGTATATCCCGAAATTCTTCGATGTCTCACTGTATCCCACAAAAGTCCCCTTCTTTCCTGAATGTTCCAATTTCGATCTCTTCTCCTTGTGTAAATGAATGTACACCAGGAAACTAAATATCCTCAGATGACTGACTTCAGGTTTCATACTTGTGAATGCCTCCTCTAGAATCTTGTCCCCAGTATCTAATGAGGGCTCCTGTTCTGAACATAAATCGCAGTATTGGATGCCTTTGCCCATAAAGCCATGGGTAAGCCTTGACCATGGATCATTGCTTGAACTGGGTGTCTTGTCAACCTATACAAGCTTCCCTCTCGGACACCAATCACTTTAGCTGAATCTATGCTTGAGTCCTTATGCCATACTGGAACCCGACCATCCACAAAGGAAACTCTAAAGCCTTTGTCCTCCAAGGCTGAAATAGATAGGAGGTTCTTCTTTAGTCCTGGTACAAACAGTATGTCATTCATATGCAAAGTGTCTCATGAATACAATTGGAAGGATGTAGATCCAACACCCTTCACTTCATATCTAGAATCATCCCCAAGTTCCACATGTAGTGAAGAATTTTCTTCTGACAAATTTGTGAGAGTACTCTGATATCATGTCATATGTTTAGAAGCGCCACTATCTACCAACCAAATCTCACTATTGTTGGTAATGGATCCTGAAAGAGCAGAGATAAAGTAGTACTCCTTCCTAATACCATCAGCAAACTCATCAAACTGTGATTCTTTGGTCCTCTTCTGTGATTGGTCCTCTGCTTTAGCAACAGATGCATGTTGCTTCCCTTTTCTTTTCTTCTCAGGACATTTGTTAGAAAAATAGCCAACTTCTGACAGTTATAGCACTTAATATGAGAGAGATCCTTTGTCTTATGTTCATGAGCTGGAGCATGTCTTTTCCCTTTGTTTTTTCTATAAGGAAATTTCCTTCCCTTCCCTTCCCTTTCCTTGCTTGAGCTACAAGGGCTAAATTTTCTTCATCTTGATATTTTTGAGGACCACTTCAAGACATAATTCTTCCTTCTTCTTGGACACAATTAATCCACAATCGATCAAGTGATGGTAGTGCATCCCTGGCACCTAAGTTGCAGGAAACTTGGTGTTAGGCCCCGTACCATGCAGGAAACTCGGAAACGTGTTTGGTACTCCTTGGAAACGTGTTTCCGAACGTGCCACCACATTTCATGTGGAGGAAACATGGGTGGTATGGCTGGAAACGCGTTTCCGTGTCATATCCGCGTCCATATGGTGCATTTCCTCCTCGAATTCTCGCTTTTTCATCCAAGAAAAGAACCCGTTAGCTTGATCAATGGGTTAATGATGGTTTAGGAAACCTCTAGAAGCCTCTAAAAGTCTTTTTTTTTTAATAAAAAGAGGATTTTACTTCCCTCAGCTCACACATTGATTTGAGCAAGCAAGGGTTACTTGAGGAAGCCGATTTGAAGATAGTTAGCTACAGCACTATGCAAATAGACTTATCTTATGTTTTAGTTCTATGTTGATTGTTCACATTTTGATATATGTAGCATTGTAGCCTCATACATAAAGGTTGATTTTGAAATTTTGAAAATATTGTATTGCCAAGGTTGTTTTGGATATTACTACTTGGCAACTTGCATTATGTAATCATCTATGACTATTATTAATGATATAATGATATAGAGATGGACTTATGAGTAAAATGTGATGTTCGATGTTTGAAATTATGATTTATCACTTGTCATTTATGTTTCACATTTAATTTTTAATGTCCTTGCTAATTTGCATATATATATATATATATATATATATATTGCGTTTCCTCATTTCCTAAATTTTGGGGGATCGCGTTTCCAGTGCATTTCTGTATCGGATACACGTTTCCGTTTCCCTGTATCATGCAACTTAGCCTAGCACAAACACCCTGAATGAAAGGTTCCCATGAAGTGGGAAGATCATTTGGAGGTAATGAGATAAGCTCTTCATAATCAAATTTTTCTCCAATAGCTATAAGTTGATCCCTTGTCCGAGTAATCTTCATAAAGTATGTAGCAACAGTATCTGATTTTTTCATCTTGATGTCACAGAGTTTATTCTTCAATGCTAAATTTCTGTTAGGATTATTGGTTTCAAATAGACATGTCAAAGCATCATACATTTCTTTAGTTGTCTTCAATTGTGCAATCTGTGGGATCAAGTGATCTTTTACTGAGTCCACCAGTATCCTTTTTGCATTAGATTCATTTTTCTTTTGCGTAGCTTTCCCATCATCATTTCTAGGTTTAGGAATAACTTTGCTTACATAATCATCAACCTCATTTTCTTCCCGGATGAACTGTATTTTGGTTTTCCAGGATCTGAAGTTCATAGCATAGTCAAGTCTATCTTCAACCCTGAGCGTGGTCACCATCTTGACCCTAGCGCCCAACCACAAATGCTTAATAGCTGCAAATAACGTTGTTCTGGTACAATGTTTAGGACTACGTTATCCTAATATGTCTTCAAAATTGAGATCTGAAACCTTGCTGCTCTGATACCATGTTGATTTTACCACTTTCGGATCTGATAATTATTTCCCTTGTGAATTTTATGCAACGAATTCTTCATAAAATAATTATACACTGAAATATTCAACCATATGTTACGCCTTAAATGTTTTATATAAAAGATGAATGATTGATAAAAAAATGAATGAATACAATACATGGACCATTAAATAGGTCTCATCGTGCCTTTTCAAATGTAAAAGGCACATCCTTTTACTCTTTATTTAGATGCTTAATTAATTAATTATTATATAATCGCTTCTCCCATGGTTTCATAAAACCATGGTAATGGCCCATGGTATTTTATATCTTTATCTTTTCATTTTAATGTTTAACTCATTATTCTCTCTTATTTATATTATTTATATTTATTTATTTGCACATACCCTCAACTATTCTTTAATTATCATTTATGTATGTAACAAGATCTAGAAACTTAGTCTTCATATCCCAAGAAGGGTTTCCATGAGCTTGCTTCACATGCACGTCCATCCATGTCAGAAGAGATCTAGTGTGTGTACACCTACACTAGAGTAGACTTGACCATTCAAAAGGGGTAGCTAATCCCTAAGAATGGGAAAGCCAAATCCACTCTATTATGACAAGGAATACCAGAGCCAAGTAGGCATGTGATGGGCAACCCAAGTCCTATACCACTTCATCAAGTACCATGATCAAGAAGGACTATACCAGGGCCTCCTAGAACCAGTGAGTAGATATGCAAGCATCAAAGCCTTCTCCCATTTGGCCAAGCACCATGACCAAGAAAGGCTACATCCAGGGGCCTCACATACACGAGTCAGTGAATCATCATCCTCCATAGGTCAAATCACTATGGTCCATCAAGCGAAGCACCATGGCTACGCCCAAGAGAATGTCTGTCCAAAGCTGCCCCAAACTTCAACATATATCAGTCCTAAAGCAGCCTTAAGGACACATATCTCTCAGAAAGAAACAATATTCATAATCACTCTTTTATATAGTTGTTTTACCTTCTTTTACAGCAGTCCCAAAGGTTCACCAATTCGTGGATCTAGCAGTGGTTCTTACCACTCTCCTTCACAGCTTTATCTCTTCTTTGTTGGCAGATTTCAAACGTTTCCTTTGGGGTACTTAGTCAAGTATTTCAATTCCAAGCATTGCATCTTGTACAGCTTGGCATAGTTGGTTAGTCTGTCTTGTTTTCCTGCTTTTTTTTTATCTAGATTAATCTACAAACAATAGTGGTTTTACCACTACTCCCTAACATAGATAAGGCTAACCTACAATCTAAAGTAGTTCTCTAAAGTAGTAGTCTTCTAACAATTATTTTCTAACTTAGTGTTAGAAATTATGATCCAAAACATGTTTTTAGTTTTAGTTTAGTAAACTTTGTTGTAAAAAGATACCTAGACACTCACGTGATTATGTGAGGTGTCCTTAGTTAGTTTTAGATAACGGTTTTATAGTTATTTCTTTTTGGGTTATTTAAACCCATATCGCATGAGGTTGAGGTGTTCTTAGCCCTCATGTTTGTTATGTAACTCTTTTTCCTCCACATTAATAAAATTACGTGTCTGTCTGAGGACACTTTGTCAAAGTGGTATCAGAGCGACGGTTAGGGTTGGTTCGGTTTGGTTGGAAGATGTTGAAGGTTGAAGTTAGCATCTCCTGGTGAAGAACGTGGAGGAATTCTTGGTGGAATCTTTTCAAGATTTTAGAATTGCGAAATTATTATTGTAAGTTATTATTTCCTGTTCTTATTGGGCTAAATAAAGATTTATTGGGTTAATTAAAGATTGTGTGGGAAATTGAATTATTTTTATCTTTTGAAGATTTTCTGGAGAAGAACTCGTAGTAATTTTTCTTTTGAAGTTTTCTGGAGAAGAAGGTTGTGTGAAAACGAATTGTTTTTACATTTATTGAAGAAGAAGTTTTATAGGGTGTTTTTTTTATTGAATGAAGAAAGAGAGCAGTATTTAAAAACACTTCATAGAAATCGATTTAATCTATTATTTGCTGAGCCTTTAAAACTATTCGATCAAGTATGGAGAGTCTGATTATTTCTAGGCCTACCATGGGCCATTGAGCCGCTCAGTTTTGTATGCCATTTGAAGAAATTTATAAGGAATTTTTTTTATCATTGTTTCATCGTGTTTGTGCTGAGAGAGACACAAAGTTGCATGCTGCTCTTCACAAGGGGTCACACTGCTCTTCGAATCGCTGGGTGCTACTCACTGCTCTAACGCAAACGCAGGCTGCTCCAACATTGAAAAGAGAGCAGAGGAACACTGCTCCAACAACAACGCAGAAAGAATAACGTTGCTCATTTGAAGTATAAAACATTGCTCATCGGTGTCGAAGAACCACGCAAAGAGCCGAGCGAGATTCACCTGCTCGCTGAAACGTTGCTCTTGAAGAGAGAAAGACACGCATCACGCTACCACGAGATAAAGATCGAAAATCGCTGAACACATTCACTTTGTTGAGAAAGAGCTGTCATCTGTTAACGCACCACACAGAGTCTGAACACAAGAGCTGAGAGCTGAACGCACCACACAGAGCCTGAACACGCTGAACACACGAGCTGAGAGCTGAAAACGAAGACGGGTACACGCTGCCACTAAAGTCGCGTTGAACCAATGCTGAGAACGCTTTCATTGAAAAGAGAGCCACAAAAGAGAGATAGTCGACCGTCACCTGCCCTGCTAAGAGAGAGAGAGCTGCTCGTTGAAACGAAGACGGTGTAGCTGCGAGAGCCCGTCAGGGTTCAGACGTCTGCATCTCGAGTACATTTCGTGCTATTCTGCTTGAGCGGGTTTCAGGTGCTCATTGGTATTCTTTAAATTTGAGTGGAGAGGTTTTTTATATTTTATTTTTTGTGAGGATTTTTTGGAGATATAAGAAGTTTTAATTTGTAAAAATCAATTGTTTTATATCTTTGGAAAAAAAAAAGGAGTTATAAGAAGTTTTAGATCTTTTTTAAAGGGAGTTATAAGAAGTTTTAAAAAAAAAAACTAAGCAGTTGTGCATTTGATCCTCACATTGTAAAAACTGATTATTCAAGAATTGATTAGAGCACAATAAAGCTTAGTCAATTTCTTTTTACAAGACTATAAGAGGGTCAAGGCCAAGCCCCTATAGTTCTCTTATTTTGCGGTGTCTGGATTCGATGCATGGTTTCTCTTTATGGTGGTTTTTTGGTGATGGTGCAGTGCTTGAAATTCTTTTAATATTTGGATGAAATAAGGTGATATGTTATTGGAGTTATAAGTGGTTTCTCTTTATGGTGGTTTTTTGGTGATGGTGCAGTGCTTGAAATTCTTTTAATATTTGGATGAAATAAGGTGATATGTTATTGGAGTTATAAGTTATTTTATTGCTTCTCTGAAGTTAAAAGTTTATTTTTACTTCTTTGGAGATATAACGTGTTTTAAATTTTCTCATACATATTTTTTGGTCATTTGTTTGTTTAATTTTTGGAAGGGTCCAAAAATTATAAAGCTTGGAGTCGTCATATTCAAAGCATTTTAATTTATAATGAGTTGTGGAAGGATATTTGTAATGCACAACCGACCAAACCTACTAATGCTGGTCAATTAGCTAAGTGGGAACTTAAAGATGAGAAAGCCTTAGCACTTATTCAGAGTATTGTTTCTGATGATGTTTATGTTCACATTGAAAAATCTGCTTCTGCTTGGTCAGCTTGGAAAACTCTTAAATATTTGTTTGATTCAAAACCGGAAGCCAGGAAAATTGATCTTCAATTAAAGTTATTTCAACAGAAATTGACTCAGGGTGGTGATGTTATGGAATACATTTCAAGATTGAAGAATATTAAACAGGAAATCACTAAAGCAGGTTTTGTTAAAATTGAAGATAGTCTAATGGTCACAATTATGATTAATGGTCTTCCTGAATCATACAAACATTTTTTGGAGACTTTACAACTTACAGATAAATTGGATAACATTACTTTTGAGAAGTTTAGTGAGTTACTAGCAATCCATGACAAAACTCTTGGTAAATCAAAACAATCAGGAGAAGATGTATTGGTTGCTAGTACAAGTAAATTCAAAAGTAATGATCAGAAAGGAAATGAAAATCCAAGAAATGCTTTTCAATATTCAAATCGAGGTCGTGGTCAAGGTCGTGGCAGAGGAAGAGGCCAAGGAAGAGATCAAGGAAGAGGCAGAGGTAGAGATGATATGACTTGGAATAAGGTTACTTCAAAAGAAGGGACAGGTACTCAACATACACAATTCAGTGGCAGAGGAAGAGGTAAAAAACAGGTAACTTGCTTTCGATGTAATAAAATTGGACATTATGCCTCCGATTGCAAAGTTTCTTTTGATAAGATTGTAAAGGAGAAAGAGTCTTCATCAACACATTATGCATATGCAGAGAATAGTGAGGATTGTGATTATGTTTTTACAGCAGTTCAGCAATCAGAAGAAGCATGCTTAGTTCAATCAACTTACTCTTTCAGCATTGATTTTGAAGATGCATGGATTATGGATACATGAGCCACTCAAAATATGACATACAGGAGAGATTTCTTTTGGAATTATCAGGATTGCCATTTGAATTCAATTTTTTTAGTAGATGATACTCCACATATACCACAGGGAAAAGGATCAGTTAAGGTATTTTTACCAGGAATTCGTGAAAGATTGATTTCTAATGTTTGGTTTGTTCCCACTTTTAAGAAACATTTGTTGTCTTTGGTTTACATTCGTCAGCTAGGACATCAAATTGTGATGGATGATGGAATAATTAAAATCAATTCAGTTAAAGATGGCTACAAAACAGTGATGACAGGTTATGAGGATGGAAGACTTCTTAGAATGAAGGGCACAGTCATTCCAAGAATGAGGGAATTTGCAGGTTCAGTTGAGGTTGGTATTACACCCATGAGATTCTGGCACATTCATTTTGGTCATTTGAATGAAGATAGCCTTGTTCAACTTCAACAACGAGGAATGGTAAAGGGGTTACCTACTTTTTGGAAGGAAAATGCAAGATGTCAAGATTGTATTTTTGGAAAACAAAGAAGATTACTATTATCAGATCCATGGTAGCTGGGCTACCATGGTTGTAGAGCAGTTATTTGCATATTTTTGAGCTTTGCCTTTGCACTTTTTCAGTGAGATCAATTGTGATGAGCAGTGTTATTTGTGATCACTTACACATCAGAGCAACCTTATATCAGACTTGCAGTAAACCTTATGCCAAGGCTGAGCCTTAAGACCTCGGATTTGATGACCGATATGACCTTTTATTCCATACAGATGCAGTGCAGTGATTAGAGCTTCAGCAGCAATGTTCTCAATGGTTACAGTTGGTCCAGATTACAGATACAGGTATATGACCCAGCAGGTATATGATGTGCATTGGTATTATTATCTTGTTGTTTTGGTCATTTTGATAGCTTGACTTGGCATCTAGTGATTATGATCTGGCAGTATATCTATATAGAATGAAATTGGTTGTTATTGAATATCTAAATGATTGTATTACTGACAATTAGAAGCTCTTGTTTTATACTCATTGGTTTTACCCTCTTAGAGTGTGAACATGATCATTCCCGCCTTTATGGCTTGCTAGCTTAGGTATCACCATTCACTTTCTCCATCCATCCGTTGTCTTCCCCACCTTATTGGTTGTTACCCTGACTTACACCTCAGCCTTTGATATGGAGGACTTCCCCATTCTTGCCTCTATGCAGCCCTAGGGCTACCATCCAATTATTCAAGATGCAAGATTTACCTACCATTCACCAAGCAAACCTTGAAAAATGTAAAAAACTACTTGAGCATGAGTTATTCAAATTATTCTAGCATCCACAAAGCATTAGCAAGACAAGAAAGCATCCAAATTCATCCAAGAGCAAGAAAATCTTCCCTCTCAAAAGGTGCGCATCACTCATAAGGCCCTTCTAGGGTAAAAAAGTAACATAAGTGTTTTGTCCCATAAGTTGTGATTTGAAAATGAAGTGAAGAGATATTATTTATATGATCTCACACTTACTTTTACAAAAAAAAGGGCCAACATGCCTTTAAAATGTCAATTTAAAATTATAACATGAAATAATATAAAATAATCAAATATGTGGGTAACTTGGGGCATTTTCCCCAGAGTTTACCCAAAAATGACTAAAATAGCTAAAAATGAGCAAAATACTCCAAACTGAAGGATGGAGTAGGTAGGGGGGGATGTCATACCCCATCTAACCCCAACGGTGCTAATAATCCCTCAACGCCCCCCCCCCAGAACAAGCAGTACGGCTTAGTGAAGGAGATGACGTCATCAATAGAAGTGGCCCAAGGAGAGAGGGCGCTAGGCTGCAGAGGGACCAGGAAGGTGTCTGAGGTGACCTAGAAGGGAGGAAAAAGCCTCACAATTGAGAGAAATGTCATCGTCATAATGAAACAGGTGGAGGGTCATGTGACCCAGTGACCCACCCCTAGGAGCCTTGGACACCAACCTCGGGACTACAATCCCTTTAAAGAGGCGGTCAACAGTGCCACTAAGCCATAGTACTCCGCAGGGAAGGACCAAAGGGTCGGATCATGACCACCACTGAACAAATGTTGGATAATACCCCTCATGGTCCGAAAAATAAAATAAAAATGACCCTTTCCCCCTCGGCACATAACTGAAGGTGCACTGGTACGGGTACCACGTAACACTGCATTTTGTATCTCTTGTTTCAGTCAGTCATCCTAAAAAACTTCTAAAAAATTACTTCCATCTTAACATCTAAGACCAAAACCCTTAGTAACATTTCTTAGGGTGTACCCCCCTTGGCTTTGTTAGGAGTTTGCTGAAATGGAGGAAACAAGATCAGGTGACAGCACTTGACTCGAGACTTGCTCCCAAGGAAACACCTAGTGGCTTGAATATTTCTGCCACATTCCCCCTAAGGTGTGCTTCCGGCGGCAACATACCCAACCCTTGTTTTAGGTTCCAAAACCTTGACCACAAGATCAAGGAATGTTCCCTTATGCCTAAACCTATTACCCCACAACCCCAAGCTCCACCAGCCACCTAGGCTACCTCTAAAACAAAGGGAAAATGGACACAAGTGGAATAAACATAAATAAGGAAATGAAAAGCACTAGAAATATTGTTTTTTCTATTTTTAGCAACTTTATTAACACTAAGTCATTTTTTTAGTCCCCTTGTGTGAGAAAAATATTTTTTATTAGTTTATTTTAAGGCTAAATTGATAGAGTTGAAAGCTCATTATAGATATTATTATGTAATGCAAGGCAATGAATTTGACAAAGTTACCTCTCTAAATAACTTGTTTAGTGTTGACGCAGCGTCTATCGACAGGGGTTCACTTCGCACTGTCGCCAACAAACACCAACCTAAACTCCCTTACACACCGGCCCGGAAAGGTGTAACCCTTTCCAGCAACACCCGCAGAGCGAATGAAGTCTAACCCGAGATGGATAAGGGGGCTGCAGGAACCAAGTTTCCGCAGTGGAGTTGAGGACATACATCAAACACACATTACTATCGCAGAAACCAGAGATTATATTCTTCGCATTATACTACCAATTCATCATTCGCATATTCAACCATTCGTAGATTCAACATATAATAGTTATTCGCAACAACATAATCAACATAATCATCAAACATGTTGCAAACATTCGCATTCATCATCTAACAGAAACAAAGACAAAGATAGAACCATAATCGAACATCCTCATGCATTCATTAAAACCTGCGGAATGACCTTTGCAAAAACAGTCAATACATCACATCGCGGATACAAAACGGATCAAAACTGGATCAAAACGATCGATGGAATGATGGATCACTTCATTGCCCTTAGGCTTACAATCCTATTCTTATTTATATGCTACTATGTGGTTACAAAACGGTCCACATGACCAATTCTAACTAATTCTAACTAATCTTGTGCTTCCTCGTTCTCCGCAATTGGTCATTCTTTTGCGGATTATCCCTTTCGCAACTGTCAGCTTCCACACTTCATGCGAACTGATCCCGTGCCAACATTTAGCATTGTGTGTTCGTATCAAATATGATCTCAAATGAGAAAAAAAATATTCAAGGGAAGGACAAAATATAACCAAAAATCATCTCAAATGTTTGTTAAAACTTCTAGTACCATTGGAGAACTGATTTTAACCAAATGAACAATAACTCTTCCCCACAAGTGCAAACAATATGCTGAAATGAGCTTGAAAGATAACCAACGTATCAAAGGGAAAGTATAGTAAAGGACACATCCCTTGCACTCTATGCATCCTAGGGATAGGGGACAGATTGAGGACATCCCCAACTACCCCCAAAACACAACTGTTGACTTGGGCATTCCTTGATTCATCCCTTGTCCAAAAGCAATGTACCAAGGATGTCACCTGTCAAAGAGGATATCAAAAGTATTGTTGCAAATATCTATGATTTCACCAGATATTTCCAATTTCTCTTGAATTTTTCGGGTAGTTGATTTGTCTCATATTTTCAGATCTTTTTTCAGGTCCAAGTTTATTCTTGCCGATATTTCCCCCAATATTATAATTTTCTTTATAAATGCTCAGCAATATATTCTCCAAAACAATATTTGCAGCATGGTATGACAAGGCATCCCTTGAACCCCATGGGAGACATACAAGCATCCCCTCAGAGGGAGGGGGTAAAAAGTAAAAAAATATGTAATATGTAATATAATGCAAATATAACATATATAATCTAATATATGTGAACTATAATATACTTATATATCAATGCAGACTGTAGTATAGAATATAGCTATGCAATATAATTCTCTTTGGTTATATAACATAACATGTAACATTGCTTCTTATACAAACTCAAATTGTATTTTTATATTTCCTATATTCTTTTATACTTCGCCAAGGAAATCCCATATATCACAAACCCTGGTGTCCCTTGAAGTTTGGATTCTCAGAACATGTTCCTCCATACTCAAAACACTATGAAACATAGAATTTAACTAAAACAAGATAGATAGGTGGAGAAAAGGAATGCTTCAATTGAGAGAAGAGATTGTCTCCTGTAACAAATGGGTATACCTTAACCAAGAGAAAATAATCATATCCACTATATATAAGCCTTTCTATCAAGAGAAGAATTGAATTCCTCTATATCTCTTCATTAACACCTTAAGTAACCTTTCACTTCTTGGCAATTGCCAAACATACAAATATAACGTCTACATCAATGTGGCTCTAGGGTTTAATAAAAGTAAGGTTATTTTGTTTAGGCTTGTAGTTTCTTCTCCAAATTTTCCCTCCCCTTCATGATTCTTATAGGTTTTACTTGGCCTATTACAATTGTGGTTATTTTTTTTAGGTTCGTAGTTTCTTTTCCAAATTTGCCCTCTCCCTTACCAATTCTTATAGGTTTCACATGGCCCATAACAAGTGTGGTATACAATATTTTAGTAGTTTCTAAAAAACAACCTATCTCAAATCTAGGTTTCCACTTTTGAGGCACAACCAACTTTTAGTACAATATTCCTATTAATCAATAGATTTGTGTCATTTTCTCAAGTTTTAAGTTATATTTTGACCAGTTATAGTCTTGTGCAAAAATGAGAAGCTAAACACAAATATGTGCTCATCACTAGCAAGCTGGTCTTGTTTTTAAGTAAACCAAGAGAGAAAACTTCATATAGAACTATTGAAATTGAATTTGTAAAAAAAACATAGCCTTCTAAAAGTTTGATTAAAAAAATCTAAAATAATTGCTTTAGAGTTGTACATACCTTCCATTGGAGGAAAATTCTATTGATGTGATAATTGCACCAAAGTGAGCTCTTTTAATAGAATGTTGCACTTGCATTTTTTGCACATCAATTATAGAGATATCTCCCTTAGTGCTTCCTCTGTGAATAACACAAGATTTTAAAAAGTGTGCCAATATTATAAGTACATCCATTTACTACGTACATATGGAACTGTTTTTTAGCATCATGATGAATTTTCTTGTAATAATATCAAAGGAAAAAAGTTTTAAATAAAATTTCACCACAATACTTTTAAAGTTTTCCAAAATGAAAGTAATATGTTTCATTTTATCCTAGAACATCAAAATATAAATCATAAAAGGTAGCATTCAAGTTTGGTGACATCGGAAAAAAAGAAGAAAAATAATACATATGACAACTATTTTCAGAAAACAAAACTATCTCCTTTGGAATGAAAAAATAACATTTTTCCCAAATGGGATGATAGTACAAGACAGATCTAGTCACCTTCCTCTTGTGTTCTTGTCCAAAAGATAAGCATGTTTAATACAATTATACCATGTTGCACAAGTTTTTGGAATGTGGGTACAGGTGTTTGATACAATTAGAAGCTTCACCCACATTTGCAGGATAGGGCAAATTGGGCACCGAAATATTAACAATCAAAAAATATTTTTCAAAAAATAAAATATATAACAAAGGACCAAACAACAAGCTGTAGCATAACAGCATAGAAAACCATGCTAATGATAAAGAATATTGACACATTATTCTTCACTTGTTAATGAGCATAACAGCTTGGGTTTTCAACTTCATAATCTTATTGGTACTCACTAACTGTTTGCCCTTTTGCAGGTTGGAGAAAATTGATCTTCAAGGGTGCCTCGGGTTGGATATTTGGAGAATTTGCTTGTAAATTCATCACCAAAAGGATCCAACACAAGGCCAAGCATTGCTAGGGAATGGACAATGACTCAAGGCACCGAGTCAGCATTCTACACCATTTTTCTTTGTTGAGTTTTGTTCTTCCTCCACTAGTCAAATCACACTTTTATCTTTTACTGGTTTCAATCAGTAGATATTGGTAGTCTGTTGCTAGATTGAACTAAAGATTGTACCCTATGCATGTTGATTTTTGGGCAGCACCGAGAGCCATTCTTCAGTAGATTGGCATCAGCCTGAGACTGAGGACCTATTCGGGGACTAGGATGTTGATCTACTTGATCAACATGAATAAACTGTTGTTGTAAATGTAACTTTGGAAGATATTCAATTGTATTTTATTATATTATTATTATACTTTTATTGTACCTCCGTCGGAGATGTTTTTCCTCCGTTCGGGGATGTCATTATTATGTTTGGTCATGCAAGATTATTGAGGTAAAACATCCATTGTAAGTCGGGGCAATAGCACCCCAAAAGATAAATGTAAATTGTATTATTGAGTCTCCCTAGGACAGGTCGGCCCAGTCAAGTTAGTGAGGTCAGCCCCATTAGGAAACAGGTCACCCACACATAAAGTATTAATAGAGAGGCTTGCTCTCTCATTTGGACACACCACTCACTCAAGCAAGTTTGCATAAGGAGAGAGAGAAGACAAGTTCACTGGAGAAGAAAGAGAGAGAGCTGCAGAAGACATCTTACATTTTGGTTTTCTATCTTGCTTGATATTGTACTAGTGACAAATCTATTTCTGAGGAAGTTGCAGGGTTTTCTCCTTTATGATTTCCCTGAGGAAAATTATTGTGTCTCTTGTGTTTTGTTGTGCTTGTCTTTCTTTCAGTTAAAGATCTAATTAAATTGAATTAAAGTGCAAACTCTAACATAAACCTATCTTATGAAGATTCTAGAAGACAAGTTTGACCATTGAAAGTGTGAAGATTCGAAGAAGACCAATGTATAGTACTTATGACAAGTTATAAAGTTGAGTCTAGGAGACTCAAGTCAGAAGCAATTGGAAGAGAGCTTATCTCTTGGCACGTGTGGATCATTTGAAAACTTGAGGGTTCCTTATGAAGGAAAGAAAGGCAATATATCTCTTCTATGTCATGTATGGACCATATCCATTACAAGAAGACATAACAACTTGATAAAAGGTGATGTAAATCTTGTGCCCATGAAGAAAGGGTCATAAAGACCTAGCGCCCACCTAAGAAGAGCTCGTGAACACCTAGCGCCCAAGTCAATTGAAGAATGAAAGAAGAAAAGTCCCTTATTTATGACGATGTACCTTGATTTGGTACGTATGGGCCATAAAGACCAAGAGAAGGGTCCGAGATGACTTGGTTAAGGGTTTATGGTCTAAGTCACCTGGTTCGAATTCGTGTTCGAGTTCGGCGACTTTGAAGTTCGTCAAAAATTCGACAATGAAAATTTTAGTGATAGAATTCGGCATTAAATTCAACACTATAAAATTTTAAAATATATATATATACATGAAATTAATCCTCACTGTAAAAGAGATATTAATCCCAAATACCTCTTTTTATACCTCTTTTAATATATATATATATGAAATTTAAACTATAAATTATAAATTTCATATAGTGAGGTTACTATAAAAAAAAGGTATTAAATTATAAATTAAAAAAGAAACACGTATCGGATAACCCATCAGATAAAAGTAACCAGACTTTCCCGATAAGATGTGGAATGCCCCTAAGCCAGTAATCTCCGGCGGGCGGGAAAGGATCCCAACCCTTAGTGCTTGCATGGATGGACGAGCACGAGCATCACCGTTTGAAGGTGGGCGGGAAAGGATCTCAGCCCCTAGTGCTTGCATGGATGGATGGGCATCATCATTCGATGGCAAGGAGGTCTCGAGCGACGAGTTCGATGGCACGTCGACAAACCCTATTGCACAGTGTAGACGGCGTCGAGTGAAGAATAAGTTTGATGGAAAGCTCTGTTGTAGACGACGTCAGGCGAAGCAGACTCGCGCGTGGGTGAATTAGCGACAGCAAGGCGGCTGTGGGCACGTGGGTGAATTAGCGACATCAAGGCGGTTGCAGGCATGTGGGCGAATTTCCATCAAAATCCGACGAACTTAAACCATTATATTCGTCGTTCGATAAAATGCGGCAAATTTCGATTTTCAAGCTTAAAATACGACGAATGCGGTGACTTGGGTTATGGTCATGGAACCCTAATGCAAGACCAAGAGCCCACTTGTAAGAACCAAAGGTCCAAGATAAAAGTCAAATTCTTTTGTGAAGGGTTAAAAAGTACAAATAAAATAGTTGGGGTTATGGAACCTCATTAAAGGACCTGTTGCCGCCAGAACACGCACCCGGGGGTTATCGCAGCAGAAATCTTCAAGTTGCTTAGGTGCGTTCCTTGGGTGGCAAGTCTCGAGTCAAGTACTGTCACTTGATCTTGACTCCTTCGTTTAGGCAGAACTCCTAACGAAGCCAAGGGGGGTAGTCCCTATGAGTTACTAAGGCTGATTAAGCTTTAGGTTTATGATCGGTTAGTTTTTTAGGAGTTTTGAATAAGATATATCGTGGGGTACAAGGAGTAATGTCCGGAAGTTAACTAAAGGTGGGTCCTCACGAAGACGTGTGGGATGGAATGGAGTCTCGAGGGCAGTGTTCAACACTACACCAACAAGGGTGTAGCCTAACTGTGCCCTGAGGTCGCCTCCCAGTGGTTCCTACTTCTCCTGAGAAATTTCCCCACATAGTGATTAAGGTCTGAGTGCCGAAATTTCACTATGTTTAGGGTAGTTAATTTTATTAGTATGAGTTTTTATTAGATGTGAAGAATTAAGGAGTATTTGCAACTCTTTCTGATTTCCCATGGGCCCAGGCAAATGCCCGCAAGGGGAAAGAGCATACTTTGAGTTGGAACTAAATGTTTATTCTGTTCGATTGCAAAAGGTAAATAACTGAAATAAAGTGTTATACTAATTGCTACAGGCAATGAGTCTCTTTTTTTATCATCCAATCACATACTCAGGCAAAGCCCTTTATGTGACAGTGAGAACATACTTCGGGAAAGCAATGCCAAGTTCGTTTACCAAAAGTAAAGATTGAAAGTAAGTTGTTGGACTAATTACTACACCACGAATATCTTTTCCCTTTCGGTACTTCGGTAGAGCGTGGTGGGTTAGTATTGATTTTCTTGGCAAAAATACTTTAAATAATGAAATCTACTTGATATGCAAAAGTATATTGACTATAACAATAAGAATTTAAATGCTCCTACGTCCTGAGTGAGTTTGAAGGCCGATATTTGGATCGGACACTTCAAACGTTAAGTTTTAACTCTAGATTGGTTTATTTAAACATGAAATAAAAGATGTTAGAAAAATTCATGCCATAAAAAAAATTGTGAATCCCCCCAGGGGGGATGGGGTGTGGGTGCTGGGTAGCCCACTTGCTCTTCTTTTTACTCGCTTATTACAATATAGAAATGCTTGTGATCCCTTGTAGAATGGGATCACTAAGCTTACAATACTTGGAAAAAATAAGTTTATTGAACAAGAGAGGTCCCGGGATGCCCTGGATGGCCAAAACTTCAAAAATTCGCCAAAGTTTATCTCTCTTTTTCTTTCAACCTTCTAAAAAACAGCAAGTTATTAGTTCCAAAAAGTGCCCAAAAACACTTTCAAAGTGTTTTTGGACAACCAAAAAAAAATTCGAAAACTTTTCTAAGTATGAAATGCAAAAATTGAACACAAGAAAAGGATCTTTCTTGTGGATCTTGACTTGCCTTTTGGGACAACCAATGAAACACTTTTAAATTTGCTCGATATAATCTTATAATACCCAAGACAGAAGCTAATCTAACAAGCCTTTAAATCTACCAATGATTGACTTGTACAAGAAAAACTTTTTGAAGCTAGATCTAGTTCAAATAAATAATTTAAATCTTTTGAAGCAATCTAGATCTAAGCATGTAAAACTTATAAATCAGATCTGAAATATGATGTAATCCTATTTAGCAAACAGATCTAAGAAATAAGCTTAAGTAACCAAGGAGATTTTTCTTTAAAATTAAGAAGAGGGAGAAAGGAAGAAAACCAGATCCCTTTTGAACTTGGGCGATGGAGTTGTTCCGGTGGCGTTTGAGAGAGACTATGTCCTCTTCACAAAGAATTTGGAGAATGAAGCAAGCAAACTAGTTCCTCCATAAATCCAAATTGAAACACCTCTAAAAGAACCCCTTAAACTTGCCAAACAACTTGTCACATCCATTAATAAAACTTAAATCAAAGATGATAAGAGCATACATAAAAACTTTTAAGCATGCAAATTCCCTATCTTAAACATAAGTATTTTAAATGAGAAAATAAACTTCTTTACTCACCCCTATCGATTAATACTAATCCTTCCAAGGCTAATAACTGACAAGTAAATCAAATGCAAAAGAAACTCTACAGTTACCTCATAAACCACATAAGACAATGATCATCAAACTTGATCCAAAGACACCGTAATAGACCTCCAAAGCCTTTTATTCATCAAAAAAGATTCACACTGAAATTGTACATGAGAACATAGGTTCCACCATTTTCCCATCCTTGAAGTGATGGAGAGCCTCGCTTTATATAGCAAAATAGAGGAGGGGGGCGTATCCTTCACTTGGAGTTGAAGGCGAGTTCCAAGAGAAAAATGTGGATCTTGTTGGCATGGGATGAGAGGAGATGGCGCCACCTTTCTCATAAGAGATGTGCCCTCCTTTGGAAAAGTCACCTTCAAAATACAAGATGCCACCTCTCTTAACGCCTACCTTGGAAATGCCACATAATCCTCATGTGAAGAATGAGATGAGATGGCGCACTCACTAAGTGGATCAATTCACTTTCCATAATATTTGATCTTTTACCACATGCTTAATTTACCTTACTAAGTCGATTTTCACTTGGGAATGTTGCCAAATCATTTGGCACATGCCCATTAGCTTTTTTTTAATATATATTTTTTTAAACTTTGGTGCAATTTGCGCTTTTTTAGCAATTATTTGCCAATTTGATGCATCTTTAAGGAATAATGCTCCCAGAGACGACATAGTCACCCGGAACGTGGAGAAAGTGGGTCCTAGAGTAAAGATGACACTCTGAGCATCAAAACGAGCATCCCCACACCAAATTCCGCCTCTAGACCCCACTTTTATTACAATTTGAATTTTTCCATTTAAACCATTAAAAAATGACCTAAGTTTACAGAAAAAAATTATTTCTATCAGAATCGACTCAAACTCCTAGGGGACCTAGTGCATGTCCATACGACTTATTATTAATGACTAGCATGTCAAAATGCATAGACACTTAGGCTTTAATAACCTCCCAAGGTTTGACCGCCAAGGAAAATACCCCAGCTTTGGAGGTGTGAGTGAAAAACTCAGGAATTATAGGTCACTAAAGCGTAACGCATAATTCACAAGGCAAAAACACTCTAGAGTATCCCCTTGACAAACAAACCTAAGGTAGGCCAAGCCTTTTACAAAAATATCATGCTTAAACCAACTTATTACAATTCCCTCAAGGGGGTCTAAACATGCAATTTTTAGAAAAAATGACCAAAAATTGGCCTAATGGATCACGGAACACTGATGATGAACAATTTGATTGTTCAAGTCTTCGACGGTTCACTCGGGATCCACTAAGTGCAATTTAGTGGATAACAGGACCAAGAACCCACTAGCAAAGGACCAAAAGACCAAGATGAAAGTAAAAAGGTTAAAAGCGAAAATAAAATATTAAAACCCTAACTAAGTGTATCTTTTATTATTTGTTTATTCCTAAATCTATGGAAGAGATCTTCAAATGTGAAATATAAATAGAGAACACTCCTATTTGAACAACACACTTGTGCAATCTTCTCTAAGCTGTTTTTTGTGGGGTTCTATGGTGGTATCTTCTCTCTCTCTTCTTCGTGAAGTTTGATTTTTCTCCTTGAAGGCAGCCACAACATTTGAAGTTTGATCTACTTCCATCCAATCCCTGTTAGGGCCTTCTTCACCCCACCTGAATTCTGTTTAAGGACTGGTTCAAGTCCCGGTAGCCCTGTTAGGGCTCCTCCAGCTCACGGCAACCCTGTTAAGGCCCTTCTTTTGCTGCTCGAGCCCTGCTAGGACTGGTTCCAGGTCACCCAAGCCCTGCTAAGGATGGTTCCAGGCACCCGAACCCTGTTAGGACCTGCTACAGTCCACCGGCAGCCCTGTTAGGGCCTGCTACAGTCCACCTGCAACCCAGTTAGGGCAACTGAGCCTTGCAAGGGCCTACACCAGCATGTTGTGACATTCAGCTGCCCTATTAGGGCCTCTACTCAACACCCGAGGTCTTGTTTCAGGCATCTGAAGATTCTGAGAGTTTAAACAGTGATCAGCAGGATCAGATCTGATCAACGGCAGTCAACAGTAGCATTCCTTTTGGTCGATGCAGTCTCAAGGTTTTTCATTTCAGTCAAGGCATACTTTAATACAGTCAACCAAGCTTCTGTAGATGCATCTCAGTCAACAAGAAGATCTATGAGGATTTGATAGTCATCCCTAACCTCAAATTGATCAACATTGGTATATCTCAGTCAATGGTAGCTTCACCTTAGTCTACTGTTTGGTCAACGACAACCTTGAAATCAACAGAAGTCAACAGCATTCCAAATTTTGGTCAAAGGTAGTCTTTGTTCAGTTGATTACAGAAGTCAGGATTTGAGTTGGTTTAATTGATGACAGCAGTCCAGGATTGTTTAATGTTCAGGTAGCACTTTACTTATCTTTTCTTCTTGTTGAACATTGGACTGCTACAGAGTTTCTTGAAGCTCAGAGATTACATCTAATATGCTTCAGTACAGATCTATCATGGCACTGTGTGAAGAAAAGATAAAGGTACACACATGTACAACTAGCCTAGGGCTTTGCAATCATCCCTTGATGTGATATCCAGTCCTAGCATGGCAATGATGGTGACAGTACTTCTGTAGAGTACTAGAATTGATGCTACAGCTACATGCCCTACATGAAAAGATAAGTACTTAGTCTCTCTGTTTATGTATAGCCTCATGTGTTAAGGGTTTGATGCTTATTATCATTTGATGTATACTTGTTCTTCCTGAATCTATCGTAAGAAAAGTTGCTAGGTTTTTCCCCTCTGAAGGAAAGAGGGTTTTCCCAGGGTAAATCATGGTGTCTACTGTGCATAATTATTGTGATGTGGTGTGTCTGCTTTCTGCCCTATTTTATTTACTGTTGAAACACATTAATGCCATACTACTCATAAGTAATTTAATGTGGTTGATACTTTCAAGTGTAATTATACAAAAGAAAATTTTAAAATTTACACTCATAATTACCAGTTTATGAAAGTAACTAAAAATTCAACAATGCACTCATATCTTAAATCTGAAACTTAGTCTCACTTGAATAACCTAGGGGAATAGGCACTGTCATCCCACACATCAAATCTTCAATCTGGTAGTTAATTTCTAGTATTTAGTGAATTTTATGCTTGCGGCTAGTGGCTGCTATAGTGGCTTGCCCTGCGGTCACACCCTTCATCAGCTCATTCCACATTCTAGCAGATGCTTTGCTGCTGCGCCTGTCGTATCCCCAGCTACCTCCGCTATCAACCTGCGTCTGCGCCCAGCTCACGGACCCGCAACCCTACTCCACGCACCCTGCAGCTCGACTCTTCCCCATCGGATGTTGCTGCTCCAACGCTCGAGCCCAATCTGCCTCTGCCAACTCTACCACGCCTTTGCATCCACTCTCACCCCCCCATGGCTGCTATTCACCACATCCGCCATTTTCACGGCCTTGCAACCCAATGTGTTGCCTGCTCCTCGATCGATCTGGTGCTAGCGGCTATCTACCACACTTGTAGAAATTCTCACATCTGCAATGTACCACGTTCTACCTCCACACAACTACAACACCCACGTGGACTATCACTCTCTTAGCTCGTGATCTCTGACACGGATCTGATCTACAGAGACAACACTCAGCCTTACGTTGACTGTACATTTTTTGCTGTAAATCTCTTCGTCAAATCGATTTCCCTCTGAGTTTAACGAAGCTCTGATACCATGTTCACTTATTAATGCCAGATCTGATCTTTGCTCTCAATAATTAGCAAATTATAAACATAAACACACTGGCGCTTTAACGAATTACAAAGCGGAATAAAACAGGAAATCATTCAACCATTTGACACATGAATTTACCCTGGAAAACCCCAATGGGGAAAATCCAAGAATCTGATGATTTTATTAAGATAAAATCCTGGGCTCTCATCCTGGGATAATAGCCCACTAAGGAATAATACAAATTAGCAAATAGCCTAGCCTCAAGATCTGTCATTTGATCTTGCTGGTTGTTACTCTCTCGTTGCACCTTGCTCCTTTCCTTTGACCCTGCCCCTGCACACTTGGAAGGAATTCCTTCTCCACCCACTCAATGAGATCTCACTCACTCATTCTATGTGTGTCTCATCCTCTCACATAGGCTACCTTTTATAGCCTTGAGATGAACCAAAACCCTATCTCCAGCGCCTGAGATTAGATCTCATTCTCTTGAGATCAATGGATGAGATTCACTTGATTAACTTAAGTCATTAGTGGATAAGACTTAGGCACTCTACTTAATTAATCCCTCAATTAACCTAAAAAGGCATTCACTTTAATAGTTCACTTAATTAAAGTGAATCTCCTAAGTTTGAGAGGTATTAATGACGACTTCCACCAGTTAGACATAAAATCCTAGTGGAAGTACCTATTCGATGCTACAAACATCAACAGACTTGGGGTACATCATCTCTTCCTAAGTGGAAAAACCCCCAAAACATCAAAGTTTGGAAGATGTTGAGCTAAATATTGATCTTGAGAGATTGCTTAGGAAAGTCACATATCTTGTACCCCTCGTTGAGCTACTCAAATTTCCATCACAAAAGGAAAAAGTCCTAAAGTTTTGTGAAAGCGCTTTTGGACATAAGCCAAAGACTCCACCTGTTGTGTTGCAAAGTTCAGTTGAAAGCGAACCAAAAGAAGAAGCAAACAATTCTCCTCCTATCATTCTACAAAACGCAATTTATGAAGGAGGGAATGGGGGGCATCAACCATTTTACATCACCTTAGCTATCCAAGGGATGACGTTACACAACTGCATGTTGGATTAAGGAGCTTCCATGAATATCATGCCATTAAAAGGCATGCAAGCTCTAGGGATAGAAGTAACAAGGACATATGGAAATGTATGTGGAATTGATTCTAGAAAAATCAAGGTCCATGGCTTGATAAAGAACCTTAGGGATGTCTTTATTGCTTGTCCAAATATCTTAACATTGATGGATGTGGTGGCAATTGATCTTCCAACTGTCTATGGCATGCTCCTATGTCGAAAGTGGCTTGTGGGACTAGGAGTGCACATACAAATGGACTTATCATATGCCTCTATTCCCAATTCTGAGGGAAAGATGCTAAGGATTTATAAGGAACAATTTTATGATTGCCATCTTGAGTATATTGATGGAGGGTTGAACAAAACTTTTGGTTCTAAAGAAATTGAAACATAAAGGTTGTTCATGGTGATGGGTCCCCAAGAAGATTCTATTCTTGAGGTAACCAGGAGTAAAGATAAAGGAAAGGCCCTCATACATTCCTTAGCTTCCACAATCTACAAATTTGGATCTTCCAGTGAACATGGTCTTGTTGATAGGAGTTTGCATGTCCTTATTTTATTAGTGAAACTCTTCTCCCAAGGGAGAAACCTAGTGAAATTCACAATGATATTGCACAACCACCATCTGAAGATAATCATGGTAAATTAATTTTGAGTATCAGAGCCCCTCTTAGTCTAAGAAGGATTTTTCGTACCCCAGGAGAGATCATCAAAGACAAACTCCTCACCCAATCCTATGAGCGAACTACAAATAAGTTTACATCGGTCGACAAGAGAGACGAGGATTCCGATCTGAAAGAGATTCTAATTAGAATAGATGCTCTCCCATTGAATGGAGGTCCACCTAGATTTTCTCGAGATGTGCCTAAAAATTCTCAAACCCAAGATCGATCTCAGAAACCAACCCAGGATGATTATTATGATGTTGATGTAGACTGTTTTCAAAATAAAGAATGTATTCCCCAAACTATTAACAATAGACTTTATGGGGATACTGTCATGGTTCTTAATGATGCTTATAGATGTGTAGATCAGGTTTCAACCACACCAAGACTGTTAGATTTTGTAGCTCGGATAGGTACTTCTACATTGGCGATGTGTCTAGCATGTAGAAGTCGTCCAAAAGATACTCTCTAGACATTGACTTTATTTTATTAAGTCCTTTTATTGAGCCCATGCTATTGGAGGGCCCATGGTATTTGCTTATTGTAAAGTTATAAAAGGAGATCTAAGGAGAGGCATTCAACACAATTCTTCAGATCTAGAGTGCTCTTGCTTTTGAGAAAGGGGTTATTCTCAAGAGAAGCAAGCGAGAGATGTTGGGAGATAAAAGAAGTCTTGACTCTTGAGATTGTGAGAATCTCAAGCAAGAAGTCTTGGGTTAGTGATTAACCCAAGATGAGAGGTGTTTTATTATTCTAAGACAACGAAATTGCAGCGAGATAATCTTCAACAAAGGGAAAAAGACAAGTTGAACAGAACAGAGAAGGAAAAGTTGAGTCGTACAAATTTGAGGGAGGACATCCATATAGTCTGTATGGATTTGTGACTTTGTCTGTATGGTACGGGAAGTATTGAATTCTGTACAGTGCGGATTCTGTATAGATCACAGGGAGCTGTAGGATCGTACAGAGTGATTCCATACAGAATTGTACGGATCCATATGACATCTATACAATAGGTCCGTACAGTCGTACAGCCTGCTAGATTGCTGCTGGAATTGCTGAGGAAGACAAGGCAAGGGTTTTCGATGGATTGGAAGGGTGTTGATGCTCTTCATCAGTTGATTTCCAGAGCTAAGTTAAGCTAAACTTGTTGTTGTAATATCTGAATAAATCTCTCTTGTAGTAAAAGAATAATAAGGAAACACTTTGTTGGATTTTCCCCAGGTTGGGGTTTTCTAGGATAAATTACTTGTGTCAAATCTGATAATCTTCTGTGTGTATTTCTGCAACATATGAGTTAGAATTCTAGTGAGTTTACAATGATTATTTCAGCAGTTTATGATTGTTGGGCATAAAAATAATTGAATGTGTAAATCAGATCTGGAATTAGAGGAAAAACTAACAAAGACCTCTGGGTTGGTCCTTTTAGAATTGAAATTTTTTAAGGCAATTCATATTGCATTTTATATATGAGTGGATATCTTTTTAGCATCCCCATCTAAGAAGAATTCCTTAAAGCTTGGATTCCACATTTAACATAGTCCGAATTTTTTGTCTTTGTTAGTTTTAGGATTCAATTTTGAGATTTTGCTTGATTTAGATTTAGATTTTACTTGATAGCTTTGCTTTCACAATTTTGAGCATCTTTCGTTTTCCTATCATTTAGAATAAATTACATTTCTGCATTTAGTTAGAAAATTTTGAGCATTTTATTTATTTTCTATCATTTTATTATATATCTATTTCCGAGTACTTACGATCGGTCTATAAGAAGGGTATACTACTATACTTTAGTTATTGCAAGTGTTTTGTAGTTGATTATCACTGCAGAACAGAGATTCTATGGTTCTCAAGCACTCTCTGCCTCAGAGCACTTGTCCCCCATGGAGCCAGATGCTATACCACATTATGTAAGGCGTTGTTGAACCCTCATTTTTGTTGAGCAGATTAAGGCTGAGATTATTCTTTTGCCTGAGCAAAGCTGATTTTCTGAGCAGATTTATTCATGGTTGCTGAGATGTTATGTATTGATTTCCATTATGTTGCTTTGAGATGGTTCCATGCCATTATATTTGCAGTACCAGTTGCATGCCTTGGTGATTTTATTTACGGATTATATGGTCTATAGTGATAATTGTACTGGATGTTACTCATATTGCCTCCCCTCTGTGACCTCTTTCCTCTGTGACCTGTTCATTATGATGGCCTCCATGTACTCCCTTGGTGTCTTACTTCTGATGTGTGCAACAAAGTTTTATGATGTCTTATGTTTTTCTGCTTATAAATCCCTATGGATTGGCTATATGTCTCAGCTCTGATGTGTGCAACAAAGTTTTCTGATGTCTTATGTTTTTCTCCTTGTAAAGCCCTGTTATCACCTATTTTGTACAAATAGTTGAAACCTTATTGAGCTACCAGTGTTGGAACACACCAGTGTTCACTTCCAGAGTATCTGGGTTTCAGATTGCAGCAGTTAACCAATTTTGGCTAGCCAGTTTTTGTTTTCAGTCGATATGACCATGGCCCCATGGGTTTGTAATAAAGTGTGCTAGTAGGATTTTGACTGTCTCGGTCCCCCATGACTTGATTAAGCAACTAAGGTATTCTAGGGAGTTTTTTCCCTTGTCAATTATACTTTGCCTATAGCCGAGCTATAATTGATGAGGTTTTCTCCCGCTTCCTCCAAAGCTGGAATGCCCGATTTTGAAAATCTGAGCCGTGGGGGGTTATTAGAATCCAACTGATGTATATAAGCCTACTAGACACTATTAGAATAAGTGTCGGTCATGTCCTAGGTCCATAAAACCCTCAGAAAAAAATTTCGAAAAAATTTTACCGGGTCCGTCGAATTTGGGTTTTTAATTATTTTTAAATTTCATAAATTTCTCTATAGTTTAAATGGAAAAATATTAATTTGTAATATGTCAGTCGTCCAGGGTTCGAATTCAGTGATTGATGGCTCGTTTCATAAGCCAAAAATCACACATGACCTATGGACCAGCTAAACCCAAGTTTCAAATGTCATTTAGGCCTCGTAATTAATATTTTCTCTAAAAAGCCATTTACAAAGAAATTATTAATTAAATTAATAAATTTGAATATTTTGGAGAAATCTAAATCTCTCCAAAATAATCAAAAATGAATAAAGTAAAAGGCTAAATGACATGGCATCAATCATTAATGAAGATTCCAGTCAACTCCCAATGCTTTCAGTGAGTTATCCAGTCATCAGCAGAAGATCTTCAGTGATGAATTCGCCCACCTTCATGCAAATTCGTTTTTGGTGATGTGGAGGTTCATTTAATGGTTAAGTGAGAGTGTGATTAATGGAAGGTAGGCGCCTACCTATTTTTGAGGAAGCCTAAAGCTTGGCTCCCACTTAAACAATGAGTTAGCATTTACTTCAAGACACCAAGCTTCACCTACCAAGAGCTCACACTTTCCTTAGCTTGGAGTTCGAGTTTGCATGTGGCATTCACGTGTTGGTTGGTGATTATTCCAAGAATGGGATGGGGGGCGCCTTGCCTAGGTGGAGGCCACCTCCCCACCCCTATCTACTTGCATTAACTCTCAAACTTGAGTTTTGTCCATTAGTTATTGGTTGGAGCTCCACTCCAAGCCCTAGAATTGATTGGATTTGACTTTTTGACTATGTTATTGGCTCTCTTCTAAGCCAATTCGAATTAGGGTTTTAGCATTGAGTTTTGTTATATAAGAGAGGCCATTTGGGCCTTTCTCTTCATGGAGATTTTGAGCATGAACACTTTGCCAAAATATTGTTGTAATATCTGTTTAAAATTGAATAAAGTTTAGACTTTGGAGGTCCATGCTGGAGCAATTGGGATGTACTTCACACTATTGGTGATACCTCTTTCATTTTGTCAATTGATCATACAATTTCAATATTAGATGTATGTTTTAGCTTTGATTAAAAATATATCTTTCGGTTCTTGCATGTTTCATAACAAGATTTTTGCAGGGGTTTCCCAAGGTGGAGAAAGGCTTATTAAAGACTAAGTCATTCTTCATTTAACAGTGGTTATTGGCATCTAATCAATCTGTCTTGCAGGTCTGGTCTTTTCTTCACTTCAAGAGAAGAAACTTTCAAGTAGGAGTATTTAGCCTCTCCCTCCATCAACAAACTTCTCAAGCTTTCTTGGTTACTTAGCTTACCTCTTCAAGCCCATCCCCATTAGGTTAGTCTCATTCACCCATTCATATTGCCCTTTCTCTCATTTGTCCTTTCGTTTTGCCCTAGATCCACCTTCTTTGCCTCATTTTGTTTTGCCCCTTCAAGCTCTTATTACCTTTTCCATTTCTAGCTCCATCATCCTCCCTTCTCCTTGCCATTAGCTCCATTCGCTCCTCTCCCAAAAAGAGCCCTAAAACACACAAAAAAACAAAAACGAATTGTTATAGTTGATCATAGTTTCATTCTTAGTTTGCAAAGTTCATTGATTAGAGTTGGTTTGTTTAAAAAGAGTTATTTAGTTAGATCTCATGCATTGAAGGAGTAGTCATAAAAGCATCCTAGATCTCTTTTTTATACTTGTTTAGCTTGCATTTTTGAAGTCTAGTTTCCATTTTGAAAGATAGAGTATTTTCATAAAAAAAATTCCAAAAAAGTTTTACTTTAGATCTCTTTCCCATTGCATTCTAAGAGTTTGTTGTTCGCTGGTCCGTTTTCCCATAGTAATATTTTCAAACAAAAATCTCATATTTTTCATGTTTTAGGCTTTAAATTTTTATACTAGACTTAGTAGTTTTCATATCTTATTTGTTTTGATTAACAGAATAATGGGTCCTTGAAGTTGATCTTTGTTGTAGGTGCTTGAAGTTGATCTTTGTTGTAGGCTCTTAAGAGAAAGATCCAAGAAGAAGAGGAGCAGTAAACCAAAGGGAAGATCTAAGGCCAAAGAGGAGACGAAACTAAGTTGTAAAACCATGAAGACTTAAAACTCACTCTCCTTTGTAAAAAAGCTCTTAAAGAAGCTTCATATTATTTTTCTAGTTATTTGCTTCAAAGACCTTGCACGGATCCCATTCCCAAGGCAATTGTATAAGATTAATAAAAAATTTCAAGTGGAGGAGGCCTCCACTTTTTTGGTTTTCTTCCCCATTTGGGGAAGAGTGTTGTGATTGGTTAGATTAGATCTTTCATTTTCTGTTTTAGAGTAATCATTATTTTTCATTGTCTTCTATTTCCAAATTTTGACTAGAGTAAGCTAACTTTGGGATTGTATCCCAAAGGCCACATAGTTTTGTGGTAGTTTCTCGTTCCCCCGTTAGCATCTTTGCGGACATCCAGCTAGCTAGAAGGTTTTCAGGACTAGCGGTTCTTAGTGGTCAACCTTGTTCGGAGGAAGACCCCACCCTAGATTAAATTTGTTGGTAGAACACTAAGTTTTTTCTTTCATTTCGCAAGTAGCATGCTAGTTGTCTTTTACTTTATTTGAGCTATCACATGGTTTAATTCTACAAAGCTTCATAACTGCAATATATGCAACAAATTAGCACCCTTCAAGTATATGCAACAAATTAGCACCCTTCAAGTTATGCCACGATGGATGGAGTTATGATCGACCACTTTTCAGGAGATGCATTCACTGTCACCTTAGCGCACTCTCCTCTCTCTTTAGGCCTGCTCCTTGGGCCATGGGAGGCTTCCCCAATATGGTAGAAATAGACATGTAACAAGTGCAAGGAGAACAACCCTATCTTTACAAGAACTTCCCACTGTATTAGTAGACTAGTGCTTTAATGGAGTCAACAAGATATGCAACAAAACCCAATGAGTGAGAAAGTTTGGGAGAAAACTTGATGTTGAATAATTAAAAATGCAAATCATTTTTCTGCAATGAAAACCAACAAGATAAATTTGGAAGAAAACCCAAAATTGACCATAGAAATACTCTAAAAAATACCTCTCGGCAATCAACAACCCGAGGAGACTCAATCCCCCCTAGGGTACACCTCTCTTTACAAATGAATACTGCATTTTGGGGCTGATTTCACCTTCAAGTCTGCAATTTTCTATAGTAAGGACTGAACAGTTTGATTAGGCACTTCAAAACCCCCTTGGTCAACCTTGGATGGCTTGGAGATGAGCTAGGAACCTTTTGCAACCCTTAAGGTTTGATCTTCCTATCAAAATAGACCTGCAAAACACTTGTAATGGATGTGCAATACCTCTTAGGGAGTGACGTCACCCTCTGTCCCCTGTTTTAGGGCCCTTTTGAGCTACAAAAAACACTATGGATTTTTTTTACTTTTTATGGATTTTTCAACGGTATAATCACTTCAAAAATTAATAACAGCAGCAACAATTGCAAGCATAAATAAATAAAATAACTTCAATAGCAAAAAACAAATATTTTTGGATTTTCCACAAAATATTTTATTTTTAGGGTTTTTCCATAGTTTTGTTTTTTGTATTTTTTGCAATATTTAGTACAAGGAATTTGATAAAATGATTTTGGTGAAGATGAGGGAATAAGACCTAGGTCTTGCTCCTTTTGGGCACCAAGAAATCAAGGTTAATGTTCCTCCTAAGAATTGTCGATCCAATATTTGTATAAATTAGGGCAATGCCAAGAAACCCTGGGTTGTGTTAGCTTTGACTTAATTAGGGCAAAGAAAGATGCCAAGGCCCAACATAAGAGAGACCCTTCGAAAGGGATGTCTCACTTACAAGACTATACTATTGTGCATAAAACCCTAGGTTACTCTCACCTTGGATGCCTACGACAGTGCAAGACAAGAGACTCAGAGATCTTACCACAATTGAGGAAGAAAAGAGAAGGGAGTAGCCTCCCAAGAATCCTTTCACCTTAGACAAGCCTTGAAAGATAGTAGATAAGCCTCAAACATCAACTTCAACCTTGAAAAACCCTAGAACTCACCAAGGAAAGAGCGGTGCACCACTAGATATGCTCATGTACACAAGAAGAAAGAGAAAAAGTATATTATTTAATCTCATAATCTTGATTACAAATGAGAGGAGGATGTCTCATTTATATGAGAAAAGACTTGCCTTTTCAAAAAAGACAACTTTTCACTTCCGTATGACAAGAAAAAATCATGGACATTTGCGAGATTCCTTTTCCCTAGTC
Organism: Larix kaempferi; assembly: GCA_027924585.1. Classification (NCBI taxonomy): domain Eukaryota; kingdom Viridiplantae; phylum Streptophyta; class Pinopsida; order Pinales; family Pinaceae; genus Larix; species Larix kaempferi. Next base: position 7,633,092 of record BSBM01000437.1, read on the forward strand.
TTCGCTTGATTAGTAAATGTCACAGAGTTTCACTTCTCCCCTTATCTTGAGTCAATTAGTCATCCTTGACCAATCCTCAACTTGACTAGCCTAGTTGACTTTGTCCATCCACTTTACTCAAAAGAAGAATGATCCTTGTAATACTCTTAATGATAGTTTCGATGGTGGAATGAATATAAAACATTGATTTCATGCTATGTATTAATTTATACAATATTTCCTATGTTTGAGGCCATGTGATGAGTCACGTGTGTAATGTGAATATTGTAGCTCTAGTGCATTATCAATATATATCATTATGATTAGAGATGTTATTCCATCCTCCTAGAGGCTTTGGATGTGTCATTTCATCATTGGACAACATTGTCCAACTTTGACCAAAGTTGACTTTTCAACTTTTTGACTTGATCAACAGCACCAACCAGCAGTATGTGGTCATCTTGCACCATCATTCACCATACTTCAACATTTGGAAGCCAATTGGACAAATCCAAATATGATTTTCAGCAACTTTGGACTAATATGCTTTAATTTATGGAATTGTCTTAGTTTTCAATTAAAAAAGCCGAAGTCCTACTTTAATAAATTGGAGCAGCTTAATAATGGATATCGCAGATTGGTTTTGGGCATGATTTTGATTGGTATGGGACATTACAGCAATATGGAATTCATCCAAGACAATCCCAAGTGATTTAGCAAAGAATTCATGAAGATCTAATTAATTGGAATTAATTAATCAAACTTCCTAATGTTTGATTTGAAAAATTCCTAAGTCACAAAAGCATGGCATCGGGAAAATCTAAAGTGCAAAGTATTAACTTGGGTTCTCATGAAAAGGTGTTCTAAAGACAAAGTGATCATCTCCTAGCAAAAAACATCAAGTTGTGACCACATTTCAGCAAGCTCTCTCCAAGGCGAGCGAAATTCTATCCAACGGGTGCACTTAGTGAAAATCTCAGCCATCTCTTGCAATCAACACTTCCAAATCATCAAAAAGGTTGTTAAGGGGACCCACTAATGATCCCAACTCAACATTTCAACAAATTATTTGTAAATCTTTCTATGTAAAATGGGCTCAATGAAGCAATTCGCCCCCCTCAAGAAGATAGTGTTTTCCAGCAATTAAAAAAATGTAATAAATAGTGAATTATCTCAACCATTGATTTGGATTTTGTATCTTTTAATTCCAGCCATCAATCCTTATGATTAAAGATCTTGCTTCTCTCTTATTCTATAAAAGAGAGAAGCTAGCTCATTGTAAAGGACTTTTGGAGAGCCATTTGCTACAGCAATAGAGAAATTGATTTCCTCTTAATTTCTTGGTGTTTTAGAGCAATTCTTGTGTGAGAATTTTGTTGTTTCAATCCCTCATTGTATATGCATGTGTTGGTAATTGGATTTGAGGCAAGATCTTAGTGTTTCCATTATAAGAAATTGCCCTCTTGGACTAATAACGTGCCCCAGGGGTTTGTGAGCAAATTTCTTAAGGGAGTTATCTCTGCACTTTTGCTAGTTGCTCTTTTGGTTATTTGTTTGCTCTTTCATACATTATTCTTCACTTGTTAATGAGTATAATCAGAGTTACTGGATTCGGCCACCCAGGCTCCGAATCTATATCGTAATCGCAACGGAAACGGTGAATCGGGGAATTGGATCAGAATCTTGATGATTCGGTGGGTTTTGTCCTCAGATCCGTTTCCGATTTCAGATTCATTTCCTTGGCTTCGATATCTAAATTTATGGAATCGATTCCCATTAGAGGAACCAATTTCGAAAAGTCAGGATACGGTTCCTCCAATGGGAATGATCCCCCCATTAACCAAAAAAATCACACTCAAATATTTTTTTATTAAAGAAAAATTCTATGGGGGTTGGGTGCGGAAGAGTCTCATCAAGCCCCATGGAGTCTAAAGGAAGAGCAAGGTGCAAGGTGTTGTCCGCCAGATTGCACACCAGCAGCGGAAATCTTTCGAAAGCTGTCTCTTCACTACAAGTGAGAGAGGTGTGGCCTTGGGGGCAAGCAATGAGCCAGGTACTGTCACCTGAATCCCAGCTCCTCCGTTTAGGCAAACTCCTAACGAAGCCAAGGGGGGTAGTCCCTACAAAAGAGTTACCTAAGGCTCTTGTGTGTTTAAAATGTTTTTGGTGTTGTGATGCGGATGGGTGTTATTTAGGAGTTTTTTGAAAGTGAGAGACACAATAATACTTTAATGAAAAACAAGATAACGCAATCCACATTGCAAAATAGAAGATGAGAGATACACTGAATCAGAAATAAATCACTTCTTACGAAAATTAACACAAATGCTCCAATATTGATAAATAAGCAAATAAAATATTGTGATTAAGAACCAGTGCCTTATGGAGTCAAAATGTAAAAGTGATTGTGAAGTGCTTGATACAAGTGTTTGAGATAAAAGTTTTTGAGATCATTTTGCAGCTTATCTTGGTAAATTAAAGATTTTATTGGTCTTGATTATTATGGCTAAGAACAAGGATATTCAAAAAAGGTGGAACCTTAACCAAAAAGAACCACTGGAAACCTTTTAGATGATAGGTCGAGAGCACCCAGATTGCAAAGAGGGCAAGTGTGCTTACGGCTTGACCGCCCTTGAGTCTGACAGTGGATTCCCGGCACCACCTGTTAGAGGAAGTACTCAGTGATTTTGTCTTGGTTGGGGTTTTGGGTAAAATTTTAATTAATGTTTTCACTTGTGAACTTAACAAGTCTTACACCTTTCTGAGTACTAGCCCAACCGTTTCCGGTTGGTAGAGCATACGGGTGTAGGACAGAGACCAAGGTAAATTAATTAAAAGGGAAATATGGGTGAAAAATTTTATTATTAGAGCACTTTGTTCAACTCTCCGACAGAGATCGCTCTTGACTTGATCTTATGACCACAGTTCAAGAGACTTGCTAATTAACAAATGCCTAATGCAGGGAAAATGCAAAACTAATAATGCTCTCCGATAGAGAGTGCTCTTGACTTGGATTTGGCTAAGTTCAAGAGACTTTAGTTCGTTTTAAGAAGCAAAAAAGTAGTTGCAGTAGCAAGATAATTCAACTTTAAATGATTAAACAATGTGATAGATCAGAAAGATATGAAATACCGCCAATAATACTACTTTGCCAAATAAAATAAACTGAAAAATCTAATGTTCTACCACACAAATTCTAATCTAATAGGTGGGATCAACCTCCGAACAAGGTCAACCACTTAGAAGCCACCAGTCCTGGAAACCTTCCAGCTAGCTGGATGTCCACAAGAAGCTGATGGGGGAACGAGTAGCTACCACAAAGTTATGTCGCCTTTGGGATACGATCCCAAAGTTAGCTCTACTCTGGTCAAGGTTTGGAAGAGAAATGACAAGATAAAAATGAAATACTAAACAGAAAATAAAGTCTAATCTACCCAAAAATCTCTTTCAGGTCAAAGACCGTACTCGGGAGAGCATGGGGGTAAGTGAATCGGAAATGATAACAAAAATAACTTATTGGAATGGAAACTAATCTGATAGCATATTAAAAGATCTAAACTAAAAACTCAAACCAATCAAAGAAGACTACAAGGCTTCCCCAAATGGGGAAGTGAGTGTGGGGGCTTAAAAACCCCACTTGCAACTTTATTATGAGAGTACAAATGCCCTTGGGAATGAAACCCTTGTAGGGAATTTGAAAGAAATAACTTGGAAAATATTTAAAACAAACTTCTAAGAGCTATTACAAAGGATAAATACTAGTCTTTTGGTTTGGATCGCCCTTCTATCCTCTTGATAACTTCTTGTATTTGAAGCTTCTTCTTGTTTATCAAAGCCCTTCTTTCTCAAGGAAAGATCTATCACAAATGAGCAACTCAAATACCCATTAGATGTTAGATAACCAAAACCTTGAAACTAGTAAATCTAAAGATTAAATGATCTCTAAAGCCTAAAGCAAACCATGAATTATTAAAGAAGCTTTTAACATGGAAAATGACTAAATGCTTTGAAAGACAAATGCAAAATATTTATTTTTTATGAGATCTAACTATGCCTAACTACTAACTCCTCAAAGCATAAGATCTAACAATAACAAACCCTTGTAATTAAACTAACTAAGTCTTAGCAAAAAAAACTCTTTATCATTTTGTTGTTTTTGTGACTTTTAGGGCAGAGATGAAGGTGGATGAATGACAGGGATGCAAAGAGGGAGAACTGTCCAAAAAAAGGGGACAAAATGGACAGTCAACAAATGGGCAAAAAGGGCAGCGTTGGAGGTGAGAAAGAGCACTGTTTTGAAGAGCAATTTGCAGCCAAGAATATGGACAACAAACAGTCCCAAAAGGAGGACAAGAGACAGTCAAAAAGTGGGAAAAATGGGCAGCCAACAAGGCATGGACAGTGGGCAGCCAAGAAAAAGGTGATGGGACACAAGCAAGAGGAAGAGGGGACCTAAGTGAGGTAAGACGAGAGTAGAAGAGTGGATAGAAGAGGCAAAAACGAGAGGGGAAGAGGCTCAAAAATAGGTGGGACGAATGGAGAGGAAGAGAAGGTGGGGCTAGGGCAATGGAGGAATAGGCTAGCAAGTCAAATGCAAAGGGTTTTCAAGGAGAAGACAAAAGGGCTTGAAGAATGGGAAGCCTAAGGTACAAGTAACCAAGGTTTTTTAAAATGATTTTGTTTTAAGGATGGATCTTGGAGCAAAGTCTCTTTGTGCTTCTTCTTGGAACAACCTCAACCCTTGTAGATCCTGGAAAGACAACAATGTTAAAAATCACTTGTGATGATGAAGATGGGCTAGATGCAGCCGAGCTCACACCCTTCTACACCTGGAAAAACCTATTCAAAGACAAACAACTCAATGCAAAAGTGAGATCAAATATATGACTAGTATGCTACGAAAACCAAGGTTATATCAATGCTAGTATAACTGAGTACGTCCTATTCATATAACTCATTGATCAACATTGCATAATAAACCAAATTGCAAACCACAAATGGTAGATCTTATGTTCTAGAATATAGACTTCTAAAGCTAGTTACTTGATCAATCACATAAGCATTAAGCTGAAAGCATAGAAAGAAGTCACCTCACAAGAGAAGCATTCATCAATGTTGCACAAATCGCATGGACCTCCAAAGTCGAATTTTATTTCAAGATAGCAATTGCTATGATCTAGTACAAATTTGTCAGAGTAATGGTGCACAAAAATTCCATGAGATAACAACCCAAATGGGCCTCTCTTTATAGTAAAACTAAAAGCTAAAACCCTAGGTCGAATTGGCATAGACATGAAGGTCGAATTCCAATCAAACCCAAGCTTGGAGAGCTAATTCGAATGGACAACTCGACTTGTTGGTAGGTTGAATGGATAGGTGGCAAGCTCGACTTTGTAGATTGCATGGGAAGTATCACCTCTCGAATGGGGAAGTTACAACAAGGATCCACGTGAGCTAGAGGTAGGTGCGTGAGCTTTGAGAGGAGGGCGAGTTGGTTGGTGGAGGATGGCGAGTTGGGTGGTGGATGACAAGTGGAGATGTGGTAGGTACTAACTCGTGATTTGCAAAGGGAGCCAAGCTATGGGATTGGGTGAGTCATGAGGGCGCCCACCTTAGACTTAAATGCAAAACCACCAACCCATTTATCAATTGACAACTCACCAAATCGACTTTTGAAGGAAGAAGGGCAAATTAGCTTAGGTGGATCTCCTGCTGGTGACTGGATAGTTGACTTAAACCACTTGGAGTTGATTGGAATCTTCATAAATGTCTATTGCCATGTCATTTAGCCTTTTATTTTAATCAAATTGATTAATTTTGGAGAGATTTGGATTATCTCCAAAATATTCAATTTTATTATTTTAATTAATAATTTCTCTGTAAATGACTTTTTAGAGAAAATATTAATTATGAGGCTGAATTGACATCCGAAAGTTGGGTTTAGCTGGTCCATGGGTCATGTGTGATTTTTGGCTTATGAAACGAGCCATCAATCACTAAATTCGGACCCCGGATGACTGACATATTACAGACTCAAATTTCTCTATTTAAACTATAGAGAAATTTATTTAAAATTTAAAAATAATTAAAAATTTAAAAACCCCAAATCCGACGCGTCCGGTAAAAAAATTTCGAAATTTTTTCTGGGGGTCCTAGAGACTTAGGACATGACCAGAACCTATTCTAATAGTGTCTAGTAGGTTTATATATTATAGTTGGACTCTAATAACCCCCCATGGCAAAAATTTCCAAAATCGAGCATTCCAGCTTTGGAGGAAGCGAGAGAAAAACCAAGAGATTATATCTCGCCTGAAGCAAAGTATAATCTAACGGTGAAAAAACTCCCTGGAATACCTTAGTTGTTTAATTCAGTCATGGGGAACCGAGCCACTCAGACCCTACTAGCACACTTTATTACAAACCCCCATGGGGCCATGGTCATGTCGACTCAAAAAACAAAATTGGCTAGACCCAAATATCTGAAACCCAGATACTCTGGAAGTGAACACTGATGTGTTCCAACACTGGCGGCTCAATGAGGTTTCAACTATTGTACAAATCAGTTGATAACACAAGGTTTTGAGGTTAAGAGGGTAAGCAAGAGGAGAGGCAGTCGATGGGCGAAAGGGGAGCAGAGGAGGGACGAAGAAGAGAGGTTGACTAAGACTCAAGAAGGTCGACAACATCACAGAGGACTCGAGCGGATGAGGACTGGTAAGTAAATACAATGTAGAATGTGCACAGTTCAAAGTAATACAATGAAATTTAAATGCTGAAAACACTAATGATTGTTTGGTTGTTTGAGAATTATGTCAAGAGGATAATTTGTAGGTGGATGTTCAAGTTATGGCAGAGAGTGTAAGGCCATAAATAGGGACAACGTGCTACCACTTACAAGAACCAAACACTATGAGGAGGACCTCATCGTTAATTAAAAATCTGATTTCTATACGGAACAAAATTGTAAATTCAGATTTGAATTTGGTTATTACTGTATTGCCTGTTTGGTTGTTTGTGAATTGTGTCAGGAGGACACATTGCAGAAAGACCATGAACTATGGCCTGCAAGAGCTAAACATGACAAGGAATCTCATAGTTGTGAAATATGCTTTCTGTATCAAACAGATTTAAATTTTTTTATTGAAATTTATGATGACATCTCATGGTAACTATTGTGTATGATACAGATGAGATGATGGATGTGTCCAATGAGGACATATGATGTCTACTAAAGACAGAAAGCCCCAGAAGAATGCCACTGCAAGGACACAAGAACCCTATAAGTTGTGCTCTTCTTGTGCAAGAAAGCCTTAGCGAATGATGGATCACCCAAGGGACTGTTAACTTGAGAAGGGGATGCCTGAGCCTAGAGGGTGAGTGTTGTGCTCTTCTTGTGCAAGAAATCCTTAGCGAATGATGGATCACCTAAGGGACTGTTAACTCGAGAAGGGGATGCCTAAGCCTAGAGGGTGAGTGTCTGCGGAGAAGAGGCAACTTAATGAGTCTACTCTGAGCAATTCATGAGATATTTAGACTCCTAGCATGGAGAGTCCCTGGCTAGTTTGTGTTGAAGCCCTAGCAGAGAATTGGGGAAGTAACCCGAAGGACTATTAACTCAGAGAAGGGAACCCAAGGAACTGTTAACTCAAATAAGGGAACCCCATTCCTTGGGTTGTGCAAGATGATGGGGGAGGAGTGTTATGGACTAGGATGGCTATAAAGGGTGTGTCAAGAGGAGCGGTGAACTGAATTCTTTCCCATGGCATCCATTTGAAGCAAGGAAATATATTCATACAGGTAAGTATTGAGTCGGTTTGCATACTTGATCTTGTGTTATGAATATATATTATATATGCTTCCTTTATGAGTTGAAATTCCTATAAAGGCAATAACTGTTGCATAGGCTATGATATACATGTTTACTTTATAATTGTTGTAGGTATATGCTGGAATGCTAAGGACTTGGAAGCATATCAAGGCAGTGATAGAAACTATGGAACATTGATGTCTAGATAGCCATCGAATGAAAGCATAAATGTAAGGCCCCAATGGGCCTTAAGGAGAAAATTTATTAGAAAAACAATAATTCATAAAAGTTAAATATGAACTAATTCATTGCCATGAACAAAATAAATCTAAAACATTACAGAGCTATCATAATAACAGTCTAAATGAAACAAGGAGAAAACACACCTGTAATGCAATGAGTTGTTGAAATATTTACCTCTAGATCTCCACAAGCCATAAGAGAAAACAACCTGGGGACAACTATCCACCCAACCAACCCCTTAGTGAAACACTAAGAGCCCTCGAGCCCCCAACCAATAAACCGTAGTCAGATCTATTCTCTTTCCTTCCATAATCATTCCTATCTTCCTTCAGGATCTAAGAAGAATGAATTCCCTTCTCTTCCAATCCTCCTTTTTATAATTTTCCTCTATTTTCTTTGGTATTTAAACCAAGTATATTTTATTAGTTTTAATTAACAAATTTTCTTTTATTTATTTATTATTTTAATATTATTAGTCATAGTTATTCTATTATTGGTGGTAACAATTGTTTCTTTAATATCAAATTTAATCTAATTAAATATTTAATTTATTTATTTATTATTTTAATATTTAATTTAGTTTTCCTATGTTTTTATTTATAGTTAAATTAATAGTATTTTTTGTTGTTAGAAAAAATAAACAAGATCGCATGGCGTATGCATCCAAAGATCAAAGGCATGGAGACATGGTCTTAAAGCTTGAAGGAAAAGAACACCAAGAACATTGTGGCAAATGTGCCTAAAGAAGCAACTTGGGAGCTAGAGGATGCCATGCAACTATTTTGAAGTTTTGATAAAATATTTGTAAATGTACATAGTGTTGATGATGCATTGCAGACGGTGCATAAATTAAGGGGGAGGGGAATGTAACACCCCAGTTTGACCCCATAAAGTAAATTTGCATATATTGATATAAAGGCTAGAAGCCATAAACAAATGGTCCATGGTGACCAAGACTTTGTAAATATGTACTTTTTTTATATTAATATAAAATCTCTAACAATTGCAGAGGAAGAAGGACGAAGAAGAGATGGGGGCTATGACTCCACAACATGGAAAGTGATAGTGGGCTACGGGAAAATGACACTGGTGGGCTTAGCTTATCTCCCTGGTCTTAGCTTTAACCATTTAACCAAAGTTCCTATACCATGACTGGGGGTCATGTTTTGATTAAGCCATGTTAATTATCTTAAGAAGGGATTAAGAGGGGGAAGATAAAAAGGGAGAGTGATGATGATTAGGGGTTATTATTATGGATTACCATTATGCTTATGGGGCATGTTGAGAGCTCCCACGCCTTCTATTGTTTTACATGTCTTCCTCCTAAGAATTACACTGTGAATTGTCCATGCCATTGACCTTGGGAGTCTACTGCTAGGGTAGCGTACCCTTAGGAACCTAGGTTGCAGTCTATGCCCTAGAGTCCCAATTCAGAGACTTCCTGTCCAACCTGTGTTGGAGCGCTAGAAGGGAAATAGAAGTTGCCCAAGGAACTATTAGCTTAGCGAAGGGGGCTTGTTCCTAGCGTTGTGCACGATAATGAGGAAGGAGAATTGAGGATTGGGACAGATGTGGAGGGGGTTTCTGCACCAGTGGGTTGCATGAGAGGTTTGACTTGTGTGGAGGTTTGGAAAAGAGCTTTTCCCTTGTTGAATGATAGCCCCAGCTCGAAGGTGACCTATCAAAGTGAGATATGGCTTGACAGAGCCTGTGGCTGGGAGGAACGTCATTCACCTGTAGCCAGTTGGGGTATATTAAACAAGTAAGTCCCTTACTGTGTGTAAAATGCCATGGCTAAGTCTATTCTTACAGATTGTTTGGTTCACTGTTTGCGGTTATATAGTTGCATGGATTTGCCTGCATGGTATGTGTGATTCATGCTTGATATTTTCTATAATGTTTAATCAACTTGTATGCAAATGTTAATTTGGGCGACCATAGTGTTTATTATTCCGCTTTAAATTATAATGTAAATTATGAAAAATGAATTTGGGTGCCAGTGGTGAATTGTGTACACTATTTGAGTACCCCGTGGTCTCTATGGTTGACTGAGGCTACCAGGTACGTGACAATAACCGTAACATTGAACTTATATTTCTATCAGGGCATCATGAGTTTGATGCCCACCATCACAAAGAAGCAGTCAAATCCATGCAAGTTCAAGATGATAAAATACACTTTTTATGTGCATTCAAACACTGATGGCTGTTTTCCTGCTTTGATTAGTTACAATACCATACAACCTAGAGTTAGCATTCTTACATAGCAAGGACTTTTCCATTCCGACTGATGCCAAATGCTGAGATTGGATTGTCAAGAAACTTCTTCCCTCCTAATTTTCTCCATGTAGTAATATCCCAAACTGCAATTCTTGTTTTCCCACCTGAATTGGACTATAGTTAATTGGCTGGAAATAAATAGGAATTATGGAAATTCAGAATTTGGAATCAGTGGTCAGCCCATCAGAAACCTGACAGAAATATTTACCTTTTGTTACAGTGCCAAAAAGGAAAGGCTTGGTTCCATCTCGAGAAAATGTACAAAAGTCAATGTTCTCGCCCTGTGAAGATTCAATCCACTAAAGAAATCAATTGTGGAATTAATACAAATAAGATATGGTCTTGAATCTTGATCCTTTACAGTGGAACTATTTTCGAAATAGCCAACTCTGAATGACTGTAAACCTTCAAGCCCTACCTGATCACGTGTTAAAGTAGCTAATGGTGCAGCGTTTATGATGTCCCATACTCTTGCAGGGCCATCATTTGATGTTGAAGCAAGAAAAGCCGAGTCCAAGCTGAAATGGACTCAGTTCAAGTTACCCAATGACAAATCATAAAGCATGGGAAAACAGAGAGAATAAACATCTCAAGTTCAAAATATTTCACCTGAAATCTAAGTCTTTAAATGAAGTGTGGGCTTTTGGTTGATCCAGTAAAACTTGCAAGATTGGCCATTCAAAAACGCGAAGGTGTCCATCCTAGAATACAGATGAATGTGAAAAGCATCAAAAGAAAATTTTATTTAATCTGACAACACATCATATAGTATTAACTGCTGAATCACTGATATTTACCATGACAATTAGCAAAATTTCATTACCTCTCCTCCTGCAGCAAACTTAGATCCATCGGCACTAAATGCAAGGCACTTTTGAGGCCCTATCTCTTGCATAGGAGACACAACTATATCCGATAACTTCAGTTTTGATTTTCCACTATCCAATTCGAAAAACCTGCATGTTCACAAAAATATTTTGGGTTTATATTCTCCTACAACACCTGTCAAGCTCATTGAACTAACTACATCATAATACTTAAATGAAACCCACTCCACTATTCATTTGCCGAAGTGTGAGACATAACTTCAGACAAGCTATAATTGGTGAATAAAATAGACATTTCCAAATCACAAGACATGTCAAGTACAGTGAAATGAAAAGTGAATCAGTTTAATGCTTATCTAAACTATCTGAATAGCAGTCAACATTGAAGCAGATGCTTAGTAAACTATACAAGTCATCTCATCAAATGTTGTAACACCCCTAGTGCATTATGGTTGTTTTATTGCAACTTCATTAAGGACATTATTATTGATAATTAAATGGTTGGGAGATGATGTTTTGGACTCATTATTTCCTTGATGATAATTGATGAGTATTTCCTAGATGATCGTGGTGATCACACACACATGTATATATATATATATATATATATATATATATATATCCTTGATGATGTCAATTGGGTCTAGCCCAAGTGGTTGTGGGATGGAGTGTTATCCTCCCCACCCAATTTCTATTCATGTGACATGTAGAGCTCAAAATGAGTATATTGTTGTAATTGGAATGGTTGTTGACATGGTCTTTTGCCCTGAAGCTTGAAGAATCTAGGGTTTACCCTGTGTACCTTCCTCAAAATGAGGGGAAGTGCATGAGGGTTTTCCCTGGGATAATTACCTGAAACAAATATATAGATATAGATATAGATATAGATATCCTTGATGATTTATTATGGCTTATGTTTTAATATATACTATGACATCCTTGAAGAAACTAACATTTCGGCAGGTTATGACATTAATTAAGTTATAGGAATCATGCCCAAGGGATGGGAATCTTGTTCAATGAGGGTGGCCAGCTTAGTTCTAGTGCTTAGCAAGTGTAGGAAGGTGAAAATTGACTTGAAATTACTTCCTCAATTGATCTAGAATAAAAGCCCTAAGAGGGATGAGTTGTATTTCACCTTATACTTGTTTTGTGTCACTTGCATTTCTACTCCTAACCTAATTTCGCCCCAAGTGTATTCGGGTAGGGGAATGGGTAGGCCAAGGGACATTCTTGGAAGGGAGTTGTTATCCATTGCAAGATTAGAAAAAGAGATGTTTGCCTTACATGAGGGGGCTAGATGTTTTGGGATTATTGGGAATTCTCGCCTTGAGAAAGAAAATTGTGTGGATTAAGATCTAATGAGAGAATTCTAATAATTTCTCTAGTATAATCTATATGGGTAGATGAAGCTGGGAGTGTACCTAACCAACCTGGGGTACTAATGCTCATTGATCCTAGAAAGTGATTTTTGGGCCCTTGGGACTTCACAGCTAGAGGTGGTATTAATCAAGAGCTAGAGTGGAACAATATAGTCCTTGTTGAGGAACTCCACAGTTGGAAGTGGTACCTAACCAACTACAAGTATGCATCAGGAGCTAGAGTAGTCATTCTTTCCCACCATAACCCCAAAGGGTATGGGAGTGTTGTAAGTCCAAGAGTCTCTCCACCACACTATAGTTGATCACTTAGATGTTTGACCCTTGATTTGAATTGTTGGGCAAAGTGAGTGATCTTGTTGAGTACCTAGATTTTTATTCTACATTGTCATTGAGCTTGATCCCTGCTCAAGGGGCAACACCTATGCTCGAGTGTCTACATTGGCTGTGTGCAAAGTCAACCCTTGGGTACAATTTCCCCCTTATTAGTATTCTACTCATGGAGCACTAGTTTGGACCAAGGGTTGGTCATTTGTAAGGTGAAGGACAACAAGAACTTGATATTCCATGGACCATTACTTACCATATTATTTCATTGTTGATTTACTTCATTGTTTAGATGTGCTTGAATTACTTGATTTGATTAGGCAAATAATTATAAACCCTAGCAAGTAACACACCCATATCCAGCAATGTTGGGTAGGGTTACGTAGATTCTTAGTCATAAAACTAGTAGATATAACATTACATCAGTTAAAGAACAGATTCCACATTCTACAACATAATGAAGTCATATGAACATCGAAGGATGCTCAATGAAGCCTTCAATATTCATCTTAGCCAAAATCAAGAGGGCAAATTGGAGAAGTCATATCCAACTACCATGTAAGAAATGTTTTACACTGGGAAAAAGTAAACAGCCTTCGACTCTTAGTCCTCTTACAATTAGTGGTCAAAGTATAATAGGCGCACAGAAGCACAAAGAATACTTAATTGTTCACATGATTTTGCACATCAATCAGTATTGTATTAGACTTTGCAAGTCCCATGATGCTAATGCAACAATCTTTAGAGCATTGTAAGCATTGGACAATTAACAATTATGGACCACCCTTCCATTTTATTTGAAAAATGTTTTAGAACATAAAAAGGGTGCACACAAATCAATGAATTTCAAGAACTAGCTAATGTGATCCCATCGATTATGGGATATATTGGCAAAGATGGTTCCTCAAAAGTTGAGACCAATTTGACATACTAAAAGAAAATAGTGACAACACAAAGATGTTTTTATACACAACAAAATTTAGAGGAGTATCCAAACCCTGGGTTGATCACCTCCTTCTTCCAACGTATCTTGATGACTAGAGATGCTTAGTGTCATCCAGATCCCCTAGCCCATACACAAATGATTCTAGGTGGAGGTGGCAACGCATCCTCCTATTGTGTTGATAGAAGACCCTCTTTCACAAGGCCATGGAATTGGAATCGCTTTTAGCACGAAGTTGCACCCTAGTCAAGTAACCAGATGTCCATCACTAGATTTTTCTCTTTGGCCTCAAATGTTAAGAAATAAGATATTTTTATTAATGCCTACAAATGACCAAGTAATAGGTCAATGGGACAAGATATTACACTTTGGACATTAAACTGTGGGATTGTTTGAATACTCCTAGAGCTAAAATGTTATCTAAATACAAGAGATAAAAATGACAAATAAAAAAAAGAGAAGAGAAAGAGCTAGGCAAAGCCTACAAGGAATGACTCATTAGGCCCTAGCTCCACATCAGCATCATAAGGGGAAATAAAAGTAGAAGAGAAGAAAAAAGAGGCCTCCTTGCCTCATCAATAGTTGTGAAGGGAATGATGCATGGCCTAAGTATGTCATTCGAAGAGTGTCCAAAGTTGAGGGGTCCTAGTTGTACAATCCTAGGAGGAGTTTTGGGGTGAGAAAAGAGGAGAGAAATCCGAGAAGAAATGCCTCTCCTAAATCTAAATCCAAAGGGAAGAAACTCATGATAGAGCTTTGGTTGCTCGAGCTAACGCAGGAAGGCATATGTCATAGTAAAGGATTTTACCTCTAAGGTCTCATAGAGGTGATGTGTCTACCAGCCATGTGAGAGGAAATTCCTTGTCTCACGAATTTATTGTTGTCGAACTCGCATGTGGGGGGACAAACTAGCGCTTAACACCTCCACCAATAGAGATGACCTCAAAGAAAGAGGTAATGAGTCTAAAGAAATTGGGCCTACAGAGGCACTGTGGAGTCTCTCACCCATGGATCACCACCTCTAGACTGTATAAGGCTAGGCATCTCTGATTAGGGTAGCGAAAGGAGATCAAAGTGGAACCACCCAAGTCACAAAACAAGTAGTGAAACCTCCCCCAAATCTCATAGTATATGGGACATTTGAACACAAAGTGTTCCTCAAACTCATTCTCTCAAAGGTGGCATAGTTGGCAGATCTTCTCAAACCTTAGGATGTTGTGGTCCATCTTAACTCGCAGGTGATGTGAGCAAACCTACCACTAGTCAAGCAGGATCCTCAGACCAAGAACCTAATGACACCTGATGTAGTCAAAATCCCAAGAACTTACACTGACCGCCCTCAAGCTCCTCCTAGGACCACCTAGACAAACCCTTTGACCCCGGGCATTTGCCGAAGAGCATTATCAGGATTTGCACTAGTACTTCCATACCAACTGATGGAGATGCAAATGGTTCTACTCGATTTAGTGTGGATATTCTTCTTGCTATGCAAAAGGGCCTTTACCATTTTGCAGATGTGGACTTGTTTTTCATAACCTTCTTGAAGAAAGAATAGAAAATGCATGGACTCAAGAATGGATTCTCATTTGAGAAAGCTATTGTTACAGGTTCTAGCTCCAACAATAAATAAATTATGAAACTTCATTTTTCTAAAACATTCCTGTCCTGAAAACTGATTGTTTGCTACATGCAGTCTAAATCTTCAATATATTTTGATAGCATTTGGATCTTTAGACCAACTTGACAAGAAAAGAGATGGTGAAATTTAAAAACAAACTTTCACATCATCTGCAAGACCATGCATCACCAATAAATACCTAGAATAGAGAAATATCCATAACTTGATAGGAAGTACAAAAAGTATCCAAAATTTTCCTTTGAGATGCTTAGGTAGCATGGCAATCTCTTCACATGGAAAAACAAGACAGGATTTATAACACCATGTAGAAAGAGGTTAGAAAGTAGAATTATGGGCAAAAAAACAAGCCTGACTAAGGTCACAGTACTTGTTTAAACATCTTAACAATGACAATTGTCCATGTTGATCAGTCAAGAAGTGGGAATGCCAATATCCAAAGCTCCTTTACATGTCAAGATAAAATCTCATCACTAATATTCGGCTGATCTCTGCCTGACTTCTATCTGGAAATATCTTTGAAAGCAGGGCAATAAAAGATTATAAATGAAGGCTATTAAATGGATAGAAGATCGCACTGACTTCATCACATAGAACTGTCCATACATTCCGACTTACGTGTCAAATCCATTTAGAATTCCTTGAAATTGGCCTACATCATGTACAGTTCCTTTTTAGTAGAAAAATATTCCTTCACTGATTAAAATATTTGGGATCAGCAACTGAAACCAAACCCTAGCTATGTTTCAGTTAACAATACAAAATGAAGCCTTCATCACAGCATAAAGAATCAATAAGCATGACGTATTTCGTGTGAATTCTTTATAGAGGCTAACTACGATATTCAATATTGGAAAATTTAAAGTATCTCTTCTGTATATAACCTGAAGGACAATGTATTGTTAAAGTACAGTGAGTGTTTAGATTTGCCAGCATTTCAACACATATGAGTTGTAAGAATGGAAGGAATGGATCAGGAATGAAATGAAATGAAACATATATTGGTGTCCACCAATAACCACTAATGGTTAATGGTTAATGGTTAATGGTTAATGTTTATAACCTTTTACTGCCTATTTTCAAAGATCTTTCCAGATAGAAGTTGGAAAGAGATCAGCTCAAGATTATAAACGATGGCTATTCAATGAGAGAAGATTGCATTGACTTCATCAGGTGGAACTGTCAATACATTCTGACTTATATATCAAATCCAGACTGTAGACTTAGGCATACTAATAGCCACTTTTTGACTTAGTCTAAATCATGCCTTACTGTTGTATTAATGACTTGAATAATGTTCAAGTCATTATAGGGTTCATGCATCTAGGGTTGTCATTCCTTTACCATAAAAGGACATGAGCTCTCTTCATTTTATAAACTAGGAAGTATTTCTTTCTTCCAATTTCTTTTATGTTCTTGGTTTCTTTGTGTTTAGTTTCTTTTTGTTATTTGGTATCAAAGCCACGTGAGGGGAAGTCAAACCAAGGGAAGACCTAGGACTACATAGATCAATGATGGACAAGGCACTGTTGTTCAACACACTGAGAAACTGAAGGAATTTCAAAGAAAGAAAGCTAACAATATTTTATTTGTGGTTTTTTATGCCGTGTTTCTTTTTTTTTATTAGAGAGAGAGAGAGATACTAGGGTCATTTTTCTGGTTTCAAAAGATAGGCTTGGTTATTCATTCATTTCTTCAGGTATATGTAGATTCAGAACATCAATCAGACTGTTGAAATATTGTAACTTCAAAGAATATTCTATTGTATTTTATTGTTGTAATTTATTCAGAGATGTTTTATTCCTCCGTCGGGATGTCATTATTGTATTTGATTATGTAAAGTCATTGAGGTAAATCCTCCCTTGTAAGTCGGGGCAATAGATCCCGTTTGAGTCAATTGTAATGGGGTGTTTAAGTCCCCTAGAGGAGTCGGCCCAGTCAGCATTAAGTTCAGTGGTTAAGTTGATGGGGCCAACCTAGTTAGGGAAAAAGTCAAGTGGAAGATAAAGTATAAATAGGAGTGATGTGCTCCTCATTTGGACACACACACTCACTTGTGTACTTCGCAATGGAGAGAGAGAGAGAGATCTGCAAGGAGAAGGTGCACTTGTTTGGGGATTTGTCTTTGTACTTTTGATCATCTATATTGAGGAGGTTTTGCTGGGTTTTCTTCCCCTAGAGGGTTTCCCAAGATAAATTTGTGTCTCTTGTGTTTATGTTGTGCTTGTTATTCTTTCAGTGATCCTGTATATGCTATTGTTGTGAAATTGAATTGAACACTGATGTTATCTATCTTAGAATATTGAATCTTAACACAGACGGATGAGAGAGAAGAATCAGGTCCAAACTCCAGAGGTCTGGTATTCATAATTTGGCTCTTCACTTAAAGGAAATTGCCAGTCATTTTCTACAGATTTCCTTTTCTCATACGCAAAGACAATTTAATGAACCAGCTGACTTGTTATAGAAGGAAGGTTTATATGGGGCTATTTCTCAGGTCAAAGAAGAAGAATTTAGAGATGGGGCAGTGATCTCATCTAGATCAAGCTCTATTTATGACTTATAAGTCTGGTTTTTATTGCTGCTATAATTTCCTATTTGATGTAAGGTTATGTAACAGATAAGTTTTTTGATGATAGACAGAGCATGCTGTGCTCTGCTTAAACAGATGCAAAGGATATGATGCTGATCATATATACAGGCAATCTAATAAACCAGCTGATTTGAAGGATTAACTGGGGCTCTCACTCAGGTCACAGAAGAAGAATTTCTCAGCTAGATCATGCACTATTTATGACTTACAAGTCTGCAGTATTTTATTGCTGCTATAATTACCTTTTTGATGTAAGGTTATGTAACCGGCATAATTTTGATGATAGACAGAGCATGTTGTGCCTCTAATTCTGCTTAAACAGATCAGCAAAGGAACAGTTAGCAAAGGTATTTTGCTTGATATGATGATGAAAGCACTTTAGAATGATCCTGGAAAGGACAGTTATTTTGTTGAACCCGTGAGGATTGTATTTAAATCAGTGTTGCAAACATCACCGATAAATTGGCGATGTACCGAGAAATCGCGCGATTTTCCCTCTGCCAAAATTTCACCAAAAAATCGCCGGTTTTTTAAGACCGGTTTTTTGCTGAGAAATTGCCATTTTTTTCCCGAGAAATCACCGATAACTCGCGAGTCAATGGGAGTATCTCGGCCGGTCGGAAACAGGGTTTTAAAAAACAATTTTTACTTGGTTTTTTTCATTTGCACACCACAGAGACGAAGAGGAAAGCCAAGGCAATTAGCATCATTTCACATCTGCCCAAGGACGATTTTCCACTTGATTTCACTCGCCATCAAGGATTGGTTTTGTAGATTAGACATTGCTATTTGGAGTTTTTTCAACAGTTATCACAGTTGAAGGTATGTAAAAAATTTGCCCATCATTTCTCATTTTTCCTGTTTCCAAGATGGGTTGCCATTGATTTGCATTGTCAATGAGTTTTCCATCTTCATAACTGATTTTTAATGGATCATAAACCATTTTTTTGCTCCTCTTATGTTAATTTGCAGCAGTTATGCATTCAAAAAACGTTTTTTTATTTTTTCTTGCCCTCGATCCATAGAAATCCTCACAAAAATGTCCATTTTTTTCTCTCTTCAAATCCGAGTTTGAATGCTAAATGTGTCATTGATTTCTTGTATTTTTCTAAATTTTCATCAATCACATATGCTAAAAACGTTTTTTTCTTGCCCTAGGTTCAAACTTCATTTTTTCCATATAAAAGATGTTGAAGGCTTTGGATCCATTTTGGGAGTGGGGCACACCTATTGACCCACTCAATCGGCAGGTTCTTACTTGCAATCTATGTGGGAAGAAAATGAAGGGTGGGATAAGCAAGCCACACAAGCAATTGAGGGAACTGGGCAAAAGAAACAATTCAAGGAGGCCATGAGAAAAGAAATGGCTTCAAGATCCGAGTCCATGGTGGGAGTGGGGGCTAGTGGGACAGGTCTAGATACCCACTCCACATAGTCCGCAATGCCTTCGGCAACATCGCCTTTCTTTGTGGCAAGATCCACACCTAGTGGACAACCTGTTGCTCCCTGAACACGCACCTGGGATAACGCAACAGAAATATTCAAGCCACTTGGTGCGTTCTTGGGGGCAAGTCTCGAGTCAAGTGCTGTCACCTGATACTTGACTCTTCCATCTAGGCCAACTCCTAGCGAAGCCAAGGGTGGTGGTCCCTAAGAAAAGAAAACTATGGCCTTTAAGCTAAGTTATGAGAATGGAATTAATTCTAGGAGTTTGAAATGATTACTAAAACAAGAAAGCAACAATACATGAATTATACCAACAGCTGAGAATAATATTAACCACGACACATAGTTGTTGAAGCAAAATAGTAAATTGATAGACCAGTGCCAAAATAGTGTAAATGGAGTCTGCTAAAAGGAAATGTTGTGCGATTGCTTCTTGGTCAATTTTAATTTATTATGATGAGTGATTAAAGGAGTGGGTTAATTTCTTGTTTGACCCACATAAAGTTTATGTCCTTGAACTAAGCGCTTATTGCAGCAATACCAAGTGTCCAACGGGGTGAGCCATAACTTGCTTAAAGCAACCCCCTGACTCTATGGTATGTCCAATGCGACCTCCCGAGTTCTCATAGATAAACCACTTATGTATTTCGCTATTAGACTAAAACTCACTTCCCTTTCTGGTTTGACCAACTGGTCGGACGAGCCACATAGGTTCAGAGCATACGAGGATTTGAGCATTGGTTCGTTTTATTAAAGACAAAATTAAATGTTTTCTAGTTAGTTAAACTATTTCAAGAATATCCTTTCCATTCGAACTCAAGTACTCGGGCAAGCCCTTTCCGTGGCACCATACTTCGGAAAAGCAAGGGGGTTTGTTACTTTATTGCGAAATGAATGAAGAAAAAACTAACTACTTTAGTGCAGTGTGTGTAAATGATTAATTAATTTTACAAGATGAGAAATGAATCTAAGTTAGACAATCCAAAGAAAAATAAAGCAAAAAAGAAAGAAAAGCTCACACCACGAAAAAAGACGCAAATCCCCAGGGGGATGGGGTGTGGGCACTGGGTAGCCCACTTGCTTTATTACTTATTTTACAATCTTATCAGGTGGATGCCTTTGGTCATTTTCAATAAGGATCCAAAGGCTTACAAGGTTCACGAAAAGAAACAAGAAAGAAGTACGCTGCTTCGAGAGGTCTTGGATGGCATGGATCTTCAATTTTCCGGCAGCACCTCCTCTTACCTGTTCATTAAAAATGAAAATCCAACCACCTATCTCTTTCCATCCTTAAAACAATCAATCTTTCTTGTTACTTCGTTTTAAAGCAAGCAAATCTAATCCATAGATTCATTATAAATCTCTTGTTGCATTCTTCGATAGATCTAGAATAGTTCTCTTTCAAAAGTTTTATCATAAATCTAGATCTGTCTTTATCTTAGTATTTGTAGTAGCAAACTTTATCGAATATTTTCCAAGTACCAAGTTGTATATTTTTTATGTATTTTTTAACTAATCTACTAATATTGTAAATCTTAGTCTACTGGTTTTTAGATCTGACGGAAGAAGAAGGAGAGATTTTGGCCAAATCTCTGCAAATCTAGCCATTCAGGGCTCCGGAGATCACCTATTTTTCAGTCTTCTTTTCTCCTGTAATTTATTGTAAACCTCCCCGATCCAGATCTATAAGGATCAAAGGCATTTTTTATCTTTTAGCACTTTGTAAATTGTATTTAAAAAGCGAGTGGGCTACACAATGCTCACATCCCCCTTCCCCCATCCGAGGGAAGCATGTATCTTCCTTGTGTGTTTGCTTTTGGATTACTTTAGTTTGCTTGTTAGATTAGAGTAGTTTCATCTTGATAAGTAGATTTAACTTGTTTTTATTTCTTTTCATTTTTGCAAACTAAATACTTACCCATTGTGCTCTCCCGAAGTACCAAAAGAGAAAAGAGACTCACAGTGTAGTAATTAGAAAACTTCATTTATTTTCGCAATTTGTTATTTCTCAATTCTGTACAACAATCTCACAATTTACTGTTTTACAATCACACTAAAATTGGTATTTGATTTTCCGAAGTACTACGTTGTGTAAGGGCTTTCCCGACAAAGTAGCGTGTGGAAAAGAGATTCTTGTCATTAATAATTTACGACAATTGTACTTGCACTTACAATCTTAAATTGGAACAAATCAATTAGCATAGACCGTGTATGCTCTTTCCCCTTGCAGGCTTTTCTTGAGCATTGGGAAATCAGAAACGGATCTATTGCATTTTTTAAAGTTCAACATTTAATAAAGCAACTCATATCTAATAAAATTAACTCCCTTAAACCGACGAAAATCCGGAGTCACGAAACTTGACTTGTGTGGGGGAATTCTTCAGAGAAGCAGGAACTACTAGATAGTGACCTCAGGGCCCCATCGGGCTACACTCTCGTTTGGTGTAGTGCTGGACACCCCCCCAAGACTCCATCTAGCCCACATTTTCTTGTGCGAAGCCACCCTTGTAAAAATTCGAACACACTCCTCGTACCTCACGATATATTTGGAGTTCCCCTTCCCCCTTAATCAATTCATCATTTAATAAGTTAAAATTGACCAAGAACAATCTTGCAAAACAATTACTTTTACAACAACCGCACTCCAATTTTTTACTCCACGGCACTGGTCTGTAATCACTATTTTGCTTTGTTTCCATTTAAGCTTTCATTTATGTCGTCAATGTGTCTTTTATCTTATGTTGTTGATCTAAATGAATTTTGCATAACTTGATCAGTATTTTATTCTCAAACTACTAAAAAACATTTCCATTCAAAGAACTAAGAACCTTAACAACCTTAGAAACTTTCCCTAGGGACTACCCCCATTGGCTTCGTTAGGAGTTAGCCAAAATGAAGGAGTCAAGATCAAGTGACAGTACTTGACTCGAGACTTGCCCCCAAGGGCGCACTGAGCAACTTGAATATTTATGCTGCGTTAACCAGGTGCGCATCTGGCGGCAACAATACACATATAAACATTGATGAAAAAATCGCCAAAAAATAGACACTGTCACAATTTTTCACAATATAAAACCCCAAACGAAAAATCAGCCCAAAAAAAAATCAGCACAGGAAATCGACAAATAGGGGAAAAAATCAACAAGCAAATTTTGACACAATTAAAGTCTTGATTTTGTTTCTTTTCAAACTTATTTGTCTTTGCAGCTGTTGGGGAATGAGAGGGAAGGCATTTACCATCAACAACCCCAAACCATTGTTCTCATCGCAATTGAAGTTTTTTTATTGGAGCAAGGATCAAGGTCATTGCAGAAATAATTTTAACAATGCATTTGTGATTGCATTCCAAGACACTCATGTATTATCTTGTTTATTACTAAAATATTGTAAAGTCTTGGAAAAACTAGGTATGTAGTTTCTCGTTCATTCGAAAGGAAATGGGAGTCAGAAATTATATCCTGAAGGAAAGCTAACAACAAGGCTTATAAAATAACAGTTTTATGTTGAAGCAAGATGACTAGCGAAAAGTGACATCTCTTTTGTATGTATGTGTAGCATTTGGTGCAATGAGGATTTGAATTTTGATTGGAGGTATTGTTAGTAAATATTGAAACATGGATATATTCTAGAACACCATCTAAGACAAATAAAACCTTAGAGACATAAATTCAATTATTGTCTTGCGCATTTTAAGTGACCACCACCTTCACCTTTTGCAGCACTGCTATTTTCAAGAGGAAGACACCACAACATTAGAATATATGTATACATTCATCCTCATGGATCTAGGGTTTAGATTGCAATTGCTTTGTGTTTGTATGCATGGCATGGCTCATATACTTCCAATAGAAGCCTTGAGAAACACAAAGGGCTTATGAACATAGCTAAGAGGACAAACCTTTTCATTTATTGGATCGTTGACGATACACCTACCTGGACTCCTCTCCTTCAGCCATCCTATACAAATGCCAAGAGGTACACCATGGTTTTGACTCATGATGATGAGACACATTTATATATTTGAAGTCATTTTGTATTGGTTGTCCACTTTTGAGTCCTTGATTGGACAGCTATAAAGGTTCATGATTTAGTATTGACTTTGATGTATCATTTTTAATTTGGCATCCACTACATCATACATATCCATGTTTTTCCTATATTTATGTGCCAATGGGTTTATTTGATGTTGTTGTTGGTTTCTATGTTTAAAAGATTGAAAAAAATGAATTTATTTTGTATTTTTAATGCTTGCCATGGTTTGCCATTTTTTTCCACTTTGTTCGCTAATGTTGCCACAAGAAGTTGTATTCCGAACCTTCCGCTGATTTTTTGCCGATGCTGATTTTTTTCAACAATGCATTTTCTCATGATTATTCCTAAGGACCTGTTGTCACCTAGTAACCGGGCTACCATGATTGCAGAGCAGATTCTTGTATATTTTTTGAGCCAGGCCTTTACACATTTTTTATGAGATCAGCCTATGATGAGCAGTACTATTTGATGATCACCCACATACCAGAGCAGCCCCAGATCAGACACATTGAACCTTATGCCAAGACTGAGCCTCATGACCTCAGATTTGATGACCGAGGTGACCACTTTTGTTCCATACAGAGCAGTGTAGTGCCCAGAGTTTTCACAGCAGTAGTGTTTCCAATGACTATTGATGATCCAGATGGCAGATACAGGTATATGGCCCAGCAGGTATATGGATGTGCATTGGTTATGATTGTTTTGCTCTTTTGCTCATCTTAGTAGATTGACTTGGTATCTAGTGGTCATGATGTGGTGGTATATATATATATGTAGACATGGTTGTTTTAATGATTATATAAATGGTCTGATTACTCAAAATCAAAAGCTCTTGTTTATACTCATTGGTTTTACCCTCTTAGTAGAATGGACGTGATCATTCCCACCATTTATGGCTTGCTAGTTTCGGCATCACCTTTCACTTTCCCCATCCATCCGTTCTCTCCCATTCTTGGTTTCACCTTGACTTACACCTCAGCCTGTGATATGGAGGACTTCCCCACTTTTGCCTCTGTGTTGGATAGCATCCCTGTTAGTTTGTGTCTCGGCTCTGAGTTGGCAACAGAACTTACCGAAGCCTTGATCCTTCTAGGCCAGGAAAACCCGTTGGTGTTGGTTCCTGAGCTTAGGTGAGTTGGATTTAATGCCTTGACCTCTCTAGTCGGTCGCCCCCGATGTTTGGTCCTGATTGAGGATAATCCCCCTAGTTTCCTGAGTTGTGTTGGCTAAACTTGAAGCAAATTGTACTACCATCATTACATGCATATGGAAACTATTATCTTATCTTTTGTGCAAACCCATGGAAACAAATTAAAACTGTGCTTCTCAGCACAATGAAAGAGAGCTATGGAAATTGATATGTTCAAGCACCCTGGATGAAAGCTGCGATTAGTTGTGCTTCTAAGCACATGCAAAATCCAAAGGGTCCCAAAGGCTTAAAAAGCAATGGTTAAATGTATGCTAAATCCAAAGACTGTTGGCCATGATTAATACCTCACGGAGCCTACGGGTTGGGATGTGAGATGGAGTGAGGGACAGGTATTTCTAAGTGTCCCCTAGAACCTCAAGTTACTGTTAGTTGTGCACCTAGTTACAGCGGTTCTAGAAAAGATCCTCATGGAGCTAGATTCAACTTGGATGTGAGTTGTAGACATTTGACAAGGTTGAATAAGCACCTCTCTAAACAACTCATTCCATTTTTGAGACACTGCCATTCCCTGTGTGTTTATTATCCAACATGTGCTTAAGTGTGTATTCCTTTTCCCTTATCCAAAGTGTCACAGTGTTGAGTCAGTAAAGTCATCCCCTTATCCTAAGCCTTGCATTTTCCACCCTCACCCTTTGCTAGCAAAATGGTCACGTCTATGAAATGCGTATATTCTTGAGGTTCTGTTTTGAATAATTGATTATTTAAACTTATATTTGATATGATTATTGTTTAACCACCAATGAAATGATGCTTCATACTTTAAGTCTTGTTATTAGAATGATTAAAAGAGAATACCTTATCCATTTGCACTTGCAGCATCAAGCATTTTAAGCCTGGGTCATATTTTGATCAGTCTTGACCTGGTCAAACCCAGTTTTGACCAAGTCAACCATAGGATCTGAGATGAGTTAGACCAATGATGTTCGAGGTTGATGATTTATGGTCCTTTGATTCCCATTTGATGGTTCCATGCAGCAGACACAGGTTTCACTTGATGGTTTGATGATTTTTTATAGTTATTATTATTTATAGACCATTATTCTTATTTGTCCGGGCATGGTTGAGACTACAGATGATTATCCAGGTGGCCACAGGGTGTATGAGTACTCATCTCTAGTGCATTTGGACCTGCTGAGTCCACTAGTACACTCATATTTCAATTACAGGCACTTTCGGACAAGATTTCACTTAGATTATCACTTTACTGCAGATTTGCCATTATAAAATGGCTTGACAGCACAGATGAGCTTTTATTTAGTTCTCCTAAGGCACTACAAAGGGAGTATGGGGTCCAGCCACTTGTTATTACCATATTACCATACCCCCAGACACTTTGGTATAGTCAGATTTGTGCCCGGAGCACTAGGCAGAGAGCTACAAGCATTTTATTGATTTATAGGTGATTTTCCGAGGATAAAAAATGGAATAAAATGGTCATTGAGGAAATCGATTTGGGCAAATGAGGCAAGGAATTGGCATAAGGTTTGTTCAGAGGTCATTCATGATGCATCCCACACCTTCCGGCACAGCCTTCATCATTCAATGGGGTCCACACACACTCCGGGGCATTATTTTGATGATGTATTATGCTTTTGAGGGGGCCACAATTTGGTCACTTGGTCACTTTGTGATGTTATTGAGTCATATCTTTTATCATTGTGCCATGGGGTGATGCTAGTGAAGGATATTAATACCTCCTAGCCCCACCATGTGCTTGTTACACTTGTCCTAATCATCTTTTATGTGGTGCGACCCCCTAGGGCCACTTAATGAGTGCGCACCCCCTCTTTAGTGAGTTGATCCATGTATTGTAGCTCTGGCTCATCATAGTCGTCGATTGTATTATTTTTTCTTTTGATCACCACCACTCATTCATAAAGTGGTTAGGGTTTTGGTCTCTCTCATTCCTATTTAAGGAAGAGACTCCCCTCATTGTAAAGGCACCTTTGGGCTCTTGAACTCTTGGAATAAAATATTATTTTTGCAGATCTACTTCTCGGGCTTTGATGAATGTTCTTGTACATGATTGTAAATCTTTTCCTTAGACATCCTAGTTTGGCCTTGGATCTCCAAGTTTTCCCTAAATTAGGCCCACAACGAACCCTTGAGGTTGTTGTAGGAAGCCCTAGTTTAGACTCTAGAGTCCAGGAGAAAATCAGTCCAAGAGGGAGGCTGGTCACCTCTCCTCTAGGGCTAGGGTTTGGGATTTCATCCATTAAAACCCTTGTTTATCAAAATTTATTAAAATTATTTGCATTTCATATGTAAATATTGCATTTTCATGTTAATTTAGGGCGAATTTTAGGTCTGCAATTTTATGTTTGAAACCCTAAAAAAATTTCCAAAAAATCAAAAAATAAAAATTTTCAATTTTTTGGTCTCCCTAAAATTTCGGCCCTCTCCCTTAAAAATTCATTCTGCCTATTTACCCCTCAAAAAACCCTAGGGAGAAATTTGTGGAAGTCCTAAAAAACCTAAAAATTCAAAAAACCAAAAAAAAAAAATCATTTTGTGCCAATTCTAGCCCTAGAAAGGGCAGTGGCCCTCTCTTTTTTGCCTTCTCCTTCACTCGGCCTCACCTTACAGCCCTAGGGTCTCTCTCATTCCCTCAGCCTTCCCTAAACCTACCTCTCTAGCCTTCAACCTCCATTTCAGGCCTACTACAACAGCAGCCTGTAACTTCTGTTGCTGCCCTAAAACTTGTCACAATATAAGACAGCAGAAAAGCATAAAAAGAAAATCAATAGAAGACCTAAACAATTGTTTGATGAAGGTTGATATGACTGCTTGATTTATTACTGATCTAAAAGGTGAATTGAGAGCTACAGAACTATTTGTTTGTCCGATCAAGAGGGTTAAATTGGTCATTACTAAATTGCTGCTTAGAGTTACAGGACAGCTATCGAATAGGACTGATATTACTTGTTGTTACATTTTTTCATGCATTGCTTACTTCCTTAGAAAGTGTTATAAATACTCACTGCTGTCATACTGTTGCACTGTTACATACTGATTTATTTTGTAATATTTATTGCACAACTTAATGCTGATGTAATACTGTATGTACTTGTTAGAAGGTCACTAACTGTCATACGAATCTGCTATTCTATTTGGCAATGGTTGTTACACAAACTCCTTGCTGATGTGATATCAGGATGTGGCCTATTTATCTATGCATTCACTTATTAAATATTGTTCAAATGTTAATCCTAGATGCTTAATTATAACTGATAGCTGATTAAACTCGGAATCATATTATTCACAAACTAAACTTGTGCATACTAATATCTAATTAACTACACTTGAACATTGCTTACTTTTGCCTAATCATAATTACACTTTGATATGTCTTCTTCATTCGCTATTTGACTCCATAAAGGCACTGATCTACAGTTGAGGTTGTGCAAAGTATTTGGTGTGGTTATTGACATGGACTCAGATAAGGGCTCTCCCCTTGGAGGTCAAGACTCTCCGAAGAAGTTAAAGATTTGTGATCAAGGTTGCATTGGGTCACAAGTCCTTGCATGCGCTTACTAGACACTAGCCCTGCTAGTTTGCCCGATAACACTCATCTTTGCAGGCAAAACAACAGCCTAACTTGCCAGAAGCATATATCCCTTTTCAGACCTATTTTTCAGGTGATTCAAAAGAGTTTTGGAAGAGCATCGAGAAAAAGGTCTCCAGCTAAAATTTTAAATCATTTGAACCAGCAGTTGCAATGATGTAAAGGATTGAAGTCAGGATCCAAAAAGGCCTAATTTGCTGAACATTTTAACAGCTTGTGGTAAAATGAAAAATCTGTATCTTTTCTTACCTTTTAGGATACTGGCTACATATCTTCACTATGGATCGTAGATTCTGTAATATACCTAATTCAGTATATTGTGACATTAAATAATTGTATTCAATATTAATTAATTTTATTAGGATACTGGCTACATATCTTCACTATGGACCCTAGATTCTGTAATATACCTAATTCAGTTTATTACGACATTAAATAATTGTGTTCAATGTTAATTAATGTTATTAGGATGCTAGGATCACAACTCTTCATCGTGACTGCTCCTCTTTCACGCTATATAAGCCAAGCCATTCATTCACTGTAATCATCAATCTATCCATCATTTTATTATTAATATAGATATACATTACAATCTTGTGCTCTCTGTGTGCCATGAAACTCTGTACTGTGTCTGCACTGTGTGTGAGTAGAGTTATGAACCCTCTGGGTCCATAACAAATTCATAGAGAGATTTATAGATTCATTGAATAAAATAATATGGAAAAACTAGAGAAGATAATGAGAAAAAGGATTACGAAAGATAGAATTTGCAAATCTTGCTGAAAAGAAATACAAATTGTTGGGATGCAATCTTTACTTGGCCAAATACATGAATGTTCCACCTTTGTTTTCTTTGTCCCCGAGTCAAGCTTAAGGGGGGGTGTTGGTGTTATGGTAGTTAAGCTCAACTTTGTGGTCCCTTGGTGGTCAATAATGTCATTTACTGTACATCATTAATGAGTTATTAATTAGCATACTATGGTTGTCAGGGTTAGGATTAGGTAATCTATCCTTAGCACCTATAAAGTGACGTTTTCACCTCAATCATAAATCACTCAAGTGTATATGAGCTTTATCAATTATTTGGGTAATGAATCAATCTTGTGTTGTGATGTTGATCTTATGGGTAACGGGAGAAAAGATTAAGAAAGATAAAATTTGTAAATCTTGATGGAAAGAAATACAAATAAGGTATGAAAATGGCATAAATACATAGTTAAAAGAGCAATAAATTGCTTGGTATGAAGTGAATGTCTAAATCATTAAAAACAATCATGGAAAAGTGGAAAAGTGTCACCCCTCTTTACCTCGAGTATCTTGGCACAAATGTGATGGTGAAATGTTTTAGGCAAAATGTCAAGCCATATTTAAATCATTATAAATGTTTGACAAAATGTCTTAGCCACATTTAGATCATGATGACTCCCTAGAGAACATCAAGCAAAGGACTGCTTATGTATTCTTTTTGCCTAACCAAGAAGCAATCCCAAAATGGCAAGGCCTTCATGAGAGAAAGCAAATTTGTCATGTAGTGCATGTGCATGGAAGATTAGCATTCATTCAATAAGGCCAAATGCCAATGTCTTTTAGAGTTGGCCATACCACAATATCATAATGAAAAATCCGCAAGGGAATGATGAATGAACATGTGTACAAGGGAACTGGAATAGCTGGTTAGTGGTTTATTAATATGTCTGGTTTTCCATCCCTAGTCAACTTCACCATATTAATGTACAATAACACAACAAGGGTTGAGAAACTACATACTGATATTTGCTAATATGCTAAGACCTAACCAAACTAACCAACAACCTATTCATCCTGAATTGATTTTAACAACCATAAACTCAATTAGCTATAATCCTATGCATGAAAAACCCATGGTCAGTCCCCTAACTGGTTGTCATGTCCCCTTACATGGATTTTAGCCATAGAACAAGACCCCACTTCACTTTTGGGCCAGTAACAGCCCAGCAAAATTCAAATGAATGCAAATAATAAGATGAATCAAAATTCATGGAAATCAAATGACCATGGTTGGAATTAGGCAAATTCACACAAACAGCATGCAAAATACACATATTTCCTAAAAAAAATAGCATTCAATTACAGATCTCTATACAGAGATAAACACTTATCTTTTAACAGAAGATAGTCCAAGAAACTTCTTGTGTATGAGCAATTTTCCACCCAACCATGGGCATCTAGTGCAGATGGCTCAACAGTCCCTTACGATATTATTCCGTTCCAGTGCCCTTCAATGTAGGCATAAAGAATCCAATCTGCTGAATGCTTTCTAGGATTAACATGGAAGAATAAAACTTGGCTTTCAAGCATCCAATGAGCAGAAAATACAGAAAGTGAAGGCTTCCTAACTTGCCCAGCCTGAATGCTGAGCAGCTGACCTACAGTGATCTATCTCTTCCTCAAGGTCTGCAAATTCCTCTTACACAGTGCTGATTTGGTCAATTTCCAGATTTGGTTAATGAGTAGTGATGGAGAATGCAGCATGAGTGGAAGAGCATGAACATGACAAATGATGATAAGTCAATTGAAAAAATGTCTCCCATGAGAAAGGACGAGAGAAATGAATTTCCATCAGGAAGGATGGCTCACACGTTTTCTCAGGCAGATTGTACCCAGCCCCATGCCTCCATAACTATGTGAGGTAGGCATTCCTCACAAACCACCACATGCATTCAATGATTGGCTTCTAAGTCAAAGATGGTGGATGAACTCTAATTAAGGCACGTGATGGAAAAGAGATGAGTTCATAGGCTAACCCTTGGAAATAGAGGATCTCTCTCCCATAGGCCTCACCCTCTCATGCTCTCTGCAGCCATTTTGGATCATTATATATTTAATATCATATTCCAACATTAATATTTACACAAATTTTAGTTCACTTTGGCAAGCCTACCACACGATCTATAGTAGTATATTTACAAGATCTACATGTCTGGCCATTCACTAGGTGGGCCATGGCCTCAAGCTCTGCACTAGGAATCCTTACAAGCATATTTACAACATTTACACATGGGATCGTGAGCCCACATGGCTCGACTCCTGTCATGATAACCACGCATTTATAATTTATACATAATTTGATCAAATACATTCTAGGGGTCAAAGCCGAGGTATTGCACTTGGCTCCAGTAATTACAAACTTATCGACTCTTGATGTGCAATAATAGCAAACTCACTCTCTATTTGGCTATACTAGGGTTTCAATTCATTCTAATGTCTGCTGCAAAGGGGGCTCTAGCTCCCTTTCCCATTTTCACACCCCTTTGCTTATACTAGTGAAGCCTCCAAAGCCATTGCGGGTTCAGCAAAGAAGAAAGTAAAGCAAAACAGAAATGGATCTTTCTTCCTCTTAATTCATCAAGCGAATGGAGAGAACCCCATCTTCAAGAAAAAATGGGGAAATCCAATGAAAAGCTCTTCTGTTTGTAGATCAAACTCTAACCAGCAAATTCAATGGCACTTGGCCAGTCCCTAAAATCCTTAGAAAAAGATTTGGTGGAGAAAAACTGGACCCCTCAAATCCAAGGAACTGTGAGCCAGCATTACTGCAGTGAGGACTGAGACCAAAAAAAAAAGGTGCAATAATAATGACAGATTTCTAGTTGATAATACAAAATAAAGCTACATTTAACTTTGTAAGTACACACATTTCTAGTTGATAATACAAAATAAAGCTACATGTAAATACCCAATAGGAAATAACATTGCTAGAGTCTTTACTTACAACACGTTCCATTTTATAGTTTTAGAGTATACCGCTTAAAATTTACCATTCAACCCCCCCCCACCGCTCTCTTTTGAGCACCTACCATTCAACCCCCCCCCCCCCACCGCTCTCTTTTGAGCACCTACCATTCAACACCCCCCTCGCTTCCCCTGGGTTTGAACTTTGAAGTGACGTATTTGGATCCTTTTAAAGAGAGTACTCTTTTGAGCACCTACCATTCAACACCCCGCTCGCTTCCCCTGGGTTTGAACTTTGAAGTGACGTATTTGGATCCTTTTAAAGAGAGTATTTTGAAGAGTACCCTACATCATCAGGACTTTTATAAGCGAAATTGTAAACAGATAGAAGCGGTTGGATAGCCTAAGCGATCAGTTCAACCTTGCCAATGTTGCTGGGAGTCTGGCTAGTTCCATGCCAGCAATGCCCCAGTCCAAATCCCTTGGATGAGATGCACTAGTCTACGTCGACAGGTTTATTAAGGATGCCATCCACAAATGTGGTTGGGAAGCATCCCTAGGGTTACCCTGCATGATTTTCTTTGGAAATAAAAAAGAAGCAACTAGATGCTCATAACATCGATGCCTAATAAACATGGAGTTGTGTTTGAGCTCTGAGCTTCACCCGCTCAAAATAAAAAATGAATTATGTTTGAACTCTGAGCTTCACCAGCTCAAAATAAAAATGAGGAAAAGTTTCATACAGCTTTTCTGAAACACAGGTGCAGAATTTGACTTCCATAGTAAACATCTTTTAATACAATAGCGAAAAGATTGCATTCATTGGGACCTTGGTTTTTATCATATCCCTGGTAACATCAACAACAAATGAGCACACCTAGTGCAAATTCAACACCGAGAATTCTTATGATATGGTAAATATCATCACATGCACATGTTTGGAGTTTTCGGGGTTGTCTACTCAACGTTGTTGCCGATCAGCTCTCCAAATTGGCAATCGGAGATATGGATGGTGTTTTAACTGTTGAAGAGCATTATGATGGGCCCTTGTTGCCCTGGATAGACTGTTTCCCTTTGACAATGGTTAATTTTCTACTTGGTCTTCTCTTTTGTGCCCTTTAGGGACCATGGATTTCCATGTTTGGTATGACACAGATGTATGTCTCGTCTATTTCCAGCACTTTTCTGAAGACATTGTGCATTTTTGTAATCAGTGTGATATCTGTTGATGTTTTGAAAAGATATAAATTTTGTTCGGAATCGGAGAAGATCTCGCTTCTCCTCAGGGACATGATGTAATATCTGATACAACTTTTATCTAATAAAAAAAGTTGTTTTTTCCGGTGTGAAAAAAATAGGTCTTTGGCCATTTTTTCTGTAACCCTAAATTTCCCTTGACTGCAGGAAAATTTGTTTTTGAATGCGAATGTCATTTAAGTTTACCATGATGTGTAGCTTTTGCAGCGCAGACACCCATATCTCGATATAAGTTGATACTAGAAGTTCAAATCACCATACGGAAAACTAAAACAAGAAGGATAGCATAATGTTGTTTACTTGCAGCCTTTGGAGAAAGATAAGATCACCCCATCTCCCCCTGGATGCACAGCCATGCTCACAGGAACATCTGCTTCCGGCAGCACATTCACCTGTGCAAAAGAAGGAGAAGAAAAGCATAGCCAATAAAATTATTCAATTACAACATGAAAGATCATATATTAAGTACCCCACGTCAAAACTACAGATATAGCTCACAACACACAATCTACTAAAAAGAAAATTTCAGCAATTTTTTTTAAGTTTACAAGGTTAAATTCTGTCAATGTGGACCTCATATGACTGTAACAAAAATTGCAAATTTGAATGAAATCCAGAATAACAAACTGTGTGAAGTGAGGACAGCAAAAGTTATCAGAACTTCGGAGAAATTGACCTCTGTGAGATAATCTGACTTGAAATTGTAATGGAGAAGTTGGAGCATTGCCATCATCCTGCCATCCTCCCCCTGGTCACCTGCCTTTCCCAAGAGAATATGAGAATCATCATCATCAACGTTGCTATGGGTGGGCTTCGATCGTGCGATCCAGGAAGCAATTGTCGCGGGAAATTCGTTGTGATCGATGGAAGATATATTGTGGTTGTTGCTGTACCTTGTCCTGCGTGCCATTGCTAAAACCTCTAAATGACACTCGAGTGTTGTTGGCAGAAAGACCTCCTTAAGTATGGGGCGCGTATACTGTACCTAGTGCTGGAGAATACGGGTAGCATATTCGTATGGCAAAGGATATCCTTTACCCTGCATCATGGCCACGGTGTTTAAAGATTCTTCCTCTCGCATCTATGCATTAATTTGATACGATAAATTTGACTTTTCATAATGTATAAAAAATCAATTTAGAAAAGTCAAAACACTTTTTCTCACATGGAGTGTCTCATCGTATGAATCAGATTTTAGATTTTTTAAGTAGCTTAAATGTTAAATGATTTTTTAAACTTTAGTTTAAATTAAAATGAACTATTGAAATGGTATATGTAAATTGTAAGAGTATTTGAAAGTACTGAATTTATGTATATATTTAAAATTTTAATTTAAGTAATGAAAAATTATAAATAGTTGACTTTTTTGTTGGGATATTCTTATATTCTATCTTA
This sequence comes from Larix kaempferi, assembly GCA_027924585.1. Taxonomy (NCBI): domain Eukaryota; kingdom Viridiplantae; phylum Streptophyta; class Pinopsida; order Pinales; family Pinaceae; genus Larix; species Larix kaempferi. Next base: position 7,667,721 of record BSBM01000437.1, read on the forward strand.
GTTCTACCAACATTTTCATTATTTTGCATTTCAGTCATACATGCATTTTTGCATGTAGTCATGCAATTGCATGCATCCCAGTCATCAAGTTGGTGTCCTCCAACACCTAGTTCTCAGTTTGCCAACCCCGGGAGCTTCTTTCCACTCATTTTTAGTCCTCCTAGTCAGTGATGCGCCCACCTTTCACCTACCACTTGTGAAAGGCACCCTTCTTCACCTACCACTCAATTACACTTCAATTAGTTGAGTTATTTGTGGATCTCTCCTTGATTTGAGGATTGATTGACTTGTTAACTAACTGAAACACTCCGTTGGACCCCCAGTGAGACTAGATTGCCTATTTTGACTCCAGTCAGCTCCCCATGCACCCTCCACTGAGCCTCCTTCACTACATTAGTGCTTCCATATGCCAGTTACACCTACTACACTCAGTTAGACTCAGTTTGACACCTGGTTTACCGTTACTTGTGCATTGATGACTCCACTGATGATGATTAGGACTCCTAGTGGTGTATTGTTGACACTCCACTGATGATGATGATGACTCCTAGTGAGATAAGCCATGCCCATGCAGGCTAATTCGAACTTGGCATCTGAATCCTCTCCACCATTGTATTATTTATTGTTCATATTATGATTAATGAATTAGTGTGTGATGTTATTCTGCTTCTATCCGAGTTCTACTGTATCATAATTATGTTGCTCCTTTACACTGCATTGACCACTCTTCTTCTATTTTCCTGCTTAATCTTAATCTTTCTTGTGAGGTATACATCAACTCTTAGATCTGTTGTGAGGATTTTCACACCCTCTCTCTAACAAACTTAATGACCTTTGTATTCTTTTTTCTAAAAGAAAAAACCAATATGTTGATATTCATATAGAATCAAAGAAAATTATATCATTTACATATATTGTCCTTCATGTTTGACTCATCAAGTTACCTTGTCATGACATAGACCATTCAAAGATAAACTGATAATCCAAGTTGTTTGCAAACTACACAAAAATAACTAAGAACATAATAAGTAACCAAACCCTCTCTAGCTTACTGTAAATCAAAATACACAATTTCACAAAGGGAATCAAAATACAGCTATCCAAGTCAAAATATAATATATGTCCTTGTAAGGAGCAGTACCCTAGCTAATAAGAATTTAGTAAAGTTGGAGTGAGCCTTTTGAAAAAAACGAGTTGTCCTTAATTTCTTCAAAATAAAGTAATCCTTCCATAGAGCTAAGTGTTCTTTTTTATAATCGGTCTACCATTGAGTTGAAACATCTATAAATATGATCAAAAGATAGATTGCAGAAATATGCTTACAATGCTTTGGTCATGGGATCCCAATGATCTAAAGCAACAACCTAGAGAGTTGATTTCCCAGCAGCGACCTGGAGAGATGATTTCCTAGTAGCCCAATCCACTACAAATTTTGAATCTCCCAAAACCTGGAGAGGCAACAAGCCTTTGTGAGAAGCAAAATTCAAAAGTCCCCATAATGCTAAAAGTTCAACTCTAGTATTAGAGCCAATCCCACTTCCCATCCACGGTAGAAAACAATGATTATTGTTTATTTTCAACATCATACCACTCCCATACATTCCTGACTAAGAAGCACCATCAAAGAATCCATAAGGATCCTCACCTATCCAAAGAGGCTCAGATAAGATATTAATCTTTTTTACCCTCATCTCTTTATAATGTTCTTTATAGACCCCCAAAATATTTGAACTGATAACTTAGACATTTAATGACCAATTTTCAAAAGCAATTGCATTTATATACTTCCAAATTCCCTAGCTAACATATATAGGTAATTCTTTATGCTGAGGAACCCTTTTACTCCATATCTTCAAGCTTTGTTCAAAAGAGTGTGGTCCAATGGCCTTTGTACTCATCAAGGTTGGAATTTGGGTTATTTACCATGGAGAGGTTATCCTATGGCCATACAATGTATATGCATAGGTACGTTGCTTCAAAGTTGCCATGTGTAGGGTGATAAGGCATCCCATAATGATCCTTTTCATGCAGCATTGTGCGAAGGTCCTCCCATTCTATTCTCATATACACCATGGAATCACCCCCACCATACCACTGCCATTATCAAGCATGCAAATTGTGATGTGTAACATGGATGTGTCTCTTTATGCACACGTATCCATAAAGACACGTCGCTCTAAGAAGTAGCTAACTTATTTAATATTGAAATAATGCATGTTGAAATTCTTTGTGAATAGTTAGTTAGAGTTTAAGTTGACTTGGTCCTTAAGGGTGTTTTTTCTAATAGCTATATAAAGGCATTTGCCCAACTAATGGAGATATCAATATTTCCTTGTGTCTTATTCATTCTCTTGTGTTTTCTTGTCTATATTATATTCTTGGAATCTTATCATTCTTGGTGTCATTTCAAGTTTAGCTTCTTAATATTGGCACCTAGGTTTCATTTTAGAGTTAGCTTCTTAATCTTAGCACCTAAGAAACACTGAGAAAACATCAAGAATAGAGAGAATCCAAGAATATAATCCATGCACAAGGATTCTCAATGTGCATTATTTATATATTAAATAAGCCAACTTCTTCCTAGAGCCACGTGCCTTTATGGATAAGTGCATTTAACGTGCCTATGTTATGTATCAAGTTGGTCCAATGAGGTGATGCATCACATGATAAGTATCCTTCCGTGTGTGTTTGTGTGTGTACATATGATGAAGAGAAACAAGTATGAGTTGCAATAATTTGTCACTTGTTCAAAGTTGATGAGGTTCATTAGGCCAAAGGAGTTTAATTCAATGATAATTGTGTTGGATCAAAAGCGGGGACTAACTACTGAACATTTTCTTTAAAGCCTTGGTTATTAAAGAATTTGGGGGAGAACAATTATGCAATTAAGATTATTGTTCACAAGTGACTAACCAAGCAAGAGTTCAAGAGGAGTTTGTAAATCACTATAAAATGGTTTCCCTGTAATGGGGACTTGTAGAGGAACATAGAGTAGCTATGCGCACATTCATGAACGTTGTGCCCTAGTGCCTCTTAAAGGATGGCATGTGAGCAACCACCGAATATATGAGTTGACAATAACTTTGATGGAGTTGGTTGATGACAATGTTGGAAATATTGTTGTCATTGATGTCAAAGACAAGGGGATACTACAGATGTCCAAGATGAAGATTGTTGAAGATATTCTTGGCATTAATGTCAAAGACAAAGGAAGATTGCAAATGATATCGATATCCAAGAATAAGCTAAGGTTCCAAATGAAGATAAACAGATGAAGTCAAGATGCCAAATTAAAAGAAAGAATGCTAAAATAGCCCTCCTAGAGTGTTAGGTTGGCCCTGCCATAATATTGAATAGTGTAAGGTCCGCCCTGCCAGTTTCAAAGGTCGGCCCAGAAAAGTGACTTAAAACATTATAAATATACATAAAGGGGGTGCATTTTTCAAGGAAAATCAAGAAAGACTAGGTATGAAATTAGAAGGTGCACTAAGGAGAAAAGATGAAGTTCTAAAGGGTATCTTTCTTGGTTTTCAAGGGGAAAATGAAAAGCTAAGTATGGTGCATCTTTCTAGGTGATTATGGAAGATTTGAAGATGATCTTGTGATTGTTTAAAGATTGTTTTAATGGTTGATTCAAGGGCTGGTGTAAGGTTGATCTTGGAGCAGATTCAAGGTGATTGTGTGACAGTATAAAGGGTTGATATAGGGTTGAGTATGGCACAGATTTCAAGGTGATCTTATGATAGTTTTGAGGGTTGATATAGAGTTCAGTATGGCACATATTTTGAGGTGATCTTGTGATAGTTTGGAGGGTTGAAATAGGGTTGGGTATGGCACATATTTAAAGGACATCTTATGACACTAGTGTAAAGGACAAATTATGGTGCAATCTTTGAGGTGATTATATGAGCATTGTTGTACATGTTTCTTCAGTTAGTTGGTGCCTACATAAGATCTTACTTAGTTGGTGCTCAGTTGAGGAGATTGGTGTCTTTAGTATGTTGGTGCCTACATATCTTACCGATTTTGTGCTCAGTTGAGGAGATTGGTGTCTTTAGTAGGTTGGTGCCTACATATCTTACTGAGTTTGTGCTCAGTTGAGGAGATTAGTATCTTTAGTAGGTTGGTGCCTACAGATCTTGCTGAGTTGGTGCTCAGTTGAGGAAATTGGTGTCTCCAGTAGGTTGGTGCCTACAAATCTTACTTAATTGGTGCTCAGTTGAGGGGATTGTTGTCTCTAATAAGTTGGTGCCTACAAACTCTGTAACAGTAGGTTGGTGCCTACATGAATTTATGAAAATAAGATTTTGTGGTTATCTCCCAAAAGAGTTTCCATGTTAACTTCTATGTATTGTGATTTGAGTTTATGTGTATTTACTATTTTGAAGTTAATGGATGATTGATGAATGATTTTTTAAAGTATGAAGAAGTCTTGTATTGATTCACCCCCCTTTCAATATATGCATAAGTTCAACAATTGGTATCAAAGCAGGTTCCTTCATAAACAGTTTAACCACTAGAAGGTGTATCTCGAGCACATATTGCTTGTGATAAAAGTATCTCCACAAATAGGGATTTGTTGTTTGATAGAACAAACTATGCATTCTGGAGCATAAGGATGCAAACATATCTAAGGGATTTTGGGTTATATAGCTCCAAAAACATGACCCGCATATAAGGTTGGAAAGACACTTAGTGAAAACAATGCAAAGGCAGAGGATGTTATATTGAGTGGCCTATCAAATTATGTGATTATCAAGGTAAAACATTGCACATTAGCTAAAGAGATTTGGGACAAGATACAAAATATTTTAAAGAAGAATATCCCTTCATGGCCATGGATACAAAGTCTGTTGATGAATAAAATGACGATAATTAGAAAGAAAAGTTAGATTCAGATTAAAAAAGAAAAAGAAAATAGATATTGATGGAGAAATTGATACAAAGTATGTTGGTGAAGAAAATGAAGATAATCGGAAACAAAAGTTAGAAGAAGAAGATATTACAAAGTTTGTTGATGAATCAAATGAAGATAATTAGAAAGAAAAGTCAGATTCAGAAGAAGGAGACATTAAAACAAGACTCAAAATAGATAGACTTAAGAAAATTATAAAGAATAAGGAGCAATTGCATAAACATGAAAAGAAGGATCGTGATCTTGTTGAAACAGAGAAGACAATTGTCATCTTGAAGACTCGGTTAGAAGAGGCAAAAAGGATAGAAGGAGTAGTGAGAAGTCATCTCAAAGAAAAGGAATAAATCTGTGAGAAGCTGGAATCTAAATTTGTCTTGTTAATAAAGGAATTGGAAAAGTCAAATGTTCAATTACACAGAAGTTTGAAGAGCACTAAAATGTTGAATGAGATTCTCAGTTACCAAAGATCACCATTCATCAAAATAGGTCCTGGCTATGATGAGAATAAAAAAAACCCTAAAGAAGATGCAAGCAAGGAAAATGAAGAAAAGCCTAAAAACTATGCCAATGTTCTTAAAGGATCCATCAACAATGAAAGTAGCAGTAGAGGAAATGACGATCATCAGCAACCTGATTCTTCTCACAAGAACAACAAGAATGAGTTCAAAAGAGTTGTTCCACCAAGAACACCTTTCACACCCCATTACCAAACTATCTTCTTTAGCTATTGTTTTTCTTGTAATAATTTTGGTCATAAAGCAATAGATTGTAGAGCTTATGCAAGAAGTGACCATGTGAGAAATATAAATTGATGTCCTTATAAGATCTCAAAAGAGGATATGTGAGCAACAAAACCATAATTTCTTATAGGTTTGTTGACATAAACTACAATTCATTTGCTCCCCTACTTGATTACAATACTCAATGTTACAAGTGCAATAACTATGGGCACATAGCACATTATTGTAGAAGCAGCATAACAGGATCTCCTAAACAAAAGGGGAAGAAGATGTCCTTGCCAAACATAAAGAAGAATACTCAAAGGTTTGGAGAAGGAATCAAAATGAAGAAGAATAGAAAGAATGTGAACTTGCACTCTATTCTTAAGATAAAGGGAACCAATGGTACATTGACAATGTATGTTCAAAACACATGACAGAGGATTAGACCAAGTTTCTCACCTTGAAAAAAGGAAAAAGAAGGTAATGTTACTTTTGGGCATAATGCTTCTACAAAGATAGTTGGAAAAGGTATTGTTAGTCTTGATAATGGAAAGACTAAAATATAGAATGTCTTGTACATTGAAGGGGCAAAACATAATCTTCTAAGTGTTAGTCAATTGTGTGATCAAGGTTACAACCTCACATTTGATTCTAAAGGGTGTGAGATAAGGAAATCAGGTTCAGGAAGATCAGTGGCAAATGCAAACAAAACCTCGAGCATTGTACACATACCCGATGAAGTCAAAGGAGAAAGATGCTATATGGGAGTGATATCCCTCTCATCTCACCACTAGATGCTTAAGGAGAAGCACAAGCTCAGGGGGAGCAGCCCTTTTCCATTGATGTCAAAGGGGGGAAGTTACAGTTAGGGAAAGAATTGCAAACACGGGGAGAGATACAGACATGGGGAGTAATTACAATATCACCAGTATTATTATTGTAGAAGGGTTGCCATAAATGACAAAGGGGAAGATTATTGGAAATATTGGTGTCGTTGATATCAAAGACAAGGGGAGACTGTAGATGTCCAAGATGAAGATTGCAAGATGACAATTGTTGAAGATATTGTTGTCATTAATGTCAAGGAAATAGGAATATTGTAGATGATATTGATATCCAAGAAGAAGCTAAGGTGCTAGATGAATATATGCAAATGAATTCAAGATGCCAAATGAAGAGAAAGAATGTTAAAGTAGCCCTATTGAGTGTTAGGTCGACCTTGCTAGTTTTACAGGTCAACACAAAAAAGTGACTTAAAACAATATAGATATACATAAAGGGGGTGCATTTTTCAAGGAGAATCAAGCAAGACTGGGTTTGAAATAAGAAGGTGTTCTAGAAAGAAAAGGTGAAGTTCTAAAGGGTACATTTCTTGGTTTTCAAGGGGAAAATGAAAAGGTAATTATGGTGCATCTTTCTAGGTGATTATGGCATATTTGAAGATGATATTGTGACTATTTAAAGACTGTTTTAAGGTTTGATTCAAGGGATTATGTAAGGCTGATCTTGGAGCAGATTTCAAGGTGATTATGTGACAATATAAAGGGTTGATATATGGTTGAGTATGGTATAGATTTCAAGGTGATCTGATGACAGTTTTGAGGGCTGATACAGAGTTGATTATGGCACAGATTTCAAGGTGATCTTACGACAATTTTGAGAGTTGATATAGGGTTGTGTATGGCACAAATTTTGAGGAGATCTTATGACAATTTTAAGGACATATTATGGCGCATTCTTTGAGGTGATTATATCAACATTATTGTACTTGTTCCTTCAGTTGGTTGGTTCCTACACAAGATATTACTGAGCTGGTGCTCATTTGAGGGGATTGGTGTCTACAGTAGGTTGGTGCCTATAGATCTTACTAAGTTGATGCTATATTGAGAATATTGGCGCCTTCAGTAGGTTGGTGCCTACAGATCTTGTTGATTTGGTGCTCAATTGAGGAGATTGGTGTCTGTAGTAGGTTAGTGCATATAGATATTGCTTAGGTGGTGCTCAGTTGAGGGGATTATCGTCTCCAATATTTTGGTTCCTACAAACTCTGACAATAGGTTGGTGCCTACATGAATTTATAAAGATACTATTTTGTGGTTTTCTCCCAAAAGGGTTTCCACGTTAACTTATGTGTATTGTGATTTGAGTTTATGTGTATTTATTGTTTTGAAGTTAATGAATGATTGATGAGTTCCTACTGAAAGAAAAAAGTATATTATATTGATTCACCCCCCTCTCAATATAAGCATAAATTCAACATATAAGACACTTGGATTGGACATGTTTATGTGCAAATTCTATAAATCAATATGGGACTTTCTTGGGGCAAAGATTCTTAGGTTTATAAGGAAGCAACAAAAAAAGTAAAGCTTGCACTCTAATATAAAATCTAGTTTTGTCGGATTCATCCCCAAACTTACTGACCTTAATAACTTTACAACTAGATATTGATAACCCTACTAAATGTTTTTACAATATTCTCATCAAAGCCCTCTCTTTCTGCATACACCATATTCTATATAAGATTGTTCATCATGAGTAGACATATTCATTAGAGATCAATTCATCTCAGATAATGTCTTATGAGTTCAAGAAGGCATGGAATGGGCGTGTACTCTTGGTTTGAATACGCTCTTCATTAAACTTGATTTTGAGAAATCATATGATCACACAAAATAACCATTTATTTTAGTTGTGTTAAAAGCCCCAGGATTTGGGAACTTTTTCTTGGGACTACATACATTCTTTTGATTGAAGCCTTTGCTTGTCCTTTACCAATGAATGTAAGTTAGACAAGTTGCGGGCATGTTTACCATCCATTAAGGTTCTTCCTTGGAAGTTGCATTATATCTTATGAACATTGAAGCCTTGGGGTTGTCTTATTTGCAAGCGAAAGGAAAAGCTTTTATTGAGTGCTTGCATTCCCTTGAAAGTAACTCTAGATAGCTTTTTAATGGATATTTTGCATGTGACTTAAGGATAACACTAAGGATCAATTCCTTTAGGATAACACTACAAAATTCCTCCATTTGTTATGTAAACTCTACATCTATGATTTAATTGGCCAAAACATAGTGCCATTGACAAAGTCAAAGCTACCTTCATTGTTGGTTAGAGAATCACAAATGGTTTTGGATCCTCTAAGGCCAAATCTTCAAATATATTAGCATCTTGTTTTCTTGCTAAGCCCCTCCCAAGGGGATTTGGAAGGTGATGGTTCATAATGTTTAAAATAAGTTTGAGAGATGGATTACTAAATCAATGACATTTGGAATGAAGTTTCAAATTTGCACCAAGGTTCTCGCGCATATGCATTTTTACTAGTCTTCTTGTGGGGTGTCCTCGATGAGTGTGTACTAGTAGCAACAAAAGGCATTTATAAGTTTTATATCACCCAATAATTATGGGGACAATGGATTTCATTAAATAAAGTGGGAGTTGTGTTGTATCCCAAGAAACCGGGGAGGAATGGGAATGATTAAAAATTGCATTTAGGTTTTGGCACCGTCGAACGTGGATAAGGTGTTGGACTTAGATTCATAGTTGTGCCAATTTGTAGGATGCATCATAGTTAGTGTTTGCATGGAGTAGAAGGTTTGCATCACAAGTAGGGGGCGGGTTGAGGTTTTAGTGGATTAGTTGATGTGATTGATGGGACAAATTATTAATGTATGGTTATCAATGTTTTAATGTTGAGTTTGTAGGGATAAGTGCATTTATAGATATTACTATAGTGTAGTAAATACACTGGTTAGACTAACCTATCTACATTTAATGGGTTCTTGTTATATGGTTGGGGCTTAGCCACTTTAGCTCACTTCATGCATTTATGCTCATAATTACTAATTGGTTTGCAAAGTAGAGAAGGATCTTGTTGAATCTATATGAACTAAGAAAGGGATAAAACAACGTGCTTGTATCAAGGAATCAATAACAACCATGGGCAAAGTTAGCAAATATAAAAAAAAAATAGAAAAGAGTAACAACAAAATAATAAAATCAACACCAAGAGGTTCCAAGAAGAAGTAAGTTGTATTGGACAAGGTTGTAGATCCTCAAATTGAAATAAATTAGGATTTGAAAGGCAAGGTCAAGCAAACCAAATTGGTGGATCATGATTTCATGAATGCTCACTTCTTTCTGGACCTAAAACTTGTCTTGTGCAAAAGGAAAGAAATTTTGAAAAAGGTTGAAATACAACATATCATGAGGGAAATTTTGTGGGCTCGAGGAGTCTACCTTAATGAATATGTTGCAATAGATCCAATAGTTGCACATAACAACATGCTTGTATAAAGGAATCAACAACAACCATGGGGAAAGTTAGCAAAGTTAGCAATAATCTAGAAAAGAGCAACAACAAAACAACAAAACCAACACCAAGAGGTTCTAAGAAGAAGTAAGTTGTATTGGACAAGGCCATAGATACTCATATTGAGATAACATAAGATTTGAAAGGAAAGGTCAAGCAAACCAAATTGGTGGATCATGATTTTAACAAATGATCACTTGTTTATGGACCTGGACCTAAAATTTGTCTTGTGAAAAAGGAAATCAATTTTAAAAAATGGTGAAATACAACCTATGGAGGACTTTTCTGGACTCAAGGAATCTACCTCAATGAATATATTGAATGATGTTGGCACAAAATGGAGACTAGGGTTCTTGGGCATGGGCCAACAAAAGAGTGTTTTTGTAGTCTAGTGTGCTGGCATTTTCAATCCTCTTAAGGGGGAAGGTCTCACCCAAAGCACAACCAAGACCAGCGTAGAGTAAGGCTTAGTTAATTGTATGGTCGCGACATGGGTTTACAACAAAAAACATAAAAATAATATTCATAATTATGTAGCAACAGTTAAACACATTCATCATTCATTCATTATAATAAATGCCATTAACCAGCAAGGGAACATCACATAGACGATTACAAAAACAAAACAGACACATATTCAACAAAATTTAGTGGGGGCAACAATTCCTTCCATTATGATATCAGTTTCACAGTAAAACCATAACATTGTAGGCATAGGCCTTACATTCGCCATGAAATTACCCATCGTGGGATACATCAAAACCCCAAAAAACCCATTACCAAACCCAAAACCCAAAACCATATATCTCTCTTCTGTTGGATTTGCTTTTCCCTTGTTCTGAACTGTCTTTTGGGATCTTTTCTCTCCTTTTTCCATATCCATATTTCACTTCCTTTTATAGTTGTGCACTAGGTTCAAAATCGGTCCACAATTGTTGCTATGGTTACCTAGCTTCCACAACCTCCGGTACTTTCTGTGACTTCCGCAACTCTTCTTCTTCTTTTGCTACTTGCGCTACTTCCTTACTTTCCATGACTTATGGTCTTCTTTTGCTACTTCTTCTTCACCTTCTTGGTCAACTACAAAAGAGGCAACTGGCCCTAACCCCAAAGGTCGACTCGTCCTCGAGTAATTTTTTCTTCGTGATTGATTCCTAAACTTCTTCAATTGTTGTGTTAGAATTTTGACATACTAACAATTATGTTATACTTTTAATCATTTAGCATATCACATCATAATAATTGCATTCATAAGGATCACTGAAAGAAATACATTCAACAATAGACACAAAGATTTATCCCGAGAAAACCCTCTCACGGGAAAAACCCAACATAAATTCTAGTATAGATTCATCAACCAAGTACAATGTCACAATATTAACAAGAAGCTTAGAGATCTCTTACAGATAGATAGAAATACTCTATACAAACCCTATATTAAGAGATAGATGTCCTCCAAGTCTTCTACAACCCAAAAACAATTTTCTTCTTCCAACTTGAGTGAACTTGCTTGTTGTGAGTGTGTGTTACAAATGAGACAAGTTGACTTCTATGTATACAAGTGAAGTAACTTTACTTTTAACTTGGGTTACTTTACTAGGTCGGTTAGTTCTTTAACTTATTCATATTAATTATAATATTATTTTCTTGTTGACTTACTATGGATAACTTCTAATGACTTCTTGGAGTATTCTAGAAGATTCTTTATGATCTTCTCTTCTTATAGTAGTCCTGATCACACCCAACCACTTCACATAGTGTGGGTAATACTACCACCATGGTGTGGGTAAGATTACCATCATAGTGTGGGTACAGTATACCATATTCCCAACCTTTTTCTTTTCACTCCCATTTTATTCGGCTGACTTCTTGCTAGCTTTTGGAATCTTCTGGGATGACATAAGAATATATTCTTAGGGTTTTACATGACAAATACAATAAGATAAATACAAAATAAGAATATCTTCTGAAGCTGCATCTTAATTATCCCTCTCAACAAGGAAGGTATTCTTCTGACACAATCTTCAACACTGCTTCTGTTATCTTGTACTTGACCACTTGTTGACCTTTTCATGAATCTATCCATCACTAGAAGTTCGGTATGAGAAATACCTTTCGTCAAATCATGCATCTGGGATTTGAGCATAGCATCTCAGTAGTGGGATCAGGCCAGGAGCGCACATTACGTCATATGGGACTTCGTCTAGCTCACACAGAATCTAAACAACTATCCAGCTCACACATAACTGGGCATCTAGCTCACACAGAACTAGGAAACCATCCAACTCACACAAAACTGGGAATCTAGCTCACACAGAACTACGTAACCGTCCAACTCACACAGAACTGGGCATCTAGCTCACACAAAACTAGGTAACCCTCTGGTTGGCACCACCAAGCATCTAGCTCACAAAGAATCTCGACATCTAACCCCGAAGGTTATGCGATCTAGTGCACACACACTAGCCATCTAGCTCAAGGATAGGAATCATCCAACCCACACAGGTTGGCCATCCAACTCGAAAGTTGGGCATCCACTAGTCCACATGACCTAGTCTTCCAGCCTCGAAGACTGGGTATGCTGACCATGTACAAGGTCAGGCTGACTTGTTCCTTAGTCGGAAACGTGCCTGTGAATGACCACCTGTTGCTACCACACTCAGTGTGCTACTACCTCTTGAAATCGCATATGTGACACATCATTCCCTCTTACGAGGGAAGTCCCTCTGGAACACTCCAAGCTTGTCCCTGAAGTACTCAAACTTTACCCTTGATAGAGGCTTGGTCAACACATCATCTATTTGCTTGTTTGTCACAAAGTACTGGAGCTTCACAACTCCCTTCTGTACCATATCATGAATGTAATGGTACATGATCTTGATGTGCTTGGACTTGTCATGAAACACATGGTTCTCTTACAACTTTATGCAACTCTGGTTGTCACAATAAATAAATTCACTTCTAACTCAAGATCAAATAGACCTGCAAGTAACTTTCGAAGCCACACAACTTCGCCATTGGTTGTACATGTTGTTATATATTCTGCCTCGGCCGTACTGAGAACCACACTAGTATGCTTCCTGCTGATCCATGAAATCATAGCTAACCCTAGACTGAAGCAACATCCTGAAGTGCTCTTCCTGTCAGTGACACTATTGGCCCAATCTGAATCAGCATAGCCATGCAATCTGATCTCATGATCTGAAACATATATGAGTCCATAATCATTCGTACCTTTTAGGTACCTCATCACATGCTTTGCGCCAATTAAATGAACGCGTCTTATCTCAACCATATACTGACTCAAGGTGTTCATAGAAAAGCATATATCTAGTCTCGAACCAATCACCTGTCTGTACATCATGGGATCCATCAAATATGAAGAAGAGCTTACGGTCCATTGATCCATCATCCTTAATCTCTTCAGGATCTCTACAACATATTTTCCTTGAATCATGAAAATATCATTCAGTCTCTGCCACACATCTAATCCCAAGAATCATGCCAATATTCTCGAACTCTAATATCTACTCTCTTCAAGTGAGGAGAGACATATGGTTCACTCTGGGCATATTCCTGAGATACCAAGGCAAACAATCCTTGCTTGGATAGAGGTTAAGTGATAATGTCTCTCAATCTGTGATGTAGTCACTCCCTATGAAATGGAGTTTTATGCTCCTTCTATAACTAAACAATATCCTCCCTTTGCATCTTAACATATTGTACTCTTTGCATCGGGACATCTTGTATTGGGTGACTGTTGATCTTATGTGTATGATATCTCATCCTTTATAAAGAACAGGTCATCTACATATAGCAACCATCTTCAACCTTGTAGCAAAGGTTGAAATCTGTATCAAATAACTTTCTATACTGGCATACCATGCCTTGGGTGCCTTTTGAGCCTGTACAAAGCCTTCTACACATGTGATTCTCTGTCGAGAGTCTTGAATCTTGGAGGTTGCTCGATATACACTTATTCTTCTAATACACCATTCAAGAAAGTGGTCTTGACATCTATCTGGTGTAATTTCCATCAATGAAGTTATAATAGTTTTGATAGAAGTGTGTCTAGCCACTCGAGCAAACCTCTCGTCATAATCAACTCCCTCTTTATGAGAGAAACCATGAACCTTGCATTGTACTTTTGTAGTATGCTTGATTTTGTAAATCTACTTGAAGTTTTATTGTTGAACAATCATCACTTGTTCTTCGGAACAAGTCTTATCATCCCTCTCTTGTAGGTCATAGCATGCGATCTTTCCTACAAGTCAAATTCAGTCATGTGATTAGTAACACTTCATAATCATTAAATCATATTGACATTTTAATGACAAATTCTTATGCATATTGACATAATTCACACAGTTATGTAACCATCTTCCAATACTTCACCACAACACTCATCCATATCCCATATACACACAGTAAATATCTAGATGCCTTCCATATCTACCGGGACATATTATCAAGAGCGTGCACTGCTCCCAACATGTTAGCAAAGATGTTCCATGCTAGACAAGTAACAATAGCTCATGGAATGTTGTGCAACACCAGAGGATACTTACCCATCACATGCACATTAAGAGTATAATGTTCATTAATCCTAGCCATATCAATGCATTCATTATAATATGCATAATACACTTCCTGAACAATATCCTTTAAACACTTAGAGATTTAAGAAATAACTCAAATGACAGTTTAAATACTAAACTGTCAATACTAAATGTGGTCAATACTTGTTCCACTCTTCTTATGACAGGTTAGTCAGGTTGTCAAATCTCGTCAATTGTATAGAACTACAGTCAATTATCTTGTCCTTTATTGTCTGGTGAGACATAACTATTGTACTGGATATTTTTTCCCATAAGACATGGGTAAATCTTGATCATATATCATTTCTTTCACTGACTTCATACTTTGCTTGTTTGGTTTACTCCCTCTTGATCTTTGCTTCCTTGCAAAAATCACTATCATGGCATGATGGCATCATGATAATTTCTCATTGAAATTTTCAATAGTCTGCACTAGTATCTTTTACTGAACTTGAGCTTAATCTTGTAAGCATCATACCATCCTCATATAATGTGACATGCATCATCACAAGTATTTATTAGTAGCGTCCATGTCATAACCATCATAAATATCATAACTTTGACCACGATCATTTTCTATACAAATGTACCTTAGCATAATTACTTGTGTAATTTATTATAATAGTTTATCATTCTAGTAAGTACACACACTCATTCATGTCGAACATACTTGACACAAAATTTTAATATATCATTTCTTCACACATGCATATATTGTTCCATAAAATCCTTAACTTGTCAAACACATAATGTCAGTGTCAGCCATGAGACAATCAAGATAGAATGATCATATTAACCCTTGACATGAAAATGAAGAACAAAGTAATCATACAAACCTTAATATCAAGAACGATCATGCTAACATAATCATATGAAGATAAAATTTCATAGATCCCAGTCATATGATATATTAAGCAGACTTCAAAACATAAGAACACATACCTGTATCCTTTCTAGTCATACTTGTTGTGCTTGCTAGTTGTACCTCTTACTTGGAGTATCATAAGTTATCTTTTCCTTTTGTCTTCTTCCTTTGTCTCTTTCTGGTAGCCTACATTCCTCAAAGCTTTCCTTAAATCAAAAGTAAGCAATTTAGATCTATAATATATACCTTGAATGAAGGACTGCTTGTAGGTTCCTCTATAGGGACAAAACCCTAATTTTAAACTTCCTTCTTTCTAGAACGTTGTGATGGGAGATTAATTTCTACGATGAGAGGATTCCAAATTCATTTTTAGAATTCCCAATGTTGCATCAGAAGTCTACAACATTGATCAGTGTCCTTGCAGGCCTACAGGGACAAAAACCTTAAAAGAAGATTTCCTCCTACTAATCTCCAATTTCTTCTACTGAGCCAGTTTCGTTGTCCGGTATTACTTCTACTATAACTCTGAAATTTATGCTCCTAAAGGTCTAAATTTTTTCGCTGAAGTATCCTTATCTATCCGCTATCCAACCCCATAGGTTAGGGCAAGATTGGATTCACCAAGAGGAATTTATGCTAAGTTTCCCAAGGTGACTTGTTTATGGACTGGTTCAGTATAGAAAACTTGTACGAACTTCCACATGTCACTGTTTCCACTTCGAGTTCTGAAATTCGCACTAAAGAAACTACAGTCCATTCATTTTCTGGAACATCTTACGAAATTCAATTGGTAGCTTCCTATCCCAAGGTATGACATTTTTCCCTAGGTCACCTATTTAAAACTGAATTTTGGAAGAGGCTAGAACCCTGTTTTGCATGGATCATAACTCATAAAGTAGAACGAATCTGAGGTTGAAACTTGCATACAAGGTACATAAATATCTCAGCTTCTGCATGTACGCGTTTCAACTCCTGAACCTTTACCAAAAGCAAGTTATAGAGAAAATTCCTATATTGCTAGATTCCACCTTCTAGGTTTCAAGCATGAATCCCTAATCTCCGGCAGTTGCAGTTGTTGTAATGAATTATTTCAGCATGGCTTTGATACCATGTTAGCATTTTGACTTACAAGCAATAATGTTAGACTTTTAATCATTTATCATATCACATCGTAATAATTACATTCATAAGGATCACTGAAAGAAAGACATTCAACAATAGACACAAAGATTTATCCTGGGAAAACCCTCTCATGGGAAAAGCCCAACAGAACTTCTGGTATAGATTCATCAACCAAGTACAATGTCACAGTATTAACAAGAAGCTTAGAGATCTCTTACAGATAGATAGATATACTCTAAACAAACCCTAGATCAAGAGATATATGTCCTCCAAGCCTTCTACAACCCCAAAACAGTCTTCTTCTTCCAACTGGAGCGAACTTGATTGTTGGTGAGTGTATGTTACAAATGAGCCAACTTGAATTTTATTTATACAAGTGAAGTCACTTTACTTTTAACTTGGGTTACTTTACTAGGTCAGCTAGTTCTAACTTATTCATATTAATTATAATATTATTTTCTTGTTGGCTTACTCTGGATAACTTCTAATGACTTCTTGGAGTCTTCTAGAAGATTCTCTATGTTCTTCTCTTCTTCGAGTAGTCTCGATCACACCCAACCACTTCACATGGTGTGGGTAAGACTACCACCATAGTGTGGGTACACTGTATCATAGTCCCAACCTTTTTCTTTTCACTTCCATTTTCTTCGGTTGACTTCTTTCTGACTTTCAAAATCTTCTTGACTGACATAAAATTATCTTCTTAGGGTTTTACATGGAAAATACATAACAAATACAATAAGATAAGTACAATAAGAATATATTCTGAAGATGCATCTTAATTCAACATGTTGGTCCATCAAACGAAGGAGCCAACTTTGGTACTTGCATTAAAGATTTCTTCTGAAGTTCTATGAATTTGTCCATCTTGGTTTCCCATCTGCTAATCAACACATTAGTTCGATCTATGAATTGCTGAACTTTCTCCTTATAAGGATCAGTGGGATTCTGTTGCTCTAACTGCTACACTTCTGCATCAACAAGGAGATCTAATTGTTGTAACTGAGAGTATCAATTTTGGGCTGTAACTTTTAATTCACACACAACTGGCTTAGATGCACACGCTTTCTCATGTATGCGATCCATATCATTGTCCAGAACCTATGCTTCTTGATATTTCCGTGCTCTTTATTATAGGTCAGTTATCAAGCTGGTCTCCTGATTTAGTTGTCTAACTTTCTCCCGCAAGGCTGCCACTACCGTTGTTTCTTCTTGAGGATTCCTACCCAATCATTCAAAGCGGTGAACAATTCTTAACTCTGCTTGGTTGTATGTTGTAACTGTGTTCAGACGATCTTCGTAGCACTACTGACTTGGGAAACCTAGTTCATCAACTGTGTTTGATGCGAGTCATCTTGGTGCTGGAACTTAAGAAGCTGTTATGGAAATTATTGTTAGGAACCCATGTCTTTACTTTGTTAGTATGTTGTTGTTGGACGCATATGCTTTGTAAGTCGTCCCGTAGTATTTGCTGATCAATAGTTTATGTTATTGTTGTTGGCGCATATGCTTTGTAAGTCGCCCGTAGTCTTGTTGATCCATAGTTTGTAACGGCCCATGGTTTCGACCCATAGTATTGGCGCCTAGAATTAGTATATAAGTGTGTGTTGAGACCTATGAAGGCACCGTGAAGTTATTTGTATTGAGCTTGCTCATAGGAGGTTGCCCCCTCGAAGTGGCCTGTGATCAATATAACAGTGATTCTGAGTTTTGTCATTTCTGTTATTTCGCATATTCGTATTAATTAATTGTTGCAGGTGCCTCACATCTGGTATCAGAGCACTTTCTTGGGCTCGCTGGGTGAAATTTCTGCCAAATTTTTTTTCACATCTGTTGCAGGTTCGGATTTGGGAATAATCCCTATCCGCTTAACTGTGGGAAGTACTTGGGCATAAGCCCTAAAACTCATTGTGAGGAGTACCACAGGAACCCCGAAGTAGCTGGCCCATTGAGAGGACCTGCCAGCGAAAAGGGCAACGACCCCTACCTGATTGACTAGTTCCCACCTGTGAGGTAAACCAAGAGCTGTCGTTTGTGGCAAAGCGGTTATCAGTTTTACCTGAGCCATGGAGTGAGGGGTATTGCCCCAATACGCAAGCCGTCAGACAGCATTGGTGGCCGAGTGAAACCCCTGAACTGTTAGGAAGCCGCACATACCTGGGGTCCATATCTACTTTCAGCTGAACTATTGTCGATCACTGCTGCGCTGTTTCAGATCCATTTTGCAAGCCGTTCCAGATTCAGCCATTTTCAATCCATTTGGCGCTGTTCCAGATCTCTTTCGAGCCGTAGCCGCTCCAGTCTGAACTGGAAAAAAAAGAAGTATAAAATTCAGTTTTTTCTCCATATCTCCTTTATTTTCACTCTGTTTCCCTTGAAATTTTCGGGGAACCCCTGTCATCCCATTCTGCATATTTCAGTCCTGAGGACCCTATCCCCAATTCCCCTTCCCAAAGCCCGAAATCCCACATTTGTCTATTTTTAGGGTTTGCCATAACTTCCTCAGATTTCACCCAATCACCTTCAAATTTTACCACAGAGTTTCTTTCTGAATTCTGCTTCTTTGTTCCCCTCTACCAAATTTTCCCATTCTTTCACCCCGCTTCTGAAATCCTCATTTTTGCTTCCCTGTCTACCCAACAGTGTCCAAAACCTAGTCAAACCCCAATTACCCTTCTGATTTTTTTCCAAGTCCAGATTTTCCTTTACTGAAGTAGTTCTGTTTCTGTTTTCCTACCCAGTCAACCAAAAAAAAATAAAAAAAATAAAAAAAAATCCTGGTTATGGTTGTCACCCATGCAGGAGCAAAAGCCATGGAGGACGCACTTGCAGCCATCCAAGCCAAACTCCAGGATCTGGATGAAAATTTCTCGGTCTCCATCTTGAACATTCAGCCATGAACAACAAACGACAGTCCGAATCTTCAGCAGACAATGGGTTCTCTTCTTCCAGCAATTTCCGTGGTCCGAAGCTTGATTTTCCTCGCTTCAATGGTACCGATCCAACTGGATGGATCTATCATGCAGAACAATATTTCAGTCTGAATAATACTTTTGATGTCAACAAAGTTCCATTGGCATCCTTTCATTTGGAACAAGAAGCTCTTCAATGGTACCGTTGGTACATCAAGGCTCATCCCGAGCCCACATGGCCAGACTTTTGCCAGCTCCTTTTGCAACGATTTGGTCCTAGTGCTTTTGATGACTTCACAGGAGCCCTCACTAAACTTCGCCAAACTGGCACTGTGAGAGAGTATCAAACCGAATTTGAAAATCTAGCCAACCACACCGAAGGATTGTCTGATGACTTTTACCGGAGTTATTTTATCAGTGGTCTAAAGGATGCCATCCGCTCTGAGGTCAAAATGTTCTGTCCCAACACAATGATGGAAGCACTAGGGTTGGCTAAATTGGCAGAAGACAAGATTGCAGCCCAACAACGCTCCAACCCCACTTTTGTTCCCTTCTGAAATATGGGTTCTCAGCGACCACCTATACCGCAGGCTCCTCGACCAACTCCTATCAAGCGTTTGTCTGAAACAGAGATGCAAGCACGCAGAGAAAAGGGGCTTTGCTATAATTGTGATGAGAAATTCACTCGGAGACATAGATGTGTTCAGCAAAAGCTCTATCTCTTGGATGTGGAGTCTCCGCCTGCCTCTGAAATTGGTGACGAAGATCCAGAAACACTGGATGCTCCGGTCGACATTCAGGAACCGCCTATTGACCCTCCGTCTCAGGATGACCAGCCAGAGATATCTCTCCATGCTTTAGCGGGAATCACCACCCCCCAAACAATGCGGGTTAGGGGTTACTTCAAGAAGCTTCCTCTTACAATACTCATTGATTCTGGTAGCACTCATAATTTCATTGACCCTCGGATCGCCAAACAAGCCGATTGTTTTATACATCCTTGCTCCAACTTTGAAGTCATGATTGCCAATGGGGGCACCTTACCTTGCAAAGGGAAGTGTCGAAATGTGCGTATCTCTATGGGAGATTATACCTTGCGCTCTGACATGTTTGCCTTGCCCTTAGGCGGATGTGATGTGGTTTTGGGCGCTCAATGGCTACGCACACTTGGCCCTATCTTATGGGATTTTCCTGAACTTTGGATGCAGTTTTCCCTCAATGGACACAAACACACATTGACAGGATTACAACCAGGTTCTCTCAGCATCATCAGTTCACATCGCATGGAAAAACTCCTCAAGAAGAATTCACATGGTGTCATCGCTCAGATCCATTCCATCCAGATGCAACCATCAGCGGTCTCCACTACTCCTTTGGATCTACAACAAATTCTGGATCGATATACAGGTGTCTTTGTTGAACCAGTGGGATTGACACCTTCCAGGCCAGAAGACCATCGTATTCAGCTCCTTCCTGGCAGCGTTCCTCCCAACATCAGGCCCTATCGCTACCCATTTCACCAAAAAATGGAGATTGAAATGCTCGTTCGGGACTTATTGAAGCAAGGTATTATTCGCCCAAGCACTAGTTCCTTTTCTTCTCCAGTTATTCTTGTCCGCAAAAAAGATGGGTCATGGCGCCTCTGCATTGACTTTCGAGCACTTAATCACCTCACCATCAAGGATAAGTTTCCAATTCCTGTTGTTGATGAGCTTCATGGGGCTCACTTTTTCTCCAAGTTGGATCTTCGTTCTGGGTATCATCAAATTCGGGTTCATGCGGATGATATCCCTAAAATAGCTTTCCGCACACATGATGGCCATTATGAGTTTTTGGTCATGCCCTTTGGCCTCACTAATGCTCCTTCCACATTCCAGGCCTTAATGAATAAAATATTTTGACCCTACTTGCGGAAATTCATTCTGGTATTCTTTGATGATATCCTCATCTGCAGTAAAACATGGGATGAACATCTCCAGCATTTGGATCTTGTTATGCAACTTTTCTCTGACCATCATCTCCATGCCAAGCAGTCTAAATGTGTTTTTGGACAGAAGGAAGTTGAGTATCTCGGGCACATTATCTCAGCACAAGGGGTTCACGTGGATCCTGCCAAAATCGATGCCATGAACAATTGGCCGCAGCCTCAGACACTCAAGAGCCTTCGTGGTTTTTTGGGGTTGACTGACTACTACCGCAAGTTTGTCAAAGATTATGCGAAGATTGCAGCTCCATTAACTGCTCTATTGAAAAAGGATGCCTTCACATGGACACCTGCTGTTCAGTGTGCATTTGAAAAACTAAAACAAGCTATGTGTACTACACCTGTGCTAGTTATGCCCGATTTTTCCAAGCCCTTCACTATTGAGAGTGATGCTTGTGGCAATGGACTTGGTGCTGTTCTCCTTCAAGATGAACACCCCATTGCGTTCACCAGCAAAGCCCTTTCAGGTAAGAATCCAACTGCCTCTACCTATGAGAAGGAAATGATGGCTATTTTGCATGCAGTACAGAAGTGGTGCCCATACCTATTAGGGAATCATTTCTGCATCAATACTAATCACCAGAGTCTGAAATATTTCTTGGACCAGCGTGTCTCCTCCCCGGCACAACAGAAATGGGTTAGCAAACTCATGGGTTATGACTATGAGATCACTTACAAGAAGGGTAAAGACAATATTGTGGCAGATGCTCTCTCTCGCACATTTGAGGCCCAAGGTTCTCTTTCAGCTATTTCTATGCCTGTTCCAAATTGGTTGCAATCTGTTCAACAGGGTTATGTCAATGACTCCTCCTTATCTCAAATCATCCAACGCTTGACCAACAACCCTTCTACTGTACCACATTACTCTTGGGATGGTGCTTCGCTGCGATACAAGGGTCGTCTGGTGCTTCCCCAGAGCACAGCTCTTCAACAGGCTGTCTTCTATGAACTCCATGCTTCTCCATCGGCAGGGCACTCTGGGTTCCTCAAAACATATGAACGAGCACGGCGTAACTTCTTTTGGCAGGGCATGAAAAGGACAATTCAACAGATGGTGGCCGAATGTGATACCTGCTAGCGCAATAAGGGTGAAACAACACTCCTTCCAGGATTGCTTGAACCCTTGCCCATACCTACACGGATTTGGACAGATATTTCTATGGATTTCATTGAAGGGCTCCCTAAATCTGGAGGGAAGACAGTGATTCTCGTTGTGGTTGATCGCCTCTCCAAATATAGTCATTTTTGTGCTCTCAGCCATCCCTATACAGCCTCCTCCGTCGCTCAAATTTTTCTGGACCAGATCTTTCGTCTTCATGGCATCCCTTCTTCCATTGTCTCGGATCGTGATGTGACTTTCACCAGTCATTTTTGGACAGAACTATTTCGCCACACTGGCACCAAACTGAAGATGAGTTCAGGGTATCACCCACAAACAGATGGTCAGACTGAAATTGTCAATAAATGCTTGGAAACTTATCTTCGTTGCTTCACCTTGGAACAACAACATCAGTGGGCAAAATGGCTCCCTCTCGCTGAATGGTGGTACAATACCTCTTACCACACTGCCTCTAAAATGACCCCATATGAAGCAGTCTATGGTCAGGCACCTCCAGCTCTTCTTCCATACACCCCCACCAGTTCACCAGTTCAGGAAGTTGACACGGTCCTTCAAAATCGCGATCAGATTCTTCGCATTTTGCGGGACAATCTTCACATGGCAAGAAATCGCATGAAGCAACAAACTGATCAGCACCGTTCTGAGCGCACTTTTCAAGTCGGCAATATGGTTTTTCTTCGTCTCCAGCCATACAAACAATCATCCTTGAAACTCAAAGGGCGTCATAAGCTCGCTCCAAAGTTCTATGGGCCATATCGGATTCTTCAGAAGATTGGGTCCGTTGCTTATAAATTGGAACTTCCTCCTTCTTCCCACATTCATCCAGTCTTTCATGTCTCTTGTCTGAAGAAAGTTCTTGGCACCAACATCAGTGGACAAACGATTTTACCCGAACTGGATAATGAAGGATCCATCCTTTTGGAGCCAGAGGCCATCCTCAATCGGCGCACGCGTCAGCTTCGCTCTCGCTCTATCACAGAGGTCTTAATTCAGTGGCACGGCATGCAACCAGAGGATGCTACATGGGAACCACTCCTTCAGATTCAACAACAATTTCCACATCTAAAGCTTTTTTTAAGGGGGAGGGGATGTTAGGAACCCATGTCTTTACTTTGTTAGTATATTGTTGTTGGACGCATATGCTTTGTAAGTCGTCCCGTAGTATTTGTTGATCAATAGTTTATGTTATTGTTGTTGGCGCATATGCTTTGTAAGTCGCCCGTAGTATTGTTGATCCATAGTTTGTAACGGCCCATGGTTTCGACCCATAGTATTGGCGCCTAGAATTAGTATATAAGTGTGTGTTGAAACCTATGAAGGCACCGTGAAGTTATTTGTATTGAGCTTGCTCATAGGAGGTTGCCCCCTCGAAGTGGCCTGTGATCAATATAACAGTGATTCTGAGTTCTGTCATTTCTGCTATTTCGCATATTCGTATTAATTAATTGTTGCAGGTGCCTCACAATTATCGCGTTGATCATAGATTTGCTTCCAGGATATACAAAGGTGCTGAAAGATGTCTGGGAGTACATTAGGCCAAATCTCCTCTGGTGCTTTAGATACATGTTCCCTGACTTGTAGCCATGTAGTACGTAGTTGAGCACAAAGTGAAAAGGTAGTGTCT
This sequence comes from Larix kaempferi, assembly GCA_027924585.1. Lineage (NCBI taxonomy): Eukaryota > Viridiplantae > Streptophyta > Pinopsida > Pinales > Pinaceae > Larix > Larix kaempferi. The sequence goes on from BSBM01000437.1 coordinate 7,691,895, forward strand.
TTTGAAACTGCTTTTTCCTTCTCTGTTGCGTCCTTAGTGGCCCTTGCTTCTGCCAATAAAACACGTGCTTCATCATATGCTTGTTTGATGTTCTTATGATTTATCTCTGCAAAAGCTAACCGTCGTTCGACCACGACAATAGTGATGCGGATTTGCTCAAATAACTTCTAGGAAATCACAATTGTATTATCTGGAATGGAGGCTCCAAGTGGTAAGGACTGGAGGGGCATGCCACTGGAAATGAATTGATCTGACCGATCCTGTACACTGAGACTTAGATTCTATTTATGTACTTCCTCGAAAATAAAGAGGGGATATCATGGTGTGCTTGGAAGACTTGGAGCATGATTTGACAGTTTCCTGGATCTTGCACCCATAGATCCAGTTGTTCTCTCAATGAAATAGTTTCCTGCTCCTGGGACAGTGAGTCTACTAGGTCCCTGAGTAGAGATTCTTCCATAGGTTGATATTTTTGCGGGCTACCTACATTTATATGATGTTGTTGCGACTGAATGGATTGTCATGATCTTGAATATGTGGGGATGTCTGTTGGATTGTTGGCCTATTCAGTTAGAGGATCATCTATGGTAGCCTTGGAATCTAAAAATTCTTGGCTATCTAAGTTATTTTGCTATGTCGACTGAAGTACTGGATGTTCTTCCTAGATTGGAACTCTGGATACCTTGCTAATATGGTTCTTAGTATTGTTAAGGTTAATGAATGTGGATGAACTAGGGTTAGCGCATAGGGTAGACGTAGAAACAAATGACAGAGGGGTTATAGTGAGTGGTTATGTTGCGGTAGAGGTGTATGCAAGGGTGGGGATTGCGGTTGCGGAGGTTTTACCGGTACATACATGTTTGGCTAGGGAGATAACCCACAGGGATTCCTTGAAGAGTTTGGAAGAAACCATGGCATTATCTGGGGAGCTTCAATTGAGGGGGGTGGGGCAGGGATTTGAACTTTGGGTGATGGAGTACCTTCTAAAGAAGTATCTTGGGTCTCTTCTATTTTTCTCTCCTGTGATGAGGAAAATTGGGGAAAGATGTACGACATACCTTTGGTGGTGCATATGACTTCAACACCAGGCCATTTGCTAACAACTTTGTGGCATGCTTCTGGAACTAGTAAAAATGATAAGGTACAAGGTGGAAATATTGTGGTGTCTGCCTCAAGTGATCGAATCAATGTGCAGTCCTAACCGATACTGAACTACACCTTGGAAGTGACGTAGTTCCTGAGTAGAGGCTCTGCAACTCTTAGCATGACAACCTTCTTCATTTACTCATACTGTTGAACTTATCTTTGTTAAAAGCAACATTGGGTGCATCCTTCACATCTTTATAGGAAACATAATGTAGAGTGGCTAGTTGGTGTTTCTTAAGCTGGGGTAAGTTTCAATCATGGGGTGGATGCCATTTCCACATTGCTTAGGCAACTAGCAAACAACCGAAAATAAAATAACCTCATAATTTATGTGCATCCGCACAAGCTTGGAAGCGTTCATCCATTAAAAAATTATACCAGTTGAGTTTTGTACCATTGACGCATAAATCTGCAACTGATAGCATATCTAAGGTACACTCCCCCTTTGTATACTTCCACGTGACTTTGTCGGAAATGATCTAGAATGCCATATTGACTATAGGTTTATTGATATTCCCAATAATGGTACCTTTTCCACCTCTCTTGGTACCATATTTCTCATATAAATTTGGCTCAGTGCGGGTTTTTGCTCTCTTGTGGGTGCCTTGAAATCCCGTGGCCACATCCTCTCCTTCCATGGAAAGTCTTGTAAGCTTGTGGATGTCGTCGATGTGGATAGATCACTGTTTATCTAATCATAGGGAGTGGTCGTGCATTCGACTGATCATGAACTTTGTATATTTCTAAACTTCTGGTGTGGTGTCGAAAACCGGAAGGTCTTTCAAATGGAGGAGGGTTGAATCCCGGAGAGCCACAAAATTGAACTTCTACTCCTGACAAACTTGCTCGTTGTTAAGCGTGAAGAGATTCATGTACTCCATGGGTTGCATATCAGGATGCAGGCTCACTTATGTAAAATCAATATCAACAAGCTAGGTTTTCTCGACTTTCCTATTTAGATCACTCTCGATATGGATTATCAAGTCTACGGGATCTTGTTTTGCAACCTCTTTTTGCTTGGATGGGGCCCTACTAGATGTAGCTCTCATGGTGGCCACCTTTCTCATTACAAACACTCGACATTGATAAACAAACTTAATTGTGGGCTCAGGGATTTCCGGGGGCACCAATTTACCAAAGTCTTATACTATGTAGTAGACTAGAGATCGCCATCCTTAAATATCGACTTCTTACCCAGTTATGACATTAATGGCGAGCCCTCATGAGCCAATGCTATAAATGAGGCGTATGGGGCACTATTGTATTCACATGATAAAGCTATCTTTTGAAAAGAATCAGCTACTTTGAGCCATGATATCGAGACAACTATATACCTTGATTCATTCTCTATGGTCCTAGAGTGGAATGTGGGGCCCTTCCCGAGCACAATGGTGCTAACTAACTTGCAATTGGAATAAATGGTGGAACAAACTGAAGGCTAGAAAATAAACATCATTGAACTAAATAATTGGAAAGTAACATCACTAAACTATAGAAAACTGAACTGAGGACAAGAAATAAAGCAAACCCTAACTCCTAACTAACGCACTCCCGGAAGTAGGAGCGACCTTTTGTGGAATCACTGGTCAGAAACATAGGGCTTCAGGCATGCACCATTCACCCATCAAGGATGCAGAATACCATCAATTTATGCAAGCTTTACTACACCTAAGTCTTTGATGTCTGTAATAAAGAACGACCCTAACCAATGCATGTGTAGTTTTCCTGGGTGCTTCATGAACTTGTTGTCATACAAAAGGACCTTGTTGCCTATATTGAATTGTTTCTTCTTGATGTGGTGATTGTACCATGCTTTCTATCTCCCCTTTTCTACTATGGAGTGATATTCCATGAAAAATCGGGTTTCTTCAAGTTCCATGAGGTCTTCTAGAGTTTTCGCAATGCATTCGTCCTCTGTCATACGAGTTGTGTTTGCAATGTATAGGCTCAGAACAATGAACTTAGCTAGAACCACTGCTTCTCGACCATATAGTAACTAAAAAGGGATTAGCTTGTGAAGTCTCTTAGAAGTAGTTCTATAATCCCATAGTACAATTGGATATCGTTCATCCCAAACGTCTCTATTTGCGTAGCAGAATTTGGTCAATCCTACCTCCAAAATCTCTTTGAGTGCCTCTATCATGCCATTCACCGGAGGATGATATGAATTGCTCTTATGGTGTTAAATTAGGAACTTAGTTGTCAGTTGTTCATCAGTGTTGTTCAATAAATGATTTTTCTGATCACTCATGAGACTACTCGAGCACCCAAAGCAAGTTATGTATTTTCAAAAATAATCGGTGCAACTATTTTTATGGAACAATCTCAGATGGCTACAACTTTGTCCCACTTAGTTAGATAATCTGTCACTGTAATGATATACCGAGCCTTCGAGTGCTTTGCTGGTGGGTGGATTGGTCCCACAAATTCAATTGCCCACTTCTCAAAAGGTTGTAGTGCTTGGAATGAATTCAATGGAAGCTCATCTCTATGGGATGGTCTCCCAACACGTTGACAAATGTCACATTTCCTTGCGTACTCCTTAGCATCCTTGAATAATGTAGGCCACTACAAACTAGCTTGTAGTAAATTTCTGCCTGTATATTTTCCACCAGCATGTCCTCCTGCATGGCATTCCCATAATAGGATTTTGCATTCATGATCAAAGATGCATCTATTCAAGATGCCATTAATTCCCAGTTTATACCATTGTCCCACAATCAACTTGTATTCCACTGCTCTAACCACCAAGTGTCTCTTCTACGTGGGGTAAAATTCGTCTGGGGATTTCCCTGTAGTGAGGAACAATGCAATGTCTTCTAGATGGTATGGAGCAACCTCAATTCGAAACAATGTAGCGTCTAGTAATTGGTCATCTATCGGGCCACACATTTCGGTAGAGGCAATGCGAGCTAAATGGTTTGGTCCATGGTTGTGTCCCCCCGGATTCACGATAAATTCAAATGATAATTCCTAAAAAAGAAACAACCATCTGCAAATTCTTCCTTCCAATACCGGCTTGTTTACCAAATACTCCAAAGCATAATGATTTGTGAAGAATTTGAAAGGCCTCCCAAAAGATAGTGGTAAAAATTCTATAGTGCATATATCAGAGCCAATCCCTCCCGCTCTGTGGTAGTGTAGTTGTGCTTTGTTTGTGATAGATTTCTGCTGGCAAAGTACATAGGATGGACCATCTCACCTTGACCAAGTTGAGCTAGTATACCTCCCAGTGCGATCCCTTATGCATCTATGTGAACATGGAATTCCTTTGACCAATTGGGAAATGCAAGGATTGGGGTGTTTACCATTTTTTCCTTAAGCGTATTGAATGCTAGTTCGCAATTGTCATTCCATTGGAAAAGATCAACCTTCTTTAATAGTTTCTCCAAAGGTGCAGTAATGGATGCATAGTTGCAAATGAATCTTCGATAATAGCCGGTATGAACCAATGTGGATTGCAATTGCTTTACTGTTGTTGGATCCTATATATATACAATGGCATCAATCTTCACAGGATCGACCAACACACCATCCTTACAGACGATATGTCCTAGTAGGTTACCAAAAGGCACACGAAATATGCACTTCCACGGGTTCAAGGAAATCCCCATATGTATGCATCAATCCAACATGAGTCAAAGGAGGACCACATGGTCTTTGATCAGATCACAAACTGTCTAATCATCCAAATAAACTTCTAAAAATTTGTGGAGGAACTCACAGAAAGCAACTATGAAAACTCTGGAGAAGACTCTTGGTGCATTATTGAGTCCAAATGACATGACAGTTTATGCAAAAGATCCCCATTTAGTGGTAAATGTAGTCTTCTTCTTGTCTTCTCCCATGATCCTTACCTAGTGATATCTGAAGAATCTATTTGTGAAAGAATATGCTTCATTTCCCACCACTTGATCTGGCACCTCAGTGCTGAAAAGTATTGGGAAAGGATTATGAATGCAATAAACATTCAGGCTGCGGTAATCGACACAAACCTTAATTTCCCCGGTGTCCTTCTTACTCTGTACCACAATAGGGATGATCCACTCAGATTGATCAATAGGGAAAATTAAACTAGCATTCAACATACAATCAATCTCCTTTTTTACCTTCTGTTTGACCCAATGGTTTAGACGATATGGACGATGCTTGATAGGGTTTGCATCCGAATTTAATACAATCTTCATCTCACTGAGGTATCCCTGAATTCCTTTGAGTTCTATAAAACTTTGTGGAAATAGGTCCTCATACTCTTTTAGTAGAGAAGCAATTTCTGAAATTGCCTTATTGTCCCAATAATCCTCGATTGCTGCCATAATCGGGTTATATTTAGTGCCAATATTGATCTTCTTCAACTATAGCAGTTGTGTATATATTTCTCTGGTATCTTTTGGTTGGGTGTGATGGACTTGTCGGGAGCCTTATGATTCTTTGACTTTGAATTTGAGGTGTTGCAGCTATTCGAATTCATTTGGTTTTGGTTCTTCTTGCTCCACCTTAGTTCTACATACTGACTGTTTTATTCTGATATGGAGGTCCACTAAGTCCTAATGCATTGGGAAGAGGTATGAGTAATTGAGCTTCCACAACCGGTCAATAAACAACGTACCCTTGATGGTGGTTAAAGCTTCCATTATCGCATCACTTGTTGCGGAGAACGAAAAGTCTTGGAAATTTTTTGCATGCAACCTTTTCCAACAATTAGTTTTCCTTCTCATCTCTTCATGCAGGTACCAAGCCTTTGGGATAGGTCCAAGATCATGGAAGAATTAGTGTACCCTGAACTAGGGTCATAATCCTTCTGATTCGCACTAATGCTCACAAAGCTCGATGTGATGATAAGGACTCAACTCCCCCATGTATACTTGGTTTGGCCATGTTTGCATACAATGACAGCTTCAATATGATCACTATGGTCAGTTGTGTTGTGTCCCATTCAGCTAGATCATCTATGTGTGTTTACCACCATATCGCAGGGGTGCCTTTAAGAGCAGTGTCCAATACCTCCATACAATATTTCTCCTCTATCGTGGATTTCATCTCCCGTAAGAATGTATCAAGCCGAGTAGTTCCATCATATGTTGGTGCTTGGATTAATTCTGCCCCGATCCATCTAAAATACTTTACCATTGCACAATGTATAGACGATATCTCATGACGTCTATTTTTTCAGTTGTCCCAAGCATCCTCAGAGTCACCATCAAAATACTGAATGCTTCACCAGCTTATAGAACCTTCTGCAGTTGGATTCACATAATCATCTCTCTGTCTCGTAGTCAGAGTATAAATTCCATCCAGAAATAATATTATTCCATGTTTTCCTAGATCAGCTCGATGTACCCAAGACCTTGGTGGGGATCTAATGGTCGAGTTGGCTTCATACCGTCCACCTCGAAGGTCATCATTATGTTCTTTAAATCAATGATGCCATAGTTTGCATAGGCCCAATCAATATCAAGTAATGCTAGATAAGGGTCTATTTCTCCCATGATGTCGATGAATTCAAAATCTGTATCCATCTTGACACCTCCTAAATCAACTTCTACTTTTTCTAGATGACCGATGGGGAATATACGGTACTAGTTGGCCATCTGCAATTGGATTGGAGAATAAACAAGCTTCGAAGAATCCATTGCTTCCCATGACTTCTTAGGTAAGATGTTCACATATGAACCAAGGTCTAGCATCACATTTTTGATATCATAACCATGTACCCGCGTGTTCAGATGGAACTCATGACCTGTTCGCTTACTTCATTGTTGTTGCACCAACTGGATATTCTGATATGGGAGTGGAGCGTGTATCTCTTCATCATTTCTACAACATTTACTAGGCTATGTAACGTACCTCTCAATGCCCAGGTAGATTTTTCATACGCCAAAATATCTTTAAACAGTTGAAACCAAAGTAAAATAGAGTCCTTCATCTTATCAATACCTGATCCCTCGCCCTCAGCTCTGGTGTTATTTGGTCGACACTGCTGATGAAATCTAGGTCCCTCTCGGGATGGTGGAGTAGGTATTTGACCAAACATGTATGTAGCTTCTTTTATATCTCCCTTTGTTGTATTGGGACATACTTGGTTCTTTTGAGGGATGCCATCTGAATTATGAGGGAATTTGGTTGGCACCGATATGCTCCATATTTCACTCCTTCCTGAGTGACCACAAAACGTGTTGCTATTTGCTATTCTTGAGGTTCGTATTTTATGAAGTTGGTCGGCCTTCTTGTGTGATCCTCCCATTTCGCAATAATCTTAGGGAAACTTCTATTGTATGAGTGTTGGTGCAACAATAGGTGGCAAAGGATAGTCACGGGCTAGATGACCCACTTCATTGCAATTGTAGCAACGCAATGGCCCCATACGAACTCCTCCTTGCTTGGTCCCAAATACTCCCCCTTGTCTATCCTTAGTATTTCCTCCTCGTCCTTCTCCTCCTATTCCTTGCGATTGATCAACCACGAGGAAGATAGACCGGTCTAGTCTCTCAATAAGCGCATCTAAGGCCCTGCAATTTTACGTGCTATGAGTAGTAGATCTACATAATTCATAGTAGACCTTATTAGGAATTGCTGAGTACTTTTAGAATAGAGGGAAAATGCATGGATGATGACCAAATGACTTACAAATTTCACAATAGTCATTAGGGTTCCCAGTTGGTGGCTCTGGATACGATGGTCATCTTACAGAATGGAATGGATTTGCCATAGAAACTTGTGAAATTGTTGCACTAGGTCCATTGAACAGTTCCCCTGGTGGAACTTGTCCTCCTTATGCTTGCAAACATTCTAATGCATGATGTCCTTCCATCAGACAGTCAGTGCACCATACTTGTGGTTTTTGTGCCTTAGGTGCATTCATGTCCTGAAGTCTTTTGGTTATCTTTGCTAACTTGTGGTGTACTTGTGCTATATCACTAGTCGATGATGAAGTGGCCACTCTTCCTCCCATTTCCATGGACTTTGGATAATTTTCCATTGCTTCAATCTTCATTGCTTGCTCTAGAGCAGTCTTGGGAAAGTTTATTACCTGTTGTGACAATGGTATCCTTGTAGGAGGAAAAAAACCCTAGATGAACCATTCCTTACGATGCACTTCATGAACTGGGTATGTTAAATTTGTCAGTACATCCTAGAATTATTGTGCATATGCCCACGAGGACTCTCCTTGTCGTTGTCATATTTTTCTTAATTCAGCAACACCTTGCTGTTTGAATTTCGGTCATGCAAATTCATATAAACATAGGTTCCTAGTTTTCGCCAAAGTGGGGGCCAACATGTTCGGGGTCTGTCTTTTGACTATTCGCATATATCATTACAAGGGTCTCCCTCCGAGGGTTGTCTGAAATTCCACCAACTTTGATGCCATTGGAGTAGCTTTGCATTCCATATCGCCTCACAAAGAAACTAGTGTTGAGTTGTGTCATCTTCCCCATTTCCCCAAAACTTTGGGGACTGCAAGGGTGGTCTCGCAGGTACCCTTTCCATTGGTGTGGATGGAGTACTTACTAAAATAATACCCCGTGATCCTAGTTGTGAAACAAAATTACTACTACTTTACCGAGAACTACTATTACTTCCTCCTATTATGGAACTGCTTTGAGAGATATTATTGCTATTGTTCATCTGACCATACCACTGTAATTGTAAAACAATATTGTGAGAACATTTTACCATATTTTGCAAGGGCTCCTGGGGTCAGTCAAGGGTGTGCTAGCTTCATTGTTTTTGGTTTCTTGGTTAATGAAGGGCTCACTTTATGGATTACTTCTGTTTTCTGTAGGTCTTGACATCTCTTGATGGTCTTCTTTTGTGTTCAGGACCAAGTCTGGCGTATGATGGAGCACTTCGTTATGTGGAAACTGGTCTTCATGATCCTGCCTTCCACTTGTTCCTTCCTCCCAAATTCCTATCATTGGGTTGTCCGACACATCTATTCCCTCTTTCCTCAGGTTGACACTAGTCAGTTCCTCTCTCCGCTTCATCTGACGTAGCTCCTCTTGGTTTTCTTCATTGATTTCCCCATTCCTTATATTTTCTTCCATTTGTGTGGTTCTTCTCCATGCTTCTCTTTGTTGGTATTTCAACCACTTCTCTTTAATCACAACTCTTTGCTTAGCTCGCTTAACCTTGGCTTTCGCACCGTTGGTCCCCTCCATTGATGATAGATCTACCTTCCACAATGTAGCAACATCACCCTAAATTTCCCTTGGGTGCGAGGGGTTTACTTCTCCATTTTAATCCAGTCTAGAGGCAAAAACACAAATTCCACTAACCAGGTCTTGATCCACATGGGCACTTCCTTCAACAGTCTTACATGAGCTCCTCTCTTAAGTTTGTCCTCAACTTTCAATGCGGATTGGTTATTTTTAGCTGCAAACTCCAGAATATAGCTGAACATAGTGCTTTCTACCCATAATTCAATAGCCCTAGTTAGGGGTGAGTGTATCTTACTCAACCGAATTAGGTCTCTTATAGTCCATACCACAATTTCCCTCATTTTGTTGCAATATTCATGTGCTTCTGTGAGTCACCGCAACCAATCTGCTAGCTTTACTAGGAGCTCAACCCACAATACTTTGTACTGATCTAGGAATGGTCCACCATAGAAAATATATTTCCTGAACTTTGTTACTTCCCACCCTCATAGATGTGCCCAGTGAGCTGCAAAATCCTTAAGCTTCTTGTCCCACCAATCCTTGATCTAACTTGTTATCACCAATTTAGCCATACTGTTAAGAAAGTCTTGTTTAATAACCAAGTCCCGACAACAGAACCATTTGTTGGCGCAAATTGGAGACTAGTGTTCTTGCACATGGGCCAACAAAAGAGCATTGTTGTAGTCTAGTGTGCTGGCATTTTCACCCCCCTTAAGGGGGAAGGTCTCACCTGAAGCACAACCAAGGATAGTGTAGAGTAAGGCTTAGTTAACTGTATGGTTGCGGCATGGGTTTACAACAACAAACATAACAATAATATTCATAATAATACAACAATAGTTAAACACATTCTTCATTCATTCATTATAATAAATGCCATGAACCAGCAAGGTAACATCACATAGACGATTACGAAAACAAAAGAAACACATATTCAACAAAATTTGTGGGGGCCAACAATTCCTTCCATTATGATATCAGTTTCATAGTACAACCATAACATCGTAGACATAGGCCTTACATTCACCATAGAATTACTCGTCGCGGGATACATCAGAACCCCAAAAAACCCAAAACCCAAAACCATATAAATCTCTTCAGTTGGCTCTTCTTTTCCATTGTTTTAAACTGTCTTTCGGGTTCCTTTCTCTCCTTTTTCTATATTCATCTTCTGCTTCCTTTTATATTTGCATGCTAGGTCCAAAATTGGTCCACAACTGTTGTGGTGGTTACCTTGCTTCCGCAACATTTGGTGCTTTCCGCGACTCTTCTTCTTCTTCCACTACTTCCTCTACTTCCTTACTTTCCGCGAGTTTTGGTCTTCTTTCACTTCTTCTTCTTCGCCTCCTTGTTCTACTACAAAATGAAGGAGCCAACAAAGGTTGCTATGTTTGGAAAAATGGGGCAATAGAAAAATTTGTAAAATTTCTTATTAACTAAGTGTATCCGGTATGTCTATGGGTGGACAATACCTATTTTATAATTGTACTGAAAGTTATTAGAGTTGTGAAGGGCCAATTAATGGAAGGAAAGGGTGTCACCATTAGGTTTTGTTAGGATATTTAGACACGTAGGATTTAGTTAAGACCAACTTGGTCTAATGTGTCTTTAGGTAAAGTGCATTTCTTTAGTATGCATTTGTACTTATATGATCAAATCATTATGATATGTCCTAGATATAAAACAATCCAACAATTTATTTTATCCTCGATACTAACAACTATTTGTTATTTTGCACCCAAGTGGTCCATTATCTCTATTTAAAGAGCATAGAGGGTCATTTGTTGATGATTGATTGTGAGAAACTCATATGTAAATATTTTTATTTTGCATTAATATATTGCCTCAAGTGATCGCATTGGCTAGGGCCATGGATTATTTCCCTTTTTGAGAGTTTTAACCAAGTAATACATTGGTGTATTGATCTTTGTTTTGTTTGTGTGAGTGGTTGCCTTAAGATGTTTAACATGTGTGTTGAACATGGTATAAGGGATTAAGTCCTCATTTTTGGGAAAAATCCATTAATTATGCCAATTACATAGTAACTTGCGCTCCCACAAAGGGTTTAAAAGATATAACAAAAGGAAAAATCATGGAGTAAAATTAAACCAGATGTAAGACACTTTAATGTGTTTGGTAGTGAAGCATGGACTCACATTCCTAGTGAGAAAATGAAAGCTTTACAACCTAAAAGTGAAAAGTGCATTTTTGTTGGATATTTTGAAGATGTAAGAGTTTATAGACTTTTTAACCTCTTTCCAATGAAATTATTATAAAGAGAGATGCTAATTTAATTAAGGTTTCTCAATCTATGATCCAGATCCAACATTTGTTGGAACCTCAAATTGAGAGCCATCTATAATGATTATGCCATCTTCTATAATTGAATTTTATGTTGGTGCTCCTATTATGGTTTCTTATTCAAATGATGATAGTGCGGATGAAAATCCACCTCCACGTACTCACCTTCCTTCAATTGGGTATGTTGAACATGAACTTGCACCGGCAACACATCTTCCTAGATGGGTCTGAACAATATGAGAAGTAGTTGGTGATCCTTCATATCGACATCATACACATTCACGGTTCTAGAAAGCCTATTCTCCTTTTTCTCAAGTTTTAGAGACTCGTGATCTAGATATATTTGTAGAAGCTTACATCCTTCTAGATTGGGATGCCACTATTATCACCTTAATTTTCCTAGCAAGTAATATTTTGGTAAAACTAGGTTAAAGCATCATCAATTGGAATGGAGTAGTACAATAAAACTATCTCATGGATACTAAATCACCTCAATTGCACAAACATAGCATTAGAAATGAGCATTTTCATTCAATTTTGTAGTTGTCATTATGTAGTACTCGCAAAAATTGCACATGTATTCCTTCGATGCCAACACAATTCCTGCAAGCATCTAAAAACAATCTTTTTAGGTGCATTGAAGGTTCACAAGCCTATTTCAAACATCTCTATAAGGGAGTACAAAGTGAATTCAAGCCCCAAACTCATCAACCCATCAATGCAGAGTACTTTGGCCTCCCAAGTGTCTCCATTAAGCATTGGGATCCCATTTCAAATGAGGAGCATTCACATTTGAACCAATTTTCCATTGGAGCTAAGAATTTTCCCATAACTGAAAGCTTTTGGGTAGCATTTGAAAATAGAAGAAAAATATTATGTTGGGGAAATGAGCTTGGAGATCATAAGTCTCACTCTATCATCTCTACCATTCACTATCCTCATGCTTTATTGATCTCCTTCCTCAAAGATAAAACTTTTCTTCTTTCACCATTGTTAGAGAGAGATTTCAAGAATGAAAAGAACTCATCCCAAGGAAAGTGTTGGATGTCACTTGCTCCCAATCACTCTTATGAGGTGATATCACATATTTTATGCTTTTCTATTGGACTAATATATGAGTTTTGTTGTTTCCCTCCACTCTTTTGTGTTTGAATGACATTCTTGTCATTAATATTGTAGAATGATTGCTTGTATCCTTCATATTTTATTATTTTTTGTTAGAATAGTTGTGTGCTAGTCTCACTACTAACCATTGTCTGTTGTTTAACTCATAACCTAGTTTAGACAGAGGTTTTTGCTCACCAATGCAACAAAATTGCCAAAATAGATTGGCGACTCCACTTGGGTTTAGATTCAGTTAAATATTATTTCATACGTTGTTTTGAGCTCATTTCTAACCTCTAGTGGCTTGCAAGGTTAGAAATTGGCCTATACTTTCACCCAACCATCCTCATAAGGAGATGGGTTTTTTAAATTTATAATTTTCAGCCATTTATTGTCTTGTGTGACTGCTTTCACCCGTCTTGTGCAAAAATTCTTAGTTATTCTTTGAATTTCACACAATTTACTGGAGTCCCACTAGATTGTCATGATTTTTATTTTTATTTTTTTATTTATTTATTTTTTAATTTATTATTATTATTATTATTATTTTTTTATTTTTATTTTTATTTTTTTATTTTTATTTTATTTTTATTTATTTTATTTTTTATTTATTTTTTTTTTGTTTTTTTTTGTGGGAGACTTCGCTACCACCACACACAATTGTGCAAATTCCCTCCAGATGTTCATATTTTTTATCATGAATATGTCAGCTACCTTCCCAAGCAATTGCAAGAAGTCCCATAATATTTTCACACAAAAATTTCTTGTGGGAGGATCCACTACCTTCCCGAGCAATTGTGTGATTGTTCATAAAACAACCCACTAAAGAAGGCTAGAAATCAATTTTTTGTCCATTAATTAGTGGTTTCTCATAGGTTGGAAGGTGGTTTTTATTTTTTCAGGAACTATAGGCTTATGCTCCTGCGAATTTGCATTTTTTTACATGTGCCTAGTAACTAAATCACAAAGAGGATAGAGGGTGGAATCAAAATTCCTCACACTAACCAAGTGGATGATTTGTTGCTTGTCATGGCACATGGATACATAATCTAGAATCCTTTATTCACTACCATTTTTTTATGTTTTGAATTTGCTCCTTGTTATTTTAATGAAATAGCTAGGTAGTACTCAATACTCACCGCTTGCAAGTATTTTTGTTATTTTTTAACAAAGTTAAAATCATACATCAAGTTGAAATAAGCATAGTATTCTTAGGACAATTGTTTATGCTATCACAACTCACACAAACAAGGAACCTAAAAATTCTCTGTATCCCTAATATGCTCTTTGCTTTGCACTCATAAGCAATCTTAGCAAATCAGAAAGGGAAGACATAGTGAAATACCTCCCTTATAATTTTTTTTAAGAGCTTGTAGTTTATTAGCAAATGCCATTTGTGACACTTAGGAAATTAATTAGATAGAGTAAGAACCATAATGTTCACATCATTTGCCTTTTTAAATTTCTTACATATTTTTGCAAGTATTCTTAGGAAATTTGCTTCAAACATTATGGTTTGGTCACTTGAAGCACACAAATAAATGACCTAAAGAGTCGTTTTACCTTGGTATGCTCTTCACCTTGCACCCATAAATCGATCTCGTTGAACTAGAAAGAACAAAAAGATTAAAATACCTCCATCATCATGAAATTTGAAAACTAACCGTTGGTTCATGACACCATTGTAAGCCTTTTTAAAAATAACCAAGCACACGTATCTAATCAACTTAAAATCCTTCACGAGAGGTCACAAAACAATTTATTGTCCAAGTTAGGATTGTGGGGATAGGCTTCCAAATAACACCCCATAATTGTTTCTCATTTGAAACATAGTTATTTTCCAAAGGAGCTTAAAATCCTTTCACCACAAGTGTGCAAAAAACAAGACAAGGAGATACTCTATGGGGTCGCATGGTGAGATCAAGTGGTTTTTTTCAATCTCATTGGGCCACCCAACTCCCTTTTGACAGAGACCCTTGACTGCTGAAGGATAAAAGTCCCTTGTTTTCATTTGGGAAAGGTAACTTAGTGGCAAAAAATTAATAAGTATAACTAGGTGGTTGTGGGTTGCATTTGCTCCTAACACCTATAGCATTGGCCATTGGGAAATGCTGCTAATTCCATTGAGACATAGCTCCAATTCCCTTCATTATCACTGAATATTTCATACCTTCACTAGATATCTTCAATGGATCCAACCCCCATCTATTGAGCTTTTGGAAGGCCCATAAACATAAGGGAGGAAGGATGTTAGAATTCATAAGACACGTACTTTAATTTTTTTAAAACCATTGTGTGAAAACCCCCCTACATTAAACAAACATACATGTGGATTGTGGTTAAAAAGAACATTTTCTAAGCACTTTATTTAAAAACACATTATTTTCTTTAATTAGAAAGACACACACACACACACACACACATTATCTTATTGACTTCAAAACTATTTGTATCCAAAAATCATCACAAATAAGGAACAAATAAGGTGTTATATTTTCATACAATTATAGCATAATAATTCAATTGCATAAATTCAATAGGATCACTAGAAGAAAGAAAAAGCACATAAACAATAACAAAAGAGTTTTATCCTGGGAAACCCAAACGGGAGAAAACCCAACAACCTTCGTATAGATATGTTAATTTTGAGATTAGAGTACAATGAACAAACATAAAAGATGGAAATACTTTCCAAGTAGAAACCCCAAAAATAGTCTTCTCCTAGCTGCTGGTGCGAATCTCTCTCTGGGTGATGCGAGCTTGTGTGAAGTGAATGAGTGAATAATGAGGTGAAATTTACCTCTATTTATACAAGTGCCAAACTGGCTATTTCCCTAACTGGGCCGACTTGTCTAGTTGACTGGGTTGACTTCTCTTGGGGGACAATTAATAAATTAATTTTAATATTTTCTTTTGTTTGCTTTTCACCCCAAGGTTTACATTGATTCTTTCAAGGGTTTACATGATTAAATACATCAATTTCATCTCCCTTAGGAGGTACAATCAAGTACAATAAAAAATACAATAAATAATATCTTCCGAAGTTGCACAAAATCCAACACTCCCTCCCAACGAGGAAGGTATTCTTTGGTCTTCATCAGCATCATGATCATTTGGGTTTCATATGTACATCTATACTATCTCCATCATCTCTATACATACTAAAGTTTGTCAGCATAGTCTCAGTCCTTCAAGAAGTGTCTTCATGCATCAACTCCACCAGTCCTTTGGTGAGTCCAAGAGAGTCTCTCCATCCTACCTGGATGTCTGAGATATAAGCTATACCATCTGCTACCTATCCGTCTCATCTCCTGATGGAATTTCTCCCATACCTGGCTGAGATCCTGGATGAGAAAAGGAGCACGACCATCTACTACCGGTTCATCTCATCTACCAATGGGGTACTCCCATACCTGGTTGAGAACCTGAATGAGTAGAGGTACCTGTGCAATCACACTACCATCTACTACCTGTCCGTCTCATTTGCTGATGGGATTTCTCCCATACCTAGCTGAGAACCTGGATGAGCAAAGGCACCTGTGTGAACCCGACCATCCACTGCCTGTCCAACTCATCTGCCAATGGGATTTCTCCCATACCTGGATGAGAACCTAGACGAGTGGAGGCACCTGGGTGAAAGAAAGGAAAGCATCTCTATGTCATCTCTCCCTCTCAAGGAGGGACACGTTCTCTTCCACTCCAAGTCTTCCGCGAAAATATTCGAACTTCACTCTGGGAAGAGGCTCGGTGAGAACATCTGCAGTCTGGTCATCTGTCAGCACGTACTGTAACTCAACCGCACCTTTCTGCACCATATCACATATGAAGTGATATCGAATATCTATATACTTTGACCAATCATGGAATACAGGATTCACCGACATTTGCACACAGCTCTAGTTATCACAGTGAATCATGGTTAGCTCTGGAATCTGCCCAAATAATATTGCTAGGAGTTTACGAAGCCATACTGATTCTCAAGATGTTGTACTAGCATCCATATACTCAGCCTCTGCAATACTAAGTGCTACTGAGTTTTTCTTCCTGCTACACCAACAAATCATTGCAAAACCCAAATTGAAGCCCATAAGTACTCTTGCTATCTGCAACACATCCGGCCTAATCTAACTCCGTAAACCCTTTCAATTTCAGGTCACATTCTAAATCATATTTCAGGCCATATCCTGCAGTGCCACGCAAGTATCCGAGCACATGCTTTGCAGCAATCCAGTGAATCTGTCTCGGCTTGCACATGAACTGGCTGAGAGTATTCACAGCAAAGCATATATCTGGTCTAGCATTTGTCAGATACATCAAGGACCCAATCAGCTGGAGATACATAGTAGGATCAATCAGATTTGAATATGAAGCAGAATCTCTTAGTTTCTTCAAATGTGCATCCATCGGAGTGGCCATGGAATTGCAGTCCAACATCGCGAATCTCTTCAGTATATCTATGGTGTACTTTACTTGGCCTAGGAAAATCTCTTTCTGCCTATGCCATACTTCTAATCCCAAGAAGTAATGCATTAATCCAATATCGTTCATTTTGAACTCAGAGGCGAGCTTCTTCTTACACCATACGACAAGTTTCTCATTTCCATTGAGAAATAAGTCATAAACATATAATAGCAAAATCAGTGGCTCATCATCCACAACCTTGTAGTAAAGGTTGGGGTCTGCATCACTCTTGGTGAATCCCAAGCTCACCAGGAATCCGTATATCCATCCATACCAAGCACGGGGTGCTTGCTTGAGTCCATACAGTTCCTTTTTCAATCTGCATACGTGAGACTCCTTTCTGTGGACGATAAACCCATCTGGTTGTTCAATGTATACTTATTCTTCAATAACACCATTGAGAAAGGATGTCTTAACATCCATCTGATGCAACTTCCATCCCATAGCTAAAGCACTAGAAATGATCAATCTGATGGAAGTATATTGAGCCACAGGAGAAAATGTTTCATCATAATCGACTCCCTCTTTCTGAGAGAATCCTCTGGCAACGAATCTGGCCTTGTATTTTTCAACATTCCCATCTGCTCCATGCTTAATTTTGTATAGCCACTTCGAAGCCACTACTGACTTCTCCTCAGGTCTCGGCACAACCTCCCACACATCATTCTTCATGATGGATTGATATTCTTCCATCATGGCATCCTTCCAAACTTGATGTTTGGAGGCTTCTTCATAAGTGGTTGGTTTTGAATCAATGATGTTACTCATCAGTGCTACATAGCTGGAGAACCTCTGAGGTCTTTTGCTTTCTATGGAAGCACCATGTGGAGCTTCATGCCCCTCTACATCCTGCAAAGTTTGTTGTGCCCATCTAGGTCTTTTCCGACCTGCTGCAACATCTATGGGGATATCAACTGGATCAATAGGATCGATGGGTTATTCCTTTTCTGCTAACTCCCTTTGAACTGGAGGGGGAGATGATCTCATCTCCTTTGGTTATAGTATTTCTTCATCATCGATCTCCATGTATGATCCTCTGGATTTCCTGACAACCATCGCTTCTTCAAAGGTCACAGCCCTGCTGACTTCAATTTGTCTGGATCCTAGGATGTAGATTCTATAGGTCTTTGAAGACTCACTGTATCCCACAAAGGTTCCATTCTTTCCTGAAGGTTTTAACTTCGATATTTTCTCCTTGGGCACATGTATATAAACTGGACAACCAAAGATCCGGAGGTGGCCCACTTCTGGTTTCACTCCTATGAAAGCTTCTTCTGCCCATAAGAACATTTGAAGATTCTGATCATGTATCATGGATTTGGCTGCCTCCGCAATTGTTCTATTCTTTCTTTCTGCAACCCCATTTTGTTGAGGGTTTTAGGGAATTGTGAGCTCCCTCTTAATTCCCGCTTCCTTGCAGAAGTCATTAAATTCTATAGAGGTATATTCTCCACCATTGTCTGATCTCAGGATCTTGATCCTCTTTCCTAACAAATTCTTGACTTGTGCTTTGAATTCTTTGAACTTGTTGAGTACTTCCTCGGATTCCTTGGTTTTGAGAAAGTATATCGAAATCTTTCGTGAGTATTCATCAATGGATGTTACATAGTAATAATGATCCGCCCAAAGATGCAACTGTCATGGGTCCGCACAAGTTAGAGTGCACTAGATCCAAAATTCCTTTAGATATGATTTCACTATCTGGGAAAGATCTCTTGGCATTCTTTCCAAGTGTACATCCTCTACATGTTCCATCATGGTCTACCTGAAGCATTGGAAAACCTGTCACCATATTCTTCAATGCCAGAAGAGCTCGATAATTTAGATGAGCTAGTCTTCTGTGCCATAATTCGCCCATACTTGAAGAATCATGTATTAGGGCTTGGACTGGTGGAGTGTTTAGACGATACAAGTTCTCCTCTCTTATACCAATAACCTTGGCTGTATTCATACTTGAGTTCTTGTGCCAAGCAAGTACTTTCCCTTTAGAGAAGGCTACTTTATATCCCTTGTCCTCCAAGACTGAGATGGAGACAAGTTTTCTTTTCATACCAGGTACATAGAGCACATCACTCAAGCGTAGTGTATCACTTGATTCTAGTTGAAGGGAGGTGGCCCCATATACCTTCACAATGTAGTTAGCATCATCTCCAAGTACAACACGAAGATGAGAATCTTTCTCAACTAATTCTAAAACATTTTCTCTATAACCCGTCATGTGTCTAGAAGCACCACTATCTATGAGACAAGTATCACTAGTGGTGGGAATAGTACCTGATAGAGCTGATATGAAGAGAAATTTTGTAGGATATTCATTCCTTTGATTCTTGTGATGATTATCATCTTCTACATCAGCAGTTGATGCTTCATGCTTTCTTTTACTTGAGCTTCGACAGCTACTGGCGTAATGGCCATATTTTTTGCACCTATAGCATTGAATTTGAGATATGTCCTTCTTCTTCTTATGATATGGGCAAGGAATTGATCTCCTATCTTGGTGCTTGTGTTTGTGGAACTTCCTTCCCTTTCCCTTACCTTTCTTGGCATGGGATACGAATGCTTGATTCTCCTCAGGTTGAGTGCCATGAAGTCTTTGTTGTGCGACAATTCTTGTTTCTTCCTGAGTGCAATCTGCCCATAGTTTATCAAACTTGGGTAGTTTGGATCTACCACTTATGCTTTGGATGAAAGACTCCCAAGATGGTGGAGTACCATTTAGAGTGTTGATAACAAGCTCCTTATCATCAATTGTATCTCCACTGGTACTAAGCTTGTCCCTTAGTTCTGTGAACCTCATGAAGTATGAGGCAATGGATTCTGACTTGGACATCTTCATATTTGAAAGGTGTTTCCTCAATGTAATGGATACATTGATACTAGTGTGTTCAAACAAATTCTTTATGGTATTGAACATTTTTCTAGTAGTCTTCTTCCATGAGATATGTGGAACTAAGTGATCACTAACTGAGTCCACCAGAATCCTTCTTGCTCTGGCATCATTCTTCCTCCAACGGGATTTGTCTTCTTCGACTTTTGGTTCTAGGACCTTCTCATTTACATATTGTAAGAGTTCATTTTCCTCTAGTAGTAGAAGAACCCTAGACTTCCAAGAGATAAAATTTGAAGATCCTTCTAGATGATCTTCAACCTTCATTCCAATCATATTGACTGCATATCTGGTTCAGAAACCCTAGTAGGCGCTAGGTCAAAAATGAAAGTTGGAATTCTGGAAAACTAATTCCATAGGTATATGTGCCCTAGCAAGGCGAGTTGAGATGAGTTAGGGCTTATCCAAAACTGTGGAGTAAAGTGGGTAAAACCTGAAACCCTAATTTCTGCTGTAGGTGGAGAATTACGTCAAAAATTGAAAATTCTCGGAATTGAGTTCTATCTTCACCAAAATATGTGCCTCCCTTAAAGCAAAATTCCCAATGCTCTTTTTCTTCCAAAAGGTTGAGTGAAGACTTCAAAATATGAAGCCCTAGTCCTGGCAGGGTTTCGACAATGTTCCGACAATGGCTTCTTCTAGAACTGCTCTGATACTATGTTAGATTTTCATACAATTATAGCATAATAATTCAATTGCATAAATTCAATAGGATCACTAGAAGAAAGACAAAGCACATAAACAATAACACAAGATTTTTATCCTAGGAAACCCAAACGGGAGAAAACCCAACAACCTTCGTATAGAGATGATAATTCCGAGATCACAGTACAATGAACAAAGAGAAAATATGGAAATACTTTCCAAGTAGAAACCCAAAAAATAGTCTTCTCCTAGATGCTGGTGCGAATCTCTCTATGGGTGATGCGAACTTGTGTGAAGTGAATGAGTGAATAATGAGGTGAACTATCCCTCTATATATATAAGTGCCAAACTGGCTATTTCCCTAACTGGGCCGACTTGTCTAGTCGACTGGGGCGACTTCTCTTGGGGGACAATTAATAAATTAATTTTAATATTTTCTTTTGTTTTCTTTTAACCCCAAGGTTTACATTGATTCTTTCAAGGGTTTACATGATTAATTACATCAAGTTCAGCTCCCTTTAGAGGTACAATCAAGTATAATAAAAAATACAATAAATAATATCTTCCGAAGTTGCACAAAATCCAACATAAGGAAGCATAGAGAACCCTCAATCACCTCAATAGTCACGCTGAATCAAAGGAATCACTCCATTATTTGGGGGTATTCTTGGTATTTCGATCTCTTTACCAAGACCACCATTATCCTCCGAGCATTTTCCTTTGGGAGCAACCTTAGCATGATCAAATATTCTTGGAACATCCTTGTTGAACTCATTAAATCCCTCTAGGATTTCCACACCTGCAATCCCTCATAGTCAACCAACATCACCAATGTTGGGAATAGGTATTCCACCGCACCCTCCCCCTTCGCTCTAAATCTCCCATATATGGATTCATTAAATATCCTAGACATAATGAAGCTAACTAATGAATCAATTTTACATGATCCAGCCTAGCCACCAATTCTGACCAAGCTTACCTTTGATTTTCCAAAAATCAAGGGGAAACCAAGTAAAAACCCAACCAAACACATCATGGATTTTCATTTATGGTGTTCCTTAGAAAATATTATTGAATACACCTTCTATCTTATGTTTTTTTAGAGAACCCTTACCGAACCATTAGCTAAATGGTATATAAATGAATTTAATAGGATACACTCACATTTTGCATCTTTGGAAAATTCATTCCTCATTTTTTTCTAGTTTCCAATCCACCATGACATAGGGCTATAACTACTCATTTATTTTCAGCAAGCCACCTCAACCCACATCACATATCATATCCATGAGTGGCATCGATGGAAAATGTTTTGTAATATTGAGGTAAAAGAATCCCCCTATATAGAAATCCCTCTTAAATTTGATAGCTAGATATGTGTGAAATCCTAAGTCACAACATATCTAAGAGCTGAGTATACCTCACAAAGAAAGAATGAGCAGAAAATTTGAATAAGAGTGAAAACTCCAGTAATAAAAGAGCAAAGAAATAATTATGCAGCAGAACTCAGATAGGAGCATAATAATGTCACACGATCCAATAATCAGTATAATGAACAATGATGTTACAATGGAGAGAATTCAAATCACACAAGAGAATTTGAACCTCAGTTGGTATAGCATAGGGATTATCACCATTGGAGTGCTCCAGAAGACTCAAATCAACTGAATTGAACCTAAAATCAGCTAACTGAGGCCACAATCAGTGGCATCTAGAGCTCCAACCCCCCACAAGAGTCAACTAACTCAGGTGGATTGCACTGGAACACTCAGTAGGTTCCTATAAAATAGGGAACCGACTAAAGTGGTCCTAAAATGATGCATGCATGGCTTAGAAGGTGGTAGATGGATCCTGGATGACATCTGCACACCACTAGGGGGAAAATGACATCATCAACTACTAGGAAAATGAAATAATGCTAGGTAGGACAAGGATGGAGTATTAAAATATCCTAACCCCCCCCTTAATCCATACTTTTTCATCCTGGGCCCTGGTTACTAAGAACTGTTCATGAACCAAGGAAATGGGGAAAAACCTCATGGGAAAAACACCCCCCCTCAAAAGAACAATAGTAGGAAACTCAAAGAACCTTCATACTAAGCAGAGAAGGAAAAAACTTTCCTCAATGAAAGCCTTTGCAAAAATATTGGCAAGCTACTCCTATGTAGGATAGCAATGCAGGTGCTAGATCCAGATCTAGATCTGGATCTGCTCCTTTGATGTACCTCCCAATGTGTAGAAGTTGTATTTTCCAAAACAAGTCTTTCAGGAACCCTTCTTGCTATTGGAGTGAATGTCTCATTGTGGTCCAAATCATGAACCTTTGAGTACCCTTTTTCAGACAACCAAGATTTTTGCTTGGTTGTAGATCCCCCATGGCAAGTCTCTCCAAGTGATTGTGGATCAAACCCCATTATCATGTAGCACCTCTCTGAGAGAAGTGGATCTGCATGACATAGTGCAAATTTTGCATGATACTGAGATCTGGTGGTTCTATGGTCAGATGGATCCCCAAATGTGTTCCCAGCAGCTACAAGGACTTTCTCAGCCCATATTGGCCTTGGCCATGTATTGGGAGCATGTGTTGGATCTGGATCTGAATCTCCTTGAACTTTATTCTGAACATCAGGATCTTGATCCTCATCTTCATTAGAAGAGATATCACTCCGATCTTCATCAGATTCCAATGGGGTAGGCAAAGAGTATGGAAAAAAATGGGATAATTCATATGCCTTGGAGGCATGGTTTGCAAACCCTTTCGCTATAATCTTCCCAGTAGAGATCTCTGCAATCTCAACTGTGTTAGGACCAAAGACCACTTTCTTCAGTGAACCTGTGTGAGTCATCTGATATACAAACAACAAATTTGCTGACAAAGAAGGCACATATATAACATTTTTGAACTTCCCATGCTCCATATCTACTGTTCCCTTCCCTTTAGCAAAGATCTGAGAGTTATATCCCATGTGAATAATCGGACCATCTTTGATATCTAGAGAAGAAAATGATTCTCTGAAGGAACCATATGGTTGGAGGCTCCTGAATCTATGAGGAGGGCTTGTGATTTTGAAAATACAACCTTCAGTGCATGGCATCTCTCATGACTATTAGACTCACTTCTAGAATTAGTCTCTCTTGTACCTTCTGGGAGGGAAATGTTGTGTTGTTCAAGAATCTTGGTCATCTGATCTATCTTCTTCTACATGCAAGATCTCTCTGGGTGGTTTCCTTTCTTGCAATATGAACAATTGTATTTCTCAAATCCCTTTTGTTTTTCCTTCTTGGAGCTTGAGGTTCCTTCTTATGGACTTGACTTGGAATTATGCTTGGGTTCATATGGCCTCTTATCCTTTCCCTTGTGCTTCCCCTTTCCATTTGCATTTTTTGCTTCTCCAGCCACACGAGCTTGATTTTTGGAGGCCTTCAAGGCACCAATCTGGATCAACTTATCTAGTTCTTGGATGAGATATTCAGTGAAAACATCTAAGGAGGGAATCTTCCAACCAAGAATTGACATTCACCTTGAATGGAAGGCAAAGACAAATATGTAGAACTCAGGACCTAGCTTGCTCAGAATGGATAGCACCAACTGCTCATCCTTCTTCTCAATGCCACACTGCTTTCATTGCATAACCATGTATTTGAATTTTGAAAAGAATTGCTAAATGGTCTCGAAACTGCTCGGTTGAAGAGCAATCAACTCATTTTCCAGGATATGGCCTCTTAGCTCATCTTGTTTTCCGAAGATGGTCTCTAAATTCAACCATAGATCTCTTGGAGTCTTCAATCCTTTGAGGTGGAAGAGTAGATCTCTGAAAATATGAATACACGTGAAACCATATGCATCATCCAATCTATTTAGATACTTGGCCTTCTCCACAGCTGCTTGTGGTTCGACCTCCTTCCCCATTGTTACCCTGTACAGTGACTTGTTGTGCAATACCATCTGCATATCAACCCTCCAATCAAGGTAATTGAAGGGTGTCAGGATACTGGGATAGAGAGGAGAGTTTGAATTGTCATTAGAACTGCTGGAGCGAATACAAGGTGAAACTGCTGCTACTGCAACAAAACTGTTGCAATTGCAGAAAATTGCTACAACTGTTGCTGCAATGAAATTTTTTGAATAACCTGCAAAAAACTATCAATAATGGAGTAGACTACTAATGAGCACTTTTTTAGGACAATAGGCACTTTTATCCGGATCCTTCAGACTTGGATAGACCTCATTGGATTTATCCATTGAATTCAATGCAATGGCACCGGGATTTGCTTTGGAAATCCAGAGGCTTCTGGTGCACTACCGAAAGCATCTGCTCAACCTATACGCTCAATGGCTCTGATACCATGTGAAATTCTAAGTCACAACAAATCTAAGAGTTGATTATACCTCACATAGAAATAATGAGCATAAAAGTTGAATAAGAGTGAAAACTGCAGTAAAAAAAAGTAGAGAAATAATTATGCAGCAGAACTCAGATAGGAGCAGAATAATGTCACACGATCCAATAATCAGTATAATGAACAATGATGTTACAATGGAGAAAATTTAAATCACATAGGAGAATTCGAATCCAGTTGGTCTAGCATAGGGGTTATCACCACTGGAGTGCTCTAGAAGACTCAAACTCAACTGAATTGAACCTAAACTCAACTAACTGAATTCATAATCAATTAACTGACTAAGGAGGGTGCAATAGTGAGTTTTTCATGCATGTCAATTAGAAATGGGCGTATGAGGCCACAACCAATGGAATTCAGAGCTCCAACCCCCCACAAGAGTTGGCTAACTCAGGTGGACTGCACTATAACACTCAGTAAGTTCCTATAAAATAGGGAACTGACTGAAGTGGTTTTAAAATGATGCATGCAGGGCTTAGAAGGTGGTAGATGGATCCTGGATGAAATCTGCACAGCAATAGGGGGAAAACGATATCATAAACTACAAAATGAAATAATGCTAGGTAGGACACAGATGGAGTATTAAAATATCCTAACAATATGTGGCAACTACCATGCCTCAAACAAAAGGTCAGGTCATCCTCAAAGTAGAACATTTCAACGTAATCTATGCCCATTCAAGGTATCTATATATAGTCCTTCCAGATGCTCCTTTCCCTTACCATTTTGAAAATTATACTCCTGGATCATCACATGCCATTGATGGAGTAATAAAAAACATGTGCCACATCACTACTCCATAGCCATCCAATCCCTTATGGTAACCGATTTAGTAGATTCAATACCTCTCATGTAAGTTCTACCATGTCACAAGAACAACCAACATTTGGACATTAAAATATGCCTTACAACATTCCACCCAAATCACAAAGTGGTCCATGCTTATCAAACCTAGGTGCTAGTATGCCCCCCAAGGGGTATACGCATCAGCCCAAACCCAAACCCCACATATAATCCACAACAAATTAGTGGAAACACATCAACTTCCTATTCCACATCAAACTAGTATGGAGGAACCCCACATACCAACCCATACTTCCCATTCCCTATCCCAACAACACCACAAAACCCCACTCAACAAGTCAGTGTTAAATTTGTACAATCTTCACATGCTCAACAAATGCACACATTTGAATAACCAAATATGGAAACCCACCCAATCTGAAAAATAAAGATAAAAACAAAAAATTAAACCCACCATAGGGATAGGGGGGAAATGATCCTAAAAATAACAATATTGGGGGCAATGCTAATATGGGAAAACAAAATCAAAATACTAGTAATAATAACCAACCAAAACAAGGAAAAAACAATGAGCTATGTGCCAATATTTCTTGCACATTATGTGATGAGTTTGGTCATTATACTCATCATTTCCCCAAAATTTTCGAATACAAATGAATGAAATAGATTATGGTTGGCTAGGGAGCACCCCCCATAAAGCATTATTTCTCCTCAACATACAACTCATGTAGTATTGGATAACCCCTTGCCCCAACAAGGAGTTGTCACAAACAATCAAGAGACTTGAAACCCCACCCATTAGGTAGAGTCACACCCTCCTAAAAATCCAAAGCAACCTAGAGACCTCTCTTATCAAGATATCTTCATCAACTCAACAAAGGTCAATATCCAACCTTATAACCAATAATACAACATGCCTCTTGAGTTTCCTTTGGCCAATATTGAAAGTAACCAAACATCTGCTAGTGGTCTCTTGTAGATTCTGCACCTTGGTAGTGACCCCACATCACATGTTCTAAAGCAACCTCTGCATTACCCAGAACTTTCATTTAAGAGGTGCTAGAGAAAGGCATTGTCATAACTAGAGGTCCTCCAAACATGTCCTTTCCAGAGAAAGGCATCGTTGTATACATTAGGCGTAGTAGATCCATCTGACTCATGCCTAATGCCTTTTGACTTGGATAATGTTGAACCATGTTTACCCTCCTTAGTGGTATTTCAAATACCTATCACTATTAGAAACATGGGAATTCATCAATGTATCATCGATGAAGGCATATATACATGCATCATGTCCAAGAAAGTCTAAAACAATTTGGTTCCCTTTAACTTGTACCATCGACCATCACATTTAGGGATTATCATGGTCATCCTTCCCGACCAGAAACACATCTTGATACATCCTGATACTCCTGCAATATCTGGAATTCTTCTATCATGGGTCCTTTATCTTCTGCTGAGTCGGATATATGCACATCATATAACTGACAACCCTTTTTATAAAACTTCCTTAATTGCAGAGCTGAAATCTACCTTACTGAAACATGCTTTAGAATCCCTTTAATCAACCTTGCGTCAAGGCATTCCAATTCTTTCTTATAACAGTCCACCTTGGCTCTATGCCTTTCCAACCAATCCATGCCAATTAGGGCATCATAAGATCCCAATGGCAAGATATTTAGTTCAGCATGTGTGAGGAGTCCATTCAATTCTATAGGACACTCCTTCATCACTTCACTTTCCTTTCTCTTGGTACCGGTGGCCAAGTGAACTAGCAAAGCCTTCTCATGTCTTATCTTACCAAGAGAACAACTTCCAACTATCTTAGGAGATACATAACTATGAGTAGACCTTGGGTCAATCAAAACAGAAATAGATTGCTCAGCAATCTTACCTGCAACCTCCACCACTACTGATTGATGGTCTGCTTGATGATCATCCAGTGCTACATAAATTTTAGGCGCCGCTCTTTCCATATCCCATACTGTGGTTGCTCCTTTAACATTGTGCAAGCTCCTGGGATTCTTCTTTGCAGTTGGGCAATATCTGAGCATGTGGTTCTCCCCACAACCCCAACACTGAAGTGGCCCTTTTAATGCTCTATTGGTTGCTACAGCTGGCTTGAATTCTCTCCTTGCTTGTTGGCCTTGTGGAAATCTCCTAGGCTGATTTCTGAATGGTGGTTTAGACTCACCTTTCTTCTGATCAAACCTTCCCTTGGGTTTACCTTTCCACGCTGGTTGTGATTCTGCTTTACCTTTATTCTGCTCATAGCAATGCTCTGCCATCCTGATAGCTTCATCTAAGCTTGGTGGATTTACAAACTCTATCCTATCTCTGTAGCTCTGTGGTAGACTACCAAGGAAGCATTGAATCTTCACTCTTTCATCCTTGATGTAGTCCACATACCTCAGCAACTCCAGAAACTTATGAACATGCTCATCCATAGTGTTTTGTCCTAGTCTGAGTTCATTGAACTCTTTCCTTTTGCTATCATAGTACCTAGATGATAGGTAATTCTCCTGAAAGTATCTTTGGAATCTACCCCAACTGACTCTTCTCTCACTGATTCCTTTCACTTGCATGAGGTGATCCCACCAAATGGAAGCTCTTCCACTAAGGTTGTAGAACCCTCAGAATCGGTTGACTTGCTAGAAGAAAAGTTGGAAGAAGGTGTCCTGTGCCTTTTGCCTATAGAACCTCTTCTAGGGCTCGGAGTTCTTCTCATGGAACGCCCCCTAGAATGACTTTTTGCATTCCTTTCTTCTCGTACTTCGTGGCTCGTGTTAGAACCACCATTTATCCTTTGCTGCAAGTCGGTCAGACTCTGCAAAATGGCTGCATTGAGCTGATGTTGCTCTTCTTGCGCTTTCATCATTCGCTCGTTAAATCTAACCATAGTCTCAACCAAGTTTGGGGGTGTCACTTGCTCCCTTCTTCCATCAGAATCGACCTCTGTAATTGCTTCTTTCACATTCTCACCCAATACATCCTCTTCTGGCCCAAACGGGTCCTGCGCATCATTCAGAGTAATCATTGTTACACAGTTCTGTGCATTGCCCTATGATGCAACTCATATTACAGCTGCTGCTATCTCTCCGTGCATATCGGATACACTCTATTAGACATCACAAGCATGCAAATAATCTCTATCCTACCCATTCAAACCAGGAATTATTCATTTGAACAATTAATCAATCAAATATGTTCATTAAAAAATCACACCATGAGCGCATTTCTCGACCAAAATTCATACACGGTCCGGCCCAAACAACTCCCAGTGCTGCAACTGAATCTCTGATACCACTCTGTCACGTCCCCACCGACCTACCTGGCCACTGGATACCATGATCCATTTTTTTCTCCCAAAACATTGACTGAGTGCTCATACACGTAGTCGGGAGAGCTCGAATCCGCAATTCGCAACCCACAGCTGCAAACCCGCAACCTTCATTCCGCAACAGCGAATCCCCTAATCCGCAACTCTCAATTGCAGAATTCCAAAACATGAAAATCTTGAACTCGATGATCCCGCAACCCGCATCCCGAAATCCGCTACCCGCAATTTGTGCATGCGGGATTACGGAAACCCAAAATACGAAAACATGCACTTTACCATCCCACAATCCGCAAATAGCTGATCCCGCAACCCGCAATTGCGGATGTGGGATTGGAGGAACCCAAAACACGTATAGTTTTGAACTAGGTGATCCCGCAACCCGCAACCCGCAATTGTGGAACCATGTGTGCGGAACCCTGCCTCTGTAAGGGAATTTCATCAATTCTTCAAAGGGGCATAACTTCTTCCTCTAGCATCCAAATGGGGCAAGGTTGGTACCGTTGGAAAGATCTTGGAGAGATCTATCCAATGGTAGAATCCCCCTAATCAGGTGAGGCATCTAATCTTCCCATTTTCTTATCTGAAGTTCTGTCTATATCTCCACTTAGACACTTCCAACCTTCAACCTGCCAGTATCTTCCTTTCCATCTGACCCACAGAGGTTTTTGAAACCACTTCCAGGCTTCCCTTCCTTCGGACCCTAGGGATCAAGTGTAAGTATACATCTCCTTCACAGGTTAGTTATACCTAAACATTCATCCTTAATAATGAAACTCTATCATTCATTATAACATGTAAAATGCATTAACATATTTAATTCACACATCTATCATATGCAAGGATTCATCACAACACTGAAACAACATCATTTACCATAACATAAATACTTATCTTTCAATTCTGAAGCAACTGGCTAAGTGAGAGCAACGTTCCACCCAACCTTAGATCTCTGTCCAGGCTGTACTATTTCAACTGAGGGATCACCCCCGAGCTGGGAAGTGTATCCACTAAGGAGGGCTAACAGGTTATCTCACAGTCAAAGTTCCATTCTCATGCTAAACCAGTCTGCAGTTGGGTTTATCAAGCATTCCAGGGCTCCTACCCATGCTAAGCCAACCTATAGTGGTTTATCAACATTCAGGGAAAACAGGGAAGGTGTTGCTAAGCCAATGAGATCAACCACAGAGTTGCAGGAATCTCAGCACTCAGTTGACTTGGCACCCACAATACCTACCACATCCAACAAAGGGAAGACCTAAATCACTGTTACACGGTCTCTCAAGGCATCTTCCCTTCCAGTGATATTCCAAGATGGGCATAGAAAGGTCCAGTCGCTCTCAGTCGACCTGACACTCACAATACCTACCACATCCAACATAAGGAAGATCCTATCACTGCTGCACAGTCTCTCACAGTCCTTCCCTTCTAGTGCTATTCCAGGATGGGCATAGAAAGGTCCAGTCAGTAGTTCATTGAGACTATAGCCTTCACTTGGTTTATCAAGCAACCCAACTCTCTCCGACAGTTCACAACTGATTCACTACCAGGCTTGGTGTTTCCTCACGACCGCTCTGCCAATACCACTCTGTAACATCTCCTATCAATACCACCCTGTCCCTGTAACTCGGGTTTGCACACACGGTGGTTATGGTTATCAACTCTCAGGCTCTTTCTCCCACACAGGAAGCACGATTACCCTCATATCTCCCCCTTCCCAGATTGGTTTGGTGCATACAGGAAATACGGGAACGAGTTCTCTACGAGGGTCGATGGCTTGTCAATGGCAAGTGCATGCAGGGGCGAGTGAGTGTGTGCATGAGGAGTGAGTGATGTTTGTATCCAAGAGTGTATGAATGAATGTCCCTCCCCGGATAGTCAAACAGGTTCAGTGAGCTCTCCTCGACGATTGAGTGTCGTCCTGTACAAACGATCAAAGCCATGCCCTGCCATACGAAATCGCACGCATGCTCCATACTCCAGCAGCCTCAGCCATCAGGGTTCTCAACCACCCACCGCAATTGCATTAATGTCAACAGAGATTTCCCATGGGTTCTTAGTCAAACATGTGGCAATATGGGAAACCAATCCCAAACCCCCTCACCTCTCCCTAGTGGAATACACATGGCCCCTTCTCATTCGTTGCCTCCTTATCCAGCTTCTTGGTTATTTTATTCATTCAATAATAATTACATCATTTACATTCCTTCATGGCTTAATCAGTCCATGAATAATCAAACTGTCCAAATACTTTCCTAAGCAAATAACCTTAAACATCCACTAGTGGGGCCTTGGCCTTGAGCTCCACACTAGGGAAAATATACACACAATACATAAACAATATTTACATCGAAGCCAAATACATCAAGGGAAAAATGGGGTATTACAAGTTCAGATTTTATCCTTTCCAAGGAAGCAACCTCTTTACATTGTGAAATGTACTGATTAATTTCTGTCTTATAGTGAGAGCGCCCGCAGAAATTTCCTTCATCCTGTCTATCATCTTTCTCATTTTTTCAATTTCCTCAACTAAAAATTCTTGTGAATGGCATATTTGTTCCTGTATTTTACATGCATGCTCATAGAATGGTGTCATGTCTTGCTTCTGATTTTGAGCAACTTTGAATTGCTCCACCAACGATTCCTTTTCACTCATTAACTCATCCACCTAGGACTATAAAACTTCCTCCTCAATTATAATTTCATTTACGTGTGCTTGCAAAGAATCCTTTTCTATGACCAAGGATTCCACTTGCTGATTTGATTTGATTTGATTTTCTTCCAATTCATTAATTCGAGAATAGAAATCATTTCAGTCTCCTTCCATGATTCTAAGCTGCACATTTAGGGAATCCTTTTCATTCTCCAATTCCTGATAATATAGCAGTAAGTTTTCCTTTTCCGATTCCACTGTATGTTGTTTGCTTTTTAATTCGATCCGTTCACCTCTGGATTTTACCAAGTTATCCTTTAACTTCATCATTTTCACTTTGCTTCGTTCTAGATCATTCATCAACCTGTCAACATTGTCAACATTGGCCTGGACGATGACTATATTTACTGAAGCTGTAAACTTGGGATCTTTGTGGGTGCCTTCCACTAAGGTATTTTCTTAGATAGTTACTATATCTAGCTGAGTACCCATTTTCAGCCTTTTCTTGGTTCTTCTCAAAATCGTTTTCCGCTTTGGGTCAAAGACTATAGTATCCAATTTTGCTACATAATGCTTCTTCGAAGGAGTAAAAGGTGTGAGGCCGAGCTCAACGAATTGAATATGTCCTCTTGTAAGCAAGATTCCAGAATCATCAGGTAGATCTATGTCCATGTCTTGAAAATTGTGCTCTTCTTCTTGGATCCCTTTTGATGAGCCCCAAATTAGGTACCTTGTAAGCCCTTTTATGCCACACAAGCACAATAATGGACATGGAAAATACCTTTGTTTGTGGGGTTTAATAGTTTGTTTTGATTATTTAATAGAGTAGTTTAGAGATTACTCATTTATGCTTAAAAGCATTTTCTATGAGCTAATTGTATGGAAATAAGTGTGTATGAGCAGGCGCAAGTAATCTAAGAGACAACCACCAGTTCCAGCTTGAGGACTGAAAGACTATAAGTGGCTCAGCGCCATTTTCCTGATTTGTAGAAGAGAACTCCTGTTCAGCATAATCGGCATTTAAAGAATAGTTAGGTTATGATTCAAAGATAGATATATATATGGGCCTCTTGAGTAGCGAGAGGTTCCTGTTGCATTTTTGTAGAACTTACATTCAGTATACATTTTTCAAGACAATTTGGTGTTAAGACTTTTCTGAACATGAGATTACAATTTTAATGGAAGAAGTGATGTTGATTCAAGCTTTGCGTTTATAAGAATTTTTCCCACTCCTGAAATGCGAGTTGGAGAGGGCCCCTCCAACACATAGGTCAGGAGCTTCATTTCCATTTCAGGTATTTTTCATATGTACTGTGAATTGCTTTAAAATCCTTGTCGTATGTGAAGTACTTTGGTAATGTTTGAATGACATAGTTTAGTTCAGTTCAGTGGTCATTTTATTTCAACACTATTTTCCTGTAGTTCGTCAACATTGATTCTGTAGTTCCATAGAGTGCTTCTAGTAGTCCTGTACACGCATTCTGTGCAGGCGTAATTAACTCTGTTTTCCAGCTCGCTATATTAATCTTAGAAAATGGTTTAGATCTGCGATGCCATGAGTATTTCTTTCATTTGAGTTCAGTTATATAGGATTTAATTAGTTAGTTCTTTGGATTTGAATAGAGTAATCGATTATCACTTTTAGCATTGGATTTGAATAGATCGGATTTGATTAAATTTCAGATTGAATTTATAGTTAGAATTCCAGTTTTCAGTACTTTATTTCTAAATCAAGTTTCTCAAGCTTTCAACATTTTATTTCTTAGATTAGATTTATAGTCTTCCATCATTTAATTCTTAGCATCAAGATCTTTTAGTTTCAGTATTTCTAATTCATAAGTTTACAATATTTTCATATTCCTTCATTCGTTGTTTAAAAGCAGATTACTTCTACTCCCTTTTTTAGAAACCTTCAAGATATACCCCAACATCCTAAAACGACGAAGACTATCCTATAGAGCACATACAGTGCTTAGCACCTCTTAAGTTTGTACGCTTCCTAGTCAATAATTAAAGTATGCTCCCGGTTTAGCTACCCTAATTAGGTATCCATTCCTGGAGTCCACCACTTTTTGGCGCCATTGCCGGGGAGGTGCTTAATCCATAGGAGACATCTTTGAAAAAAAAACACAAAAACAACCAGAAAACATAATTTTTTTACCATGAATGCCTAGACGACAGAGAGATAGATTTGGACACTTTTTGCCTACCCACCACATGAGAAACAACAATTCTGATAATTCCCAATTTGGATCCCCTAACTCTAAAGACGAACCTGATTCTAGCTACAACCCAAACCTAGATAACTTCTTTGCTAGCTCCAGCTCAAACAACGCTATGGCAGAGGAAGAGGAGGAACCTAGAGAGCTGTTCACTTTTCCCATCAGTGTACCTCTTGGGATGCCAGGATGAAGAATATCAACCCTAATAACCTACCAAACTTCCATGGCCTAACCTCAGAGGATCCTGACACATTTTTGTTTGATTTTGAGGTAGTTTGTAGATCATTTGGCTACACCACTGATGCAAAAAAACTAAGACTCTTTCCTTCTACATTGAAAGATCTATCACTCATATGGTTTATGAGCTTAGAAGGGAACAACATTTTTACATGGAACCAAATGAAACAAACTTTCCTAGAAAAATATAGGTACTACTGTAAGGAAAAAGATACAAGAGATGAAATCTTCAGAATGCAACAAGGAGAAAGAGAATCATTAGAAGATTATGCCCAAAGATTTCAGCTCAGCTACAAGCGATCTAGTTACTGCACCTTAGATCAAGAATCACTGAAACTTGTCCTTCTCAGAGGGATAAAAGAAGAAAAACTAGAAGTTTTGAACTTTCTGGGAGATGGAGATATATTCCAGAAAACTTACGACCAAATCCTGCAAATTTTCAAAAACTACTCTAGATCTAGGAAAGGTAAAAGTGGAACAAGGGATTCACACCCATTTACTGGGGGATCAACATCTTCAGGACCAAACCTTACAAATTCTGATCTAGGGAACTGTTTAGATGATATGAATACCGATATCCTACAATCCCTGGCCATGCAACTTGATGCACTTCAAATCAAGAAGAAACATGACAAAATAAACCAAGCATTGGTAGTCTTTTGTCCACGCTGCAGAAAAAAACATGAGAAGGGGCAGTGCACACTAAAGACCAAAGAAATATGTGGCCTCTGCACTGATGATCACTCCACTGATAAGTGTCCTCTGTTACCCTCATGCAAAGCCGCTATTCAAGAGCCCACAACTGAAGGTGCAATAGAACAACTCTGTTTCGTCAATCAAAGGAGAAGTAATTTTGCTAGGCCTTACCAGCCCAACAACCAAGCCTACTATAATCAGGGAAGTAACCAGCAAAATTGGAACCCTCAGGGAAGTAACCAACAAAATTGGAATTCAGTACCGACCCCATGGCCATCTCATCCAAGTCCAAACCAGTGGCAGCAAAGCCAACCATATCAACAACCTTATTACCCACAATCTTACTCTCCATACCCCCCACCATTTTCTCAGCCAACCATGAATTATGGAAATCAATATCCCTATTCATCCACTTGGAGGGATCCATTGCAACAGCCACTCATCATGCCATCACCACAAAACCAACCACCCCCCAGACCTCCACCAATTCCAAACCCTAACAACAACAGGCCAGGGAAACAACAATCCTACAATACTGAAATGATGCAGTTTCCCACTTATGTAGTGGATACCTTGGAAATAAACGAGATTAATCTAAGGTCTGGGAAAACATTGCAAAATACACACACACAGAATAATCAAGAAGATGAGGCTCATGAACAAACAACACAACCTCATATTCAACATCAAGATGAGCCAAGCCCTCAGGAGGAAGAAATTCGACCACTCACACAAATAGAAACCATCCATTCCCTGAAAACCTTGTACGAAGTAGAAAAGAAGAAGAGGAAAATGCAATTCTCAACGAATTGAAACATTTGAATATCCAAATTCCAATTTACAGGCCATCCGATATGTGCTTATTTGCGACAAGTTTATTAAAGAAAATTGTTTGAAAAGACTTGGTAGAAGAAGACCTGACCCACACACGATAAACTTAGTAGGCCAGTTAGCAGATTTAATGCTAGGTGTCATTGTAAACCCCAAATATCTTGATCCAGGCATCCTAGTAGTAAACGTGACCATCAACAACAAACATATCCCCATCAACCTAATTGATTTAGGGGCTGCAATAAGCGTAATGACTAAGGATACCATGATAGCCCCGGGACTACAATTGATGGTCCGACCAACGACTACAGTCCTACAGTTAGCTGACACATCGACAGTAAAAACTGAAGGGATGCTCGAAGACATAATCATCAACATAGAATCCTGGGAATACCTAGTTGACTTCATAGTCATCGAAGTGAAGAGTAAACTCAGTGGATACCCATTAATATTAGGGAGACCCTGGCTGACAACTGTAGATGCTTACATAGGGTGCATATCGGGCAACATGACAATCACCAGTGGCCAAGCTAAGAAGAAAATCACGATTTATCCCCCAGCTAGGAAGTCTTCAGACCTAGAATATTAGAACCAGACAGACGATTATGATGACACATCCAACCAACACATACGATCTGTCCTTAAAATTGAAGCTGCCCTATCACTAAGAGCCATCGACGAAGATATTCATTTAGATAGGTTTATTCAAAATGCTTCTTCTAATTAGAATATGTTTGAATATTTTCTTGGCACAGGTCAGCAGCAAGGAGAGGAAACATTAAACCATGATCCCGACAAAATGTGGGCAGAGGTACTCACACTTGAACAACAGCCAATTCAGATAAAAACAATCGAGATAATTCCTGGCAGGACGGTTAATATTAACTCCAATTTGGAGCCAGGACAAGAACAACAATTATTGAAGGCACTGACAGACAACAACAAAGCCTTTGCATGGACGTATACTGACATGAAGGGTATCCACCTAGACATCTGTAAGCACTATATCTATATAAAGGAAGGTGTTGTTCCTATCAGGAAACCACAGAGGAGAATGAACCTAGCATTAAAGAACATAGTTAATCTGGAATTACAAAAGCTGTTAGATGCAGGGTTCATATACCCAATATCGGATAGTGAGTGGGTATCACCACTGGTCATAGTTCCTAAAAAAAGGAGGGAAGTGGAGGATTTGTGTGGACTATAGAGATCTCAATAAAGCAACCAAGAAAGATCACTTTCCTCTCCCATTTATTGACCAAGTATTGGACACATTACCTGGGAACAAATTTTTCTCATTCTTGGACGGCTTCAGTGGGTACAACCAAATCCTCATTCACCCAGCTGATCAGGACAAAACAACATTCACATTCCCATGGGGCACTTATGCATACAGAGTGCTCCCCTTTGGGCTCGGTAATGCCCCAACAACGTTTCAAAGAGCAATCTTAAGCATCTTCTCTGATTTTATTTATGACCAAATGGAGGTCTACATGGATGACTTCATACCCTATGGCCATAATTTTGAGCAAGCACTAAAACATCTAGAATTGGTTTTGAAAAAATGTACTGAAATGAGCTTATTCCTCAGCAACGATAAATGCAGAATGCTCGTGGAGGAAGGCATCGTGCTTGGCCACCATATTTCATAGAGAGGAATTGAGGTTGATCAGGCAAAATTTACAGTCATCAGAACACTACCACCACCTGTGAAACAAAGAGATGTGAGAAGTTTTCTTGGACAAATAGGATACTATAGAATATTCATTGAGAGTTATAGCAAAATTGTTGCACCAATGTTTTCTCTACTCACAAAAGACACATAATTCATATGGTCAAAACATTGTATGATATCATTTGACAAAATCAAAGAGAAAACAAGTACAACTCTAGTACTCCAAGGACCAGATTGGGCACTTCCATTCCACATCCACTCAGATGCATCAGATAAGGCCATTGGATCTATCCTTGGACAAGAAAGAGAGAAGAATCCCTATGCTATATATTATATCAGTAAAAATTTGGCAGTAGCAGAATTAAATTATACTGTCACTGAGAAGGAGTTTTTGGCTATCATACATGCCATTAACAAATTCAGGCACTACATAACTGGATACCAAGTGTTTGTCCACACAAACCATTCAACAATCAGGTATCTAATGAACAAACCTAACACAAGTGCTCGAATCATTAGATGGCTACTCCTCTTGCAAGAGTTTGACATCACAATTCTTGATAAACTAGGCAAACACAATGTATTGGCTGATTTTCTGTCTAGGCTCACCCATGGACAAGACAATGAAGTGGTAAATGACAATTTTCCTGATGAGCATATTTTTGCAATTTCCACAAGAATCCCATGGTTTGCTGACATAGCAAACTACTTAGTGTCTGGAGAATTCCCACAACATTACAGCCACCAACAGAAGAACAGAATCATAAGGCAAAGTGCCACCTGCACATGGATAGAAGGCATGCTTTTAAAAAAAGGACCAGACCAAGTATTGAGAAGATGCATTAGGGAAGATGAAGTCCATGACATACTACATGCCACCCATAATGAACCATGTGGAGGACATTATGCTGCAAAGAGGACAACCTACAAGATATTGCAGACTGGATATTATTGGCCAACACTCCACAAGGACACCTATGAATATGTTTCACATCGTGATGACTGTCAACGAATGGGGAAGCCTACACAGCGAGATGAAATGCCTCTCCATCCACAAATCTCATTGGAACCATTCGAGAAATGGGGATTTGATTTTGTTGGCCCATTCAACCCACAATCAAATCAGAAAAGCTACATCCTTGTATGCACTGACTACCTTACAAAGTGGGCAAAAGTAATGCACTGACTACCTTACAAAGTGGGAAAAAGTAATGCACTGACTACCTTACAAAGTGGGCAGAAGTAACAGCACTGGCAACAACAAATGAAACTAATGTGACAAAGTTTTTTACAGAGCAAATCTTCCACAGATTTGGAGTCCCATGAGAGCTAGTTTCTGACCAGGGCCCACAATTTACATCCAAACTTATAGAGGACCTGCTTAAAAGAAACAAGGTTAAACACAAAAAATATACTCCCTACCACCCTTAGGCTAATGGTTAAGCTGAGGTGACAAATAGAGAAATAGAAAGGATCTTGACAAAAACTGTACAACTCTATAAAAGAGATTGGGTAGACCGACTAAGTGAGGCAGTCTGGGCTTATAATACTACATGGAAGACAACAACAGGCTTCACCCCATATGAGCTAGTCTATGGAAATAAAATAATGCTACCCATTGAGTTTGAGATCAAAACATTGAGGATTGCAGTTGAGTTGAACATGGAACTTTCAGACATCTAGCAAGAACGAATACTACAATTAAATCAGTTGGCTGAGCAACGCCAACAAGCACTCGGCCACACTGAAATCATCCAACAACAAAGAAATAAATGGCATGACAAGAACATCAAGCAGAAGGAGTTCAAAGAAGGTGACTTGGCACTACTCTATGACTCCAGATTTCACACATTCAAAGGCAAACTGACAAACAGATGGCTCAGACCCTACATCATTGAACACATCTATGACAATGGAGCTGTCAGAATTACAACAATAGATGAGGAAAAAATCCCCATGATTGTGAATGGACACAGACTCAAACTCTATAAGACACCGAAATCCAAAGAAGAGTTCACACAGACACTTTATCAACAGAATCGAATGCTGATAGAGAGCCTAGAACATCATTGAAAATTTCTTGATTCGAAGAGAACAATGAAAAAATGAAAAAAAAAAGAAAAAAATAGAAAAAATGAAAAAAAAATATAGAAAAAATGAAAAAATGAAAAAAAAAAGAAAAAAAGAGAGAAAATGAAAAAATGAAAACACAATTGATGGACTTAATCCATCCCCATGCACAACCAATAGAAATTTCTGAGCAAAGCTAGCAACAAGTCAATTCAAGCAAACCAGAAGACAATTAAGCAAACCATAAGATAATCAAGCAAACCAGAAGACAATCAAGCGAGCTAGCACTATAAATCAAGTGAACCAACACTATAAATCAAGTGAGCCAGCAAACATTTAGCAGCAGAATCAAAATAGACATCAAAATAAATACAAACAAAGATCAACCTTCCGAATCCACAATCAAGCGAGCCAACAATTTGAATCAAGCGAGCCAGCAATCGATTCAAGCGAGCCAGAGATACAACTACAGAAATCAAATCACAGATTACCAAGAAATTAAAAAAAATGCTAAAGTTAATGAAAAGACAAATCAACAACAATTACACGAATAATCACGCAAGACAAGCAACAATTTCGAGGGAACTGGCAGCAAGAAACAAATCAGAGACACTACTGACATGACCAAATTTACTACAGATGCGCCTCAACTCAACTACAGAATTTCGTGCCCATACAATCCAGCACAAGTCACACACTCAGGTACGCTCAACATGGAAGGTAATCACTTAACTCTTTATTTTATTGTCAAATCAAATCCTAATTCCCCACAAACGGTTATTTTCCCAAGCTGAGGGCAAATTTTAAGTTAATTCGGCGGCACGGTTCATAGCTACCTTACAAAATCATGATTACTTACCCTTAGATATGTCAGTGAATGACATATCCCGCATCTAGCTACCATATTTCCCAATGATCAGAGCAGAAGTGCAATGCACAATTATGGAAAGAAATGTAGGGTTCAATAATGGAAAGGAATGTGTAAGGTGGCAAGTACAATTAGAAATGATCTGGAGAGGTGTGTGAGAACAACTAAATAAGGTGGCATAGTCTACAAAAAAAGACCCAGTTTTGCAATACGAGCTCTCCAGAAGAAGGAAAACTCAAAGTTCACGTTGTCACTCAACCAACAAGCTACCTTCGAACCTGTGAATCAATCCCGGCCAGTCGAGGTAAGACAACCACACTCAAATTTTTTGTTTTGTCGATTATAGTAGAAATTCAAGATGACAAAGGGGTTCAAAAAGAGTGAACCAGAGGATCACAAGCCCATTTATGAGAACCCACAGGTTTTATCAATCCTCTGTAATGTGGGCTGGATGCCCTTCATCTCAGGGCTGAGGGGGTCTAATACAGAGGTGGCTTTAGAATTTGCAAGAAACTTGAAGCACATCAAAGATGAACAGTTTGTCACTCGGGTTAGGGGACTTCGTATCAGACTGGATGAGGAGGCAATTGCAAAATACATAGGGCTTCCCATGGGTCTACACTGGAGCAAGGACAATCGGGAATCCAACCAGAGTGCAAAGGAAGCCTTCTTCGGACCAAGAGAAGTTTATGAAGAAGACACAAATGGGGTCAAGAGAGTCACCATGACCGCACCCTGGCATGAAATAGATGTTGTCGTTCAAAAATATGTAACGTGTACAGGGAGGCTGAGCTATGTCCCTCTTTTCCACTTTCGAATTCTGGACCTTCTGAGGCACAGGAGCCATATCACACCGAATAACAACATCAACATTCCTTATTATCTTCTCCTATATTTGGGAGAAATGAGCAAAAAAGAAGTTGAAGGAAAAGAAGATGCGTTAGCCCACCATGGGCTAATCAAGTTGATAATTCGTGAAGAGTTAACAATACATGGGAGGAGTTTGTGGTAATCTCAGCAGACGATGTGCAGAGAATGAGGGGTACACCCAATGTAGGCATACCCCTAGCTTTCGGGTCAAAGGAAAAATCCACTTCCGTATCAGGGTCCGAAAGAAAGATCGACCTGGATAGTGACAATGAAGTTATGGACGATACCGTAATTTGAATAAAACATTCGAATGATGCCTCCCGCTAAAAGGAATCAGGGGTCTCCACCAGTAAGCAAGGGGAAAGACGACGAAGTAGGAGGATCCCATAGCATCCCAAGAATGAGAAGGAAAAGAAGGAAGAAAAAGTGCCCAGCCCCATAATCCAGAATTTATCTGACGATGATGACGAGTGGGTGGACCAGGAGGACCCAACTACACCAGAAGAACATGATGACTACCAATGGGACCCCACTGATCAAAATATAAACCCTGCTGATCAAAATATAAACCCTGGAGTCACTGACTAGCTAGATGAGGCACTGACAGAGTTAGCAAAAGTCAAGGAGGAGTTGGAAGCATTAAAAATTGAGGAAAGAATATAGAGAAGCCAACCAGCTTCACCAGCAACCCCACTGTTTGCACATGAGAAAACCTAGATATTGAAGATGCAGCACGCAGGGGAATTGAAGCTGGTAGAATAGCAAAATGCGACACTGAGGGAGAAATTGGGCCAAGCTCAGACAGAATTGGATCAGAAAGACCAAAAAATCCAGCAATTAGAGGACACATTGACTGCCACTACAAAAATCTATGATGAAATATTGCAACTCAGAGCACCATCCATAATCTATACGCTCTACTTAAAAGAAAAGTGGGGAAGGTTCCAGCTGCAGAGGTTAAAACAAGGCCTATCTCTGGAATTGAACACTACAAGGGAATTCGTGGACACTTCTCTGGACTGCACAGAGTTGGAAAAGGATCAATTGTGTGAATTATTCTTGCACAACTTCGTGGTGCCAAGCACACCTAACTGGTCACCTAATCCATACGTAGGCGACTTCCATCTGAGAGCATTATGCTCCTGGATGAACCAGAAGGTGGAAAGGGCACACGATGATCATATATATCTTGCAGAGAAGTGGAAAAATCCATTATGGATCAGGGCCGAGGCATCTCACCCTGAAAAGGTAATTCAGGACCGCCAAACTATCACCACTGATGAAGAGTTAATTCCTATCTTGCTTAAAAAGCAGCAGGAGGCAGTCACACATTTTGATATCACCCTTCAATACACATACAAAGAGGTACATGAGGCCATCAGTGAGAGGTGGGAAAGGATTGGAGATGATTTGAGGAAGAAGGAGCCTCACTCCCCCCTCAGGTTAGAAATAACACTCACTAAGGCCAAATTATACTGGGAATACTTGATCAAACACCAGCTCAGATGGATAGGGATGAAGCTCATTCCACCATTCTTTCTCCCATTAGTTATCAAAGCACAAATTAACGAGGAGGAAGAGAAAAGGGAATGGGCCAGAGATGACCGGACCATGGGCTACCATAGGCAGGCAGGGGCTCCTAGAATCGTTGCATGGGACATCAGAGAAGCTATCCAAGAACCAAGTGTGTCACCCAGGGATGGGTGAATCCTTCAGTCTGGGGGTGATGATGAGCCCCAAATTAGGTACTTTGTAAGCCCTTTTATGCCACACAAGCACAATAATGGACATGGAAAATACCTTTGTTTGTGGGGTTTAATGGTTTGTTTTTATTATTTAATAGAGTAGTTTAGAGATTACTCGTTTATGCTTAAAAGCGTTTTCTATGAGCTAATTGTATGGAAATAAGTATGTATGAGTAGGCACAGGTAATCTAAGAGACAACCACCAGTTCTAGCTCGAGGACTGAAAGACTATAAGTGGCTCAGCGCCCTTTTCCTGATTTGTAGAAGAGAACTCCCGTTCAACATAATCGACATTTAAAGCATAGTTAGGTTATGATTCAAAGATAGATATATATATATATGGGCCTCTTGAGTAGCGAGAGGTTCCTGTTGCATTTTTGTAGAACTTACATTCAATATACATTTTTCAAGACAATTCGGTGTTAAGACTTTTCTGAACATGAGATTACAATTTTAATGGAAGACGTGATGTTGATTCAAGCTTTGCGTTTATAAGACTTTTTCCCACTCCTAAAATGCGAGTTGGAGAGGGCCCCTCCAACACATAGGTCAGGAGCTTCATTTCCATTTCAGGTATTTTTCATATGTACTGTGAATTGATTTAAAATCCTTATCGTATGTGAAGTACTTTGGTAATGTTTGAATGACATAGTTTATTTCACTTTAGCGAGCATTTTATTTCAGCACTATTTTCCTGTAGTTCGCCAACATTGATTCTGTAGTTCCATAGAGTGCTTCCAGTAGTCCTATACATGCATTCTGTGCAGGTGTAATTAACTTTGTTTTCCAGCTCGCTATATTAATCTTAGTCAATGATTTAGATCTGCGATGCCATGAGTATTTCTTTCATTTGAGTTCAGTTATATAGGAGTTAATTAATTAGTTCTTTGGATTTGAATAGAGTAATCGATTATCACTTTTAGCATTGGATTCGAATAGATCAAATTTGATTAAATTTCAGCATTGAATTTATAGTTAGACTTCCAGTTTTCAGTACTTTATTTCTAAATCAAGTTTCTCAAGCTTTCAGCATTTTATTTCTTAGATTAGATTTACAGTCTTCCATCATTTAATTCTTAGCATCAAGATATTTTAGTTTCAGTATTTCTAATTCATAAGTTTACAATATTTTCATATTCCTTCATTCATTGTTTAAAAGCAGATTACTTCTACTCCCTTTTTGAGAAACCTTCAAGATATACCCCAACATCCTAAAACGACGAAGACTATCCTATAGAGCACATACTGTGCTTAGCACCTATTAAGTTTGTATGTTCCCTGGTTGATAATTAAAGTATGTTCCCGGTTTAGCTACCCTAATTAGGTATCCATTCCTAGAGTCCACAAC
The DNA here is from genome assembly GCA_027924585.1 of Larix kaempferi. Taxonomy (NCBI): domain Eukaryota; kingdom Viridiplantae; phylum Streptophyta; class Pinopsida; order Pinales; family Pinaceae; genus Larix; species Larix kaempferi. Next base: position 7,736,355 of record BSBM01000437.1, read on the forward strand.
CTTTGTCTTCCACAACTTTCTTGAATCTAGCCTCTTCCTCCTTTTGTTTCTCTAACTCTACCGCTTCTTTCTCTTCTTTCCTTTGCTTTTCCTGCTCGGCTTCTTCTTATTTCTTCTTTTGTTCTTCCTCTTTCTTCCATGCTTCTTCTTATGTTGCTTTTCGTTCTTCCTCTTTCTTCTATGCCTCTTCCTCTTTCTGTCTTAATGCTTCCTCTTGCTTTCGTCTTGCTTCTTCTGCTGCTACAGCCTCTTCTCCAGCCTTCTGCCGATTTGCTTCTTTAGCAATATCCTTAGTTTGACTAGAACCTGCTCCATATTTTTGGCCAAAACTTTTGTTTAAGTCTGTCATATTATTCGTCCTTTGATATACTTCTTCATCCTTTAGGAAGTGGTCTGTGTATTCAAAGTAAATTTTACACGATGTGCAATGCTTGGCAGATTTTTGTAATTTTTCATTTTTGATGAAAATATTCTCTCCAAAATGAAATGCCTCCAATTCCTTTATTAAAACCTCTACTCCTTTAACCTTAGTGAATTATATGCCCCGATTGTGAAGGGGAGTGGAGGGTAATATTCCTTCTTGTTCTCGTTCAGAAAATGGCCGACTCCATTGACAAAAACTTGTGTTAGAACCTCATGCACTACATAATCTGTGGTGTACTTTGGCATTAGAGAGGAGATTTAGTTCCCTCATACATTCAGATATACGTGCCTTCTGGGGTAAAGTAGTAGTCTTTGTATTCATTGATCATTGTCATTGCGTTGTCCGACAAACAATAAGGTTCCTTGGTAAACATTAACCTATATAGAGGAATTATAAACTCCTCACATATAAGCTTGTAGAAGCTTGTATATTTATGGGCCCACATTATTTGGTAGGCCACATATAGAGGAGGCTCAGCTGGGACCCTGTAATGAATAATTAATAACACATAAATATTAATAACAATTAAAAAGATTAATAATTAAATATAATGAGAGGATGCGTCCCCTCAATAAGAAATGCCCAAGCTATTATAAAAAGTGGGCCAACATTTGTATATTATTATCTTATATATCATCAATATTTATTATCAAAATGTGGGACTTAGAATATCTGTGTGCATTTTAGAATTCTTCCGGGCATTAAGAAGCTTTTACGCTTCATTGGTATCAGAGCTTCGTTTCCTGATCCGACCTTTGGCCATCATCTCAGATTTCTCTGAATGTGGTCATTGACCACAATTTGATTCTGGCCATTCATCAAATCTCATTCCACAACTATTTGTCCACTCATATCCTTGATGTGTGTCCCCACATCCCCATACACATACCTCCTTCACAGCCCCCATGTTCTCGTTGCTACACTCCTATCAAAAATTCCCATTCCACTGCTCCTGTCGCATTCTTCCCTCCACATAAACTCCTCTCCTCTACCCTGCAAACCCCCACTCTGCGTACTTCTTGCATTCTACGTTTCCACACTACCCTTCTCCCTCAAGATTCCACTCCTCTTCCACGCTACATCCACATCTTGTTCCCACCTGTTCTTTGTCCTGTGCGTGCTCTCTCTCAGTTCTCCCCATATCCTTAATGCTCGCTTCCACATCTGCGCCTACTTGTTACACGCCCCGACGCCTTATTTTCTCTCCCCCCCACCTACTACCTGCTACACACCTCTGCGCTCCTCTAATTCTGCACCTTCCTAACTCCATCCCTGCACTCTCGCCCCCGTAGCCTACACACTTCCTTTATCTCCACCATCCTGCACCATCACACTCCACCTCACGCTACTTCCCACGGGGCCACTCCATCCCTCTCCTCTTCACTACGTCGCCCCCATTCAAGCTCCACCCTCATCACTCACGACCTCCCATTCCATCTTCACACTACTCACACTTGCACCCAAATTCCACAACGCTTATCACTTCCAGGCCTAAAACCCTAAATTTAAAACTATTTTTTATTTTATTTTTAATAATAGTATATTACTATTATTATAAAATTTCAATATTTTTTTAACAACATTATTAATATTAAAATAATACATTGTATTAATAATAATAATATTATTATATTTTGAAAATGATAATTATTATTTTGGAAAAAATAAGAGAGGAAATACAAAAAGGGGCAAAGTCGAATTTTCTCCAAGAACCAGATTGGGGATTATTACAGCTTTTTTATCTACCCTTGTCGAAGAAAAGAAGACCAAATAAGAAGACATAAATTCAAGTCCAAAGAATAATTTCTTTTTAAGTTGAGACCATTATCATTGAAGAATTTGAAGTCAAAATAAGACCAAGTTACCGTCCAAGAAATCGACTTATGGAGAATTCAAAATCAAAATTGGAGCCAAAGCTACAAGCAACATTGGACGAATTAGAGCAATATAAAGAGACCAATAAAGATCTTCAATTCGATATTAGGAAGCAAAAATTGTTTACCCATTCAAAAGAATGGGAGAATCGACACTTGAAATATAAAAAATACGAGTTAGAAAAAACTAATAAAGAATTCAAGACAATGTTATTAGATAAAGATGAGAAAATATCACATTTAGAAACTCATAATCAAAAGCTTGAAGACCAAATCAGAAAGTCAAAGAATGGCGAAGAATTACCATATACAAGAGATAATCATTTAAGAGAAGAAATAAAGCATCTAAACAAGCTCATCATGGACAAAGATACTGAATTGGCACAAGTCCAGAGAAAGTTAGAAATTCCAGAATCAGATATAGGTTGACATCAGCAACAGAATAAAGAACTCCAACAGAAGTACGACGACATTAAAAATATGCACAAGATGGAAATTACGAAAAATCAATAACTTGTTATCAAACAATATCGAAGAACTATCTCGACTAAGAAACCATAACAAGACATTAATTGGAAAATCAAGAAGTTAAAAAGTACTAAGAAGACAAAACAATCAAACAAAGATACGGAAGGAAAACCACTAGATAAGGAGAAAGAAAACCAAAACCCGATAAATTTTAATCAAGAACTAGAGGAACAAATAAAGAAGTTAAAAGAGGACAAAAAGTCGCAAGACGAAAGGTTAGAGAAGATTCAGAGTGCGAAAATCTAGAACGAAGCATCTAGACTCTCCAGAAAACAAATTCAAGTTAAAGAAGAAGAAACAAAAACAAATTCGGTTCTCATCACAGTGTAGAAAGAATTCAATCCACCATAAAAACGAACAATAAAAACTCCTTATAGACACTCGAATTATAAAATTCATTTTGACCAATGACGGGGTCAAAATGGACATAAACAGAGAAGTTATGATTTCACATGCGAGGGAACACAAAATCTACAACCTAAACATAAAACGGGAAGATTTACCCAACAAGGCGACCAACATTCAACTCCGATGAAGGTAAATCTCGGATGGATCACTTCCCAGTAAATACGACATTTCAGTTGAGGGATTCAAAAATTATATTGACATGTTTCATCAAGTGTCAGAGTTACAGTTTCAGAGAGACATCAGAAGATGTTACAGACAAAAATAAATGATAAGTCCTCACTAAACAAATTTTTGAGGACAAAGCTTCCCTTAAGGGGAAGGAAATGTAATGAATAATTAATAACACATAAATATTAATAACAATTAAAAAGATTAATAATTAAATATAATGAGAGGATGTGTCCCCTCAATAAGCAATGCCCAAGCTATTATAAAAAGAGGGCCAACATTTGTATATTATTATCTTATCTATTATCAATATGTATTATCAAAATGTGGGACTTAGAATATCTATGAGCATTTTAGAATTCTTATGGGCATCAAGAAGCTTTTACGCTTCATTGGTATCAAAGCTTCGTTGCCTGATCCGACCTTTGGCCATCATCTCAGAGTTCTCTGAACCTAGTGCACCCCAGATTCAGAGAACTTGTGGAATGAGTGCCTTATCAAGATACATTTAATAAGATAAGAAGACATAAATAATATTGCTCTTTTCTGAGTCATTTCTCCTTGGGCTGCTACTATCATTGATGCCATACTCTCCGAAATAATGTCTGCCCAATTGAAGACATTACAATGGGAGGCGACATGATACATAAGAGGCATCCAACTAAGCTTGTAGATATTCGCATTTTCCCTTGCAAATGTTCTACTTAACATCATCGCTATAATTCTGAAGGGTGTTTTCAAATTCTGTGCATTGTGTTCTCCGCTCGCCCTCTGTCTCAACTGCTTTCCGGGAATCAACATCTTCTTAGCGTATTTAGAATGCTTTATGTTGACCCCCTTTATCCAGTCTTCTGTCATCATGACTTTTGGAGGTGGTAACTTATATGTTGCACTAATATGATCTTGTTGAAAATATGCGAATCCTTCTCCATTTTCCCCAGCTATGATTCTTGTGCCAACATCTACATGGGGTAAAATCCACCTAATTACTTTCGAACATGAGAAAAGCTATGGATGGGTGGAAGCCTTATGAAGACTTGATTTCTTAATATTCCGGTACACCATCATCTCCTCAATAGATGCATCCGGAACATTTATGTCTCGGATGAGGTGGTATAATTCACCCCATTTATATTCAGGAACGATTCCTATTGCAACTCTGGTGTTTTCATATTGGGTCTCCATCATGTTCTCTGGGACAATTTCAATATCAGAATCGGATTCTGTGACCTTGGATTTACGCTTAGAAGTTCTCCTTTGCATTTCTGAATCCCAAGGTGAAAACAAAGTTAATGTATATAAAAAGAAAAATCCAATGTTAACTGTTTTCGGACAATCTACCTAAGTGGACTTAAGGCCAGATCTTCCTAGTCTAACTAGATCTAGAACAAATAAGTACAGAATAGAACCAACTTCCCTAGATCAATAGAATCATAAAGCAGTAAATGGGTGTTTTACCTGAGATTTATGATCCCTTTGCTCCTTGCTTGATCCAATGCTCCAGAATATTCAGATCTGTAGCTGCAAAACCCCGTTGAACAAACAGACACAAACAAGCAGTAAAAGCATATATTTCATATGATTGATCTAAGCTAATAGTTAAGGAAGTATGCTCTACAAATCATCAACACAATAACATATATGGGAAGAGATTATATTGATTGTAATGAAAGAGAGTATAATAGAGAAGAACGTTACAACCCAATCCTTAACGTTGCAACCTTCCTTCCAACAAGCCAAGCCAAAGCCTCCAAGGATGAAGTAGGACTCCCAAGGATGTGCAAGGATCAACTAATCCAATTCCACCAGCACAAGAGTGCTATAGACCTTCCTTCCTTTGGAATGGGAGGAGCTTCATATTTATAAGACCAAGTGGATAGAGTAGGTTAAGAAATGATGGGAGAGGTCTAAGGGATCTTCCCTAGAGGTTAGGGAACCGAATTCCAACTCACCTAGAAGTTAGGGATAGACATCCACCTCACCCTACTTCGAGAAGTCGCTTGAAGATTCCATTTATCCATTTTAACCAACCCCGACGCATGCTGTATGAGGGAAATTTGCGCCAGGAAAGGGCAGGCGCAGGTTGCATGAAGGCAACTTGATCCACCAACGCAGTCTGCCAGATGGAATTCTATGCCGAGCCTAGTCAGGCACATCTTACTAGAAGACAAGATGCGCCGACCTAACTATAAAACATGGACAAAGGGTCCACAACTTGCTCTAGATGACTTCTGGTCAGGGAAAAATTTAAGGATCAAGGAACTGAGTTAACATGGGACTCATGATGACGAGATTTAGGTGTAACAGAATGACCCCCAAAGTACGAAGCTGGAAAAACGAGACAGGTGATATGATTTTCAAGATAGAAGGAAAGACTTGTTGGTTGGAAGGTGCTGCTGCAGTACTACTGACTCTGAGATCCTAGTCTCACATGACTCACAACATGGATACCGACCAATACCATGCAGATCCATGGCAGATCCATGGTAGTAAAGATCGACTAAACACAATCATGGCTACTAGACACAAGCATAGATCCATGATGGGATGATAACACAACCACAACCAATACAAAGTGGATCCGTGTGATATGCCCCAAACAATATCCATCGCAACCTGGGTAGAATATGAAACAACCCTAGGGTATTCAAGCTGAACCTCCAATGATACAAATCTATCCATGTGATTACAATGTCTTGGAGTCGAACATGGTAGAAACCACTTGATTACCGGTCATTAATGTATACCGTTAACAATTGCGAGGGAAATCACCATTGATGTCAATGATTCCCAAGGTATCATAGTACATACCATCGAGTGTGAATCAATGAGTTGAGGTTGAACATTCGACGGGATCTTTCAGTCAAGAGCTGATGATGTAAACTCATGTTGAAAGCGAGGTAACCTACCATTGAGGCATGAATGCCCAAGGTACTTGACTGGTTTCTAGATTCTATCCTTGGATGATGTGTTGAATTCGACAAGGATGAATTCGTCGAAGGAGGGCCATGATGAATCCCCCATCATCGACACGAAACACGATCACAGATGTTTGGAGTGAATCAGATAATAAAGTGATGTGTAAGACTGACTCAGGGTAAACCAACATGAAAAAAAGTACAATGACTGCAGATGATGAATAACGAACATCTCTTAAACATGGGCATGGCATGACTTGGCAGTATTGAAACGACGAGAATGATACCAATCCCTAATGTAATTGATGATGTAATTATTCTTAGGATGACCCAAAGGAGTGTCGACACTCATGGAATTAACAGGACTTAGAGACAAATGGATTACCCAAGTACTGAATGCAAATGCAGACTAAGTGCCATGTTCAAAAGCGACTATTTACTTCCATAACTATAATGAGCACAATCTTATCCGTATTCCCCATCATGATTGATGAGTACCTCTTTTGTTTTTTAACAAGCTTGAGGAGGGTAACAGATGCTCGATATAGCTCATCCCATGGATGAGTCCAATTCCAAATATTTTATGAACTTAGGATAGGAGGGGTTCGTCCCATGACGGGCCCTTCTATGTCATATATTAGCGAGTCCAAATAAGGTAAAATCGATGTCATTTCATGTTTAGAGAGTTTGAAAAGAACTAAAGAAGACTCGAAAAGTCCTTTATTCGTAAGGTTAGTCTCTCCCCCCGAAAAAGGGTAAAATAATGCGAGAGAGAACTCTTCCAACCATGATTGGATGGAGTGCTCCTTTTTCGTAAATAGTGCCTCCTGGTCCGAAAAAGGGGTAAACTATCACCAGAAAGACGATCATTCGGATACTTTTACAAGCGTGAACGCATCAAGTTCGCTTGGCGATCTTTTCGTATTTCAAGAGCCTGAAAAGAGCTTAAAGAAAGACTCCCAGGGGTTCCTTTTTCGTTGAAGTTTAACGAGCCCGAAAAAGTGATAAAAGATAACTCGGTAGCTTATTCTTATCGTTTTACAAGCATGAGAAGGAACAAAGAGTTATCTAGTTGTCGTCATTAATTGATTTTAACGAGCAGAATAACGACACAAAAAATATTGAAGAGTTGTTCACACTCAACAATGAGTGTGAAAAGGATACAAACACGAGTAGTCATTTATGACATCTTATCGCACCTGCAAATCTCCGAAAACTAGGTCAAAATAGTCGGTTAGATGTTCACACGTGCAAAACACTTCCAACTATAGGGAAAATAACCCAATAAACAAATAAATTAAAAAAGGAATATTCCATTTTTCAATATAAATAGGGCCAAATAGTAAAAAAGAATTACTATTGTTTTATACCAAGTTGGATGGTGAAAGTGACCTTTAGAGAGTGATTTTCAACTGTTGATTGCAGGAGCCATTATCAGCCGTTTCCCGTGCTATCAATGTCAGGTAACCCTAAACTCTGTCCCCTTTCTTTTTAGGGGATTACATTTTGTATTTCTTTCCAGTTTTTGAGTTTTGAGCTTGCTTAATGGGGGATATTGCGCCCATAGACCGACGTAGTTGCCCCTTTCGGGAATTGTGCCAAGGGCACGCCGACGCAAATCCCGAAAATATGTCTTGCGCTAGCGACGCCCTGTCAAAAAGGATGGGCTGCGTCGGCACAAGTCCACATGGAAAACTCAAAATATAACAAAAAATGGAAACTTTTGATGGTTGGAAAAGGTTCTAATGATGTTCTTATGGACTTTTGGGTAGGGTTCAAGTTAACACAATGGTCGAATGGTGCGAATGCGAGCATGAGCTCGACGGTGCCCAAGTGGAAAATGACCCTCAATGCGTGGCCGCATTGATGAATTGTGGATTACTCAAGTACATCCAGGTTCTAGGCATGAGGGACCAAGTGTTGTTATTGGAGCACTTGATCCAATGTTGGGATCCGGTGCAACTACATTTTCATATTGGTGTTCATACCTTGATGATAGATATCGAGGATATCTATTTCTTGACTGGGTTGTCTCGACGGGGGAATCCTGTATCATTAGTAGGATCACGAGGAGGTGATCGTACCGTGGAGGATTTGATTAAACAATGGTGCACTGATGACACCCAGATGGTAGGTGGGAAGATTCCCATCAAAGAGGTTAGAGATCGACCTCTTCGCACAGTTTTGTTTACCATAGTGAGGGTGGCCGACAGTAGATCTGCTCATCTGGCGAGTGTTGTAGGTATAACAAATCCCATGTTCTAATGGAACATGGGAGCCCCAATTTTTTTTTAATACAAAGGTAATGCTTCAAATTCCTCTGTAATTATGGGATTTTATCATCTTTATTAGGATTTTATGCCTTTGCATTGTTTTGATTGAAATTAGAGTTTTCCCTTTGAAAATTCTTAGTTTTTTACTGTTTTTCTGAAACTGCGGGAAGCCTTCAAATCTTTCATAAGGTCATTTTCAGCCCGCAAGCCCACAATCCCGCAATTGCGGATTGCGGGGGCCTTGTTTTTGTTTTTAGAATTTTTGTCATCCTGCAACCCGTAACTCACAAATGCGGATTGCGAGAAGACTGTGTAAATATTTCGTTGAACTTTTCGTTCCGCAACCCACAACCCGCTATTACGAATTGCGGAAAGTAGTTTGAATAAAAATGCGTGGTGTGTTTCCACAACCCGCAACCCGCAATTGTGGATTGCGGATTGCGGAAAGTTTATTTCATATTAAAGGTTGTTTGCATTCTAGTATCCCTCAATCCGCAATTGCAGATTGCAGGAAGCTGTTGAATAAATTTTTTGAACTTTGCAATACCGCAACCCGAAACCCGCAAGTTGCGGATTGCGGAATTATCTTTTCATTCAATAAACATGGTTTCAATCCTGCAACCCGCAACCCGCAGTTACGGATTGCAGAGTGCGGGGACGATGTACATACCTGCGAAACCAAGCTCCGTAATTTATTTCCCGCAAATCTCAAGAATCGATCTCAGTCGTTCATTGGTTTTGATATGAGGGCTTAGATTTTACCCGTCTTTATTATTAAATAGGTCATTTTTCTAATTTTTCGCTATCATTTTTGAATTTGGAAAATTACCCTGCTGCTTGAATTTTACTGTGAGTTTTTACCAGCGGTCCTTTGCTTGCTATTTTCAGCTGAAGCAGGTTGGTTTTATCTGTTTCTTTCTTCAGTTATTTACAGTTTTAATCATTTTGGATTGTTTTTTATTGTTGTTCCTTCATTCGTCAGAATTTTTCCAGTCTGCAAACATGTCACGCAGCACACGTTCTAAGACTGCCCTGAAAGACCAGTTGAACAAGGACCCAAATTTTGGCATCTTCTCAGACACCAGTGGAAAAATCACTGAAACCTACTAGGTGGACTGGTCTAAAATATTCTCCATATTCGACAACAATGGCCTATCCAACATTAAGAATGACCGCCAGGCCTACGAGAAAATTAGGAACTCCTAGCTTCATGCAATTGCTACTAGACCTACCATCTTACCTTATACTGATGCAGTTAAGTGGATAATACAACATGCCAACCCTAAATACCGCTCATTTAATGATAGCGAGGGTTCACAATTAACCACTTTCCGTCCTGAGGTATTTACCATGGCATTTTCCCTGAGACCACCTCTGCAGATCCTTAATACTGCATTCCTGGAGTCTGCAAACACCAGGTTTAATTTCAATGAAATGATCAAATCCTGGATGCACAAACCAACTAGATTTATGCACAGGCCTGATAACTTATACCCAGTGTCATGGTTTAAAGAACCCTACTTTTTATTGGAAGCTATGCTTTCCCGACTGCATGGCCTTCCTAATTCCTCAATCTTTAAAGCCGAATGGGCTCCTGTGGCTCATCATGTCTTAATTACAGGTGAATCTCTTCCTTGGGATTATATTTTGTCTTTTGAGCTTAAAATAGCAATTGAAAAGTATCAGAAGTCCCCTGCTACACAGAAACCCTCTTTCTTTCTTTCATCCTATGTGATGGATGTGTTCTATGTTGAATTTAAATATCCCAACATGGGGTGGAATTGGACCCCTGCTGCTCCTCCTGTTCATATATATCATTCTGCACCGTGGGAGGATAAATATGTGCCTCTGTTATATGACATTTGTGATCATTTCCTTGGTACCATTTATCTCAAGATATTTAAAGAAGATGCACCAGCTTTCTCAGGTGATGCTAAACTTTTCATTGCTACAATTGGGGATTGGTATGTAGGGGAATCCTTCTCCTATGTCAGGATTTGGGGAAGCAGTGCTATGCACCTGCTGCCTAGAATTGTTCCAGATAGGTTGCTGATAGAAGAAGTATCCTATCAGACTGTTATTGAAGGGGTTTATCTCAAACTTACAGGTCCTAATAGGAGAGGATGGCCCAAATTCCCCTTGAACCTTGGACCTTTTGCTATCCCTACTTCCACCCGGGCTCAAGTATTGGGCAACAAGATTGCTTCTTTGAAACTAGGATATGCTCCTAAAAGAAGACACGATCCTAAGAAATTCCTAGATGCTCATTTCAAGCACAATCACATGAAGATGAGCTATGGACATGAAGATCTCCCAGATGACTCCATCTACTTGGGAGTTAACACTTTTTCTGAAGTCCTAGCAAAAGCTAAAAGCAAGGATGAACATAGCCAGATTTTGCTATATCAGAAAGATCTCAAAGACAAGGTCTTCAGCTACAGGAAATTGGAATTCGATTTGATATAGCAGGTAAGAAGGGAAAGAGAAGAGAAAGAGGCTCAGAAAGCTAAAACCCCTCTCATGCTCACTTATCCTGATGGTGATAAGGGAAAAGGACCTATGGAGGAGCCTCCACAACTGAAGATTTCTGAACAGTATAAAGAATTAATTCAAACCGCCTAGCAAGCAAAGAAAGAACTAGCACAAATGACTTCAGCACTGCACACCAAAGAATTCAATTCATCTAGCTTAGTTGGTGATGTGCATGTGATTGTGGTCAGCAATCCAACAAAGAGACAGAAGCTCATAACTGCTCCCTCTTAGATTCCCACTTTCGATATTGATAGTGATAGGGAGGATGAAGTAAGTTCTTCTATACCTGTATTGGAAGAAATTAATGAAGGCTCTCAGGCAGTCTCATATTTGTTGGATACTATAGCTATGGATGAACCTGCTACAGGTGAAAGTATGTCTCAAGTTTCTGCTGTTCTTGATGCAATAACTTCAGATACATCACTTCGTTCAGCAGAAGTTCCTCTTGTTATAACTGCTAAGGTAACACCACCAACAACCATGTCTCAGTTGTTTGATGCATTGTTCACTTCCACACCTCCACCTTCGACAATTCCACTCCCTATTTCCCCTTCAACCATTGCAGAAGTCCAGTCTTCGACTGTCCCCTTGCAATCACCTAAATCTCCTTCATTACCCTCTGCTACTGATGTTCCAGATCCCTTACTTCTTTCTTCACCGTCAGTTGTTGACACTCAAGATCCACCATAGGAAGTTCTTGCTTCCATTCCTTCATCAACCACTGTATCATCATCTAGTGAAGTTCTCCCTTCTTCCCAAGTCCCATCTCAGGTTGTTGTGTCTATTCCTAGTCCTACTGTCACCCAGATACCCCTTTTGTTACAACAACATATGTGACTACATCATCCACTAATGTGGTGGATACCTTTGAAGATGATGTTATTGTGCCTATGGGGGACTACTTTTATAGTCAGGAAACCAAGGCAGTTGTGAAGAGAGAAAAAAGAGAAGTAGAGATCATGGAGGATTGGAGCCACCCATTCCTGATCAAATAATCTGGGATTACTAGTCTGATGATATCCAGGAAGAAGCAGTGGATACAACTCAAGCCTTGGGTGCATTTGCAGGAGCAAATTTGGATTCAGTCAAGACCTTGATCAGGGAAATTGACTTGAAAAAAGAAGAACTATAGAACTTACAAGAGCAATTGAAAAAAAACAAAGAAGAGCATGAGCTTTATGTTCAAGATCTGAGGAAGCTATTTGAAGATAAGTTGGAAGATATGCAGTTGCAGAATACTTCTCTCCAAGCTAAACTATATGATGTAGAAACAAAAAATGATGTCAAGGAGGAAAGAATTGTTGTACTTAAAAAGCAACTTGAGGATGCAACTGCAAGTGCAGCCTCCTCTGTGTTTTCTAGGTTTTCACAGAAAGAGTTCAAGGACCTAGCTCATCAAGTCAACCTGGAGCACCATTAGCTTCTGGCTAAGTTATTTACTACCTTGGGTGAAATTCATGAGACTTTCATCGCCTTTGTCAAAATGTCTGTAACCTTGGCCCAGCAAGTGGAGAAAACTAAATAGGATTCTAAAGTTGTAGAAGACATCATAGATTGGCATAAGTATATTGAAGATAAGCCAGTCGACATTCCTCAGTTGGGTACCCTCAAATTCAGAAGAATCAAAACTGCTGTGCGAGCTTGGGACAATGTCATCGAGATGGTACAGGATACTATCAACTAGGCTCAAGCCCTTTGTTGAAGAAGATGGTATGCCTCATACAACCTCATGGAGATACTGGCATTCCCTGCAATGGGGCTCATCGAGGAGGCAGATCTGCCAAAACTGGTGATTGAGCAAGTCAAAATTCGTTGTGATCAAGTCAAGGAGAAAATCCTATAGATTGAGCACATCCAAATTGAAGACGTGGATTGGTTGATCAAGCAACCTGTTTCTATGGAGGCTAAGATCTATATGTTCATCCGCACGTGGCATAAAATAGATACACATGAGATTGAGGGATTCATGTGTGATACCCAGTCGGGGCTCGAATATCCTCATTATCCAGATGTAGATAAGTTGATGGAAGTTTGGGACAAGTGGGAAGATTTCCCCACTAAATAGAATATTCTGATTTTGTAATCCCTGTTTAAGGGGAATTTATCCTTTGTAATATTTTTTGTAATTTACTATTTAAAGGGTAGATCTCTCCTAGACTAGGGATGATTATTTTGGGGTAGAAATCGATAGGAGAAGAATGAAGATGCTCTGTTTTATGCCAACCTTGTAATTTCTTACAGACTTTCATTAATACAATGATGTTATTCTCTTGTATCATCTTTTGTTTATTCATCAAGTTTATTTGATAAATATCGATTTTTACTTCAGGTTATTATCTATGCTGTTTAATATTTTGCAATCAATATTTGATACAGGGATCTATGATCTGGATTTGTCCTTACATTTGATCTGTGTATGCATTATGTTTTAATTGAATTTCTTCAACTAAGATATTTATCTATTTCTGCAAATGACTCACAGTGAAACATAATCTATGTTAATTTTTCAATTGACATATCAGTTATAGGTTAATCTTGAATGAGCTTAAACACTTAATATTGCACTCAGTTAATTTTAATTGATTCTTTGTAATTTAAGCAAATAAGGAATTTATCTTCTTCACATTTCTGTTAAGTGGGTGAACACTCTTATTTATTATCACATCAAGTTAATCTGCAATACAAACAAGACACCTTTCAGAGTAGGTCTAACTTAGTTTAGATTTCCCTTTCTAGGTAGATAATTTGTTTCCTAACTGAACACACTTTGTTTTCCTTTTTTTGGGAAGACAAATCCTTTTAGGATCAAAATCATAAGTTCCAGTAGAGGCCTTTGTATTTGTGGGAGATCACCATCCCAAACAGCTCGAGGATAGGGTAATACGTGCACAGGATTATCTGAAGCATCATGGCTGGGTTTTCTTCCTCTGTTGTGAGCCTTGGAACCCATTCCAACACCTTGCACATACCCTGCACACCCTAGGCCTCAACAACGAGCAAGTCCCAGATGATGTATGTTGAGGAGTGCATGGCTCCAACAGTCTTCAACTGGTGTGAGGGAATTCTCGCGAGCTTGTGAGAACAACTCACCAAGTGTCGGCGTGGGGCGCTGAAACAGTTTGGTTATGGCTCAGTTGTAGTTTCATTATTCCTGGAGCGGGTGCCCCACCTGCGCCCGCAGGTTGTCATAGAGGATCTGGATCTGAGAGATCCACACATGATGTGTTGGACTAAGGTTCTGGCCCTCCATGGTGGCGGTGGTCCCATTATCACTTTCGGTGAACCCTTCTTCCAGTGGTTGAGGGGTCAACTCCTCATGGTAGAGGACTATCCATATGATGGGACCGAATTCAGAGGAGATCCCTACCTAGTCCTTCCTGAGGGGATGCAGTGGTGTGATATCGGTAAGAACGACAACTCTACCATGTTTTTCATTTTACATGTATTTGATGTTTTTGGAGTAGTACTAATGGTTGACATGTGTTTGATGCAGATGTGGGCTCGACACGACCAGTGGGTATGTCTCCGATTGCGCGGAGAGGAGCAGTGCCGGTGAAGGGTGTTGTAGTGCGCGATGCTATAGAGGAGCTGGAGGAGAACCTCCAATGCTTGACTCTAGACATTCTGGATCCCAGGGTTCATGATCTACCTCGCCAATACCACCGCCAGACCGTTGGAGTGTCTGAGTGTTTCAGTACGCTACTTAGGAAAGTAGCGAGGGCGAACATTTGTTACCAGGAGCATCATGGAGAGTAGGCCCACGTGTATATGTTTATGTACTGAAAGCTATAGGCTTCAGATTTTGTATTGGAGGACATCTACTGAAATCTTATATGCTTTAGATTTTGTATCAGTACTACATTTTGATTATGATATATAAAAAATATATGGCAGATTATCACCTAGTGTTTTTATGGATGATTATGGAAACTTGTTTATGTGTTATGTTTATGCATTATGTACATATCGTGTCACTTTATGTTTATGAATGTTTTCATGTATGTGCAATGTACCCGTCCAATATGAAATTGGTCATGGAATCAACAACGATGTTCATGTCTCTTGAAATGTGTAGGTACTGAACAGATTCGAAGGACCTCTCCAAGAGGCGTACTCGTCGAAAAAGATGGAGTAATGTGGGATCACAGATGGCATAGAGCCGGTTAAGATGGGAGACCACTAATTGTGAGTCGAGGTGGACAACAATGTGGTTCATACTAAGGGAAAGAGCGTCGGTTAAGAATCCAATCACCGCGTGATTTTACGCGGCATTGTTGGTTGCGTACCCAAGACAACTCCCTCTCGAACTAATGATCTCGACGGTAGGGGAATAAAGTACCCAAGCTTCCAAAACGAGGTTGTGGGTATGCCGACTGGCGCCATCAACGAATCCAAAACAGGTTGCCATCTGCACATACATGCAGAACATGACATAAGCATAAAACCAAGATTCTAGTACACTAAAGCAAAGTGTCACACCACACAAAACACACACCATGTATAGTATAGGCATGATACTAATGCGTGAAAAGAATCAGGCATAGTATCTCTTCAGGTAGAGCCCATTGCGAGGCTCCCCTAGATATATTCCATCATAATCCTTGACTCATAAGATCCCTTCTCCAAGACACGTTTTACAACATATGGCCCATGCTACATGGAGCCAAACTTGCCTGCCCCCAGCTTATCATGTTTCTGGTCATATGTGAGGACCAAATCCCCCTCGTTAAAGATATGAGCTTGGACCGAATTATCGTACTGGACTTTAATGCGTTTCTTGTGCGTTTCGTTGGCAAGAGCCGCATCGCTGTGGGTTTCGTCGAGTTTTTTCCAAGTGAAGGAAGCGTTCTTCCTCGGCAGTGGTGTGTGGGAGAAGTTCGACTGCGAGTTTTAGTGACGGAATCTCACACTCTATCGGTAAAACTGCCTCTAATCCGTAAACTAGTTGGAAGGGTGTGAACCCGCTGGCAGTCTTAATGGAGGTCCGGTATGCCCAAAGGGTAGAAAAGAGCATGTTATGCCAGTTCGATTTGTGTGTACCTACCATGCATTGAATCATGGTTTTCAAGATGTTATTGATGGCCTCTACTTGTCCATTGGACCATGGGTAATATGGGGTTGAGTTCTCGTGGCAAAATCCCAATCTGATGCTTAGTTCATCTACCATTTTGTTTTGAAATTGAGATCTGTGATCGGTAACGATGGCTTGCGAAACTTTGAATAACGTAATGACATGGTTAAACATGAAGAGTGCAACGGTTTTTCCATCCTCATTGCACGTAGGCATTTCCTCGACCGATTTAGTGAAATAATCGATGGCTACAATGATGTAACTATGCTCCTCGGCCGAGGTAGGCTTACAGTGCATTAAATCTATGCCCCATTTGGAAAAGGGGTCGACGACAATAATCGGATGTAAAGGGGCTGGATGGGAGCGCTTTTTAAATTGAAAGTGCCGGCATGGAGGACACTTCTTAACGGCATCAATACAGTCCTTGAAGATTGAAGGCCAGTAGTATCCAGCACGTAGTATTTTCTGGGCTGTAGCCATCCTAGAAATATGACCACCACAAGCCCCGGGGTGACAATCATTCAGTACGTTTTCAGCCTCCTCATGAGTTAAACAACGTTGAATAATGGTGGGAGAGCGACAATAATGAGGAGGCTAAACAAGTACTGAATGATTATGACTTCGGGGCTTGTGGCTGTCATCTTTTTGGGATGGCTACAGCCTAGAAAATACTATGCGCCGGATACTACTGGCCTTCGATCTTCAAGGACTATATTGAGGCCGTTAAGAAGTGTCCTCCATGCCAACACTTTCAATTTAAAAAGTGCTCTCATCTAGCCCCTTTACATCCAGTTATTGTCGTCGGCCCCTTTGCCAAATGGGGCATAGATTTCATGCACTGTAAGCCTACCTTGTGACAATGGTGGGAGAGCGACAACGGATTCCACCTTCAAGGGATCAATGCGGATCCCATCCTTTAAAACGATAAAACCTAGGCGGCGTCCTGATTTGATGTAGAAAATACACTTGTGAGGATTCAGATGGATGTTATACCACCTGCATCTAAGGAATACAACCATCATATGATCGATGTGGAACTTGTGATGCTACAATTGAGCATGGAGATCGTCAAGATAGGGATCCACAAAGTCCTTCACATCATGAAAAGCATACGACATGGCCCGTTGGAATGTAGCACTAGCATTTTTAATACCAAAGGGGAGTTTACGATAAGCAAATGTACCCCAGGGGCAGATGAAAGCGGTCTCGTGTTGGACGGCTAGGTGGATCTCTATTTGATCATAACTGAAAAAGCCATCCATAAACGAGAAGATGATGCTCCCGGTGTAGTTGTTAATGATCTGATCGATGAAGGGAGTAGGGTAATTTTCCTTAGGACAAGCCTTGTTTAAGTCCCTGTAATAGACACAGACCTTAATAGTACCCTGATTTTTGGCCACATGGACAACATTGGAGACCCATTATGTTAAAGGAACATGATAGATGAAGCCGAATTTCAAGAGATTTTCAATCTCAGCTTTAATTGCCGCAATTTTTCGAGGGTGTGCTGGTCATAATTTTTGGCGGACAGGTTTAGCGTCGGGATAAGTCATGATCTCATGCAAAACAATAGCAAGATCGATCCTGGGCATTTCCTCATAGGTCCATGCGAAGACGTCGCGAAATTGTTTGAATAAGGCCGTGAATGTGGTGAGCTCCTCATGAGAGCAATTTTGGCCAATGTGAATGTGTTCCATGATGCCAGGCGTAACCGAGATGTCAATCAAGATAGTGGGCATGATATTCGCTATGTTACCTTCCATAACCGTATCGTAAGTGAGGACCAGTGACTGTGGGAAAGGATAGACATCTGGTGTAAATAGGGTAGTAATGGCGTTCTCTACAGAGTCTAATAAGGGTAGGAAAGATGATCGATGGTGAAGGTCTTCCCACGGAGGTTCATCCATGCTCATAATATCCATAATGGACTCATCAGAATGAAAAGTTGAGAGAAGAGGATCTAGTGAAGATGACGTCCGCTGTAGAGAACAAGATGTAGAGGCCATGACCAAGTGGTCCTCAGGGGCTGATTGGATAGCCTCATAAGTAGCTTCAGCTGGTGAGAGAGGCATAGTATCTCCAATCAAATGCATGGTGGCCTCATTGGGCACGAGCCATTGATCGGTAGAGTTGGAAGAAGATGGAATCATGGAGGATATCATGTTCACCTAGGCAACATGGTTAGGGGGATCTGGGGTTGGAAAGATGCCCATAAGAGATGAATATTTTATGAGGCCGACCCCCATGCTCTCATATAGCTGCGAAGATTGTCCTAACAGAGGGACATTATCGCTGGGATGAGTAACCGTGTCCGGTGTACAAAAGTCAAATTGCTCGATAGTGACAATTCAACCTTGATGGGGGAATTTCACAATGCAGAAGGCAGATGACGCGACCATAGTCATGCGTAAATACAGTTACGACCAAGCAAGAGATTATAATCCAAAGGGGCTACGACTACTTCCACGTTAATGGTTACAGTCTTACCCCCCAACTCTACTGCTAAGGCTTGTAATAGCCCATGGGGTTGAAAGCCACGACCGTCGAATGCTTTCAGGGTAGTAGGAGAATGGTTTAACTCAGGAGAACCAATGTCTCTCCAACAAGATAATGACATGACTGAGGTAGAAGCACCTTCGTCTAGTACATTACGATGGATTGTATTCCCAACAACATTCGTGGCAATTTGGAAAGCAAGCTGGTGGGAAAGCCTCGATTTAAAATACTCAAGTCTAAATATGATCGTATTCGAGGAATTCGGGTCTACCGTGCCAATGGTAGCGAGAAGAGTCTTACGTTGGTTCGGACAATTCTGCAAGACTTCTAGCATCGATATGGCATAAGATGCTTGCACCAAGTCCTCTACAATGTTATAGTTCTGAGTTGCCTGAGCATTAGAATTGAAAAATTATTTTCGAATCGTGCTCTTAGGAGGACGGAACACTGAATCTAAAGAAGGCTTCTCAATGGTGATAGGAGCTTGTGGCACAAAAATATCGGGGGTAGAGGTGGAAGCTTTTTCAGTATTACTTCCGACGGGTTCCTTAGGAGGGACTGAGTTGTATGATCATGATCGTGTATTCAGGTTAACTGTTTCACTACGCATCATGAGAACATGTGCAGTGGACGATGTTTCTCCTTGAGAAGGAGAGGGTTGGGCAATCATTTGTTGGTTTTGGGTGGGGAAGGGATCATTGAGAACTGCAGGTGTGGGGTTTCCCTTCACAAACTTTTGCACTTCATCTCGATGGGAACACTCTTTGGAGAAATGGTCACCACCACACAGTAAAGAAGGATACTTGAGCTTCTGTTTCTGTTTCGTGTCTTCGGGAGGGTTCTTGTGCTCCTGCTGGTTGGAAGACTTATTGGGTTTACCTTTGGTTTTCTTCTTGCCACAGGATTTCCAAGGAGAAGTCGATTGAACATAATTCACCTCCTCAGTGGGAGCA
The DNA here is from genome assembly GCA_027924585.1 of Larix kaempferi. Taxonomy (NCBI): domain Eukaryota; kingdom Viridiplantae; phylum Streptophyta; class Pinopsida; order Pinales; family Pinaceae; genus Larix; species Larix kaempferi. The sequence goes on from BSBM01000437.1 coordinate 7,756,000, forward strand.
GGAGTAGGTGACTTGGTGGTGCTACTTCCAGCCTGTGGCGAGGGTGGGGAAGAACCATGGTGGTTCGATGATCCATCGGTTTGAGTGGGAGGCTGGGAGTGTACAGAACCAATAATTCCATCTGCATGAAGTCTCTGGGGTGGTTTTTCGGGATTGTAGGTAGGGGGGGTGCATAAGAAACAATGTCATATAAATTGCCGGACTAAGCATAGACAAGGTCTAAGTAATGGGCACGAGTGATAGCCTGTTCCTCAGTGACGGCCCCTCCCATAGATACATCTCTAACTATGGTGGGTAAAAGAAACTTCATAAACCAATCGACTAGTAATTGGTCTGGAATAGGCACCTTAATGAGACGTCGTCTCCTCCGCCACTCATGGATATGATCGGATATATGAGTCGCGGTAGTCTGGTGGAGAGAAGTCAACAAGTCCGTACCAGTTTCATAGCGGATGGGTAACTGGAAGTGAGTCAGGAAAGACATAACTAAAGAATGAAAAATCAAGAAATGAGTGGGGTGGTAGTTCAATATACCAATTGGCAGGTGAACCAGTGAGGGTCCTTTGAAATAACCTCAGATAGATGGAATCATCCATTAAGGAATTGGATGAGCACCATAAATGGTATGTCATCACATGGTTCTTCGGGTCTTCACTGGGCTTGCCATCAAACTTTGGAATATCAGAGGGTAACTTAATCGGAATGGGTGGCCAATTATAATTGTGTAGGATGGGATCATTGGTCAAATGAGACAGGTCTAGTAGGTCTAAAGTAGCTAGAAATGGTAGTTGTTGGTTCGACTGCAGATACTGATAGTATGAATATGGCATATATGGACCAGTAGGACCTTGAATCGACTGATTGTAAGGTGTTCCCATAGGGAATTGGCCATAAGGGGGTGTGCCAGAACGGTTGGGTGGTGGACCGTATGGTGGTCCGCCGCCATAATAGGGTGGTCCATCACCGAAATATGGGAGTCTGCCACCACTGCCGGAATAAGGTGGTCCTCCATCACCTCTGCCAGAATAGGGTGGCCCTCCACTAGAAGGTGGGGGTCTACCACCACCACCCAAATAAGGTGGGCCTCCACCAAAAGGTGGGGGTCATTCACCACCGAAATAAGGTGGTTTTTCGCCGCCTGAATAAGGGGGGTCTCCACCCAAATGTGGGGGTCCTCCGCCACTGGAAGGGGGTTGGAAACCGCCTCCTCCACCAGAGTGGGGTGGGTCGCCGCTATCAGAATGGGGTGGGGCTCCATCGGAAGGTGGAGGTCCGCCCCCTTCGAAATGAGGTAGGGAACCGCCGCCTCCAGAAGGAGGTGGAGGTGGACCAAACAGTGGTGGGGGTGGTGGGACTTGAGGAAAGGTTGGTGGGGGTCCACTTGGCATAACATTATAATGTCCCCATGGAGTGTTTGAGCTTCTAGGATAAGGTACCCCGAGAAGCATTTTTCCTAGCTGGTATTGTCCTGATGCAGGGTTGAAATTACTTGGATATATATAACTCCATAGTGATTGAGTTAGGTTGGATGGTCCCCCACCATGAGGTAATCCCATGGTAGGTCTCGCGACTGGTAAGGAGCTTCCAACAGAATGATTAGTTGAAATCCCTCCACTCATATTATGGTTAGCGAATAGGGGTTTCCCCTCAGTAACAATGTTTTCACCACTTATTGATGGTTGACTCATAATGGGTTGATAATTACTTACTATTGGAGGAATGCTACTCGTGATAAAATTAGGAGGTAACGAGTATCCTCCGCACAAGTTTTGGGGTGGGGGTGGGGTGGATAATGTTCCAGTAGTAGTATGAGGGGTCTTGGATAATTGTCCTTCAATGTTATGAGTCACTTGGGGTATGGAACTGGTCTCCTGATTAAGAGGTGTACTTGCAGGAAATGAGGGTTGACCAGGTTCGTAAGTGGTCATGTTATGTATAGGTGTTTCCATTGAAGTAAGAGATAGTGAACGAATTGGGGTATGTCGAAATATGGGCACTTCTGAGGTGTCTCTTCTCCATGAGAGACTCTGGCGACGAATTTATTCGTCGCGTTGGCATAATTGGGCCATGAGTTCATAGACTGGAGCCAAGCGCTCAACATTGGGATCCCAATGAAGAGGGGAAGATTCTACCTCTGGATGTAATGCAAGGTGGGCCCATTGTTTCCCTAGAGAGGTGTCCTAAGAGGATGCAGATGGACCAAAAGCAGTAGATACAGGGTCATCCCGGGGTTGATTGTACCAATATATAGTTCCAGGTTCTCCTTCCACCGAATGGTGGAAAGATGTGTCTTGTGAAGTAGATGGTTCCATGGTCACAAACCTTGGAGGATTAGTGATTAGTGGACTCAAGGGAAGTGAAAAGTTCATTCTCTACTCCATGGTATAGTCTTCTTCTTCAGGTGACATGACAGTAACTAGTGGATCCATATTTTCCCTCGAAATTACCTCTTGATTAAGGGGATATTCGGGTGGCAAGTTTAAAATTCTACGGGATCTTCTCAAAGGTTGTTCAACCATAATGACTGAGCGGATTTTCTCCTAAGTGTCTTCTATAAAAAAGAAAAGTTATCCAAAAAATATACACAAACTAAGGCCACAATCAAAATTATGTGACAGGTGTGGATTCAAAATTATGGAACCTCACAGGATTGTCAAGGTTTCGCAACTCGTGATATACCCCAAAGTCCAACAGTTATACTCGACCCAATTTTTCAGAGCACTAACCAGGGAGGATTAGGACCGTACCCCTGACTTTATAACCCGACTACCTAGAAGTATGTGCGTAGTAGATCCTTGAGTGCTGTTCTCGGTGTATTGCTTTGCCAAGATGGCCAAATGGTTAGCTCAGTTGGTTTCAGGAATCCTAGGAGAGTCTCCCGATATACTCAAGGTATGTGGGAGCAAAAATATGTAGTGGTGCTGTCTAATGCACAACCGTACAACAAGAGCCTTCCGATATACTATCGAGTACGTGAAGAGCCTTTTGATATACCAAGGTTATGTGAAAGAGCCTTCGATATACCGGTTGGTACGTGGAAGAACTGCAGGCCCCCGGGATGCTGTGTAGGAAAATAACGACAGCTGCCACGTTTTACGACGCCGAAACACGTCACTAACTTATCACACAAGTTACTAGTAAATTTTAACCTAACTCTACCTATTAATTTTATCTTATGCGGTTAGGTGAATGCATGAGGTGTAGACAGAAATGTAAAAAATAATGAAACCCTAGCCACATGAAGGCGCGCATTTCTTTTCTGTCAATGAAGCCTATGTAAGGTAAGGAGTAATCTCTTTTTCCAATGGACTCACAGAATAGTAAATCTTAACAAGTTCCAAAATCTACCAAAAATGATAAAAGCACTCTTTTCGTTTCTCCAACAAAACACAAAAATCAATAAAACTCCAAATCAAAACCTTTTCTTTTTGTCTTTTCAAACTAGAATGAATCTAAGTAATAATGAAAAGGAGGATTTCTATTTAGAATGTACTAACTCTTCAATTTCCACAATGATGAACCAAAAGCACAAAACGACCAAAAGTGCATATAACGTTTTGAATTTGAAATACTTTGCAAGAGATTGAATTCACTTGATATTTTCAAAGAGATGAAAAACTCATAACTAAGAAACATATAACCAATCAATGGTCTCTTCAAACTTCTTGAAAATATGAATAATGGATTCCAAAGCACGAAATAATTTCCACAACAATTTCCAAATGATGCTGAAAATAGTAAAAATGAAGCACTTTCGATTTTTCAATACATATACCAAAACAAGGTCTGATAATAATAATGCTTTTAGATGTAATAACATAAAATAAGAGACTACTCGTAACACTCCAATAGCTTAGAAATTCTCAAGGAAAACAAGCACTCAAATGGGTCCAAAGACACTCAAATCACTCAAAACCAATCAAACGCAATCAAAACTAAATTGTTAAGTGCAGAAAAGGTTTGGAATCAGATCTAACACAATGAATAGACATAGTATGGTGATAAGGGAATGCAAGATCGAGCGGATGAATGTGGGGGATTGAAATTTCCCGCCACCACCAAATCTCTAACTTGACCAAAAGGAACCCAAAAATTAACAAAAACACATCCAAACACAAGCAAGCTGGGCAACCAAGTCTATGGATGGAAGATACAACACACAAAAGCTTGCAAATCAGATCAAAAACAAAAAATTGGAGAAGATTTGAACCAAGAACCAAGCTCAAAAGGCTGAAGCACTCTGTCAGTATGCTGCAGAGCGCTTGACGCAAGCTGTATACAAGGGGGAAAGCGCCACTGGCGCAAATTGTATGCAGGACAATTGCACCGCCAGCGCAGATTGCACACATAGGGAAAGCACCGGATGGCTCTAGGTGCACTGTATGCACAGCCTAGGTGCGTTGGGAGAATAATGAATTGTAAAAATAAAAATACCTCCAAAGAATAAAAGGAAAATGACCCGAAAATGATCTAAAAGAATCAGAAGACATTAATAGACTATCTAATGATAAGATCTGATGGTGGGAAGGGATCGAGAGGCTAAGAAATGGATCACTAAGAAATCAATGGAATCACACTCAAACTGAAATCAAAGCAAAAGTACTCCCCAGTATGGTCTCCAGATTTGTTTTCGGACAATCTACCTAAGTGGACTTAAGGCTAGATCTCCCTAGTCTAACTAGATCTAGAACAAATAAGTATAGAATAGAACCAACTTCCCTAGATCAATAGAATCATAAAGCAGTAAACGAGTGTCTTACCTAAGATTTACGATCCCTTTGCTTCTTGCTTGATCCAATGCTCCAGAATCTTCAGATATGCAGCTGCAAAAACCTATTGAACAAACAGACACAAACAAGAAGTAAAAGCATATATTTCATATGATTGATCTAAGCTTACAGTTAAGGAAGTATGATCTACACATCATCAACACAATAACATATATGGGAAGAGATTATATTGACTGTAATGAAAGAGAGTAGAATAGAGAAGAACGTTACAACCCAAGCCTTAACGTTGCAACCTTCCTTCGAACAAGCCAAGCCAAAGCTTCCAAGGATGAAGTAGGACTCCCAAGGATGTGCAAGGATCACCTAAGCCAATTCCACCAGCATGAGAGTGCTATAGACCTTCCTCCCTTTGTAATGGGAGGAGCTTCATATTTATAAGACCAAGTGGATAGAGTAGGTTGAGAAATGATGGGAGAGGTATAAGGGATCTTCCCTAGAGGTTAGTGAACCGAATTCCAATTCACCTAGAAGTTAGGGATATACATCCACCTCACCCTACTTTGAGAAGTCACTCGAAGATTCCATTTATCCATTTTAACCAACCTTGACGCATGCTATATGAGGGAAATTTGCGCCAGGAAGGGGCAAGCGTAGGTTGCATGAAGGCAACCTACGCCACCGACGCAGTCTGCCAGATGGAATTCTACGCCGAGCCTAGTCAGGCGCATCTTGCTAGAAGATAAGCTGTGCAGACCTAACTATAAAACATGGACAAAGGGTCCACAACTTGCTCTAGATTACTTCTGGTCAGGGAAAACTTTAGGGATCAAGGCACTGAGTTAACATGGGACTCATGATGACGAGATTTAGGTGTAACATTAAGGCAACAAATTTCAAGAAAAATGATAATGGAAATACAACATTTTAACCAAAGTTAATCCAAACAATAAATCGCCAATATGCACTATTTACAAGACAAGAAATATAGACAAGGGGTTTCATACTTCCATAATATCAAGTTTTCTGGGATCCGAGCCTTTGTCTTGATGAACACTACAGTACTGCAAAATGGGTTCTTTTGCTCTATTGTTCGTACTTGATGGTAGTATCAACAGTTGGGAAAATAAGGATCTGAATATAAGACAATCATATATGAATGGGTTACATGCTAAATACTCATTATTTTAAAACATGTCCTTAGAAAAATGAATAAAAGAGTTTAAATCAAAACCGCGGTTCTATTGTTTAGGGTTTCACAGAGAAACTTTTCATTTATTAATTTGTGGTAGCATGGCAATGCAACAACATCAAAAATTCAAAGCAACTCAACTTAACCGGTTAAGAATTTTCTTAAATATGAGCAGTTCTTTTATCAAATCATGTATTGGAGGCCACTATTTAAATCCAAAGTATGGGCTATTAAAATCCTTTCCTGGCTTTGTAAAGACTTTCTTAGGGCATGGTAAGGACAATGATACGAGCCATCCAATGGGGCCGACCAGTCTTTACCCACTTCATAGCGATATGGAAATAGATAATAGGTGTGATATGGGTAATAGGAAACTAAAAGAGATAGCGAAAATGTAAGGAAACTACATGCTCTCAACAAGGGGATTCTCCGTCCATGATATAGGGAAGTTGTGTAAGCGCACATACTTGTCTGTTTTTTGGTGCTTACCCTACTCAACTCATATGTGTGCTTTCTGAGCAGGGTGAGGCCGTACCTCCATCTATATATTTTCCACTCACCCCATCTAACAAAAGAAAACCATAGATAGTCTGAACTCATAAGTGGGAAGTCATAGCCATACTAAAAAATGCTAGTCATAGCTGCCCTGTGCTAAACAAATGAGTAGACTAAATGAATTGGCTTATCGAGCTGAGGTTGTTGGATACTCATTTCCTAGGGTTAGGTCCCTCTGATGAATTCAAAGCCACTTTCTCAAGGTATAGTGACAGCAAGGTGCAGAGCTCTTTGAAAGTTTCAAGGCTGAAGGCGACAAAACTCCCATTCCTACGCAAAAAAAGCTTCTAGGGTTTTCAGTCTTATATATGCAGTCTTTGGCTTGATGTCGTTTCAAATTTAGGGAAATAAATAAAAGAGTTTTGAAACCATTTAAAAACATAAATAAATTCAATAAACATTATGCACAACAATGCTGACGAGAACGAAAAGCCTACCTGACGTACTGTGAACAAAATAGATGCCGCACTCAAACGGGGTTATGCGAGGTGTCGTCCAGGTATGCGCTCCAAGTTGTCAAACGACGTTTAAAAAATGTTACAATTTTTTTTTTTGAAATCCCATTTTATAAACATTGAAAACCAAGTAATAAATGTGACTCGGTAATTGTGCCAATAGGGTCAAAAACAATTATCATAACCCGTTTCAGAGTGAAACCTAATTTTACACCGAACTTGTTTCAGAGTGAAACCTCATTTACGCCGAATTTGTTTTGGGAGAGAGATCTATTTGGCACCGATAGACCAACCCTTTACCTTTACATTGGTGCAAACTTCTGTTTTTAAGTTGAAACGTTTCGGGCTACATTTTATTTTTGTTTCGATTGTATCGGTGCAAAAGCCATTTTTTCACTAATACAAAAGAATGACTCTTTCAATCGATCAAGGTTTAAAAATGAAAAAATTATCTCGGTCGTATTGGCATGAAACTCTAACTGAATCCTACCATTTCAGCGTGGAACAAAAAATCTTCCGACTTTCTCGGAGTGCAAAAACCAATTTTGATCCGATCGAGTTAAAATTTCATTCGACTGTGTCGGTGCAAAATGGGATTTTGCTTCGACCATTTTGGCGCTAAACTAAAAATTTCACCAACCGTTTCGGTGTAAAACTGAAATTTCCTCTTATCGGGCCCAAACTCACTTGTTCTCCGAACATTTCGACGCAACATATGATTTTTCTCGGATACAAAAAAAATTATTTTCTAAAAACTCTAAGTGTCAAAATGTTTGTAAAGGAATATGAAACCTCAAAAAACCTTAGTTAATAAAAAATTAAAGGAGGGTCCCTACAATTTTACAAAATTTTTGGGGATTAGGTTGCAGCTGCAACACTAGGATATAATGTTTCCATTGATGATAGATCTACATAATAGAGTACATATCCTTATCATAGGTAGGATACCTACAAACAAAATCAAATAGTGTCTCACGATGATAAGTCATCACCAGATGTCCATGTTGAGTGAGGACTGCACTGATAGCATAGTTAAAGGAATTTGTCTCACTATAAAAAGGTTGTTGTAGGTTTGGTAGAGTGAGGACTAGCCCAAACCGAAGGTGTCATTTTACATCCTTAAAGGATTTTTATTGTGATGCACCCGAAGCAAACTTTGCTTTGGCTCCATCCATGGTCTCGTGGCTTAAGGGCCAAGTGATATGAGATAACCTCGATAGAAATGTTTGGTAAAGGTTGGTGAGGCCCAAGAAGACACAAATATCTATTAGAGTTGTTGAGGCTAGCCAATCATGAATGAATTGGATATTGGTTGGGTCCACATGCACCCCATGTTCATCCATGATGTATCCATTGTATTGAATTCCCGCCTTGTTGAATGGACATTTATCCAAATTGGCATATAATTTGTGTTTGCCTAAGGTACTAAGGATATGTTGAATATGATGGAAGTCATCCACCTAAGTTCTATTAGAGATGAGGATGCCATTGAGATATACAATCATAAGAGAGCTTGTGAATGGGCGCAAGATATCATCCATCATCCTCATAAATGTTGGTGGAGTATTAGTAAGGCATAAAGACATGACCAAGCACTCAAAAAGGCCTTGTTTCGACTTGAAGGTTGTCTTCCATACACTGACCTGCTCAATTGGGATTTGGTGGTAACCTGACTTCAAATCATTATTACTAAATAAATTGGCACCCTTAAGCTGATCAAGAAGATCATCAATCCAGTGGATTGGGTATCAATTTTTGATGGTTATTTTTTAGGGATTTTTAATCAATATAAAGTCGCCATGTCCCATCCTTCTTTTGTCCCAACACAATTGGGATCCCAAAAGGTGAGTAGCTTGGTCGAATGTGGCCTTTTTGGATGAGTTCTTGAACCTGACACTTTATTTCCTCATATCCAAAAGAGGGCACCTATATACTGGGCCATTAGGTAAAGGAACACCAGGTATCAAATCAATTAAATGTTTAACCCGACATTGTAGATGAACCCCTTTATATGAGGCAAAGGTATCTCTGCATTCTTCTACAACCTTGTCCACTTGCTTTTGTTGTTCAAAAAGACCTTTTGATGAGGCTGTGGCAGTTGCAGTGACCTTACATCCACCTTCTAACCAAACTATGAAGAGGAAAAATTTCCTAATATGAGAGATGGCCTCCCAACATTGCTTTATGGATATCAAGGAAACTACAGTAGTTGGGACTACCTCGAGTATCCTATAGTGTTGGCCCTCCAAAATAATGGTGACACCTTGGGGCTTGGACTCATAAATAGCATGACATTTCCACATATAGGGTTGTCCTAAAAGAAAATCAGAAACTTCAAGTGGGGTAACATCACAATATATCTCATCATTAAAGGGTTTGATGCTGTAGGATAGGGACAATGGTTGATTGACACAAATGTCTCATCCTTGTCTCAAACAATCGATGGTGTATGGGTTGGGGTGTGGCGTCGTTGACAACTTCAATATCTTTATGACCTCTAACGAGATTAGGTTATTCCAGCTACCACTGTAAACAATGAAATGTAGTGGATTTCCCTTCACCCACAATTGTGAATGGAAGAGGCACTCCTCTTCCTCTGGATCCTCTAACTCTTTTGGATAGATCTTATTGGTTGTAATGTTGGCACTAGGTTTCATGTTATTGATTCACTTTCCCTTTTCTTGCCGTGAATCAGATTCTGAGCTAGAGTCTTGGTCTGAGGATTTCATCTTAGCCAACAATGATTGTTTTGAGTGACATTCATCAGCGTTGTGCCATGGGATTTTGTGGAACTCGCACCTCTTGTTGATGTCCTTCCTCAATTTCTTGTTACCCTCCTTTACATGTGGCTTGGCATGATTTTGATAATCCTTTCTCTGTCATTGGTTTTGTGATTTAGGGTTTCCTTTACCAGGATTTTGTTGTTGTTGATTTCAAAACCTAAAATCCCACTTATTTTTTTTGCTTAAACTTTTGCTAGATCTTGATAGCATACCGATAAGCTGTTCCAAGTGAGAAGATTTCTGGGAAATCCATATTTACCTGGATGTATCTATGTAGGCCACTATGGTACTTTAGGACCAAGTGTCATCCAAACTCTCTGATACCTGTCTTTGAGCATAACGTATGGAATATATTGGTGATCTCTGATACCGTTTGGTCTCTCTCCTAGAGCAAAGTTGTCCATCTTGTGTACTTGTCACCATGGTTTCTAACATGGTAGAATTCATCCTTGATGACATCGACAAAAGCTACACGAGTGGTTTTTGTCCTGTATATTTCATAATCCTCTCTGACACGCCTCTCGCAATAACCATCCCACCAATCTTTGACATGGGGGAGGGACTTAAGGAGTGCGAAGGTGAGATTTTCGCTATCAAATTTTTTTGGAACAGAGAAGTGGCCATCTAATAGATTTAACCATTTATCCAAAGCATATGCATCTATTTTCCCTTCAAATAATGGAATTTCAAAGTTAACTTGTACCTTGAAGGGATTCATACCTCAAAAATGGTTGCTCATTGAAGGTGTCTCTGCCACCATTGGCAGTCATCAAAGGATTTGGGTGAAATTATCCATCATCTCATTCCTCTAGCATGGGAGGGATTCCTGAAGCAACAACTTAATATGATCTCCTGCTTCAGCATATCTCTTTTATTCTCCTGCCATGTGATGTTGCGTGTGTTGATGAGAGTAGTGTTCCCCAAGATCAACTACTTCGAGACCCAACTCTTGATATCCGGATCTCAATGGGGACATGCACTTAGAAACAACAAGAGCAAATTGCTTTGATTCCATTGATCTAGATTATTTGGAGAACAAAATGAAGGAAACAATATAAAATGGAAACACACACACAATTTTGCAGAAATCACAAATACTACAGTAAAAAACAAATTCTATTAGTGAATGGAATGGAAAAACACTGTAAACTACAAATCAATACAAACTAGCTCAGATGGTGGTAGCTTATATTTGAAGAGAGATGTGTCAATTACGCTCATTTCCAAGCGTTGATTATCAAGAGACCGCAAAGGGCCTTTTTATCATAAGCATAAAGAGGCAAAAATACTAAGACACAAAAACCTAACCCTAAGAGATGAAGCGACAAAAGGATTTGTGGGCCCCGAGGTGGCTAGTTGATATGTCAACTTCCCGATGGCCCAAATTTTACATGTGATATCCATTTAGGGAAATTGGTAGCTTGTTGGAAAGAACTAATTGAGAATTACAATTTTTAAATGGGGCTAGGGAACACCTAGGTCATTCCTCCCCATTTAGCGAGAAATGGTCCCCATTGCATTAAGTTCCTCCATAAAATGAGGAAAATTTTGTTGAATCTAACTCTTGGTGAGCCAGTTTCCCTAGTGAAGAAGCTACCCGACTTTGATGACCCAATAAAATTGGATGTTCTACTGGCAAGTTCTCTTCATCTCAATGTCCATAATACGATCAACAATAGCATTGAGTTCTGTAGGGGCCAAGTTCTTGGCTACCTCTGAGGTGTCCAAGGGAGGTGGAAAATATGGTCAAAGTACCTCCACATTGAAGACATGGTGCAAGTCGGGGAAAGGGGTAATACTTAACTCAAAATCATTCTCACCCATGACCATGGTGATGGTTTAAGGCCCATATCAAAGTGGGTGGAACTTCCAATGCGGACTTGTAAGGTGCTCTTTCTATAAATGCAACCATACCTTGTCGCCAACCTTATGTGGAACCCGATGCTGGTCATGTCGCTGCTTATGCTTGGCATTGGATTTCTGCAAGATATCATGAAATTGTTGTTGGAGGTGGTGGATTTGATCAAAAAAATTGGATGTCCAATCGAACTTAGTTTGAGCATGGGAGGAATATTCCTGTGTATATGCAATGGGAAATGCTACATCAATTGGGGCTAATGGGTGGAAACCCAAGCATACCTCAAAAGGGATGTGGATAATAGATCTATGAAGGGCTCTATTGACTATAAGGAAGTATTTCATCTCAAGTGTGGGGATGTTTGGAGTTGTACATTATTAGGATATGCACAATCATAACATTGACCACCTCTATCTTCCCATCGGTTTGGGGGTGGAAGGAAGTCGATTTGGTCAGCCTGTTGTCCATCATCGACCATAGGATGGACCAGAAGGTATTTAGATGCATGTTGTATCAATCTAGAATATTGGTCCATTGGAGGCCAAAATGAACCCAAACACGCTTGAAGAAGAGCTTAGAAGTGGCCTCTATTGTGATGCTTTTCTTAGATGGAGTTAAAATTTCCATGTTATAGAATTGGTCAACAACCATAAATACATAGTCATTGTTGTGCGTGGTTGAAGGAAATCTAGACATGTAGTCCATTGAGAAAGACTCCCAGGCCCTATCTAGTGTAGGAAATGGAGTTTCCAATCCTTGTTTCATGGTGGCAGGTTTGGAAATGGCACAGGTGGTGCACAATCTAATGTACCTACCAACATATTTTTAGAGCTTCAACCAGTAGAAGTACTTGTGCAACACTGCGACTTTATTCTATATGCCAAAGGTCCATGCCACTCGATTGTAATTTGCCTCCCAAATTAAGTTCTCACGCTCTCTTGAAGGAACACATAGGTGGCCGAGATGGCATTAAATTTTATCTTGGAGATAAAAGTTTGAGACTGATCTTCCTGCTTGTAATGTCTGATAGGAAATCAAAAATTCAAGGTCACTATCATACAATTTGGGTTTCCCAGATGTCTCATGCCACAAGAGTTGAGCATGGTAGTTATCCTAGCAATTGGAGGTTGACTGAGGAAATATGCAAAGTGATTGGTGATGAACTTCTTATACTTGATGTTCAAGAGGAATTATTGTCAGTATGTGGACCACTTTTGATGCTGATCATTCTCTAAATTTTCCCATGTCTGCATGAAATACAAGGGGCTTGTGACTAGTATGGATGATGGTCTCCTTTCCTAGTATGTAATGTTTCCATTCACGACATGCCTGCGAAATGTAGTACATCTCCTTTTTATAGTTGGGATACCTATGGACATAATGAGAGAGTGTCTCACTAAAATAGGCCACTATATATCCATGCCAAGTGAGGGCTACATCAATAACATAGTCAGAGACATCCGTGTCAATCTCAAAAGGTTGTTGTAGGTCTAATAGAGTGAGAATTGGAATTGAGCAAAGGCGTCATTTCAGATCCTCAAGGGATTTTTGTTATGATGCACCCCAAGAAAATTTTTCTTTGGATACACCCATGGTCACTTGGCTTGAGGGCCAAGCAATATGAGAGAACCTTGATAGAAATGTGAGGTAAAAGTTGGTGTGGTCCAAGAATTTGTGGAGCTTTGTTAGAGTTGTTAGGTCCAACCAACCGTGAATGAATTAGTCTTGGCTGGGTCCACATGCACCTCATGTTCATCCATGATTTATCCTGAGTACTAAATTATCTCCTTGTCAAATGAGCATTTCTCCAAATTGGCATATAATTTGTGTTGGCGCAAGGTACTAATGATCTCCTTATTGGGTTGTAAGTGTTCCACCCAAGTTCTTCTTAAGATGAGGATGTCGTCCATAAATACCACCACAAAAGAGCTTGTGAATGGGCGCAATATATTATCCATCATCGTAATAAATGTTGTTAGAGAATTAGTCAAGCGAAAAGGCATGACCAACCACTCAAAAATTCCTTCTTTAGACTTGAAGGTTGTCTTCCATACATTGTCCTGCTCAATTGGGATGTAGTGGTAACCTAAATTCAAATAAATCTTACTAAATAACTTGGCACCCTTAATATGATCAAGAAGATAATTAATATGAGGGATTGGGTATCAATTCTTAATAGTGATATTTTTCAGGGATTTGTAATGAATACATAGTAGCCATGTCCCATCCTTCTTTTGTACCAACATAATTATGTTAAATTTTCAGAATTTACTTCAATCTGATCTAGGATCTTAACCGAGAGAACAACATGTACAACAAATCTACAGCATATCAATCATGGACACAATAATGCAAGCACACAAGAGACACAGAGTTTACTTGGGGAAAACCATAAAGGTGAAAAACCCCAATAACTTCCTCAGAGATAGATAGAGCAATGATACAACCAAAATACAAGAGATAGTCTTCTCCTGGAAGCAGAGCCTCCTCCTCCATAAGTGCGCCACTCTCCCAAGTGTGAGTGAGAGAATAGAATGTGTAAAATGAGAGAGACACACTCTCTATTTATACAATAACTTGACTTGAACTTTACTCAACTAGGTCGGCCTCAACTTAACCACCTAACATAATGCTGACTAGGCCAAACCCCACTAGGGTGGTGTAATAACCCTTTGACCCACATGGCTGACCCCCAATAGGGTGGTCTAATAACCCTTTGATCCACATGACTTATACAAGGCCGACTCCAACAAGGTGGTCTAATAACCCATCAAGTATAAGTTACGACACTTACAATATAAATGACGACACTTCCGTATAGAGGAATAATAACATCTCTATAGGAATACAATATACATATATGTGAAATACATTCCGAAGTTACATATACATCAACAAATTAGGCTCCCACAAGGTGAGGAGTTGGTAGAATGTGGCCTTTTTGGATGAGCTTTTGCATTTGATGCTTTATTTCCTTATTCTCCAAAAGAGAACGCCTATATATGGGGGAGGGTCCCACTATTACACCAAAATATCGTCATCATTCTGGTAATGAGATATATTCCCTTGGATTTTCCCTAATCCCTAAAGTGTTAGTGCCAAATTGCTTGAGAAGAGGTTCTACCTTCCCATTTTCTAGTGTTGGAGCAACGACGCACCTTGCATATTTACAACAAGCGTTAGAACCTAGCTGATGCACTCTGCACACTAACAAGGTGCGTCACTGACCCTTGTTGCCTTAATTAAAAATGCATCACCCTCCAATAATGCATGATGTTTCCCTTTGACAGAGTGCGGTATTGCTAGTTCCAAGGTAAAAAGAGAAGATTCAAGAGTCTTCTAGAAAGAAGCTCTCATGGAGGCTTATCCCAGCAAATCAGCTTAGGTGGCAATCAAACCCCTAACTTCTTGGGATGATCAAGTTAACCTTCTCCATTGAATCCTCAACTCCCTCTATCCTCTTTGGAATATATATACAAGCTCACCCTTCATGGTTAGGGGGGGGATAGATAGAGCACCCAAACGCTGCTGAAATACTCTTGGAGCTAAGTTTCTCTTCTCCATTAGAAACACGGTTGGATCTTTGAGGCAAAGGCTAATTGGAAGAAGTTGCAATGTCAAGGAAATGGTTGTAATATTTCCCTTTGTATTTGTGTTAATATAGCAATATGTATACTCTTTCCATAAAGATTAATTGCATTATATCTTTAGAACTTGCTTCCTTAGCCACTTGTTTAGATTGATCAATATTACATATTACTTTTACTCATGTTTCCACTTGTTTGTGCCATGTTGTTTTGTAGCTAGAGATCGAAGACTACATCAAACAAGGAAAACACTATCATATTTGCAAGGTAAGCGATTCCTTGTGCTCTTTGTAATTTGATTAATCGAGGAAAGTATATATATTCTGTCATGTTTTGTTCTAGATATAAACCATTTAGACTAGAGATCTTTTTCCTTGTCTACATAGACGAAGTGTCTTCAAAAAAATTTGGCAACTCCACTGGGGAGAGTCCATGGTATTTGAGTTGTTTAATTTATGATTTTAGTTTCCTTGTTTATCCTCTTAGAGCTATTTAATTTTCCTTGTTTCTTTTGGATCTGTCATGTTGAGTTATTGGGTGATTCAATCTCAGTATGGGATCTTTAGCTCATCCAGTTACCTAATTTTATTTTGGTATTTTTACCTTTTCTAATTTTTTATTGCGCTGTTGCACCTGGGCTGTGATTTCCTTGCGTCACTAGTGAGTTGGCGCACTTGTCTTTGGGTCACAAAGCGTCCCTGATGCACTCTGTCTATGTTCAAGAAGCGTCACCAATGCAGTTCTCCTGTGAGCATACTGCGTCGCTTAGGGACTAATGCTCTGGTGTATACTAGCAGACCGCATCACCCTGAAATTTTTTGAATTAGGGTCAGGATCCCTACTTAACAATTGGACTAGGTGATTCTCTGAGATTTGTGCTTTACTTGTCTCAGTCACAGTCTTCTCCAGATTTGGTTTGCCTCTTTTCTTGTTTTTTCTTGAGATTTGAAGCTTAGTTTGGTTTCTTGGTGAATCCTAGGTATTCAAGTGGTTGGCGATCTTGTGTTGAGAAATTTCAATCCCTCAATGGGGAATATAGTCTTGTGGCTCTTGAGAAGCCTCTGATTTGCTTTGATTCGAGTTTTAAGCCTTTGAAATGTGTTGTTGTGAAATATTTGATTGTTGTGGTTTTGGTTTGAGGTGTGTGAAAATTGAGTTTTGAGTATCTTGGGTGATTAGCTTTTTTGGGAACTTCTTTGTTTTTGAAGATTGAAACACTGATTGATCTCTTACATTTTGAATCAAAACAAAATGAGCGGAATCATTCTTAGAATTTATTGAATGCATTATTAAAAGAAATCAAAATATTTTGAATTTGTCTTTAACTCTTTTGCTTCTTTGCTCAAAATTAAGAGGTTTTTCAATGGAAAGAAGTCCATTTCTCATCTTAGCGTGCAATTTTAAGCTTCTTTGAAAAGAAGAAATAAGAAAACAATTTGCTTTGGTGTTATTTTTGGTTTTTGGGTTGATTGAAAGATAGTTGTCTATCTTTTGGTCTTTGCTTGAGAAGGAAAATGAAAAGAGTAGTGTTGTATTTTGGGAAAATTCACTTGTCTTAGGAAGAAAAGAAAGATCTCTCTCTCTCTCTCTCTCGTAGATAGACTTCATTGAAATAAAAGGACTTGCGCCTCATTTAGTTTATGCATTTAGTGGGATGAGTCCACACCTCATTGGTCCACTTAACCATACAAGATAAAATAAAGTGCTAGTTAAGTTAAAATATTTAGCAACTTGAGTGATAGGTTAGAGATGTGTTCGTACATCATTAAGCGTAGGAGCTGTCATTATTTTCCTGCATTTCATTTCTTTCATGTAGTCGATGGTATATTGGAAATCCCCTGTCGAACAATTGTGCATTAGACAACACTACTATGGATTGGAGCTCCCATGTACCTTGTGTATATCGGGAGACCCTTTTAGGATCCTAAAACCAACTGAGTAAACTATCAGCCATCTTGTCGTTGCAATACACTGAGAACAACACTCAGGGAGCTACTATGCACGTATTTCTAGGTAGTCAGGTAATACATTCCTAATCTTCTCTGGTTAGAGCTTTGAAATATTGGGCTGAGTATTACTATTGGACCCTACTGTATATCGTGAGTTGCGATGACTTGACACTCTCGTGAGAATCTGGCTTTTTTATCCCACCTGTTACACATGTTTGATTGTGACCTTTAGCTTGAGTAGGACTTGCATTGTGCCTTTTGTTTAGAATACCTTTAGGGAGAGAATTTTGTTAGACATTCTGGCTCAAAAACCTTTGAGGATATCTCACAGAATGCAAGGTTTTGTCACCCGAACATCCCCCCCTCGGGGAGGTAAATGCAGGGGAAAACATGGAGCAACATATTACAGCTGGCCCACACGAAGAAGGGATCCCAATTATTGAATCAAGAGGATATTATTCTCCCCCTGTAAATCCACCTATCACCAACCCCATGGGACCACTGGTGGTAGAACAACCTTCTTCACATGATACCTATTTTGACCATTCACTCGAAGGGTATTTTGGAGCCGTAGATTGGATATTTAATCGACCTCCAAATGACCCAGTAGCAACCGCTTTTGGTCCATCTGATCCATTTTGGGGTACTTCCTTAGGAAAAGCTATTTCCAACTTCAGTACACCGTCAATTGTGGAAGCAACTCCACCTCCGAGTCTGACCAGATTTACACGAAACGATGATTTTTTAGCACCACTTCAAGATACTATATCTTGCATACGTGCACTTGGAGAAAATGTGAGACATCGGAGTTTTCATCCTTCTTTCACTTTTTCTTCACCAGGAATGCATGTTCCCAACATGGTATCCTATGAACCTGGATAACCATCCTTTCCGACTGTATGGCCTCAAAGTCAAATGGTTGACGCTAAACCTATTTTGACCTCGATGACTCGGGGGCAACCCTCAACCAATGTTAATTTTTCAACTGAAGGGCAATCTTCAACTATGAGGAAAAATGTAACTGGGGGTCAACCATCGGTTAGTGGTCAAAATGTCACTATGGGGCAACCTTTGGTCAATGGTCAAAATGTAACAAGGGGGAAACCTTTGGTTAGTGGTAAAAATGTGACTATAGGGAAAACATTGGTTAGTGGTCAAAATGTGATTGGGGGGAAACCTTTGGTTAGTGGACAGAATGCAACTGTAAGGAAACCTTTAGCTACTGCCTATAATATGACTGGAGGTCCACCTCCATACATGGGACAACCTTCGTGGGGGAATCCTACGTGGGGTCGACCTGCATGGGGTTACACATATCTAGGCAATCAAAATATGGCTATGAGTCAAATCTACCAAACCACAACTTTGGGAAACCTTCATCCTAGAGTACCTTACCCTGGAAACACAAATACCCCATGGGGCCAACAGAACTTAACGAACATTCCTCCAATTGGAGGACCACCCCCATCCCCACCCCCATCACCCCCACCCCACCTACACCACCTATCCCACCTCCACCCCCACCACCAGGAAAAACCCCCCATTCTAGAGGACCCCCTCATTCTGGGGGAAACCCACCACCGGGTCAACCTCCTAATATGGAAGGACCTACACCATATGGCCAACCCATTATGGGAGGGCCACCTCCATATACAACTACACCTTATGATCAATCAATTTATGGTCCTACTAGTACTCAAATGCCATATCAATACTACTAGTATCCACAACCAAATTGACAGTTACCATTTTTGTCTACATTAGATCTGCCAGACCTGTCACATTTGGTGAATGATTTGATTTGGCATGGCACTAATTGGCCACCTATTCCTGTCAAGTTTCCATCAAACATACCTAAGTTTGAGGGTAAACCAGATGAAGATCCAAAAACCACGTGATGACATATCACTTGTGGTGGTTCCTCAAACTCCTTAATGGACGATTCTGTTCGTTTGAGGCTCTTTCAGAGAACTCTCACCGGCATTGCTTCCATATGGTATATTGAACTACAACCACATTCTTTCATAGATTTTTGATTCTTGGATATGGCCTTTTTGAAACATTTCCAGTTACCGATTTGCTATGAAATTGGTATGGACCTCTTAACCTCACACTGAAAATATACCTCCACCCATATCTCTAATCATATCCATGAGTGGAGGAGGAGACATAGGTTAATTAAGGCTCCTATTATGTATCAATTACTAGCTAATTGGTTTACTAAATCATTACTGCTTGTTATAGCCAAAGATGTAGCTATGGGTGGGGATGTTACCGAAGAACAAGCCATTGCATGTGCCTAGTATTTAGACTTACTCTATGCTCAATCTGGCACACTATATGACATAATTCCTAACGCCCCTCGCCCCACCACCGATCCATCCAAACCACCTTTGGGATCACATGCCGATAGCATAATTGGTTCTGTCCAAACCTAGCATGCAACATAATCAACTGGATCACAAAGCCAGTTGGCCTTAAATCCAACTCTAACATAGGTTGGTAACAACACCACAAATTCACCCAATCTTTCTCCGACCACGGAGGTGAATTCAATTCAATCTGGTTCATCTCATAAATCCAGTGGTAAGAAGAAGAATAAAGGTAAATCCAAAAAATCTTCAAACTAGCAGGAACAAAAAACCACTCAAGATACAATCGATGCTAAGCCAAAATGGAAGGCTAAGTTTCCATGTTTAATGTGCGGTGATGACCACTTCATGAAGGAGTGTCCCCATCGTGAAGAAGTCCAAAAATTCCATAAACACGTTACTCACATGTTGAGAAGTTGGCTCTGGGAGCTGTCATAGTTGTCCAAATATTTGGTCATTACATTTTACTTCGTACAACTACCATCATCGCATATTCGAACCCCATGTACCATGTTCTGACTTGTTAAGTACCGGGGGGAAAGTACTCACATTGGATTGTAATTCTCCAAGAATTCGACCTACAATTCCAGAAATCAAAATCGAAGAAATCATTGGTATTTGTGGAACTCATTTGTGATCTTCCCCATGTTGATCAAGAATTTGATCCCATCGACTCTCTTCTTGATGATTTGTTGTTCCTGATCAGTACATCTGACCTGTGGTATGAAGACATTGCTTTATATCTCCAAACCCAATGCTTTTGACCCCAATTATCTCGTGACGACCGCGTCATATTCACCATCACGCGAAATACTATTTAATAGTCGGTGACACCCTATATCACTGAGGTATTGACTCGATTCTACGACATTGTTTAACCCATCATGAGGTTGAGCGTGTTTTGAATGACTTCCACTCTGGGGCATGTGGCGGTCACCTCTCTGGGATGGCTACAACCCATAATATTTTATGTGTTGGATACTTCTGGCCATCAATTTTCAAAGATTATATGGAAGCCATCAAGAAGTGTCCTCCTTGCCAAATTTTCCATTCCAAAAAGCGTGCCCATCCTACCCCGTTACACCCAGTCATTGCTGTCGGCCCCTTTGCAAAATGGGGCATCGATTTCATGCATTGTAAGCCTACCTCGTCCAGTGGGCATGGCTATGTCATTGTCATTGTAGATTACTTTACAAAATGGGTCGAGGCTATTCCCACGTACAAAGAAGATGGCAAAACTGCCGCACTCTTTATGTTCAATCACATTATTGCCAAATTCGGAGTTCCTCAAGCCATTTTCACTGACCATGGATCACATTTTCAAAACAAAATGGTAGCTGAATTAAGTGCCAATTTGGGTTTTCTCCATGAGAAATCAACCCCCTAATACCCCCAAGCAAATGAACAAGTAGAGGACATAAACAAGGTCTTGAAAACCATGATACATTGCATGGTAGGTGCCCACAAGTCAAATTGGCATCTAATGTTCTTTTCATCCCTTTGGACATATAGGACCTACATGAAAATTGCTACTGGATCCACACCTTTCCAATTGGTGTATAGTTTGGAGGTAGTATTACCTATTGAGTGCGAGATCCCATCTCTGAAACTAGCCGTTGAACTCCTGCCAAACACTACGGCTGAGGAAGAAATATTTCTGTACTTATCCAAACTCCATGAGACTTGTCGTGATGCTGCCCTTGCCAATGAATCACATAAAAAACACATCAAATCCTAGTACCACAAATCAATCAAACCCCACATTTTCAACGAGTGTGATTTGGTCTTGACATATGATCAAATGCACGATAAACTGGGGGTAGGAAAGCTCGAGATCATGTGGCATGGGCCCTACATAGTGGAGCGTGTCTTAGAGAAGGGGGCCTATACATTAGTTGATTACGATGGGATACCTATGGGGGATATTAGGAATGGGATCTACCTTAAAAGTTACTATACTTAGGACAATCCTGCATAAGTGCGTTGTATATTTTGTATATAATGTGTGTTTGATATGGTGTGCATTTTTTTCCTTTCGTGTGTTAGGGTCTCATCTCAACTATGACTACTTATACCATGTTCTACTTGAATGCGTAGATGACAACCTATTCCGAATTCGCAGACGGTGCTATCTGGAACACACAGAAACCTCACTTCAGCAGCCTGGGTACTTTATTCCCCCGTCAATGAACTTATAAGCTTAGGTGGAGTTTTCCTAGGTTCTGCGACTAATAATACCGTTGAATATCGTGCAGTGATTGGATTGTTAACCGATGCTTCCTCCACTGGTGTGGACCAAATTATCGTCTATTTGGATTCTTCGCTTGTGGTCTCTTATTTGAATTGAGTCTACACTGTTCATGATCCCACGTTACTTCGTCTTTTTCGACGAGTATGCCTCTTGAAAATATTATTTGAGTTTATTCAATATCAACACATCCCGAGACACATGAATACAGTTGCTGATTCATTAGCCAATTTTATCTTAGATTGTTATATTGCACATTCTTAAGCATTTCATCGATAAAATGTATATAATAAGCATAACATGTAAATCATTCATATGTAAATAAGAATCCTACATGAGATCCACATCCACCATAGACACATTGTATATAAAATCGCTAGAAATGGTTTTCATATTGAACTAGATAAAAGTTTTACAAAAGTACTGAGACAAAAATCTGAAGCTCATAGCTTTCAGTATATCATGCCAACAAAATATGAAGCTCATGGCTTTCAGTACATCGATACATACATATAATACTACTACTACTGGTGCTCATGATAACACATGATGGCCCTTGCCAGCCGAAGCAGTAGTCGACGAAAGCGACTGGAAACTCCAGCTGTATGGCGTTGATAATGCTGTGGAAAGTCATCTATGGATATGTCAGGGATATACACAGTTAGTCTCTAGAAGTCTCTAGAGGTTCTCCTCGATCTCCTCAATCTCCTCTAACGCCTCTCGATAAACGAATTCCATGGATCTAACCACTCCTCGCCTTTCAATAGGTGAAGATCCAACTGGCCTAGAAGGCCGAATATCTGTATAGCAAAATATAAGGTCTCAATACAACAACAAAAATGGAATATTATAAAATACATACAAAATTTAAAGACAAAGGAAAATCCTTTTACCTAGATCACCCTAATGCTCTCCCTATGGGAGCGCTAGATTTGGATCTCCTAAAAAATTCGTGCCCACATATGCATAGTCTTCAATCATGAGTAGTTGACTACGCAACCATATGAAAAATGCAGGCCCATAAGTAAATATAGGTCCGCCACCACCATGAAGAGCCATCACCTCAACCCACCTCATCATACATGGATCTTGTGGCTCAATGCCAGTAATATCAATCTACGAACGAAGGAGAGGAACCTGCTCTAGGAAGAAGGATACCACAATTGGTCCATATCCAAATTGTTTTAGCTCTCCTTTCCTACTTTTCGTTAGTTTCTCTTTCACGTTTCCTAGGACACCCTCGCATCAATTGAACACTGTGGGAGCCATGCACTCTATTGCGTAAAGCATATGAGCCCTCGTAGCTTGATGAGCGACCCTACTACCTGCTACCCTCTCGATAGTAAACAAGACGGTCCTTAAAGGACAATCTTGTACATGTTTGATGGGGATTTTCCAACCTAGCATTTGGGTCCCAAGAGTGCAATACTGCTCAATTAGATTCTCAGTGGTCATATCACCACCTCTAGGTTCAGAAAGTGAATTAGGAGCTCCTCATCTCGAAACCTCCGTAAGGAAGTAGATATCCTCTACTTCCAAAGTAAGGATATGGGTACCAACTTGAAAATATTGTTGTTCGGGGTCCCACATCTGGATCAGATGGTCTAATAGATGAACTTGGGATCTCATTCCCGAAACTTGAAATAAATTTAAGATTCTACACTCTCTACAATCCATTACATCGTTAGGGACATTGACTGCTTGAGCATATTCTAATTTGTGCTCTCTCTCTTTCCATCACACCATTTTGTTGGATGGAACCTGCATAAATATCAATTAAAAGGATATTAGAATACCTTCATAGAAAAAAACCCTGACCATATGCTTGATTTTTTATTTTTTGGGTCGCTTTACCACTGACGCACCCCGATTGTGAATACAGAGCATTAGTGACGCACTCTCCCCTTTCGGGATGTGCGTCACTGCTGGTTGACACACTTCCCCAAAGGGAGAAGCACGTCACCTAGGTCACATTTTTACCTTTCAAAAATGACCTTGAAATAGCCTAAATCCTAACCATGAAAATGAAGATCAAGGAGAGAGTAGTGACCTAGATCTGACGAAATGAAGAATGTGTGCCCGATGCTCCCGCAATCTCCACGACAAGTTTGAACCAGAAAGGGATTTTTACTTACACCAAATTGGTAAAAACACAAATGGTGAAAGTTTTTACTTTTTAACCCTTTTATTCATTTGGAATATAATATTTTAATATTTTATTTCATTATTTTAAATTGTTTTTACTAGTTTAATTATTTTTCATTAATGTTTCGAGTCAAACATGGTTCTAACACTTATTGTGAAGATTGTAGGTAAAATTTAATAACAATTGACTATGGCAGAGTTCATTTTTGACTTTTTCATGTTCCTTATCAAATATGAAAAAGCTTCAAAGTGATTTTTGATACCATGGCCGTGCTTGTTAAAAACCAAGTAAAAAGGTGTCGAGTACACTTTTATCGCTTTTTCAAGCTCGTATAACCTTTACGAAAATGAAACCCCCTTGATTTGTCTTTAATCTCTTTTCAGACTCCCAAAATAAGAAAAGATCGCCAAGTGAACTTGATTCTTTCATGCTTGTAAAAGGGTTAGAAATGTCGTCTTTCTAGTGATAGTTTACCCCTTTTTCGGGCCGGTTGGAATATGTACGAAAAAGGAATATTCTAGTCAACATTTGACTAGAAGATTTCTTCCAGGTATTATTTTATACTTTTTCAGACCTTGGGGACTAAATTTATGAAAAAGTTCACCCTGGAGTCTTCTTTAGTCCTTTCAGACTCTCTAAACATGAAATGAAACCGAGTTGACCTTCTTTGGACTTGTTAAAATTTAACATTGAAGGACCCTTGGAGCGAACACTCCCTTTCTTAGGTTCATAAAATATGTGAGATTGGACTCATCCAAAAGATGAGCTATAATGAGCGTTTGTTACCCTCTTCCAGCTCATAAAAAAGCAAAGAGGCACTCATCAATCATGATGGGGAAATTAAAGGAAAGAGTATGTATTTACACCTATATTAATGGCAGCTTATAGTCACCCTTGAGCATGGCACCTGTTTACATTTCCTTTAAATAATTGGGTAATCAGCTTATCCTTGAGTCATACCACTTCCATAAGTTATTCTAATCCTTTGGGTCATCTGAAGAACACATCAATCATTTTTTGTGTTGTGTCTTGGTTTCCAACTCATTGATTCAATGCTGCCAAGTCGTTTGTTGTGTCGTTAAATGTTCAAGGGAGGTCTGTCACTTGAGTCAACCTTTGTAGTCTTCTTACCTTCCTTTGTGTCAGTTACCCCTGAGTCAGTCCCAAAAGTCACTCCTCAGTCTGATCTACTCCAACAAAAGAAAATATTTGATCCTGTTTTGTGTCGATGATGGGGGAAACATCATGGCCCTCCTTCGACAGTTTTATCCTTTTCGACTGCAACACATCATCCAAAACAAGTTATACAACTTGACGAAAACTTGACATTGTTCTCGTTTTTTTGGGGATCAATTTTAGTAACTGTTTTTACCTCAGTTTCAAAAAGTGTGTATACTGGTAGCACCATTTTTCATTTTGAGCCAATTTTTTGTGATTTTGAAACTTCTCGGTCTTAATAAAACTATAACTTTTATTTACAAGGGCCATTTTCCAAACTTTACAAAAAAATCTACATTTAATAGCTAGTTATAGTAAAAAAATACACCCATTTTTGAATTTTTTAAAGATTTAGAAGCTAGTTAGACTGAAAAATATATGCATTTTCAAAGTTTTTTCATTGAACTTTTATCTTAAAGAAGTCAGTTTTTGGGAAAATTCCTAAACAAAATGAGAAAAAAAGAAATTTCAAACCAGTTTTCAACGTATTTTCTGGTATTTGATGTATACAAATGATACTCTTTAAAATTATTTTCCATAAAGCGACGATTCACATAAACTCAACAAAACGTATAACATATATTTTTAAATAGCATATTAAAAACATAACAGTTATTCTCAAAATAAAATCTTAAATTCAAAACATTACAAAAATATCTTATCAAAATTTGTCAACTTTGACATTTTCCTCAACGATATGAAACTAATCAACAATATCATGCAGGCCGAAATATTCATCGAAATTGACATTTTCTACTGGTTGGTTCTCTTCCTAGACCTCAATGTGTTCTTCCATTGGGTCCTCTACTTCTGCAAAATTCCCAAAGTGATCTTTTCCGAACATCCATTTTAAAGGAGGTTGAGGCTCTTTTGACATCTCTTCCACAAGTGACTCACTAAATTCTCCTTTCTTCAAACCAACATCCTGCATTTCATCTGGAAGAACTTTCATAGCATTAATTATTTGCTTGATATAATTGCACTGTAGTGGATCATTCTCAATGGATATGCAATTTCTTTTTTTTGTAATGAACATGCTATTGTTGTACCTAATCCCCACATACAAAACAAAAAAATTTAAATAACATAATGAAACATAAATTTAAAAAATATATATTACTGAATTTAGATTACGACACTAGTTTCATATGTAATATAAAAAATATTACCTGATTCCGAGAAAAAATCTAAAACCCAATCTCCTTCTTTTGAAAAAGTATCTCCTTGAAGGTTGTTAGCACTGCTCCTCCTTGTACATCTGAATGGAAAACCAGAAATATCCATAGGGGTGATGTTGTGATGACTAGAAATCCCTAAACCACTTTACTGAATGACTAGTATGTCTAAGGCTCACAATCATAAGTAATGTTTTTGATATTGTATCCATGAGGGATATTTGCAATAACTAGGGAGTACTCCTTTTGGGGAACAATATTTGTAATGTTTGCACAATCACCCAAAATCACTTTATATTGCATAGTGTTGAGCCCATTCCAAACGTGATGATTAAGGGTGTCATCAAGTTCAACGTTTGCAAGATGTTGTCTTCTTTGTCGTTCTATTTTGGCTCTTTGAATATGAAGTTTGAAAGAATCTGTACTTTACTCTTCTTTGACATCATTGAAAACAAAATTATATCTATAAGTAATAAAATAGAAATGAATTCACTTAGAAATAAATAAAATAGAAAATATCATAAATCATCATACCTTTTTGTATGCAACAAAAAAATCTTTTAAGTTTTCCATGGAGCTTGAGTCTGGTTGCATCTAACATCATCCCAACCCTTCTCACCCAACATTATAACTTTATCCTCATGTATTTTCATGTAAACCTTATGAATACATGATGTAAAAATAAATGGCGTTTACAATGACATCTAATAATAACACAATACTTATTTAATAAAAAATCTTAAACTCAAAAAAGAAAATTTAAAAAATAAAAACAACCTATAAACTTATTTTTCAAATTCACTGCACATTTCCTCCATGGATAATTCACCTGACTTTACACGACAGTATTGTAGATATAAGTGTTTCATCCTTCACACCTTGCAATGATATCCAAGGTGTTATAGTCATATCTTCTGGAAAATGCTTGACGTCAGGGCCTCCTTGACTGTTGCTCCATGCAACTGCTTTATTTATTTTTACCTTTTGATTTTTTACGCCAATATTCTCCCACATGATAAATATGTCATCAATCAAATCCCATATGGGCCCTGTTCCAAATTCCAACTGAAAATAGTTATCTACATCTATGAATGCATCACTTCCTTTCAAACCTTTTTGTTTCACATTGTCCTCTTTAATAAGGATACCTATTTCCATACAACATTGTTTCCGGAAATCTGCATCAACTTTCGATCTATCCCCACCACATATTTGTTCAAATTCATTGTGGATAAATCTAACCCTTTGAATGAATGTCATGGGAATCCTATAGTCACTATCTGTGTTGTGATCCTATGCCAACAGTTTTGCTTCCACATCTGTTAAACCAACATAAGTGATGCATTTCATTGTTTGAAAAATAGGGTTTTTAGGAAACTCTTGCATTAGTTCTCTTCTAGCCTCTGCAGAGTGATTCCCCCCCAAAACATAGTAGTTGTAATCAAAACATCTTGATTCATCAAATGTATCTCTAATATGAACATATTTTGAGTCAACAAGAACTAGGTAGTCAACCACATGTGCATAGGGATTGTGCCTCATCAATGCTTTCAACTTATGAACATGCAAGCGATGTGGTTTCCTAATTTGATACTTCTCTTGGCCTTCTATTTGTCTATAAATTTTCTTTACATTTAAATCAAATGTATGCCCATTGTGAACCAACTTGTCCCTCCATAATCGATCTCGAATAAAATTTTGTGTTGTCTTAACAACACCATCATTTAGATCACCACCTTGAGTGATGATCTCCAAACTGTTCCCTGAGTTTTCACTATGATTTTCAACATTAGATTGAACAGCTTGTCTCCTCCTATTATGTCTTGAAGAAGTTGTATCTAAAAGAACAACTTGTTGATAAGGAATGGAAACATCCTCATCCATAGGTCTTTTAGAAGAGTGTCTCTTACTCTTACTAGTAGAAGTAACTTCGTCATCACTAACAATTCGTCGATCATTTGGAAGAGATATCCTTTTGAATGTAACCTTCCTAGGTACTTCATTTGATTGTTAGATGCATTTTCCTTTCTGTGCTTGTACTTCTTCAAGAACATTTTGCACTTGTTTATGCTTTGGTGTTTCTCCCTTCTTTGGTGCTCCTCCCTTATGAAGAGGGGCATTAATGATATCCATCATATTTTCTTTTGTAGAATAAATTTCATTTAGAATATGGGAAAGTGGCATAGAAAAATCCTACAAAATAAAAACATTATTGTATTAAATCTATTACATGGTCATATAATTCAAACTATAAGAAATTCAGAAAGATATAAAAATATAGAAACTTACACTCTTGCGCTCAATATCGTGCATGAATCCTGCAAAACATTCTGTGAAAATTTCGTCGATCTTATAGTTTGAAACCTTCAAAGAATATCGGACTTTGACAAAGGTTTTAACTTGTTTCACTAGTGCATAAACAATGTCTTTATCGGACACCGAACAAATATCTCACAACAATCCCAATGAGTTATAATCATTTTTAAGATATGCAAATGCAACACAATATAAGTGAATATTGTCTTGGTTGCCTTGATATTTCTCTTTCAAAAACCAAGAATAGTCCATTTTCTCTTCATCTGGTGCGTGTTTCCATTCTCTAGCATTCTTGGCTTTTAAATAATCACTGGATACAACTTCATCACACGCAACATTCTCAGATGGCTCAACTATTTTTTTCAATGAATTCATCGACGATCTCGCTCCATAGATGTTTACAGATAGCTTTCTTGATGCCATTTTCCCTATAGTAAAAAACAAAACAAAAAAAATTTAGTATATGTTTTAAAAAAATGCTAACATATAGTTATAAAAAGCATAATTTTATTTTTGATTGTAGAGGGGGCTCGAGATTTTTTTTTTAAATGCATAGCCCTTGGGGTATGCTATGGGTTCCCATAGCATAGCCCAAGGGCTATGCAGTGGCAAGACTGATATTCTTTTTTTAAATGCATAGCCCTCAGGCTATGCTATGGGCGCCCATAGCATAGCCCAAGGGGTATGCATTGGTGGGCCGCACCCAATGCATAGCCCTTGGGATATTCTATGGGCGCTCGAAGCATAGCCCAAGGGCTATGATTTGGGTGTACCCCTTGGGCTATGCTTTGGGTGCACTCCTTGGCCTATACTACGGGCGCCTGTAGCATATATAATCCCAAGGGCTATGCATTGGGCGTGCCCCCATGTCCAGCATAGCCTTTGGGATATGCTCCCGGCGCCCAAAGGGCTCCCATAGTGTCTATCAAGAGGGCACTATGGGCGTCCAAAGGGGGCAGGTCCGATCCCCCTTGGGGCCCCTTTGGGCGAGCACAGCGCCCGCCCAAGCGGGCGAGCACTGTGGGCACCCAAAGGGGCCCCGGGGGGGAGCGGAGCTGCACCCCCGGGCCCCCTTTGGGTGCACACAACACTCGCCTATTAGGCATTGTGGGTGCCCAATGGGAGGCCCATTGCATAGCCCACGGTCTATGCATAACTCTAGGGCTATGAATTAGGCGCCCTTTGTCCAGCCCATTGCATAGCCTAAGGGCTATGCATTGGGTTGCTCCTTTGGGTCTCTAATGGCCATTCAAAGGAGCTCGAGGGTAGGAGCTTAGATCCTCCCTTGTGCACCCAAAGGGGCATGCCCTAGGGCCATCCTTTGGGTGCATGAGCCCTCAGGCACAAAGGAAAAAACACTAAAATTTACCCAGGCTTTTACAGAGGGCATTCCAAAGCCCAAAGGAAAAAAATTACATTAAAACATTAGAAATTAAAAGTATTAAAAAAAACATTTACATCCCAAAAATAATTTAACTAACCTTGACAATATTTGAAGCTCTTCAATGATCTTTAAAGCCTTGTGGATCGTTGTTTGCAAAGGTTGACTGTAGAAAACCAAACTGCGTTAATATAGCATAAAACAAGTTGTTTTTTTACCACTTTTACAATGTGGGATTAAAAAAAATAACAAAAGCACATAGAAAACATTGCCAAAGGAAATATAAAATAGAAAGATTTATTTAAAAAAAATAGAACTAACCTTCAAACCACTATTAAATTGCTCGAAATTTCAAACGTGAAGAATAGAAAACCAAAATAGTTTATATGGATAATATTAAGTTTAACATTATTTGTTTTACGAATGCGGGATTAAAAAATGTGTAATTAGCTAATGCATTATTTCTAAATTTAGAGAAGAAAGCATTACATGATATTTGACTAGTGTTATGACTGTTGGTTTAAAAAAATAATGTAAATAACTATTATTGTATTAAAAAGTTTGTATAGCATTGTTTAAATGTCATTTAATTAGTATTATTACAATTTTTATATGATAAACTAAATTATTTTTAATAGTGTTATGATTGCGTTAGAAATGTGTGATTTAATTTGCAGGGAATGCCTGGGAGGGAAAATTTTGGAGGACAATTTTGTTCTTTTATCTATAAGATTGTTGGGGGTTGACAGTTGCACCATTGTACTTTTTGGGGAGGAGTGTGAGAAAATTTCATTCTCTTATACTTTTTACTGAAAAGTTATGGACTCGTCTGAATCAATCTCAATGTCTGAAGATGTACATGAATATGGTGGAAATATTCATTTAAACAGGGATTTCAAAGGCACCGATGATGATTTTCCTCCTAGTGAGGATTTTAAAGGCTTTAATGATGATGATGAAGAGCTTCCTCCATGTGGATATTTTAAAGACACCGAGGAATATGATGACGACTTTCCTCCAAGTGATGATTTTCAAGGCACCAATGATGATTTTGCTCAAGGCAATGATTCTCAAGGCACCAACGATGATTTTACTCCAAGCGATGATTTTCAAGGAACTACCAATGATTTTCCTCCAAGCGAGGATTTTCAAGGCACAAACAATGATTTCCCTCCAAGCCAAGATTTTACTCCAAGCGAGGATTTACAAGACAACAAACTTGATTTTCCTCCAAGCGAGGATTTTGATGGGATCGATAATAATTTTGGTGAGGATGAAGGCACCAATGATAGTGTAGATGATTTTCCTCCAAGTGAGGATTTTAATGGCACCGATGATGATTTTCCTCAAAGCGAGGATTTTAATGGGATTGATAATGTTCCTCCCCCAAGAAAGGATTTTGATGGCATCGACGGTGATTTTCCTCCAAGCGAGGATTTTAATGGGACTGATAATGTTTCTCCTTCAAGCAAGGATTTTTATGGAACTGATGATGATTTTCCTCCAAGTGAGGATTTTAATGGGACTAATAATGTTTCTCCTCCAAGCAAGGATTTTGATGGCACCAATGATGATTTTCCTCCAAGTGAGGATTTTAGTGGGACAAATGATGATTTTGGTGAGGATAAAGGCAACAACAATGTTAAATATGGTTTTCCTCCTAGCCCGGATTTTGATGGCTCTAATAATGATTTTCCTCCAAGTGAGGATTTTAATGGGACAAATGATGATTTTTGTGAGGATGAAGGCACCAATAATGGTGAAGATGATTTCCCTCTAGGTGAGGATTGTGATGGTAGCGATGGCGATTTTCCTCCAAGTGAGGATTTTAATGGTAGCAATGATGATATTCCTCCAAGTGAGGATTTTAATGGGACAAATGATGATTTTGGTGAGGATGACGGCACCAATAATGGTGAAGATGAATTTCCTCCAAGCGAGGATTTTGATGGCACCGATGATGATTTTCCTCCAAGTGAATATTTTGATGGCACTGATGATGAATTTCCTCCAAGTGAGGATTTTAAAGGGACAGATGATGATTCTGGTGAGGATGAAGGCACTAATAATGGTGAAGGTGATTTTCCTCCAAGCAAGGATTTTGATGGCATTGATGATGATTTTCCTCAAAGCGAGGATTTTAATGGGACAGATGATGAATTTGGTGATGATGAACCCGCTGATGATGTTGATTTAACCTCAAGTGATAAACTTGATATTGATGTGGATAATCATTCTCCTACTAATTTTGGTAATGATAAGCTCAATGAGAGGGATGATATTCCTCATAGTGATGAGGATATTCATTCTAATGAGGATGATTTAATGGTTCATGAAACACAAAGGAAAGTTGTACCGATGAGCAAGATTAAGTGTAGGAATAGGCCATTTTATATCAATCCAATGCATTCTAGTTATACAAGGTCTAGGAAATATTTTCTCACAAGTCCTAGTTCTATTACTGATTTGATTTCAAGTGAGTGTTGCCAAAAAAATTGTCTGAAACAAATACACTACAATTATGCCTTAGAGAAAAGGCGGTCATATCTGTCAATGAACAAAAATATGCAAAATTCATATTTGGTAGGGTGCATGATTTCTACAAAGGAAGGTTATGATTAGATCATTGGAAGTATTTTTCTTTGTAGAAGGGAATTACAAAGAATCCACTCAATTGGTAATATTAGACTATCAATAATCCAGATAAGGCTAGAAAAGGATCCTACATTTTATTCTAAAGAATATCATGCACGAGCTAGTGGGACGATAACAAACATTGCAATGTCATGGATGCATGACTTCTTTTCTAAGAATGGAGAGAGTATGCCAGATAGAGAAACCATACACATTCCAGATAATTTCTCAAGGCATGAAATCTACAACTTGTACAAGGAATTTGTTCAATATGCTGAAGGAAATAACAATTTCATTAGATATGCATATTTTACAAGACTATGGAAGCAGAGTTCAACAATGTCTGTATTCCTGAGAGGTAAAGGATGGGGGTTTGCAGTATATGTGCTTCTCCTAAACAAAGAAGGGATAGAGAGAGGTATGTCTCTAACAACTTTAATTTTTTGGAATAAATATCTATTACGAAAGCTCATCAATGTTTTGTTTTTATTTTATTTGTAGATTTTGTTGTTAAAGAACTTCAAGAACATCGCAATCAACAATCAGTTGAACGAAAAAAGTTATAAAAACATCGCAAGAAGTGTTAGGATGAACTACATAAGTATATGGGTTTGATAATTGATGGCATGGATCAGAAAAAAAACACTTTTGCCACATTTTGTTCGTGTACCAAATAATTTAAAGGAGGAAAATTTTATTCAGTTTCACTTGGTTGGTTGTATGTTTTTTAATAGTCAAATGTCTCAAAGGGTTTACTTTACAACCCCAATATTTATAATGATGCAAATATGACCATTACCATAATTAACCATGTGCTGAATCATTGGTCTAGGAATCTTCCTCGAGTTCTATATCTGCAATTGGACAACACCATTTGGGAAAAAAAATCAGATCGTGTTTGGTTATCTGAACATGCTTGTTGAATTGGGAATTTTTCAGAAGGTTAAAGTTGGTTTCCTTCTTGTTGGGCATACACATGACCATATTGATCAAATGTTTATCTGTTTTTCAGTGAAATTGGGCAGGAAGAATGTTGGGAGCCTACCATCATTAACTGAAATTATTAGAAAAACATATAGTCTAGAGCCTGTTGTACTAACATTGGAGGAAACTATTGACATGCGAAGATTTATTTTGGGATTGCATGGTGAAAAAAGGTGAATTGAGAAACTAAATGACATTAAATTTCAACATCATTTTCGTATAAAAAATATTGATGGGAAAACACTACTATGGGGTAAGAAGTACTCAACAAGTGTAGAATGGGGGCCTACATTAGGTTTAGAATTTCTGAAATTCATCCCAAGTCATCAAATGTATGCTTCAAAGTTATTGTTGTTGCAATCAATTGTTGAGATTCAAAATGCACACTGGCACAATAGAGATGTTGATTCTTCTCAATGCTTGGAAGAAATAAAAAAGTTTATAAACTATACATATGAATATTTTGATGTTGCCAATTCTGTTTGGTGGGAATAATTTTTCATGGATAAAAATGACATAATTTCAAACTCTACAAATGGAGATATTTTTTTGAAGACTCCATTTAGTTGGCCAAAAGTATGTCAAATGAAAATGAGGAGAGAAATATTGAGCCTGAAGTTGTCGAGTCTTCTCAACCAAAAGAAAGGGAAATGTACATTTGTTCTAGAATATCATTTGCACGATGTGAGGCGATGGAAGACCTTTACAGAGGATCAGTACAAGATATTAAGGAGGGTTGCATGATTGCAGTTTTGGCCACAAAAGATCCTCGTGGTTATCCATTCTGGATTGCAAAAGTTATGAAGGTCAATAATTAAAATGAAGAAGTTATATCTGTTGAAGTACATTGGTATGCAATATACACACACCCATTTGATGGTGTGTACAATCCGGAGATGGTGATTGAGAAAACGTTTTGCAAAAAGAGAAAAAGAAAGGGTCAAAATGTAAATCATCGTCGCATAGAATTTTTGAAATTAGAGGATGTTGACATACTATTTTATGACTTCCAGTTGACAAAGAAAGGTACTCTTCGCTCCAAGACTATAAAGATTATTAAAATATTTTTGGCACCATAAATAGTTGCAACATGGGAGTCTTGTAAACCAAGGCGTAGATCTAGAAGGAATATGGAATATGAAATGTAGGGCATACATGAAGATTCAGATGGTGAACTCATTGATAGTAGAGAAGAATACGGGTCATCTACATCTTCATCCATTGCTTCATCTGAAGAAAATGTAGCTTCTGATGGTATGTTAGAATCCATGTGTTGATTTGAATATTTGCACATGAAACATTTTTTCATTTTTATTAATATGCCATTGTTTGTATGGAAAATCTAAAGGAGTGCTTGAATTTTGATATGAATTACTTCTACGTCTTATGGTTTAATATATGATTTTATGATGAATATCATAAATTTTTGTTTTATATGAAAAGAGTGGTCAAATTATTTTTTGAATAATTTGTGTTTAACTCAGTGCAAGTTTTATATATTGTTACTAAGAGATTAAATAAGCACAATTTTCAATTATGATAAAATAATTTAATAATGCCATTTTTGAAAAAGTGTGCTACCGGTAGCATTAGTTTTCAATTTAGAGATTTATTTTCGACATAGATGAAGTGTCTTCACCGATATTTGACATGAGGGAGGGTCTTAAGGAGTGCGAAGGTGATCTTTTTGTTGTCGAAATTTTTTTAAACAGAGGAGCAACCCTTTAAAAAATTTAACCACTTCTCCAAAGCATCTTCATTTATTTGGCCTTAAATAAGGGAATTCCAAATTTATTGTACCTTGAAGGGAGTCACACTTTTGAAATGGTTGCTCGATGAAGGTGCCTCTGCCGCTATTATCAGTCGTTGAAGAATCTAGGTGAAATTATCCATCATATCATTTCTATATCATTTGAGGGATTGCTTGAGAAATATATTAATAGGATATCCTCCTACAAAATATCTCTTTTCTTCTCCCTCCATGTGATACTTCTTGGGTTGACGAGAGTGGTTTTCACCAAGATCAACTAGCTCGATACCCTGATATGACCTAAGGGGGGTGCACCGCCGACCCCTATTACATATTCATTTACATCAATACATATACATTTATCCCCATCTATTTACCCCATTGGGGTCATATAATATACATTTAACCCCGTAAATGAACCCCCTTAGGTCATATCAGATCCAACTCTTCATATCAAAGTCTCGTTGGGGACATGCACTAGGAAACAACAAGAGCATATTGATGATAACATTGATATGGACTATTTGGAGAATGAAATGAAGAAAGAAATTTAAAATGGAAACACACACAACTATTTTGTAGAAAAAATAATAGTACAAATATTACTGAAAGGAATGGATAAATAATGTAAATTGCAAAGCAATACAAACTAGCTCATATGGTGGTAGCTTATCTCAAAAGAGAGATGTTTCAGCTACGCTCATTCACAAGAGTTGATTACCAAGAGACTTCAAAGGACATTTTTAACATAAGCATAAATATGAAAAAAACCCTAACATCCAAAAACCTATTCCTAGGAGATGAAGTGCCAAAATGATTTATGGGCCTCGAGGTGGCTAGTTGATACATCAACTTCCCAGGGGTGCAACGTTTTCATTTGATATCTGTTTAGGGAACTTGATAGTTCATTGGAAAGAAATAAATAAGAATTACAACTTTTGATTGGGTCTTGGGAATTCCATCAGAACCATAGGCCCCCGATTGAAAAAAAAAACATCATTTAGGGCCTTAAAACAACCCCAAAATTTTGGGACGCAAAAAATGTACAAAATTTCCAAGAAGATGGAAAACCATTGTAACTCGAGTGAACAGGTGGGTGGCCACCACTATTCACCTAGATAAACTCACCCCCTTTACGAATAAATGGTCTCCATTGCATTAAGTTCCTCCACCAGATGAGGAAAATTTTACTAAATTTGACTCCTAGTGAGCCACTTTCCTTGGTGAAAAAGCTACCCTTCTTTGATGACTCGATACATATGGATGTTCTTCTTATGAGTGACCTTAATATCAATGTTTATGGTCTGGTTGATTGTATCTTTCTCAATTCAATCAAGATTGAAATCTGTAGGGGCCAAGTGCTCAACTACCTTTGAGGTGTTTAAGAGAGGTAGAAACTATGGTCAAAGTAGCTCCCAATTGAAGATAGTATGACAGCTAAGGAAGGGGGAATACTTAGCTCAAAATAATTCTCACCCACAATTTTGGTGATTGTGTAAGGCCCATATCAAAGTGGGAGGATATTCCGATGGGACCTTGTGAGGTGCTCTTTCTGTAAATGTAACCATACCTTATCGCCAACCTGAAACCTATGTGAAACCCGATGTTGGTCATGTCGTTGTTTATACTTGGAATTGGATTTCTGCAAGATATGATGAACTTGTTGTTGGATTCGATGATTTTTCTCAACAAATTTGGATGACCGATCATACTTAGTTTGAGCATGGTAGGATGCTTCCTGTGTATATGCAATGTGAAGTGCTACATCAATTGGGGCTAATGGTTGGGAACATAAGTTACCTCAAAAGGTTTGTGGCTAATAGATTTGTGAAGGGATTTGTTGTATCTATGATGAACATAAGGAAGGATATAATCCCAAGTGCAGGGATCTTTAGAGGTTTACATTCTTAGGATATGCATAGAATAAAGCGTTCCATTTTGGAAAATATTTTGACTACCAAAAATATGGAGTCGATTCCTTGCTATGTCTTCGGGAATCCCACCACAAAATCCATTCTAATATCTTCCCATGGTATATTTGGCATTGGAAATGGTGCATATAGTCCTGTATTCTAACTCCTCCCTTTGGCATGTTGACATACTCTACACTGTCAGATCCATTTATTTACATCCGTCGCTAATCTTGGCCAGTAGTATTTCTCCTCGACCAGTGCCTTGGTCTTGTCGATGCCAAAGTATCCTCCTAGTCCTCCACTATGAAATTCCTTGATCAGATTCTCTCTCACTAATCCTCTAGGGATGCATAACTGGTGCCCCTTGAATGTGTATCCTTCTCGGATGAAATAATCCAAGTATAGAGTTTTGTAGCCACTCCATTGTTCCTTCGATGCCTTCCAAGCATCAAAAAAATATTTGTCGACTTCATAGTCATCCTTCATCAACTCTATCCCTACGATATTATAGTAGTTGTCCCCAATAATGTTACTCTTTGACTTAATGCGTCAGCTACCTTGTTAGTCTTCCCAGGATTATGTTTCAATACAAAGGCATAACTTTGCAAGAACTCTACCCATTTCATATTCCTCTGATTCAACTTTGTCTGAGTGTTCAAGTATCTCAGAGCTTGATGGTCGGTAAACAATACAAATTCCTTGGTTAATAGGTAATGTCTCCACTTATTCAATGCCTGGACAATGGCATAGAACTCTTGTTCATATAATGCATATTTCTTCTTGGCATTGTCCATCTTATCACTGAAAAATGCAATTAGTCGGCCCTCCTGGCTCAACATAGCTCCAATTGCTAACCCACTCATGTCATAGTAGACTTGGAATACCTTGTCAAACTCTCCATTACTTTTTGCTTCAACTTCTCAAATGCTCATCGGGTTTCCTTCCACTTGAATTCACCCTTTTTCATATACGTCATCAATGGTGCACATATCCGACGAAAATATCTTATGAAATTCCAATAGAAATTGGTAAGCCCATGGAAGATTCTTACCTCGGTGGCACTTGTCAGCTCTGGACACTCAAGAATTACCCTTACCTTCTCCGGATCCATCTTCAGCCCTTGTCTAGAAATCATGAATCCAAGGTACACCAACTCCTTTTGCATGAAGGAACACTTTTACAAATTTACCAACAGTTTTTCTTGACTTAGCTTCTGCAAAACTTGTCGAAGATGCGACAAGTGCTCTTCTCTCATCTTGCTGAAAATTAATATGTCATTGAGACACACCATGACGAACCTCCCCAAAAATTGTTCGATGACTTCGTTCATCAACCTCACGAATGTGCTCGGTGCGTTAGTCATCCCAAACAACATAACCAACCATTCATATAACCCTTCCTTCATCTTGAAGGTTGTATTCCATTCATCACCGTCCCTAATCCAGATCTATTGGTATCCACTCTTTAGGTCGATCTTGGTGAAGTATGTCACTCCACTCAAGCGATCGATCAAGTCGTCCATCCTTGGTAATGGAAACCGATACGTGATAGTAATCTTGTTGATGGCCCTTGATTCAATGCACATCCTCCATTCTCCTCCCTTCTTGGGTGCTAGTACAATGAGTACTGCACACAGACTCAGGATCTCTTTGATTATCCCTCTATCCAACAACTCTTGGACCCGTCAATTCAAATAGGTATTCTCTATCGATGTCATCTTATTTTGGAAAAATTGACCCTGGAATTAAGTCGATTTGATGGGATATACTCCTTGTCGATGACAACCCAAGTGACATATCAATGACCATTACTCCATTAAACTTTGACAACACCTCTCTGACTTCTTTTGTGATTTCTTTTGTCGACCTATCGACACTCAGACCCTTGGGAATGGCTATGAAGTAGTATTGTTGCTTCTTTTCCTCCTTCGGGAATTCTTAGGCTGAACATATCAACACTCTCTTCTCCTAGTGGCCATTCTCTTTTCCCTGGCTATTCTTCTCTTCGTCCAAGGGATTCAATTGGAAGCTCTTGTCGTCTTTCTCGATTGTAACCATGTTCCTACCAACATCATATACCATGTTTCAGTCATATTGCTATGAACGTCCCAACAACAAATGACATGCGCCCATCATAATCACATCGCACAATTACACATTGTCTTGTAACCTGCCAATTTTGAAATTGATCAGGAATTATCATGTCACCATGACATGGTGACCCTTTTGTAACCACGAAACCCTATAAGAATTTGGGCGTGGTTGACACTTCAAACCCATCTTGTCGATCACTTCCATCGAGACCGTATTCTATGTGCTTCCCCCATCAACAATGGTTATACAACATCTGTCCCGAATCTTCACCTTTGTCCGAAAAATGGACTTCCTCTATGTCGGCTCCCTCTCCTCTTGTTGCATTGATTGCAACAATGTTCGTTGGGTTTTAAAATTTTGACCTCCCTCTGACACGACTTCATCCAAACCTCCCTTCACAGTCAGGCCAGTATCGTCATCCATACCTTGAATTTTGACCTCTGGTCGACTTGTGGTATGTATATTTTATGGGCACTCATAAGCCGCGTGTCTTAGTTCTTGACACTTATAGCAGATGATTTTGGGTTGTCTATGTGCCTTCCTCTGAAATTTCCACTTCGACCATAGGCACCCCAACCTCTAGGTTTCTCTCCTCCCCGTTGATGTTCAAGTGCGATGTCTCTGGTCGTGCTCTCTTCTTGTTGCTCATTATGACTTTCCTCCTTCCTTTCTCCAATGATCTGTCCTCTGGTGGCAGCAAAATTTTGGCTTTGAGCAGTCGATTTTTCCCTACTCGTCAAAGTATTTCGTGGCAACTTCTCCTCTGCCTTTAGGGCAAGCTGATAGGATTCTTTGATTGTCCTGAACCTTGAAAGACTTAGCTCATCTTGAATAGTGTACTTCAGGTCGTTTACATACCTTACGACTACCTCCTCTCCTTCATCGGTCTTTCCTGACCGAATTGATAGTTGATAGAATTCTTCTGTGAATACTTTCACAGTCATATCCTTCTATCTCAGTTTTTGTAGTTTCCTGAATAGCGTAATCATACAGTCGGTGGGAAGGAACTTATCCTTCAACTTGGTGACCATTCTATCCCAAGTATTCACTTTTTCTTTTCCTTTATTCATTCTTGTAGCCTATACATGGTCCCACCATAGTGAGGCATGACCTTTCAGCTTCAGACATGTAACCTTCACCCTTTTGGGGTCTTCTATCTACTCCATATCAAAGTATTTTTCCATTTCCCTTATCCAGTCTATCAACTCTTCAGGGTTTAAGTTCCCTGAGTTGGTAGAGACCTCCATCTTAGACCTACCCTTCATCTCTGATAATACCTTCAACAATTTATCTACTGGTTCTTCCTCTCATTCATCCTTAGGAGTATGTTCTTCATCCTCAACTTCCCCTCACTATGGTCAAGGGTGTCAATACCCAGTATCCTCTTCTGGGATTCTTTTATTGCATCCAACTCGTTCTTCAAAATCCTCACGGTTTGGATGCATTCTTCAAACATTTCACGGTAAATCGTGACCCCTTCCTCTCCATGCGACCTTCGTCCTCTACCACAAAAATTTACTCCTCTCTGAGCCATTACCACTTATTCTACCGACTTAAATCCCACTACCCAAGAGAAACCGATATTATCTATCTTCTACAACTCTACCCAACCATAGCTGGAGTTACCCCCCTTGTCCAATCGCAGCTGGAATCACCATGCATGATTAACTTCTAGCTCCGATACAAACTGATGCATACACGATCTGGGTCGGCTGTGTATTAGGCTACACAACGGAAACAACACACATACACATGTTTCCAATAATTATGGCTTTCAATTAAATGACACAATCTCTTTACAAGAGGTAAATATAATACGAGTCTAAGCTCAAATAAGTCAGAATGAACATCGAATTTTACGACACCTGGTAACATGCACATGCATGAGGGAATTATTCATCCTCAAGCGATAACCTTCTTATTTATGTTACAAAAACCAGAAAGTTTCAAAGAGTTCGCAACAATAGTAGCCAAAAGTCCCTTCTTTAATACCACTAACTGATATTTATACTCGTCCCTGGAATTGGTCCATTCGGCTCGTCCTCCAGAAGCTTTTCTTACTTCCAGGCATGGCCATACTTTATTAAATACTTCACGTGGATCTCTTCGGCTGGTTTCTCCACCCAGCCTCCTGCAACAACCACCATAACTGCTTCTGCAACTATTCCAACCGCTCGAATGGATTGACTTCTCAGGACACCAACTATCCCAATCGGTAGTCATATCCATCGTCATCGGTCGTTTCACGACTTCTCCCTCATTTGGTTGGTATATCCTTTGACCTCTTTCTCTGTTTCTTGTCACCTATTGTCGGCCACACTAGGTCAGAATTTTCACGACTTCATCCCTCCTTTCGATTGATGCCCTATTCGTCGAGGTCGTCAACTATCCTCTGGGCCTTCAGGTCGTTTATCTGTGACTTCTAGTTCCTGGCCCTGATACCCCTACATCAAATAGCCAAGCCCAACTAATATTGGCATCATCTAATACAAATGAATTATTTAATCTATCCCATATGTTCCAATCCAACAAGGACATATTAGAGACCATGAATGAATTATCCATGGGAGGCCATTCACCATTGATAATTTTTTCTCCCAAAAAAGGCATTCACAACAATAACCCATTAGGGAAATTCATGATTGAAACAAAATATTGTATCCCTCATGAACATGTGGATTAATTCAAACATTCAATACTGTCTCCCGATGCATTCAAGGGAAAAAAACATGGATAATATCTCCCCTACCATGAAAGTATGCATTTCCAATACTGTAGGCATAATTGAAAACATTCTCCATGGAGCCACTTGTTCTACCAAGAAGATGATAAAATACAAATATCTATTCCAAGAGTTTTGGCACGTCTTCACATGGTACCATGCGAAAATGTTTGGACTAGACCCTATTGTCATAGAACATCATATCGACACATTGCTTGACGCCACTCTAGTGTGATAGAAACAAAGACCCCTTCATATTTCTATATCCATGGCCATTAAAGAAGAAATATACAAGATTTGCAAAGCCATGTTTATATATGTCATTACATTCACATCATGGGTATCTAACCCAATCGTTGCAAACAAAAAGGAAGGAAATATATGGGTCTGCACATATTTTTTAGACTTGAACCAAGCCCGTCCCAAAGGAAAATTTTGTACCCCATTCATTGATCAAGTAATCAACGAATTCTTCGACCATGAGGTCATTTCCCTTATGAATGATTTCTTTGGGTATAACCAGATCTAGATCTACAATGTAGATTGATGCAAAATTGAATTTACCACGATGTTGGGCACATTTTCTTATTGTGTCATCCATTTTGGTCTAAAAAATGATCGAGCCATATTCCAATAGGAAACGACCTACATTTTATAACTTGGCTCGTATTATATTTTCTTAGCTTGGCGATCTAACAACTTGCTCCAAAAAGCAGTCAGAACATCTTGTTGACATACTCATTGTTTTTTAACAATGTTGTAAGTACACCATTCACTTGAACACCCTTAAGTGCATCTTCCGTGTTACATTTGGCCACCTATCCACATTCATAGTTTAACAATAGGTAATAATTGTTGATACTTTGAAAGTACAAACCATCAATAAAATCCCCTCTCCAAAATCTTTGCATCGGATACAAAGTACACTTTGTTCCTAACTATGGCACATGCGCCCATGGATTCATATATTTGTTACACCATGGCATCCCTTTCCAATGGGGTGACCATATGCACCAAGATTTCGACACACTAAAGAAGAAATTATCATTTACCCCATTAATCAACCCTCGAGACTTTGACAACGATTTTATCCTTTATATTTCAACATTGTCAGTAGTTATTGTCGGGAGTGTTAGTTCAAAA
Organism: Larix kaempferi; assembly: GCA_027924585.1. NCBI lineage: Eukaryota > Viridiplantae > Streptophyta > Pinopsida > Pinales > Pinaceae > Larix > Larix kaempferi. The sequence goes on from BSBM01000437.1 coordinate 7,799,201, forward strand.
AGGGGCAAATGGTTGAAAACATGTCATATACTATGCAAGCAAGAATCTATATGGCACTACCATTAGGTAGAACAATGGGGAAAAGTTGGCCTTGGCCATCATCCACTAGGTATAGAAATTACACCATTGCATCTTGCTCCAGACACCAAAGGTAGTGGAAAATTCAAATCCCTTATAGTATATACTAAGTTAATGACTTATTGATGGTAATTTAACTTAGTGAGTTGTGGTTCTCCAAGAATTTGGCATGGAATTTGTAACCCCAAAAACCAATAAAGGCTCACTAGTACTAGCTAAGCTTATCATCTACCTCCCATCCAACATAATACAACCACCATTAAATGATGATTCCCTGATGAACATATATTCACTACTTTATTATAAGACCCATGGTATGGTGACATGTTAACATACCTACACATGCAAAATTTTCCCCACACATATCACAAGACGACTGTTGGTGCAATCGACAATATGCACCCCAATACATTCTCACAGGAGACATCCTTTATAGATGAGGAATATATATATATATATATATATATATATATATAGTATTATGTCAATGTATCACTCACGGAAGGATGAATCATGTATCGAAAAAATATCATAGTGGTGCATGTGGTGGCCATTTATTAGGAATGTCCACTGCTTAGAAAATTGTCTGTCTGAAATATTTTTGGGCTTCTCCCTTCCACAATTTCATCCATGTCGTTAAGAGGTGTGTGAAATTATATATATTTACCTACAAAACACAAGCTCCACTAACTCTAGTTCATCTAGTTAAAAGGGGGAATCAAATTCACGACCTCTAACCCAACATATATAGGTGGCCATAAGTACATCATTGTGGCCATCGATTATTTCACAAAATGGGTAGCCAACCTATAGCAATAAAGGTGACACAACTACATGGTTATTATTTAACCATAACATCACATGTTTAAGAAGACAAAAAACAATTGGTATCATACCATGAAAAACATTTCTAAAATGATTTTTTAAAGAATTATAAACGCTTTTAGGATTCACACATGAGTTCACATCACCTTACTATTTGCAATCAAATGGACAAGTTGAGGCCATCAATAAAGTCCTCAAATCCATGCTGCAATAGGAAATAAATAAGCACACAACCAACTAACAACACATGCTTTTTTTGGAACTATGGGCATATTTAACATCTGTCAAAATTTCCATAGGGTTCAGACCTTTTCACCTCATTCACATGGTAGAAGTAGTTTTACCCACTGAGTGCAAAATACCAACCCTTTGGATGGAAATTGAGTTACTCCTTGATACCACACCAATAGAACACAATTAATAGCATTAGAGCATGATAAGGATCAAAGGGTGTCATTACAAAATAATTATGGTGTAAAAAAGTGCTCCTAAACCCATTTTGAACATCAGGTCCACCTCCACACCTTGGTCCTTTAGTGAGGGTGATATGGTCCTAATATATGACGCAACCAATGAAACCCTATGCTTAGGAAAATTGGGAACTCTATATCAAGGTCCCTTTATCATCAAGCATTGTTGACCAAAGTGGCATATATGTTAGATTTACCTGAGGGTGGCCTCTTCAAAGACTTGATTAATGCGTTATATTTAAATAGATTTTACCCATAAAAACCACTCTCACATGGTAGTCAACCATATAAATAGTTCATTTTTTACATTTTGTTTTCTTTTAAAAAGAAGAAAATGTCCTAATGAGTTATCTTATCTATGTTTTATATGATTCGACCACTGGAATATCATAGTGGCTTTGATGATGGTGCTAGTTTATGGACACATAATCTCACATCAACAACCTAGGCTATCTATTCACCATTACACACACTAATCCACTCAAGTAGTGTGTGTAATCAAGTTGAGTACATAACTGTAGTTGAATTTCTCCCAAATGCAGTGAACTTGCAAATCTACCATCTCGGCATTTACTTAGATTCCAAGCTCCTTGTAGCATAATCAAATAATATTTAACATGTTCAAGATCCATGTTTAAAAAACAAATATTTGTAAGTTAAACTTCTATCAAAGAATTTTGATACCAGTACATTCATTCATATTCTTAGAAGCTACAACCAATTTGTAGACAATATCGTCAATGAAATAATAGATTGGAATTTATTACATTAACAAGGGAAAACACATGGAAAATTAAAAACATCACATAGCATTTATGTATCACATAAATAGCCTTTTATAAATGTTAAAAACAACAAATGAGGAACCATATTGTTCACCATAAACACGCAGTCATTTGAGGCAAAAAATCATGTGTGTGTGTGTGTATCAGTTCCCAAAAGATGGGATATACATCAAAACATCTCTCCACCATGCTATCTACTCAACATATACATATGTATGCATCATACAAAAAATTGATCCAAGATAATACAAACTCCACCCACACCTACTATAGTGGTGATAGAGGACCAATCCCAAAAAATCCCATAGGAAGGGGGATAACCCTAGCAGGTGGAGCACCTCTATCCCCACCTTGTGCCTGAATAGTATCACTTGTGATGACAACCCACCCAATCACTTTTCCCCAATCCACAATAATTCCATTGTAAGCATTAGTAATCGGATCCTCGAGATCTTGCCACCCAATCTCAATGACTCCCTCAAGAACCATGTCTAACTGATTGTAGAGGTCCTTGGTGTCAAAACCCATTCTCAGCGATGAGCTGCCAAGCTTGCCTCATCATCATATCACCCACGACATCGTCTAGCTCCAGCGGTTGGGCCAATGGGTCCTATATCTGCACGCACACAAACAAAGCCAATATCAATATTTTTTTTTCAAACGAAAAATAACTATACTTTATAAAGAAGTATAAAAGGTTACAAACAATCCTGACCAAAAAACCATCCCGAGAAACCACCACCATACCAATACCCCATCAACAATCATCGCCAAAGTGACAAACAACCCCAGACATGACAGTAAAGTCGGCTCAACATGAAACAACCCGATCGTCAAGGAAACCAAAGACAACTGACAAACCCAGGATATACCAATCCTCCAAATATCCAAAGCCAATATCAATATATTAACACATTTAAAACCAGAGATATAAACAAATCAAATATTATTCCAGTAAAAACAAACCATAGCAAAAATAATCACTAGAAGGATCCCAAATCTCCTCTAGATGTAAAGGTGCATTAGTTTCACCCTGAAAATCCATCCCACCATAGGGATAGCCGATCATGCTATGTGGTATCTGTTGTCACCACACACATATTTCAGGGGTAAAGCAATAACTATTGTTTCCACAACCCATCTAAGAAAAAAATCCCCCTAGTGATGCATACACTTGTAACGTACCCACCCATCTATCCAAGGCAAGGAAGGGAACGTGAAGCCGATCTCTGGGGCTTTCACATAATATCAGCCAAATTCATTAGAATCATATGAATAGAACAAGAGTGTGTAGATGATTATCAAGCAAGTATGCACAACGGAATTAAAACTCATCCACACACAATTCATGCTCATCCATCATATCAAAATAATCATCAAATTAAACATTGTAGAAGTAAATACACATCAGATACTTATCTTCCTTTCGCAATTGTCCCAATCAACTTGCTATGTCGCTGCAATGTTCCACCCAACCAAAGGATCTTCGACGGCATATACTTAGTCCGTTCGAAGGCCACCCCCGAGTTGGGCATAATTCTTACAAGGAAAAGGGGACATTCAACTCATACACAGCCAATTAAGCATTTCATCTAAGCCAAGCCAGTACATAGCTGGGTTTATCAAGCTACATTAGAACCCTGGATGCTTGCACTCAAGCTCAAGCCAAAACAATGGAGACCCATAACCCATACCCCAACATACTCTTTTCTCACACAGCAAGCACAATCATTGGGAAGGGATACACATTTAACAATGGTATTTACAACAGGATGGTCATGGGTTTTCCCCAATTCGTTTCTAGCCAAAAACGAATTATGGGATGGGGAAAAAAATTCACAGGGAGGAAAACGAATTCTCTCCCAACTAACTAAGCATTCAACAGTCAAACGGTCTCTATGGAACCCAAATTTGACTCCCCTTCTTCCCCACTAGTATACAACACAAAAACGCCCTTCTCCTATCTAAGAATGAAGGAAAATACCCAATTTCGATGGGGAAAAACGCCCAAGTAGCTCCCAACTCGTGAGGGAGGAAGACTGCTTGATGGATAATGGCTTGGGGAGCAATTCATGGATCTTTTCTTTCCCAAGAAGCAAAACGCGATTTCCCATGCAGGGTGGCTTGCCCATACCCGAATTTGGACAGCCATACCTCCCATTCCCCAAGGCATTAACTACCTCAACCAACTCTCGGGAGAAATCAATGATTGGGTACAAAAGTCAACATGAGTAGTTGAGGGTTTGATGGGTTCTCTCATTGACACTTGGCTTGACTTGATTGGCTCCAAGGGTTTGAATGTTTTCCCTCCCAATTCCTTGTAAAATCATGCCCCCATCTCTTGTTGCATTGCATAGCTAGTTGTGGGTATTTTATTAAAATGCATATTTACATGATATTCACAATTCCATTGTGCATGGCTAGCATGTAAACCATATGCATAAATAAATCGATGTTGGGGCCTTGGCCTTGAGATCCTCACCATGATTTTAGAACAATATTACATCATATACAATTTTAATGCCATGGGGTCAAACTGGGGACGTTACACACCCCTCCCCTTGAAATAACACCGTCCTCAGTGTTCCAATACTTCATAATGTATACCCACTTTACACATGCCTCAAAATTCACAAATGGTGGCAGGTCTGTCCTACATTTCATCTCTTACTTTGAACTTTCAGGATCAAGTACTTTGGCTTCCACAAGCTGCTCCTGCTGGCTTTGATCTTCCAGCTTTGCAAGTGGGCATTCCTCTATAGCGATCCATTTCTTTATTCACCTTCCAACTAATCTACAAGTCTTGGAATTTCATGGATGCCATCTTTCTTGCTGTCCTGGAAACTATTCGAGGAATATTTGCAGCCAAATCAAATAGCTTTTGGTCTATTGCCATGATCAGTGTGCACAACCGGCTCTCACTTTTCTCACTAGCAATCACTTGGCTAGTAACAGTTGCAACAATGGCTTTCAATGTCTCTCCTGTGAGACTCATCATGGAAATTCCTGTTAGGACAAGCATAACACAATATTAAAATTAGTCAATTATTTTCCCAATTGACTTGGAACGTCCATGCTTTACTCATGAGACTTCCACACATTTCATGCTTTCCCACATACACATGAACTCATTCATGTTCATCCTTTCACAGGAAAATAACTATTTCAGCATTCACAATTCATTTCAAGCAATTAAACACAATTTGTTTTCATTTATGACATGCACTCAACAATCTTTTGTTTCTAAGATGAATCAGTCAAAAGGAAAGAGAAGAGTAAGAGTTTCCACCTCTTAGTCTTGTTCCAATCTGGAGCCACACAATCACTTGTGGTTCTATGCTCCTTAGCCTCTTTCACTTCAATGTGAATGCTTAACTTGCCCTTTCTTGGCTATGACACTTAGTGTCTAAGGTCTGTCTAATGCCTTTCAACTAGGGAACCCTTCCCCATTGTTGCTTACAGAACCTTTGGCTACTAGGACCCACACAGTTCCATTAGCACCATCTTTCATTAGTGCTCATACTGAGCTCTTTAGGACAGTCATATGTCCACATGCATCCCTATGATGCCTTCATAGTCCTTGCTTCTAGCAATACCTACACTCAAACATTGAATCAATTCACATGCTTAGTTTATTTTCATAGGGTTTATCTCCAAACGAAAATTTAAGAAATCATAACCGAATCATATACACACGTATATTCATATTAAATAAGCAAGAAGCTGCAAGATAACCAAATACATATCTGCATTGGATGTCTTCACTTTATCCCACAGGATCCTTCTTTGCTTTATAAGCCTTGGATTTCCTGTGGATACAATAATGAACGTTGGAACAACATGTAGGCTACTCCACAACCATTCGAATAGGCAATGCCAGGCCAGTACGCCGACTGGGTTCTATCAATTAATTAAGGAATGTTTGGCCAGCACGCCGGCTGCTCCACAACATCAAGTGGTTAATGCCCCCACCAACTATTCTTTGAATTTATCGAGCTTCAGTTACTCTTTGGATTTACCAATAATTTTATAGCACTCGACTAGTTACTCTCTGGTTCTACCAAGAAATTTTATAGTTCTTTCAAGGTCCTTGCTTTCCTGCAATGCCCAAGGTTTCCAACAAAGAAACAATTGTGTATCAGCTTAGCTGTTAGAAGACTTATACCTGAAATATTCATTATTCCAAACAAGAACTAAATGAAAATGAATACTTATTTGTATTGTGCATTTCCTTTCTGGTCCACAGGATCCTACTTCACTTTGCAAGCCTTGGGATCACCTATGGACTTGGATGTTTGGCCAACACGCATGTTGCTCCACAACATCAAATAGTTAATGCCCAACAAGTACACCTTCACGCCGATTGGGTTTACCAAGCATTTGTGGTGCCCAACCAGTCCCATACCTGGTTGGCCCTCTCCATTGCCGAGCCAGCACATTCGTCTGGGTCATCGACCAATGGAAGGAAATTGCGCCACTGACCATTATAGGTCAAGGCTCTACCACTCTGCCTTAGGCTTGCATTATCCTTTTACTAATACCTCCACAACACCCAAGCAAATAATGCCGAACCAGTACACCGACTGGGTTCATTAGGCATGCAAAAACCCTTCATCAATATCTCCACAACACCCAAGCAATAATGTCAAACCAGTACATCGATTGGGTTCATCAGGCATGCAACAACCCTTCATGTGCATAACAATTATCCATCCACACAAGGATGGCACTCCTTTTCCTGGGAAAGCCAACGGTTCCCTTTAGGAACTCTATAGGTGGCTTTCTTGACTGCAGGCTATCATGGCCCCATGATACCCACTCACACTACACAAAGGTTACCATTGCTCATACAGTCCTCTTGAGCATCCTTTCTTTACTTTTCCTCTGAACGTGCATCATCAAATTGCATTTGTGTAAGCTGATAACACAAGATGGATAAGGAAACTCATCAGCATTGCTGCTCTAAAATTGTAACCATACTTCATAACATTCACTATCAATTATTGAAACACCAGGAATGCGTCCATTCCCTTAGGGTGTAGTCAATATTGAAAACCCTATCATAACCCAGCACTAGAAAGGTGTGCACTCCCTTTTAGATGTGATACATGTAGGCCCTAATCATACTCAAGCAGTCTTGAATAATAAAAAAATAAATAAACATGCTCTGCATATTAAATCTAGTAACCAGACATGTATATTCTGAGTTAGGGTTACAAAATACTTATCCCTTTTCAGATGTATCCTTCCTTCATTTGCGAAGAATGGGGGCTCCCTTCTCTGAGTCAACATTACTTCGGTTTGCCACCCCAATGTTTTCATGCTCCATAACCCACACATGCCTTCTTGGCATAATTTCACCATTTCACTCACATGGCTTCCCAACATGCAGTGCAACTGGGACATTATCAACATTTACAATGGCGTTTCACCCGAAAGCCATTTCCAAAGCATGGGATCCTTCCCATCTAGTTTGGATTCTACAGGACATCACACATGGTCTTCCTGCAATGTGTCATCATGACACACTTATCAAATACCCAAACAATTAACAACATTTAACAATAAAATTCAAATCTGATTGTTCCATAACCAATCAATGTCATTAATAATTAAATTCAATATGAATTTACAATTCTGTCTCCTACAGAAATTGATTTGCTTAGCAATGAGGCCCTCCTCATATTGTTTGGCTTTTGTAAGTAATATCACTCTGGCCATTATGGTTTCACCCTTGCTACCATACATGAACATCCACCTACAACATGTCCTCCTGACACAATTTTATATAAGCCAAATAGTGATTAGCAATTATAAGCAAATTCTCAAATCTGAAATTTACAAATCTGTTTTCCTACAGAAATTAGATTTGCAACCAAGAGGTTATTCTCATAAACTTAAATCAGACAATTTTTCATATTTGTTTCATGCATAAGTTACAACCATGAGAACCCTCTCATAACCTTTGGCTTCTACACATGGTAGATCCCGGTCTTTACTATGGAATTATCCTCATTGCCATACGCAAGACTTTTCTACTTGAAAACTGAAACTTCAATTCAGCCAAACACGTTGTGAGTATCTATTCATATAATCCTTTCATTGCCACAACAGTCACTGAAGTGATCTCAGAATTATAATGCTCAATAATTCAAACACCTTCAGCTGTTAACATTTGAAATGCAATGAAATATATATTTATCTATCTATATATGCATCATCATCATAATAAAATTGCAAGACACAATCACACTATCCATGCAATTTAAATAAACTGTAAATACTCATTACTTCACATTCCATGCAACTCTGTCCTTTCAATAGAGTGCTCTGGTAGACCATCACATGTCTACCTTCTTCATGCAGTTTTTCTCCTGCATTCATAGCAGCTCATGAAATGGTATCAGGATTAACAATAGTCCACCATTTCATCTATTATCTAACTGCATTGAAACATATATATGTCACACATGCATTCACACAATGCATCTCAACATGTGCACCCACACATATGCATGCACATTCAAAACATTTACATAATCTTTTAATGTGCACTCACTCAATGTATAACCCCTCAATACAACCTTGCATTAATCCATGAATACTATACATTCCAGCATATTATGGCCTAACCATGGCTGTCTCATATGACATGTACTACCACAATAGGACTATAAGTCCTTACTTTCTTTGGTTGTTAAACTCACAACCAATATACACATATGACATGATATAATTTCATATGAATGCATTGAGGTTTCTAAGAAAATAAAGGGTGCAAGGACCCCTGCCTTCACTTACCAACACCTCACCATCCTTGGTAGGCTGACATTCACCTTCAGATACCCAATACCACATGCAAACTAAATCAATCATAGTTTAACCATAGTTGAAGGGATCTTACCAAATCTCCCTTCAACATTCATGCAATTAAGCATAAATAACCATTACCTGCATGGATGTCATTAACATCACTTGATGTTACCTGATCAGTTGGCCTCTTACAAAGGCTTCACAGTCCTTTTTCCAACCTCATGATCGTAGATTTGTTGCCCCAACCTTTCTTCATAAGGTTGTTGGTCATCTGCAACAATATCATCCACATCCTTAGCCATGCTTCGGTTTTCTTTGGTCCTACAACCAACGCGAACACAACTAATTATTAGCAACCACCATAATGATCTTAAGTGGCTCATTGCATATGTAAAACCACACTATTTTACCAATATGCAGTATCATATACATGTACAAACATTTTCACATGCACTATGCAATGCCTGTTAGCATTCCAGCTAGTACATATTCACTTCATCTATATATCCTCTTTCATTTTCAATCATGCTTCTATGGTCTGATTTGTACAATCATTATCAACAACATCACTGGTGATCAACCATAGGAAATACCATCAATGGTCTATTGCATGTGTAACTTTCATTACCTTTACCCATATGCAACATCATGCTCATGCATAAGCAATTCATATGCACTATGCAATGACTCTTTAATCATTCCCACTAATTCATATGCATTACTCTCTTGCATTTCCAGCATCCCTATGCCATAATTTTCAGTATATAAAACTCGGGAAATATAAATATAGTAGCCAGAAAGGAGTTAAGGAATTCTCCCTTTTCAATTTCCCCTCATGACATGGAGTCCTCCTCCACATCATAGCTTATCCTTTTCTTGGCTTCCCTACCAAGCATACAAGCAATCATTAGCTATGGTCTTCTCATGAATTAGCAATTCAATATATATCCATACGTTTATAACATTCATTCTTGATATTTTCCAAATATGCAATTCTTATGCTATAAGCAGAAATAGTTTAAGGTGAAGAAATTCCCCCTTTAATCCTCCATGGTGCACATTCCAAGCATAGACATTGCCTTGCTGCTCCCATTTCTCTTCCGCAATGCATACTACAACCAATTACTCTTAATAAGGCTTCCACAACCTTCTATGCAATTCCTACTTCTCATCCCAAGCATAGAGAATGCATTTTACACTTTCAATGACTCTCTCCGGGGGACGACTGGGTCAAGGGGGCTTGCAATCTGGTGCATAAGTTCAATGTCGTTTTACAATTTTCGGCGCCTGAAAAATATCCCTGGAAAATGGCTGAAATTTCTTGTTTCAGAGCAAATACCCGAGTTCTGCCGAAGGGTGAACTCGTCTATCTCTTTCGACCTGTTTCGGGCCAACTTGTCGAGTTCTGCGGCCGTTTCGGACAAACTCGCCGAGTTCTTCCGTCGTTTTGGACCAACTTACCGAGTTCTGCCGCTGAAAACTCTTAGAAAAATCTTCTGCCGTTTCGGACCAACTTGCCGACGCTGAAAACTCTTAGAAAAATATTTCGCCATTTCAAACCAACTTGCCGAGTTCTTCCGCCATTTTGGGCCAACTTGTCGAGTTCTTCCGCCGAAAACACTTAGAAAAATTTTGAAATTTTCTTCCTTTCCCTGGCACTTCCGCAACTTTGTCGGTGCAACTCAACCAATTTCGTCGACCGTTTCGGCTCCAATCAGCGAGTTTCGCCGAAACATATCGACTCAACTCCACGAGACTCGTCGAAACGCGTCGGCTCAACCAAACAAAAACACTTAGAAATTTTTTCAAAAATACTTAGAAATTTTTTGGAATTCCTCAAACTTTGTCGGTGCAACTCAACAAGTTTCACCGACCGTTTCGGCGCAACTCAGTGAGTTTCACCAACAAAGCCTTGGCGGAAAACTTAGAAACACTTAGAAAATTTTTCAAAATTTGAAAATTTTGAAACTTTTCTTAATTATCAATGTTGAACCGGAAGCATACTTACCTCTACAACTGTGATAGGTAGCCCATGAAGTCCCAATGATGCAACCAGCAGGTCTGATACCATTATGTAATGTACCCACCCATCTATCCAAGGCAAGGAAGGGAACGTGAAGCCAATCTCTGGGGATTTCACATAATCTCAGCCAATTTCATTAGAATCATATGAATAGAACAAGAGTGTGCAGATGATTATCAAGCAAGTATGCATAGCGGAATTAAAACTCATCCACACACAATTCATGCTCATCCAGCATATCAAAATAATCATCAAATTAAACATTGTAGAAGTAAATACACATCAGATACTTATCTTCCTTTCGCAATTGTCCCAAGCAACTAGCTATGTCGTTGCAACGTTCCACCCAACTGTAGGCTCTTCGACGACATATACTCAGTCCTTCCGAAGGCCACCCCCGAGTTGGGCATAATTCTTACAAGGAAAAGGGGACATTCAACTCATATACAACCATTTAAGCATTTCATCTGAGCCAAGCCAGTCCATAGTTGGGTTTATCAGGCTACATCAAAACCCTGGATGCTTGCACTCAAGCTCAAGCCAAAACAATGGAGACCCATAACCAATACCTCAACATACTCTTTTATCACACAACAAGCAAAATCATTGGGCAAGGATACACATTTAACAATGGGATTTACAACAGGATGGTCATGGGTTTTTCCCAATTCGTTTCTAGCCAAAAATGGATTATGGGATGGGGAAAAACATTCACAGGGAGGAAAACGAATTCTCTCCCAACTAACTAAGCATTCAACAGTCAAACGGTCTCTATGGAACCCAAATTCGACTCCCCTTCTTCCCCACTAGTATACAACACAAAAACGCCCTTCTCCTAGCTGAGAATGAAGGAAAACACCCAATTTCGATGGGGAAAAATGCCCAGGTAGCTCCCAACTCATGAGGGAGGAAGACAGCTTGATGGATAATGGCTTGGGGAGCAATTCATGGATCTTTTCTTTCCCAAGAAGCAAAACGCAATTTCCCATGCAGGGTGGCTTGCCCATACCCAAATTTGGACAGCCATACCTCCCATTCCCCAAGGCATTAACTACCTCAACCAACTCTTGGGAGAAATCAATGATTGGGTACAAAAGTCAACATGGGTAGTTGAGGGTTTGATGGGTTCTCTCATTGACACTTGGATTGACTTGATTGGCTCCACGGGTTTGAATTTTTTTCCTCCCAATTCCTTGTAAAATCATGCCCCCATCTCTTGTTGCATTGCATAGCTAGTTGTGGGTATTTTATTAAAATGCATATTTATATGATATTCACAATTCCATTGTGCATGGCTAGCAGGTAAACCATATGCATAAATAAATCGATGGCGGGGCCTTGGCCTTGAGCTCCTCACCATGATTTCATAACAATATTACATCATTTACAATTTTAATGCCATGGGGTCAAATTGGGACGTTACAACACTTCTCATGAACACCTCCTAAATGAACAACATGATGAGGGCAAGGAATGGGGACCCTCTAAAAAAATATCTGTTATAGGTCAAATCTGCACTTCTCCGTCTGTGATCACATTGCTCTGTCGATCACAAAAAAGGACACTATGGATGGAAGAGATAGATTGACCCTGGATAAAGTATTGCTGAGATCACACTCTTCAGTTGAAAAAATTATTTTTTCTACAAATTTTCATGACATGTGCGCTACTATTTGCATAGTGAACCAGCGTTCTAAAGGCTACTCTGCTAAAAGACAACCAACACACACCCTTAAAATGTTGCAAACGATTGTTGTAAAGTGAAAAAGTTGCATACTGTGCGCTATTCTGGTTGTATGAAACTTGCGCACATCTTAAGATGAAATGAAAAAATATATTAAGATTACGAATTGGGATTAGTTGAAGTTGGTTCTGCAACTTCTCCAACCTCCCAATTCAACCACCTCTCGAATTCAACTGCCTACCTTGTCCCATAAATACAAGGAGGATCCATGAGAGAGAAACCGAGAAGGAATGATTTAGCTGCTGTTACGCTGGAGGAATTCCCAAGTCATTGTGAAGAGCAGGAGCCCAGGACTTGGTTGCAGAATTGTCTGGACATATCAGGTATATTTGTGCTTATCTACATTTCTTTGACAATAAAAGGTGGAAATACCCTTCCCGTCCCAAATTGAATGTCTATTGGATTGAATGTTCATTTGGTTTAATGCCTGATTATATTTGATGTTAAGTTGCTTTTGATTTCATCATATTTATTACAGTCAAGATACGCTGAGGAAGGTTTAATTTTTGTTGCAAGTTCATCATAGTGGAAGATCAAGCGAAAGATAGGACCAACCATCGATAAAAAGGTACATCTTTCGATATATCGATCTCTTTCCATTTGTAGTAACTAATGCAAGACAATGAATGTATTTACCTGTAACCCCACCCAAGTTGGTAGTGTCTTCTCCCCACTATAAGGTATTTTTCCTGCACAACAGATTGGCGACTCCGCTGGGGAGTAACCGGTTTTTTTTTTCTGCTCTAGGAGACCTTGTTAGGTTTTCTTCCAGTTTATTTCAGTCTTTTTGTTCTCTGAGAGGTCTTATAGGTCATTGTTTCCTAGTCTTTCTATCTTGATTCATCTCAGTCTACTTTTGCAAAGCCTTTTTGTTTGCTTCAAGTCCCTGTGCCTTGGTTTACCCTACTTACAGTAGCACATTTTTTGTCATGAACGTTGATTTGTCTCAAAGACAGTGGCGCACTTTTCCTGGCAGGAACTGGTTGCTGTACCACACAGTAGCGCATTTGTCCTGTAGGTTCAAATCCTATGTTAGGGTTTGATTTCCATATGTTTGGGTTCACTTCTAGCCTTCTTCTTTGCTTCTCTGATTGACTCCTGAGACTTGTATGTCTCTTTTGAGTCTTGTTTGCCTCTCTGAAGTCCTTTAGTTTTCCTTTACTTGCTTGAGTACTTGTTTAAGGTGTCTTTACTGTTTTTTAACCCTGTTCAAGGCTGTGCGCTACTCTCTGTTAGACATAGCTGCGCATTTTTTTCCCTAGACGTTTGTTGCAGTGATACAGGCTAGCGTTCTGAACGCTTGTTGTCTGTGGCAACAATAGCGCACTTTTATTGTGTCTTGTCCTATTTATTAGGGTTTGACCCCAGTCTGAGTTCTTAGGGTGGATTTGAAAGGATGTTTATTCTAGATACCTTCTAAATATCTTTTTAGACCTGTCTAAGTGAGTTAAATCTTTCTAGTTAGCTTTTCTTTTGAGTTGGTGTGTTGGTAGGGTCACTTTTTGGTTTGCTTACCTACTCCTTTGTTTGGCGAGTGTTTTCTTTGGTTTTGGTGCTTAGGAGCAGCCTTTTAGGTTTGTCTTTATGATACAAGCATCTCTTTTCCTTGCTTCTTTTACACTTCGTTCCAAGCCTAGAGTTTTTTCCATCGAAACAACTCGATAGGTCGAGTCTTTCTCAAGTCTTTTTTGATTTGATTGTTTTGAGCCATTAGGTTGTTCTTCCTTACTCACACTTTGTGTTAGCTTTCTCTTGCTCCTTTTCAAGTTATTTTTCTTTTACAGATATTAGAAAAGACAAAAAATGATTTTGGTAGCTCAGTAGTGAGATTTATCATTTTTTTTGAAGTAGCATAGTTCATTTGCTTCGAAAATTTAAAAGAAAATTGAATTTTTTTTTTTGATTTAGGATTTCCTAGTTTCAGTTTTTGAAAGAATATAAACAAAAAGAAAAGAGTCTTTTGTGAATTTGAACGCATTATTTATTTACGCACTTTGCTTTCTATCGAAACCATTCCACATGCCGCACTACCCTTTTTGAGTAAAAAGTAGCCCTTAAAAAGAAATCTTAATAAAATTAACTACCAAAATTTTTCTTTTTAGGTACACACATCATCAACTAGCTTAGGCTAGGGTTTTGGGTTTAAATCACCTTAAACTAACCGAAATCGGCTTCATTACTCAACAATCATAGTACGACTATCTATTAGGTAAATACACCTCTATCAAATTATCCTGGGGACACTCTACTCAAACCAGAGTTAAGAACGAGGCCGTGGGCGATTGGAATTGTTGAGGATACCCCCTCACTTTCCTTTTAACCATAAACTAGAGTTGACTCGCATATGGGGGTCCACTAGTGCTTTTTAAAGTGCTTTTGGATTTCGGGCTTTGCTACCCTGCCCATGTGTTTCAACTAGGCTGATGACTATTCCCCCAGGTTTTTTCGTATTGGTGGTATCCTTAGTATCATAACCCTGGGGCTCTGCATAGGTAGAGTGGAAGGATATTCCCACTCCACCTCGGACATATGTGGAAGGTAACCCTTTGGTAGTAATCCCGGGAGGGCATTTTGGTGATTCAAACACTTGCACCCATAGGACCTCCATTGGATGCCACGTAACTGACCATCGATACTCTATTAGTTTGTTCTGGGCCCTCATCATCCCAGACTTGCTTTTGAGAGTATTTTCCTTGTATTTTTTTGTTTAATCACTTACAAAATTTTTTAGTGGTATGCTGTTTTCTCCTTAGTTGTAGTGGACACTAGGTTTTGTACTTAGTTTGTTTTTTATAGTTGTGGAGGACCAACATCTTCGTAGGTCTCGGAGGTTTCAAAACCTTCCCCCACTCACTGTGGAGCATCCACCGCCACCACGATGCCGGAGGACGAATTCCCGTGGTTCATTTGAACTTATGGGAGAAACATAAGTACTTGGAGAACCATAGCCCAGAACCCCAAATAATTAGGTCTTTGATACTGTTGAGGTTGAGGACCTAACTTCTAGAGAGTTCAACACTCCTTTTAACCCTCCTCTTACCGGACCCAACGATCCACTACTGGTACCCATAGGCTTTCTAGGACAACCTGAGTACAATGCATACTTGTTTACACCTGGTTACACCATGACTAATCCAGGAGATGAGCAGGGAGTTCCTCAAACACCCACAACAACTATGGCTACAAGGATTGTTAATCCTTCTTTCACAAACACTGCCACATCGAGTTCGTCGCAGACTACTTCTGCTTCGACTCCGTCCTTCAGTTTTAATGTTGGTACTCTAAGCATGCCAAGCTCACAAGCTTCAACATCTACCTCAGTTTCTACCCCTACTTTTGGACCAAACAATGTCCCTTTGACAGGGATACCTGCAGTGAATTTCACTCAGCCTCCTGTTACACAATAGTTACAGGGTGTAACTCAAACTATTCCTTCAACATCCGTTGTAGGATCGATCCCTTCTGCATCTATGCCTGCTATGGGTACGATGACGACACCATCTGTTACTACTACACCTGGCTATAACCCCTATGCATGTTACAATGTTAATCCATCAAATATACTTGTAGGGAGTATCCCTTTCTCTTTGTTTGCTAGAGGAGAGGGTAATATTATCAATCCACAATACGGGGGGGTTAACACCCAGCCGCAATGGACCACTGCGCCAAGAAGTAATCCACTTTCTTTCGAGTGGAGAAATTTTAATGCATTCACTTCACAACCGATGGCTGGGGGCAACCCCAACCAACAGTACACGAACCAGGTGATGGGAGGTCCCCAATACCAGGTTCCTATCTATCAAATTCCATCAGCACGACTGCATTTACCATTTCTGGAAACTTTGAATTTGCCAGATCTTTCAAAAATCACAAACGACCTCGTGTGCCATAATCCTGCATGACCACCTGTTCCCACTAAGTTTCCCTTAGACATCCCAAAGTTTGAAGGTAAGACTAGTGAGGACCCCGGTGATCATGTCATGACATTTCATCTCTGGTGCTCCTCGAATTCGTTGAATGATGACTCCATCAGGTTGAGGCTCTTTCAAAGAACCTTGACAAGTGTCGCATCCAAATGGTATATTGAACTGCCTGCAACTGCTTATGGCACCTTTTGGGATCTAGCTACTATTTTTATGAACCACTTTCAACTTCCTGTCCGGTACGATGTCAACACAGAACTTCTATCGACCTTCCGACAGAATAAAGACACTCATCTATCTGATCACATTCAGGAGTGGCGAAGGAGAAAGAGGCTCATTAAAGCCGACATCCCTCCAGCATTTTTATTAGAGTGGTATCTCAAATCACTCCTTCCTTATATTTCCAAGGAATTTGCAACTCCAGGGGTGTCCTCCGAAGAGGAAGCCATCTTGAGAACCCAGCAAATTGACTTGGTATATGCTTAGTTTGGGATCTTATATGAGATTATTACTGATGTGCCGAGGTCTAACATTGACTTAGGTAAACCTAAACCTGGACCACATGATGATGGCATTGTGGGTTCAGTAGACTCTGCAGCGTTTGATGCTTTAACAAAGCAGGTTCACGCCTTGTCAGTCAAACAGTTTGTTGCAGAAGAAACTTCAGTTGCATCCTCCCCTTCAACAACATAATCTGTACAACAAGTGCAGACAAACTAAAAGGGCCGTCGATAGCCCAACAACAAAATAAAGGGCAAGAAAGGGGAGGGAAACCACGAAAATCCCATAAACACAGAAAATGCCGAGGAGGATAAAACGGAAAAAAGGAAAGTGAAGTTCCCTTGCAAGCTATGTCAAGAGGACCACCTTACCCATCAATGCCCTCTAATGGAAGAAGCCCAGAAGCTGATCCGTGAAAAGAAACCAGCTATTTTAAAATACCCTTTCCCTCACAAACATAGTTCATCTTCTGGTAGCTCCAGTGCTGGGGGCACCACTCGTGCCACCTCAGTTGATCAGTCATTCATTAATATGGTTAATTCATATGCTCTTTTGCAAAATCGAGCTAGAAATTATACCCCAGACCCATAGTAGAAGGATGTTCCTGAGCCATCTACCCCTCTCCACATTGAGAGACCGGTGGACTTGCTCCTGAATATTCTAAAAGGTGTCTTCAAACGGGCTGTGCAGAAACCCAACGCGAGGGCTTCCTCCAACTACAATGTTGTGGAGGATTTATCCCAAACCCCCTGTGCCATGCCCACTTTAGAGGTACTGCAAAGTTGTCCATTACAACGCAGTGCACTCCTCGCAGCGATCGGGAGCATAGATTCATCCAACATGCTTGCCCATTTTGATATGAAAGATATCAAGTTCTGGTTTCCGTACCACGTTGCTCTCCAAATAGAGGTCATCCATGGTCCCAAGACCATTGGTTGAGCTATTGTAGATGAGGGCGTGTCTACATGTGTAATGTCCATTTCTTTATGGAAAGCTTTAGGGGAACCTGATTTAGCTCCCTCGAACACAGTACTTACCACCTTTGATGGAAGATCTTTTCGTCCACACAGAGTCTTACCATCATTTGATGTTGAACTTGCAGGCAAACTAGTATCTGTAGATGTTGAAGTTCTGGATGCTCCGCTTGATTACAACTTGTTGTTGGGTAGGAGATAGAAATATGCCATGCAGGAAGTGCCGTCAGCTATTTTTCGGATAATAATGTCCCCTCATGAAGGCAGGATCGTCACAGTCGATCAACTTTCGTTTTCCCGGAAGAACAACCAGACTTCATCGGATTCAACAATCCCGTTGGTTGATCAGTCCCACCTAGTTAATGAGAGTTTGGGAGCAGGGATCTATGGGTCATTAATAGGAACTTTTGTGTAATGTCCCTTTTTTAAAATTTTATAAAAATGCCCAATTTTCCACTTTTTCCCCAAATTCGACCTTTGACTAGTTTTATTGTTTTGGCCTCCAAATTAACCCAAATGATCCCAAATATTCTATAAGGGTAAATGAATGTTATTGAGACTTTAATATCAGGTTCAGGGATGATTTATAACCCTCAAAATACTTCTGCAAACTTGATTTACATTCTGGTCAATGTATGGGATTTTAACTAGTGATTTGTGCATCAAATCCCCCTCGGGGTAACTTTGAAAATGGCCTCCCAAATGCTTCCAAACTCCCTCGAATTTCTGAACAGAGGTGGGGAATGTATTAAGGATTTTATTAAGGTATTATTTTCACCATTAATTGATTATTATCTCTGTTCCAACCCTCTCCCATTCAGCTGCAAAAATCACCAATTCGACCCTTGGGGAAATGGCGCTATTTCTTCTCCCAATGCAATTAAACTGAGTAAAAATACTTCAAATGCTCAAGTACAGTAAATGAAACTTGTAAAAAAAATCCATGGTAGTCCATTAATCATAAATGTATCAGAGAATCATCCATTCATTCGAAATCATCAACATTATAATGATATACATCAATGTAGTGGGGAAATGGACATTGTTTGCTCATTAATCAACATTTTTGCATACAACCAGTGGGTATTTCGATCTGATACTTTCAGAATATCAATAACATAGGATATGAAGCTATTATAATCAGAAATACATAATGATAAGCTCTCCCAAGAAGCACAAGAGCTCACCAAAAACGCCCTCCCTCAAGGAGCATGAATATGCCTTCAAAACTGGAAATGGTTGAGAGATGGTGCTACACTAAACAAAACCACGAGCTGTACTCTAGCTGATACCTGCAAATAAAAATACATTAAATATCCATGAAAGACCTGTGTGGCCTCTCCAAACACCAACTTGGATGTGAATATTTCACCCTCGGAATTGGCTAAGGCAAGAAACTAGTCATCCACTAGCTCTCTCTTCGCAAATGCAATTTTTATCAAATCATCAAAAGCCATTCTCATACTTGATTTCTACATTTTATAACCAACATTAACTTTCTAAGGGTCGAAATCCTCTCAATAGCTTCAATAGATTTCCACTTAGGAAATATTTCACATTTGCCACTTGTCTCCTAGTTCCAACTTTCCATCTTCTCCCAAATTCGAATTTGAGTCTCTTTGGCTTCTTCCAAAACCATGAGCGCCTTCCTTGAGCCTATTTTTGGGGATGACATGTCATAATGGTCAGATTTCATAGGCCAGGTCTGCAATTTTTCATAGTTGTCATAGATTCTCCATCATTGGTGTCATAGGGGCTAGGGAATCTAGCCCAAGTGTCCACAAACTTCCAATTTGACTCTTTATCTTCCATGGAGGTTACCAATCCATCCCAATTCGACCTAAGATGCTCAATGCCATGTGTTATGATTTACCAACTCACCCAATATTTTTCACCTTCAAATGAATTCGAATTGGCAAGAGAGAGATGCCATGTGTCATTGAAAAATCAAGCTAGTGTGGGTCCCACACCCTCCATATGTCTCCAAAACCACTTGCCACCTAGAATTTCTCTTGAATTTATTTATTCACCCTATTTATTAAATACTTGAACCATTCTAATGTCTAAACATCATTTATTATCTTCCTTATTACAATTCCACACGTGCCCATCCAACCTAGGAAACTAGTAGGATTGATGGGATTGTCTTACTATGCAATTATTTGAATGGGGATATTACAGTCCTCCCCACCCAAGATTGCTTGTCCTCAAGCAATTTAAAATTTGGATGCTGCAAAATATTCTCCTCTTCCCATGTGGAATCTTCATTTGGTAAGTCCTTCCATTGCACTAAATATTCTTTGATAATTCTACTCCTCAACCTTCTTTCCCGTGTCTTCAAAATCTTTTCCAGAACAAGTGTGAGCTGACCTTCATCATCCAAAGGAGGAAGTATTTCTGAAGTGATGATTTGCTGACCAAGGGATTTATTGAGATAGGAAACATGAAATACATTGTGGATTTTACTCCCTTCAGGAATTTCTAGTTCATATGCTACTTCTCCAATTTTCCACTTTTTCCCCAAATTCGACCTTTGACTAGTTTTACTGTTTTGGCCTCCAAATTAACCCAAATGCTCCCAAATATTCTATAAGGGTATATGAATGTTATTGAAACTTGAATGTCAGGTTCAGGGATGATTTATAACCCTCAAAAGACTTCTGCAAACTTGATTTACATTCTAGTCAATGTATGGGATTTTAACGAGTGATTTGTGCATCAAATCCTCCCCGGGGTAACTCTGAAAATGGCCTCCCAAATGATTCCAAACTCCATCGAATTTATGAACAGAGGTGGGGAATGTATTAAGGATTTTATTAAGGTATTATTTTCACCATTAATTGATTATTATCTCTGTTCCAACCCTCTCCCATTCAGCTGCAAAAATCACCAATTCGACCCTTGGGGAAATGGCACTATTTCTTCTCCCAATGCAATTAAACTAAGTAAAAATACTTCAAATGCTCAAGTACAGTAAATGAAACTTGTAAAAAAAATCCATGGCAGTCCATTAATCATAAATGTATCATAGAATCATCCATTCATTCGAAATCATCAACATTATAATGATATACATCAATGTAGTGGGGAAATGGACATTGTTTGCTCATTAATCAACATTTTTGCATACAACTAGTGGGTATTTCGACCTGATACTTTAAGAATATGAATAAAAGAGGATATGAATCTATTACAATCAAAAATACATATTGATAATCTCTCCCAAGAAGCACAAGAGCTCACCAAAAACACCCTCCCTCAAGGAGCATGAATATGCCTTCAAAACTGGAAATGGTTGAGAGATGGTGTTGCACTAAAAAAAACCACGAGCTGCCATCTAGCTGATACCTACAAATAAAAATCCATTAAAGCTCCATGAAATACCTGAGTGGCCTCTCCAAACACCAACTTGGATGGGAATCTTTCACCCTCGAAATTGGCTAAGGTAAGAAACTAGTCATCCACTAGCTCTCTCTTCACAAATGCAATTTTTTTCAAATCATCAAAAGCCATTCTCATACTTGATTTCTAAATTTTATAACCAACATTATCCTTCTAAGGGTCGAAATCCTCTCAATATCTTCAATAGATTTCCACTTAGGAAATATTCCACATTTGCCACTTGTCTCCTAGTTCCAACCTTCCATCTTCTCCCAAATTTGAATTTGAGTCTCTTTGGCTTCTTCCACTCCCATGAGTGCCTTCCTTGAGCCTATTTTTGGGGCTGACATGTCATAATGGTCATATTTTAGAGGTCAGGTATGCAATTTGTCATAGTTGTCATAGATTCTCCATCATTGGTGTCATAGGGGCTAGGGAATCTAGCCCAAGTGTCCACAAACTTCCAATTTGACTCTTTATCTTCCATGTAGGTTACCAATCCATCCCAGTTTGACCTAATATGATCAATTCCATGTGTTGTGATTTACCAAATCACCCAAGAGTTTTCACCTTCCCATGAATTCGAATTGGCAAGAGAGAGATGCCACGTGTCATTGAAAAATCAAGCTAGTGTGGGTCCCACACCCTCCATATGTCTCCAAAACCACTTGCCACCTAGAATTTCTCTTGAATTTATTTATTCACCCTATTATTAAATACTTGAACCCTTCTAATGTCTAAACATCATTTATTAGCTTCCTTATTACAATTCCACATGTGCCCATCCAACCTAGGAAACTAGTAGAATTGATGGGATTGTCTTACTATGCAATTATTTGAATGGGTACATTACGTTTTGACCTACCTTCTCCTGTTCATTTTATTGGTTCTAAAGAGTGTTCTTCGTCTGATATTTTCAAGGTCAGTCCAAAGACAAATCCATGGATTATCCCAACTGAATCAGAACCACTCGTGCCTTTATTTGTTGCATAGGTGGCTTACTTAGATTCAAAACATGTTGCAACAGAACATATTGTGACTCCGTTGGTCTCTGCTGAGTCAGATATGGACTATGCTCCTGCATGGTCAATGGACTCTATCCACTCTTTTGACTATCTAGACACTGTTTTACCCTCTGATGAGGTGATATTGGAAGTAATGATAGGCCTGGACCACCCTTGTGAACATATGCACCACATGTCCTATTTTCTTCCCGAGATAGACATGATAGAGAGAGGTGAGTTTTCTATGAGACTTGGTGGAAGTGTTGATTTGTCCGTTATCCATTCTACTTCGAAAGCTTTTTATGCCAAAGGGAATATGGCAAATATATTGAGAACCATTTTGATCAACATTTCCATCAAACCTGGGGTTGTGGAAAATATTTTCATTGGAGCAGACTTTTCTCCTGAGGAGATCATTTTGTATACCAATCGCTTTAAAGAATTCCGCAACATTTTTTCCTGGTCTTATGAGGAGATGCCAGGCATTGACCCCTCCATTGTTGAGCATGTCATCACAATGTATCCCAACGCTAAACCTGTGAGACATAAGCTCCGTCCAATTAACCCTCAAAAAGCTGCTTCCATCAAGGCGGAAGTAGAAAAGTTGCTCAAAGATGGATTTATCTATCCGATAGCTATGTCGGAATGGGTTCCAAATCCTATTCCGGTAGACAAAAAGCAAGGTAACATTAGAGTCTCCACTGACTTCCGGGACCTAAATAAAGCTTGTCCGAAATATAATTACCCCACACCATTCATAGATCCGATTATCGATGCGTGTGCGGGCCATGAAATGTTCTCGTTCATGGACGGGTTTTCAGGATACAATCAGATACAGATCAAACCTGAAGACCAACACAAGACAACTTTTATTTGTCCTTGGGGGACCTTTGCCTATAGGAAGATGCCTTTTAATTTGAAAAATGCTGGAGCTACCTTCTTGCGAGCAATGAATTTTTCTTTTCATGACATCAAGCACGTGGTAGAACCCTACCTTGATGATCTCCCAGCGCGATCTCGAAAGAGATGGGAGCATCCTGATCATTTAAGACTTGTGTTTGAACAGTGCAGATACTACAAGATTCGATTGAATCCCAACAAATGTGTATTCTGCGTTGAATCTGGACGATTACTGGGTTTCATAGTATCCAGTCGAGGCATAATGGTGGACGCATTGAAAGTTGAGGCATTTGTAAATCTACCTCCTCCTCGAACCCT
Source organism: Larix kaempferi (assembly GCA_027924585.1). Classification (NCBI taxonomy): domain Eukaryota; kingdom Viridiplantae; phylum Streptophyta; class Pinopsida; order Pinales; family Pinaceae; genus Larix; species Larix kaempferi. The sequence continues at coordinate 7,822,940 of BSBM01000437.1, forward strand.
GAGACAACTTCAAAGTCTGTAGGGCATGTCCAAATTCTTGAGATGCTTTATCATTAACTATGCCAAAATTACAAAAGGTTTCATGATATTGTTGAAACAAGACACCTACGTTTTGTGGGATGAGGCTGCTCAAGCATCATTTGAGGCCTTGAAAAAGGCATTACTGTCAGCCCCCTTGTTAAGCCCGCCAGACTACACAAAGGATTTCCTCTTGTATCTGGCTGCATCCATATACACAATAGGCATAGTACTGGTTCAGGAGGATGGCATGCTCCAAGAGCATGTCATTTATTATCTATCGTGCACCTTGATAGCTCTTGAGATCAAGTATTCTCACGTAGAGAAGTTGGCATTAGCTGCTGTCTATGCGGTTCATAGGCTACATCACTACATATTATTGCGTAGTGGTTGCGGAGGTCAATCCTTTCCAATATGTTCTCACTCGACGCATCATCGGGGGGGGGTGGGGGGGGGGGGAATTTAATAAATGGATTGTCATCTTGCAAGAATTTGACTTGGTTTTTCAGTCCGCTAAGTCAAAGAAATCACTGGTGTTCGCCGAACTGATTTCAGAGTTTCCTAGTGACATAGTATACGTTGAGGAAGAGTCATCATTCTCGGATTAACATATATTTATCATTGCATCCTCTGACCCATGGTATGGGGATATCCTAGTATATCTCCAGACTTTGAGGTGTCCCACCACTTTCTCTAAGGATGAACGACGCAAGCTTAAGCGTCATGCGAAGAACTACCTCATCATTTCTGACACTTTGTACAGACACGGGGTAGATTCCATCTTACGCCGTTGTTTGACCCTGGAGGAAGCATAATCAGTATTGAATGATGCCCACAGTGGAGCTTGTGGGGGCTATCTTTATGGGTTGGAAACATCCCAGAAAATACTGCGTGTCGGTTATTTTTGGCCCACGATCTTTAAAGATTGTGTGGAAGCTATGAAACGCTACCAGCGATGTCAGTTTTTCACCAGGAAGATGCCAGCACACCCAGCTCTTCTCCATCCTATAATCATAGCAGGCCCCTTCACCAAGTGGGGGATTGATTTTATGAATTTTAATCCAGTTTCGGCTGGAGGTCATCACCATATCATTGTTGTCGTTGACTACTTCACCAAGTGGGCCGAGGCAATGCCTACTGTCAAGGCGGATGGGGAAACATCCTCTTATTTCGTTTTCAACCAGATCATTGCAAGATTTGGTATACCCAAAGAGATCGTAACTGATCATGGTCGTCATTTTTAGAATAGCATGATGACCGATCTATACACCATGTTAGGTTTTCGGTAGGAGCATTCGTCTTCGTTTTACCCGCAGGCGAATGGTCAGGTCGAAGCAGTTAAAAAAACTTTGAAGACCATCTTACAAAGGACCATTAATTCCAGTAAAAATAACTGGCACATTATGATGTATTCTTCTCTTTGGGCCTACCGAGCCAATGTAAATACTGCTACCGGGTTCTCTCCTTTCCAGCTTGTGCATGGGATAGAAGTAGTCATTCCAGTTGAGTGCGAGATTCCTCCATTGAAGTTGGCTGTCCAACCACTACCTGACACTTCAGTCTTGGAAGAACATTTGTTGCATTTAGGGCATCTAGATGAGCAATGCCGCGATGTGCTCACAGCAAACGAAGCACATAAGAACCGAGTCAAGGGAAAGTATGATAAGTCCATCAGACCTAGGGTTTTTCTCGAAGGAGACCTTGTTCTGCTCTGGGATCAGGACAAGGAACCTTTGGGGGTTGGCACATTCATGTCCATGTGGCTCGGCCCCTACATAGTTTCTAAGGTACTGAATAAGGGTGCATACGAGTTAACAGACTATGAAGGTAATAAGTTGTTGGAGCCTAGAAATGGGCTCTACCTGAAGAAGTACTATGCTTAGGCATCTGTTCTTTTTCATGTATTATAGCTGTACATTTTGTAGAGTTATCTTTGTTTACGGTTGTAGTTATGTCTTATGCATTTATTTCTTTGTATTTCATATGTCAATTGAACACTTTATAGGGTTTGCTGATGGCGCTAGCCGCCACACCTGTTAGTTGGCCGCCGCTGCTTGGGTTATTTACTCACCAACTGGCTAACTAGTTTCTTCGGGAGGGGCTTGTTTAGGTCCCACAATGAACAATGTGGCTGAATACAGTGCAGTCATAGAGCTACTCCGAGATGCTCTGTTCCATGGCATTTCACATTTGGAGGTACGGCTTGACTCGCAGTTAGTTGTTTTTCAGTTAATGGGTGTTTATCAGGTTAGAGATCCTACTTTGCTACGTCAATTTTTGCGCGTTAAGCTACTTGAGAGACAGTTTGATTATATCACATATCAGCATATTCCAAGGAACTTGAATGCATTAGCTGATTCATTTGCAAACTACGTTTTAGATTGGCATTTGCATCATTCACACACATAATAATTCATGCATAAAACACAATAACACACATGTAAATAACCAATACTGTATATTTATAATCCATATAAAAAAATAGTATGAGTTTGGGTCATAAGTCTGTCATAGAGTCATGCCATAAGATACAAAATTGGGCTCGATGGCCTAAAAAATATACATAGAATATCCTTCTCCTATGGAGAAGGAGGGGCCTCATCTGCCTCTACTGCCTCTCGGCAGCAAATGGCCAGCCTAGCTACTTTCCGTAGTAGCCTAATCCATGCTGGGGGCACACCAACCACATTCTCCTGCATGTCGAGCGACATCCGCTCGATCCTGTAAGTGGGAATGTCATGAGTCAACCGACTCATCTTCCCCTCTATGTTTCCCAACATGGCATCAGCTGCACCCACTATCACTGGTCTCACGAAAGTACGGGGGTGTCCCTCAGGACGTACTAGTCCAACATATGCATATGACATTTTGTTTCAGTAATTCAAACTCATCATAAAAATCACATATATATAAAATATAAAAATTAAATAATTTTTCAAAAGCATAAACATACCCATATCTCCCCAGGCTGCTCCTGGAGGAAGGATCAGCTCAGGATCGTTGTGGAAGTCTATGCCCGCATATGGAAACTGCTCAAGAGCTGGCACTTTCCATTCCCACCAACCCCAGAAATCATCCTCATGATAACATAAGTTTCTCTTGCCACCACCCTGGCAGAGGAAGATCTCACCCCAACGAGCCAGCATTGGCTCACGAGGGTTGATTGGGGGCAAGTTCATGCCCAAACTGATAGCAGGCACCCTTTCAAATAAAAGGGTGCAAAGTATGCTTCCGCACCCAAAGTTCTTCATCCTCCTGGTCTTACACCCCGAGAGTTGAAGCTTCATGTTCGCCAAAAGATTTGAACACCAGTCATATACTTTTCCTTGCAAGCATTCAGTACCTATATGCATGTAATGTCTCGAAGCAAGATGTTGTGTAGCACTCCCTCCCATTCGGTTAAGAATACTCATGATGACTTTGAGGGGGAATCTTGCAATAGTGGAGATAAGAATCTGACTACCGGACTTATCAGTTCCCGGTAGGCATTAGGCATTGACATACTCCTGCACGGACAAGGCACCCACATTGAGAGAGGACCCTTTCAAGTTCACCAAGTCTCCCCTCTGAGAGAGACACGTGATAAAGTAGATGTCATATATGGTAAGTTCTAGTATTTCTCCTTGGATATCGAACACTAATGCATTGGCATCCCAGTATTGGACCAACCTCTCAACCAAGCGGATTTGTGCCCGCATGTTGATCGTTCTATAAAATTTTAACAACCCACATCTTTGAAGCGCATGGAGAGTCAATGGTTCTTGTAATACTTCTCGATCCATCTCCTCATGCTCCCTTTCATGCCATATGAGAACCATCCTTCCAAGCAAACAGTCAAGTGTTGGTCATTTTGATTTTTTACCCTACTTTCAGTGGTGTGCGCTACTTTTCTTACTACACAGTCACGCTCGAATGCTACTGTGTTTGAAGTAAACCAGTGCATATTTGTCAAATGCGCTAGTTTTACTCAAACAAAGCAGCGCACACGCAGAAACCCGTTTGAAACAGTGCTAAAAAATGAATCTGACCATGAAAATTTACAAAAATTATATGAAATTGCAAGTATGGGAGGAAATAACTTACTTGGTGGAAGTAGAAAATCGATTGGTGGTCCGGTTTGATCGCAATGAACAAAATAGAATCAAGATTTTGCTCCAATGTGCCCTAAAAACTTCAATTGTGATATTTGATTTCTAAATTTGAAACTATTTATAAAAATTGACTTTGATTTTTACCCACTTTTTTCAAAAATGTAGAGTTTCATTTTATCTCTAAAATGTTCTATTTAATCACTAATATTTGCAAATTTTGGTGAATTAAATTAAACTATTTATTTCAAATTTTCACTATAAGTTCAAAGTATTAAACCAGGTATGACTTATTTTTCTTTATTGAGAGACCAATATAGGTACCATATTGTTTAATATTATGTCATTTAGAAAATTTGTCAATCATTACTAACTGGGTTGTTGAGATTCTATTCTCTGGAAGGTCATGAACTTACGATCCTAGAAGCTGTATTTTAAATCATTTTAAGCTCTTGTTTTGACTATTTTAAAAACTAAACAAGATAGGCGAGCATACTTGTTCTCTTCAAGCTTGTTAAAGGAATTGAAGGTACATCCGATTAAGTATAAGTTTAACCCTTTTCCGGACTTTTGCGGATTACTTATGAAAAAGGAATACTCTAGCCATCTGTGGCTAGAAGAGTTCTTCTCTCATCGTTTTAGACTTTTTCGGGGGAGGAGACTAACTGTATGAAAAAGGACCTTTGGAGCCTTCTTTAGGGTTTTCAGGCTCTCGAAACATGAAAACACCAAGCAAGCATTCACCTATTCAGGCTCGATGTGAAATCCATGAGAGGGTATATAGAGGATTGTATAAGTTTTTCAGACTCTATAAACAGGAAAACACTGGCGAGCATATACCAACCCGGGCTCGATACTAAAATCCACGGGTAGGTGTATGGAGTTATTGTTTAAGTTTTTCAGACTCCTTAAAATTGAAAACATCGGTGAGCAGGAACAGATCTCGGCTCGAGATTAAAATCCAGAGGTCAGTAATATAGAGTATTCTTCTATCTCTTCTTCGAACTCTGTAAACAATGAAGAAGGTCTTGAGTCTTCCTCCCATGGGCTCATTAAACTTTTACATGGTTTGGATTATTGAGTTTTCTTTCTTGGACTCATTAAAACAACAAGAAGGACATTCTTTTACCAAAAAGAATAAGGGATGAGAAGGGTATATCACATCTTTTCAGTTTCAAAGGTAGTTAAGTCAGTAATGTCCTTGAACACAACACCTATTTGAGTCTATCATTTCAGTTGATTTTTAGTTTTTGACCTTAGGGTGAACCTGATCTTCGAGTTTTTACTCCCCCGATTGGTTATTCTTCCAATCATATGGAGGGTCTGTTAATGTCTCTTACATTGCAGGCTTATATCACTTTCCATTCATGTTGAAAACTACCTAAGCCACTTTGTGTCGTGCTCATTGTTCAAGGACACAGTCTGTGTTGGCCATTCTGCAGTTTACCTTGAATTCATGTGTCGGCCATCCTGGTGTAAGTTTGTTTCATCTTGTTACTTATCCTACTCCACATCAGCTCAAACTTGTGAGTGTTCCTAGTGTTGGATGATGGAGGATGCATCAAGGCCTCCCATCCAGTGGACTTCTTCCCATCGACGTCAACTCATTATGCTCTGGGAACGAAGTTTAGAGTTTCGGTTAGTACCTTGGGGATTGTAGTCATCAGTGGCAGTTTCCCTCGTTGTTGAATAATGGGAATACATCAATGTCTCTTATTCGACAAGTTCCTCAAGTGTTCGAGTTCAAGTCCACTTATTCACACTTGTTGGAACGTACTAGTTACATTGGACCCCATTATCATTATCGATGGAAGTCCTCGCGTTTGTTAACGGTATACATCAATGACCGGTAATAAAACGATACCCCCCATGTTTGACCTTAGCTCATTTATTCACATGGTTAGGGTTTGTACCTTGGAATGTTTGGATGAAGACCTTGGGACTCTGATAGCATCACCATATTTATGTTATCACCCAAGCTGCACAAGACTGAGGCTCACTCATTCTGGCTCTTGATGAGATATAGATCCAGTTTGTTTTTATGCCTATGATCTCTCATTTTGACATGGATCCACGCTTGTATCTCAGTGGCCATACTATATATACATCTCCTAGTTATGTATCAGTGATCATGTTGTATTACACCGAACATCTATATGATGTCAAGATTGTAATTGCTCGCTGACCTTGATCGTTGTTTTCAGGTACTTCTGTGACTTGGTTCTGCGGTTTCTTGCTCCTCCTCTAACTTGTAATTATAATGTATTTTGACCATTGTTTCCCTTTGAACTCACACATTAGGGGGAATTTGTTATAGGTCAAATATGCACTTTCCTGTCTGTGATCACATTGCTCTGTCGATCACACAAAAGGACGCTATGGATGGAAGAGCTAGATTGATCCTAGATGAAGTATCGCTGAGATCACACTCTTCAGCTGAAAAACTTATTTTTTCTACAGTTTTCATGACATGTGCACTACTACTTTCACATTGAACCGGCGTTCTAAACTCTACTCTGCTCAAAGAAAACAAGCACACACCCTTAAAATGTTGCAAACGCTTGTTGTAAAGTGCAAAAGTTGCATACTGTGCGCTATTCTGGTTGTATGAAACCTGTGCACATCTTAAGATGAAATGAAAAAATATATTAAGATTACGAATTGGGATTATTTGAAGTTGGTTCTGCAACTTCCCCAACCTCCCAATTCAACCACCTCTCGAATTCAACTGCCTACCTTGTCCCATAAATAAAAGGAGGATCCATGAGAGAGGGACCTAGAAGGAATGCTTTAGCTGCTGTTACGCTGGAGGAATTCCCAAGTCATTGTGAAGAGTAGGAGCCCAAAACTCGGTTGCAGAAGTGTCTAGACAGATCAAGTATATCTGTGCTTATCTACATTTCTTTGACAATAAAAGGTAGAAATACCCTTCCCATCCCAAATTGAATGTCTATTGGATTGAATGTTCATTTGGTTTAATGCCTGATTGTATTTGATGTTAAGTTGCTTCTAATTTCATCATATTTATTACAGTCAAGATACGTTGAAAAAGGTTTACTTTGTGTTGCAGGTTCATCATAGCAGAAGATCAAGCGAAAGCTAGGAACAACCATCGATAAAAAGGTACATCTTTCGATATCTCGATCTCTTTCCATTTGTAGTAACTAATGCAAGACAATGAATGTATTTACCTATCACCCCACCCAAGTTGGTAGTGTCGTCTCCCCACTATAAGGTATTTTTCCTGCACAGCAAGATCAACTAGCATAAACTTGAACAAAATGTGAATTCCTCGTCTTCATGCTAGAATCATCACACCGATTGCTCCATCATGGTCTCCCTTATCATGGAGGCCCATACATAAGCTCATCCGTGGAGATCTTGCTCCAATAAATCCATGTTGTCACCAATAATGTAGATAATTCCCAGAGACACAAGAATTCACATTAACACCATGGAAACTACTCAATTTGCATAGTCAAGAAGCCACAAAATCACAATTGACCCTCCCATGAGGGAATATACTCTCCCATATTGGTCTGCAAGTTGTCTAATAGTGAAAATCCCATCCATGTGGGGTGTCCCCCACACCCCTTTTCAAGGAAATCCAGTCAAAAACTGTATATCGATAAGGGTCAAATCCAAGAAAAAATGTCTCACCTCAAAAGCACCATCCTCAAGATGCCACATTTGGATCAAGTACAATAGAAAAATATCATTGGAGTGCAAAAGGGGGCACTCAAAGTATTTGAGTAGCGGATATGTAGCAATTTGTTCTCATGTAACATGGTTGACATATATCTCATCCCGTAGGTCTATATAGTCACGCTCCTACTAAGAGATCATAATGACTCAACTCGAGGATATCTTGTCACACAAAAAAACCAAAAAATATGTTAGTTCACAAGTATGAGGAAAAATACCATGCAAATTGTGACACTATCCATGAAACAATGGCACATACATTTTTGCAGGGCATGCCAAACAACAACCCACAAATTTCTTAGATGTTATCCAATTTACCCGCACAAACAATTTTCGTAGGCTACTAGCTATCAACTTGCAAATATCATTGGTGCCATCCAGTTATCGATACAAAAAATTTGCATGGGCTACCAACCATCAACCTACAAATTATTTTGTAGGTGCCATTCGATTACCCGGGTAAACAATTTGCAGGGGACACATATATTTAATCATGCAAACATCTTATGTGGGACCTGCATAGTCATGCAATCCATTTGCACGTCGGTCCACAAGCATGTCATGCATTTTGTGAGTGCTAGCCAAAATATCACACGACTATATTGCGCGGTTAAGCTAGACATGTCCTATGATTTCACAAATCTTGATTGAATAGTTGTGAATCATTGCATGTCTATTCCACTGACAACCACATAATTTGATGAAAAATTGTATGGGGTGTCATACGAGTTGTACGGATCCCAAAACCAAAAAGGAAATGAAGAGAAGGAAGTAACCTCTTACCTAATTGTTGTGAAATCAAAATCCAGTAGGTGATTTGTTCAAAATGAGATTATAAAGTTGTCAGGTTAATATGTGGCTCAACAAATTGGAAAGTACATATGATTTTCAAAAAGTGGGTCCCACCCCATTTGTAGGGATTTCCCCTATCTTTAGGTGGCCTATTTGAGAGCTCAAGACCTCTGATTTTAAAGATGTTAATATCATTGGAATGCTAGTCTCATCCTTTTTCACATGGAATAACCCATTTCCAATAATCCACAACTTCCTTGAGGTCTGTTTCCACCTCGGAATCATCAAATTGGTATAAAAATCTCAAAAGCTCCATTTTTACACCATTTGCATTGTCAATTTCATTTTTTCAAGTACTTTTTTGTTGTGTAGTTGATTTCATTTATGCAGGTGTGACACTAAGAAGACAATTTTCCTTAGTAGATGTATTTATTCACTAACATTGCATAAGGTATGTCTCCTTCAATGACTTGGTAGATATAGGTGTGCCCTCTGCTACCCTTGCACTCATATTCTTCTATTTCCCTATAAATGCACCATACTCTTGAAACAACTGGATAAAAGGGTCATCGCTCACTCCCATTACAACAAGACCACTTTCTAGGAAATCTCATTCCACCCCCATCGATTGTCTTAGTACTATACCCCATTTCATTATAGAACCTATCACCGCATTATCCCCCCTAGGATTGGGAGTCTGTATAGTCTACATATTTGAGAAAAGCCACACATTGATTACTCATCATTATGTTTACCCATACAATTGAACTCTCGTTGGTTAAAAAAATATTTATAGATTGTTATACTAGATGCTTATTGCATCCCATTAATGCCCTCTCGTCTCATCATGACCCATAAACCATCACATTTCACTCCGCCATTCATTAACATACCAAGGAGACCCACCCTAGGGTCCCCACCCCTATTTGTTGCTATCACTCTCACCATAAACACCATAGTCATTTAATCGCAATTATCTTGGGGCACCCATCTCCTTGTCTGTAACATATCTAGATTATTTTATTCATTTATAAACATACATACAAAAAACATCTAGAAAATTTTTAAAAATCAAAATGAGGGAAACATTAATACTTATCTTATTTCAAAGTCCATAAACATCTCTTTAATTGGAAGCAGTTGCTGTCACATTTGGTTAGATCATCGCACTAATTCACCCACGAATACATTTATTCCATTCATATACAACATCTTCCATATCCCAGTATCATACACTGTGATTCCATTGAGTTGTCATATCCTATTGAAAAATATAATTTGTATTTAAAGTTACCTAGTTCATCCATTTAAAATAGTTACATATTCCCTAACACCCATTTTGCATAAGAATCCATTTTATAACTAAGCATCTAGTTGTGTTATACCAGATCGATATTTATTGCTTCCTATGCCAATTGTCGTTCATGTTCGATCACTTCGTACCAGAGGAAGTCTTGAGACTCATATACATCAACCAAATCTCATTCATTCTTGTCAAAGTATTAATCCATTATAGTTGGTTACTTGTTGATCCTTATGATTCAGAAGGACCCTCATCCTATGTTCTACAATACTCACTCCCATAGACTTCAAATATTTTTATGGGAGTGCGTAAATAAGGTTTCATGTACTTTGATCACCATTCATCATTATAAATGGTTGCCCCTGGACTAAGCAAAGAGAGTCATCATTGCTCTCTGACTCAGCAGGCCCCCTTATGTTCATTGTCAACTCATCACCACATCAAGGGATATCATACAAGATAGTGGTTACAGTGTCCCAGTTCCAGTTGAAGACCCTCAAGCTTGTATGACTATCCAAGTCTTCAAGTAGGAACCCTCATTTATGATATTCCTTATAGAGTTCAGTGCCCCTCTGAAAGGGGAAATCCTCTACTATTACTTCCGCCTCCAAAGGAGACAATGTTTCCCTATAAGGATCTTCACTCAACTCCCTTTCCCATTAATTGAATCTAACTTCATGCAGGAAAATTGTGGTGTTTTGATCTATCCCTAAGTGTCCATTTCATCTATTGTAATGCACTTTTAGAAAATTTCACGAGCATGAGACATGCCCACCTCATTTCTATAAACATATCACCTCCATAATATGTTATGATTGTTTTGTAGGTGGCCTTAATCATTCCTCCATGGGAATTCCTTCCATTTTTGAATGAGCACTCTCTCTCTCTCTCTCTCTATCTCTCTCTACGACATGAACATGCAAGAATGAAATAAATATTCTATGAGGGATTAAAAATTCAATTCAAGCCCCTAACTCATTAATGTGGAGTACTTTGGATTCCCAAGTGTCCCCATTAAGCATTGGGATTCCTTTTCAAATGAGGAGCATTCATATTTGAACCAATTCTCCATTGGAGCTTAGAATTTGCCTATAATTTAAAGCCGCAGGGTGGCATTTGAAAAGAGAAAATTGCAAGATTATGTTGGAGGAATGAGCTTGGAGATCATAAGTCTCTCTCTCTTATCTATTCCATTATTTTCCCTCATGATTTATTGAGCTTATTCTTCAATGAGACAACTGTTTATCATTCACCATTGTTAGAAAGAGCTTTTAAGAACAAAAAGGACCCACCCCAAGGAGAGTGATGGCTGCCACTTGCTTCCAATCACTCTTATGAGGTGATATCACATATTTTATACTTTTTCATTGGACTAGTATATGAGTATAATGTTTCCCTCCACTCTTTTGTGTGTTGAATTGGATTATTGTAATTAATCATGTATAATGATTACTTGTGTGCTTCTTATTTGCTTATTTTTTGTTAGAATACTCTTGTGCTAGTCTCATTACTAACTGTCTTCTTTTGCCTAACTCACAACCTAGTTTAGATAGGGGGTTTTTCTCACCAATGCAACAAAATTCCCAAAACCACAACAATGAATGAAGAATATCATTCCTTAATGGAAAATGATACTTGGGGTATTGCGCATCTTCAAAAAGGAAGATAACTTGTCAAATGTAAATAGGTATATAGAACTAAGTATGCAACACATGGAAATGTTGAAAGACATAAGGCCTAGTTAGTTTCCAAAGGATTTTCTCAAGTTGAATGGATTGACTATAATTAATTCTTTTCCTTTGTAACCAAAATGAGTTGCATCCACCTTGTTCTAGCCCTTGTTGCTTCATATAAATGGGAGGTCCATCAAATGGATGTTAAATCCACCTTTTTCCATGGGTATTTGCAAAAATAATTTCACACGGAACGACCTTCTACCTATGTTTAGGATTACTCCAACCTTGTTTTCCATCCTAATAAATCCCTCTATTGTCTTCACCAATATCCTCATGCCTGCTATGCTGAAATTGATATTTTTCTTCTTGATACCAGTTTTTTAGAAGTCATTCCGATCCCAATGTGTAGACAAAGAAATTAGGAAACCATCTAATGGTACTTGCTCTTTATGTTGGTGACCTGATTCTCAAGGGTAGCGACCCCAAACTTTTAACCCCTGTGAAATCCAACCTAAGAAGAAATTTTAAATGATAGAATTAGGACATTTGAACTATTTTCGTGGCCTCCAATTCTTGTAAACCAAGGAAGGAATTATCCTTTATGAATCTATGTATACATTTGACCTTATTCACAACATTCACATGGAAGATTGTAATCTAGTCCCATCTCCCCTCCAGTTAAGAGTTAAACTTGATGCCGCTTGTAGTACACCTGAAGTAGATGCCACTTTGTACTATCAATTAGTAGGCAACCTTTTGTATTTAACTCATAACTATCCTAATATTTCCTTTGTTATTATTATTTTTGCTCAGTATATGAAAACACCCCATGAAAGCCAATGAAAAGCAACAAAAATGATACTTCAATAATCTAGGATATAGTTCAATTTGGAATACATTACACTTTAGGGGTCTCCTTTGTTGGGTGGTTTCATTGTTTTTGATTGGGCTAATGACCTTGATGATTGAAAGTCAACTGCATATTCTATTTTTAATATTGTTTTCAAAACTGTCACTTGGGATTGTAGCTAGTGAAGAAAAAAGCTCTTGTTCTTTCCTCAAAAATTGTATTTAATGCAAATCAAGAAGCCTTGTGGCTTTGATAGATCCTCTCAGAGTTTGGATTCTAGCAATAGCATCTGACTACTCTCTAGTGTTATAACCAAAGTTTCATCAAGGTTGCCAAAGATCTAGTTCAACATCAATGCAACAAACACATTGAGCTACACATGCACTTCATTAGAAATCTTATTCAAGATCATGTTCTCAAAGTGCTTGTTTCCCTACAAAATATCAAGTTGTAGACATTTTTATAAAGTCTTTTACATAAGCAAAGTGTTTCAAACTTTGATCTCTATTATGAATTCATGAAGTTGTCATTAAAGGGGAATAAACTCTAATGCTTTCGTCTTTTTCTTGTTGTATCACCTTTGTAATTCCTTCAATCCTATCCCAAGTTGTTCTTAAGGGGGGATGCTAGGTTATTTAGACACTTAAGAGTTGGTTAAGATCAATTTAATGTGTATTTAGATAAAGTGTGTTTCTTTCGTACATTTTTGTACTTATCTAATCCAATGGTCATGATATTTTCTAGACATAAAGTGACCTAATGATTCATCTTCTCCTTAATATTAATAACCATATTGATACTTGTCTTAACACCTAATTGGTCCATGGTCTCTATTTAAAGAGCAAGGAGGGTCATTTGTTGATGGTCAATTGTGAGAAACTTATATGTAAGATATTTCCCTTTTTCATTAATATATTGCCTCAAGTGGGTGCGTTGGTTGGGGTCATGGATTGTTTCCCTTTCCAAGGGTTTTTACCATGTAATACATTGGTATACCAATATTTGATCTATTTATGTGAGTAGTTTCCTTAAGGTGTTCAACCTATGTGGAATACCCTGTTTTTCAAACATGGTATAAGGGATTAAGTCCTCATTTTTGGGTGAAAGCCATTAATTGTGCTAATTACATAGCTAATCGCACTCCCATAAATGCTTTAAAATATATAACATTAGAAGAAGCATGGAGTAAAATTAAACCATATGTAAGCCACTTTTTTTTGTTTGGTAGTGAATCATGGGTTCACATTCTTGATGAGAAAATGAAAGCATTACAACCTAAAAGGTTATAGACTTCTTCAACCTTATTCCAATAAAATTATTATTAGGAGAGATGTTAAATTTAATGAAGGTTCCTTGGCCTATGAGCCTAATTTGATGTTTGTGCCATCCTTGGCCTATGAGCCTAATTTGACGTTTGTGCCATCCTTGGCCCAAGAACCATCTTTGACGATTGTGCATCTTCTACTCTTGATTTTCCTGCGAGTGCTCCTATTATGTTTTCTTCTTTTGATGATGATATTGAGTATGAAAATACACCTCTTCGCACTCACCTCCTCAAGTTGGGTTTGTTGAACATGAACTTGCAGTAGCACCACAACTTCCTGGATGGGTTTGAACAACACAAGAAGTAGTTGGTGATATTGACAATGATCCTTCAAACTGGTGTTGTACACATTCAGAGTTGAATGAGCCTCTTCCCTTTTAGCTCAAGTTTCAAAGAATCATGTTCTAGATACAATTGCAAAATATTTTGGTAATCCAGATCGAGATGCAACAATGAATGAAGAATACCATTCCTTAATGGCGGATGATACTTGGGATCTTGTACCTCTCTTAAAAGGAATAAAACTTGTCATATGTAAATGGGTGTTTAGAAATAAGTATGCATGAAATGGAAGCATTGAAAGATATAAAGCTTGGTTAGTTTATGAAGGATTTTCTCAAGTTGAAGGGATTGATTATAATGGAACATTTTCCCCCAAGCCAAAATGAATTCCATTCGTCTTTCTATCCCTTTCCATTTCATATAAATGAGAGGTCCATTAAATGGATGTCAAATCCACCTTCTTGAATGGGGATTTAAAAGAAGAAATTTACATGGAATAAATTCTTAGTTATGTTCAAAATGACTCCAACCTTATTTTACACCTTTAAAAACTTCTATATGGTGTTAATAAAGCTTCTCAGTCTTGGTATGCTAAAATGGATAGCTTTATTCTTGACACCATTTCTATATGTCATTCTGACCCCAATGTCTATACCAATAAAGTAGGCAACCATCTCATAATACTCTTTCTTTATGTCGATGACCTTATTCTCACTAGTAGTGACCCCACACTTTTAACCCATGCGAAATCCAACCATAAGAATAAATTTGAAATGATAGACATACGGCATTTGTGATATTTTCTTGGCCTCCAAGTCTTGCAAACCAAGGAATGAATTTTCATTTCTTAGTCTATATATGCATGTGACCATCTTTGTTGCTTCCACATGGAAGATTATAAACCAACCCCATATCCATTCTATTATGAAGTCAAACTTGATGCTAGTTGTACTACACTCAATGTAGATGCCACTATATACCATCCATTATTTGGTATCCTTTTATATTTGACTCATACCCTTCCTGATATTTCCTTTATTGCTGGTCTTGCTCGATGGTATATGCAAACACCCCATGAAATTCACTGGAAATAAACAAAAACGAAATTTGGTATATCTGGGGTAAAATCCGGTTTGGGATACATTTACATTCATAGGGGTCTCTTTTGTTGGTCGGTTTAATTGATTTTGATTGAGTTGACAACCCTAATCATCATAAGTCTATGACTAGTTATAATTTTAGTCTTGGTTCCCATCATATCATTTGGGCTTGTAAGAAGCAACAAGCTCTTTCTCTTTCTTCAATAGAAGAAGAGTATCGAGCCACAATTAATGCAAGTCAATAAGCCTTGTGGATTTGGCGAATCCTTGTAGAGTTTGGATTATGGAAACAACATTCAACTAGTCTTTTGTGTGGCAATAATAGTGCCATTAAGCTTGCCAAAAATCAAGTTCAATATTAGAGCAACAAATAGATTGAGCTATACACGAACTTCATTAAAAAGCTTATTTAGGATTATGCTCTTCAAGTACTCTTTTCCCCTACAAATGATCAACTTGAATATATTTTCACAAAGTCTCTTACAGAAGTGAAGTTTTCCAAACTTTGATCTATCTTATCAGTTCAGTAAGTTGTCATTAAGGGGGGATAGGATTTAATGCCTCCTTCTTGATCATATTGTGTCACATTTGTAAATCCTTCAATCCTATCCCAAGTTGTTCTTAAGGGGGGATGTTAGGAACCCTTCTTGAAAAAAGTTCTTTATATTAGAGAAAAGTCACGTGCTCAATAGTAAAAATAACAAAGGCCTTGATTAAAGAATAAGAACTAGAAAGAGATGCACAATGAGCACATGGATAATTGTCTTCTCAAGCATAGAAAAAATCTAGGAAACAAATTTCCGAAGTGAAGATGATGTGTGCTCTATAGATGTAAGAAAATATGAGACTTTGATGTCAAGTAAATGGTGCGCATTTTACTCTATGCAAGGTGTGAAACTGTTGAAAAAGGAAGTCATGTTCTTGGCAATCATCCTAAAGGACTTTCTACCTAAAGACTAAGCACATAATTCTCTGGCCAACGGGCTCTCAAATTTGTATATATTTTCAATTGTGGTTAGTTGTTTTCTTTAATGATTCCACAAAAGTTAAGAGATAGTATTGTAGTTGACATTATAACAACGAAGGTCATGTAACAATGGAGTGAAGTTGGAATTATGAAGAACAAATGAATTAATGAATATAGTTTGAAGCTAGATTTCAAGGACAAAGAAGAAAACATATGGATAATGATCATATTTCACGTTGTTATGACGATCAATTTACATAAAAATAATTTCTTACAGAATAATTGATGCACAATTGGTAATTGGAATTGAATTTCTCAAGGAAAAATGCACAATTGGTAATTGGAATTGAATTTCTCAAGGAAAAACGAGTTGAACATCATATATGCTAAAAACATAAAATGAGAAAATAAATTTATAAGTGAATGATAATAAGTTGAACATCATGTATGCTAAAAACATAAAATGAGTGAGAAAATAAATTTATAAGTGAATGTTAATAATTATTGATAATGACAAAGTGATCAATTTCTCTGCCGAGAAATTTTATTTCATGACCAATTTGCAATGATAATAATTCTTAACCTACAATACATACAATTAAATTAAAAAATTTGTGGAAAATGGAAGTGATTTTACCTCTTTTCACTTTTTTTTATGAAATTTTCACTTTTTATGCATTTCAAAGATTTATAGTGCAACTAGACATGCAAATGCACCTATTGATTTTTATGTCTAAGTTAATTAAGTGAATTTTCTTATTCCATGTGGATTTGGAGCCAACAAGGGTGTGAGTAATGATTCATTTGAATCCCTTCTTTAATTTTTGTAATTAGGTTCAATCGTGGTTGTTGTTACTAGGATGTACCATTTCAGATAGTCCCATCTTATGATAAGTATGGCTAATCTTCTCATTTCGTTCATTGATATTATTAGTTTGCGGTCGATGATTTATTTGTTTTTTTTAATTTACATGTATGCAATCTCTTCTTTAATTTTTCCTAAATAATTCTTTATTGAGTTCCTCAGTGCCAATTTCAATGCCACGTGTACTCATAATAGACTCCACAACCTACATTGTAAAGTCACTTGCCATGTTGGTACAACCACTCACTCACAATTAAGGTTAGGAAACAATATTAGGGATACACCTTGAGTTGTATTTGCACGAGCTCTAAAGAGAGAGGGGTTGTGCTTGTGACATAGTCCCATTTCTATGTTACTTGGGACTTTGACATTTGAAAAGGTAATTTGACTGGTAACAATTAGCACCATTCCTCGAGACAACTGTAGTTATTAAGATGGGTTTCTTTGATGGGCCTTGCTAAGGGTATGTATCAATGTGTGGAGCATAGGCAATTTTATTTAAAGTTTTCAGAATTTCATATTAGGTTAAATATGTGGTTGGACGTGGGGCGAATAAATGAGCATAATTATGTGTGTTGTGTATATTGCTTAGATGTGTGCAATAAAATGGTTTTAAGAAGTTCTAGGCTATGGGAGATTCCATGATAGTCATTGATTTGGAAAACAAAAAGAAAAACATTGATATTTTAAGTCTAAGACTTGTCATGAACTTAATTAAGGAAGAAATAACTACTTTTGAGTGGATCTCTTTCTCTTATATTTATAGAGAGTTAAACAATGATGCAGACAATCTATAAAAATAGGCTATTGATCTCAACAGAGGGATTTTGGTCAAGCAGGAATATAAGGAGGGACAACTCTAGGGGGAGGTTGAATTCTCTCTATACTAACAACACACTTGTTCACAACTCTTTGGAATTCTGATTTATTGAAATCAAAAGCTGTTTCTACTTTGTATGTTTTCTTTTTAGTTAGCACTGTATATTTTGTATGTTTTTTGTGTATATGGATACGAGGTTCAAAAACCTGAGATGAGGAGGTAGTCAATGGACATAATATTTTGTCTATATTATCTCAGAGTATTTATAACTCGTTCTAAAAGGTCCAAATTACTGTAGGAGGAGATTGTTTATTAGAAGAATGTATGTATATTTCAATTTATGAATCAATATAAAAGATTTTCTACTGGAAAAAAAGCCTATAATTCTTAAAGATCAATAGTATCTAATACATGTACACATGATGGAGATATTTACTTTTAAATGATCATTTATCCATTGGATAAGAATCAATTAGAAGAACTCCTTAGAAACAAAGAACATTTTTTAAAGATTCATCTGCCATCTAAATCTATTCATCTGCCATTTGAAGAAACAAAGAACATTTTTTAAAGATTCAATCCATCTTAATCTATTCATTTTCCATTTGAAGAAACAAAGAACATTTTTTAAAGATTCAATCCATCTTAATCTATTCATCTGCCATTTGAAGAAACAAAGAACATTTTTTAAAGAATAATAAGGGTGTTAAATAAAAAATTCTGCCATTTGATTTTTTTTTTTTAATAATAAAGGTGACAAATAAAAAATGAGAATTTTTTAAATACATAATAAACGTGAAAAATAAAAATTAAGACACGATGTTTGTTTTTATCTTAAAAAAATTCATACTTTTGGTTTGCGATGAAATGCAATAAAAGTAAATGATAGTGGATTTGAAAGTAAATGATAGTGGATTTAAAAGTAAATGATAGTGGATTTGGATATATAGAAGTACATTTATTCAAAAAATTATAGTCGTTACCGTAGCTCAACTAAAGTTATCAAAGAACAAATACACTTCACTAGTTTTCACTATCATAGCTAGGCAACCTTATGATTCCCCTAGTAAGTATAGAAAAATGTTGCCTAAATTCCAAGGAAACAAGGCCATATCGACTTAAGACTATTTGAAGGCATATTGCAAGATCATTAATGATTTCTAAGTTCAACATGAAGATGTTGTCATGAAATTATTATTATTATTATTTTACCATGAGCAATCGGTAACTCGTCGGGATTATCTAAGCAAGACTCAGGTTCAAATTTAGTTGGTTGTTGCTAACGCCTAAATTTTGCACACATGCAACATTTCAACAATTCTTCCAGTAAGGTGTCATCAACATAGAGATTGCATCTCACCACAGGCATCCTCAACAGATCCAAAAGACAACATGAGTCCAAAAATGCAAAAATATCAGTCAAAAGAAGGGGCAGCACGACTAATACACAGTTAACATGCGCTATAACACAAGTTACCAAAACAACGCCCACGCTACACCTGCGTGACTATTCCTTCGATAGTCGCGCTACTGTCAAAACAATGGGACCACCAACTCCCCACGGCGCATTGAAGGCTCCATCACCCCCATGAACCCAAATTCGACTCCTCACACACTTGGTGGCATTAAATAGCCCACTTGGTGTATTTGGATACTAGTTCATGGAGGATATGAGTTCACATTTGGATCTAGTTGTTTGTTGGCCACTTCTTGGCCTATAAAAGGAAGCCATTGGCATGCATTCGGTAGAGAGAAATCATGAGCAAGGTTATGCTTTTGGATTTGAGTTGGAGCTTCCTCATAGCCCACCACTTCCTATCACTATGAGCATTCCCAATCTCCCTTGCCACCTTCCTTCAAGGGCAAATAGTTTCTCTCCATTGTTCCACCATTGACTTAGTATTTAGTTTGGACAAAAAGGGCCTCCTTAAGGGAGATTGTTGGCTTCCCTTGAAGCCCACACCTCCTAGGTGTTGTCCAGCTTGACCATTGGGCAATAAAAAAGTGGTTTGGCATATCTTGGATTGTTATTGGAGTTTGCATTCTCTCCCCATCTCTTTTATTTTTATTTTTATCAATATTTCTTTGTTTGCATGTGAATTACACTAACAATCTATTGCATGATCACTTGGAGGAAACAACCAACCAACCCACAGGGGCTCCAAGGACTGAGGCTTTGTTGCAGCCTACAAGGCCTAACCCCTTACCAAGTGGAAGAGTGCACTTGTGAAATTTTTCCCATAGAAGTTCTAGTGACAACCATACTTATTTTTGTTCAATTATCATTTAACTAGGTTGTTTTATGCTAAGAAATTAATTCTAGGTATTTGTCATTTGTAGGAGATCATGTATTCCACCTCTTGCTCTAGATTTTGGCCCCGAGTCAGCCTCAATTTATTTTTACACAGTACCTTGGATCTCGGCCTCTCGGCCACACTACCAACGCGAAAATGACTTTGACAGTCGCACAAAAAGCGCTGGTAATTAGTTCTCGACCCGCGCTACCCCATAAGGGTGACCCGCGCGGCTAGTTAATGTAACACCCATGCTATAAACACACCTATTTTGAATTTACCCACACGACCCACATGGTAGAATGTGGTTTAGACGCGCTACTATAGTTTACTTGCTTTATATATGCATAGTTTTAGTTTGGCAGTCCAATTACAGCTTACTAGTGAACTTAAATTAAGGTTAATTCACATAATTACTTAATTTTCTTAGTAACTAGTCCACCTAGACCAAGATTAGGAAGTAAAGAGTTCATCTCTCTTGAAACCTACCTAGGTAACCAACTTTGAGGCTTTCAACGGGACTCATTGTTGTGACTAGTATTCAAGACCATTTCTTGTTTATGCACAATTGACATGTCTTTAGTATCAATGCTAGTGTAAAATACACTTTTTGCACATAAGCAAGGACCTAAAGACTCTTGTCTCCTAAAGTATACTCTTCACCTCGCACTTCAAGTGAGCTTGGTGAATTAGAAAAGGGTGAGAAGTGTGAAATACCTCCATTGCACACTTATATATTACTTAGCATATTTGATTTGCAAAAGCACCATGAGCATCTCTTAGAGTTAAAAGCACGTATTACTTGATATACTCTTCTAGTTAATTTGCCGATAATCGATTTTTCTTTCATCACATGTGTTTGCACCACTATAACACACTAAGAGACCTAAATACACTCCCTGTCCTAGTATGTTCTTCACCTCGCACCTCATGTGAGTTTGGTGAATCAGAAAGGTAGAGATTGTGAAATACCTCTCTTACACTCCATAAGTGAAAAATCAAAACCCCTTAAAATCAACATTGTAATTGTCCAACCAACTAAAATTCTCCATAGGAGGTCACAAAACAATATTTTAGTTAAGTAGGATTGATCGGGCTAGGCATCCATTAATTCCCACCAATCTAGTTTCATTAGCAGTATTTTGAAACATAGCATTGTTGTCTCATAGGGTACTTACAAAATCCTGCTATAAGCAAGTGTTAAAAGAAGACCTAGATCAGAAGTGCACCATGACCAAGGAGTTGAAAGTCGAGGTATAGATTCCTTGCTCTCCCCTACAAGCCACTCAGCTTGTTGTAGGGAGATGACACTATACTGTGCATGCCGAACCACTGATCCACACTTGATACAAGGTATATTACTGACCCAATTAGGATATCACCAAAGGAGCAATTGTGAGTGCAATTGACTCTTGAAGTTAGCTATTTCCTTTGGGAGGTGTTTCCAAGTCTTCTTGATTGGAACATTGGCCCCATTGCTGGTAGAACTAGCTCTTTCATACCTCTACTAGTCAGTTGGTGTGTGGACACCATTTCCACCATTAGTTGTTCTTTTGGGAGGTCCAGTTACATTTGAGAGGAAGGACGTTAGGTATTTTTAGGGCATTTACATTTATTTTATTTTTAAGTACAATTTCACTAACTTGTAATTAAAAAAATCCTACATGTGGGAACTCATGCACTAAAACCGACTTTGCACATATCACTCACTTGATGCACCATTTTGCATCTGTTATGGTTGGCATATTTTTGCATTTGTTCAATTGTTTTTAAATCCACCATCACTCTCACTTCATACAAAGCCTTCACCATTGAGGAGTGTCACGTCCCCATCTAGACCCTATCACTTTAACATTTTAAATGATGTAATATTGTTATGAAATCGTGGTGAGGATCTCAAGGCCAAGTTCCCGCCATAGATTTATTGATGCATATGGTTTGCGTGCTAGCCAGGCACATTGGAACTTCAACATCATGTAATATGCATTTTAATAAAATACTCACAACTAGCTATGCAATGCAACAAGAGATGGGGGCATGATTTTACAAGGATTTGGGAGGGAAACATTCAAACCCTTGGAGCCAATCAAGTCAAACCAAGTGTCAATGAGAGAACCCATCAAACCCTCAACTACCCATGTTGACTTTTGTACCCAATCATTCAAGAGTTGGTTAAGGTAGTTAATGCCTTGGGAATGGATAGGTATGGCTGTCCAAATTCAGCTATGGGAAAGCCACCCTTCATGGAAAATCGTTTTTGTTTCCTTGGGCAAGAAAAGAGCCACGAAATTGCTCTCTAAGCGATTATTCACCATTGCCTTGCTCTCTCACGCAGCTCTAGCTGCCTGGGTGTTTTCCTCCATGGTTTTTCTGCGTTCTCCTTGATCTTTTAGCTTGGAAGGGGCGTTTTTGTGTTGATTACCAGTGGGGAAGAGAACATAACGTTTTTGGGTCTTCCTGGAGGTCGTTTAGGCCATTGGAAAGGATCATAACCAGTGGGAGAAATCGATTTTGCTCCCTGGGGTTGAATTCGAAATTCCACAGTTCGTTTGGGTGAACCACGTGTTGGGAGAGCCAATGTGGTCCCTGTGTTGTGAGTACCTCTGTTGTAATTGTGTTGGGGTATGGGTAATTGGGTAATCCATTGTTTTGGCTTGAGCTTGAGAGTAAGCATCCAGGGTTCAAGTGTAGCCTGATAAACCCAGTTGGACTGGCTTGGTTGAGATGAAATGGTTAATGGGCTATGTGTGAGCTTGAATGTCCCCTTTTTCTTGTAAGAATCATGCCCATCTCGGGGGTGGCCTTTGGACGGACTGAGTATATGCCATCGAAGAGCCTATGGTTGGGTGGAACGTTGCAGTGACATAGCTAGTTGCTTGGGACAATTGCACAATGGAGATAAGTGTTTTTTTGTCTATGTATTTACTTCTGCAATGCTTAAATTAATGACTGTTATTGATATGTTGAATGCATATGAAGAGTGTGTGGATGAATATGTTTATTCCGCTGTGCATCATTTTCTTGTTTTCCATCTGCACACATCTCTTTAATGATATGAATCTAATGAGTGGGCTGAGTTTTATGTGAAAGCCCCAGAGATTGCCATTAGGTACCCTTCCTTGCCTTGGATGGATGGGTGGGTACGTTACAAAATGGTATCAGAGCTGCTGGTTGCAGCATTGGGCCTTCATGGGATACTTGTCACAACTTGCAGAGGTAAGTATGCTTCCTGCTCAGCACTGATAGTTAAGAAAAATTTCAAAAATTTTAAATTTTCAAATTTTTTCTAAGTGTCTATGAGTTTATGCCAAAAAATGAGCCGGCGTAAAAACTCGGTGAGTTCATCCGCAACGACGGAAGGACTCGACAAGTTGTTCTGCAACGCGGCAGGAAATCAATAAGTTCTCCGAAATTGCGGAAGAACTTAGCGAGTTGTTCCGCAACGGCGGAAGGACTCGACAATTTGTTCTGCAACGCGGCAGGAAATCAATAAGTTCTCCGAAATTGCGGAAGAACTTAGCGAGTTGTTCCGCAACGACAGAAGAACACGGCAAGTTGGCCCGAAGTTGCGGAAGTGCCCGGGGAAGGGAAGAAAAATTTCAAAATTTTTTCTAAGTGTTTTCGGCGGCCGGACTCAGCAAGTTGGCCCGAAATTGCGGAAGGACTCGGCAAGTCATTCCGCAACGTGGCAAAACAAATCAATAAGTTCGACGGAAAGATGGAAAAATTTCGGAAGGAAAAGCTGAGTTCGATCGGAAGAAATCGGCAAGACACCTCGCAATGGCGGAAGGACTTGGCGAGTTGGTCCGAAAAGCTTTCTAAGTGTTTTCGGTGTCAAAGAAGAAATTTCGGAAGAACTTGGTGAGTTGCTCTGAAACAGCGGGAGAACTCGGCGAGTTGCTCCGAAACAGCAGGAGAACTCAGCAAGATGGTTTGAAACGGCGGAAGGTTTTTCTAAGTATTTTTCGGCGTCTAAGAGAAAATTTCATAAGAACTCGGCAAGTCGCCCCGCAATGGCGGAAGGACTCGGCAAGTTGGTCCACAACGGATCGGAAGGAAAAACTAAGTCTTCGACCGGAAGAACTCGGCAAGTTGGCCCGAAATAGGTCGGAAGAACTCGCTGAGTTGCTCCGAAACAAGGAATTTCAGCCATTTTTCAGAGAGATTTTTTTCAGGCGCCGAAAGTTGAAAAATGGCATGGAACTTGTGCGCCAGATTGCGTGAAATTGAAGGATTTACAAAAAAAAATAAAAATGAGGGCGTTGCCCTCGACCCGCCATGCAGTGGCGCAGGGAAGCCATAAGGGGGCAAGCCCCCTTGACCCCCGTCGTCCCCCAAAAGATAGTCGTTGAAAGTGTGAAATGCATTCTTGGGATGAAGAGCAAGAATTGCATAGAAGGTTGCGGAATCCTCAGTAAGAGTAATGGGTTGTAATACCCATTATGGAGGATGAAAGGGAAATTCCTCATCTTAAACTATCTTTGTTTATAGCATAAGAATGGCATAATGAATGTTATATACGTATGTATATACTGAATTGCTAATTCATGAGAAGATCATAGCTAATGATCGCTTGTATGTTTGGTAGGCAATCCAAGAAAATGATCAGCTATGATGTGGAGGAGGAACTCCATGTCATGATGAGGAATTGGAAAGGGAGAATTCCTTAACTCCTCCATTGCTCTTATATTTATATTTCCTGAGTTGTCTATACTGCAAATTATGGCATAGGGATGTTGGAAATGAAAAAGGATAGATAGATGAAGTGAATATGTCCTAGATGGCATATTGCACAGTGCATGTGAAAATGTTTTTTTTGCATATTGCACTTAAGATAATTATTGTGGTTGCTAATAATTAGTCATGTTCACATTGGTTGTAGGACCAAAGACAACCGAAGCATGGCTAAGGGTGTGGATGATGATTGTTGCATACAACCTCATGAAGAGAGGATGGTGCAACAAATCCATGATCATGATGTTGGAAAAAGGACTGAGTATCCTTGGTAAGAGGCCGACTAATCAGGTAACATCAAGCGATATTAATAACAACCATGCAGGTAAGGGTTAACTGTGCTTAATTGCATGAATGTTGAAAGAGGATTTGGTGAGTCTCTTCAACTAAGCTTAAACTAAGGTGATATGGTTTGCATTAAGTGCCTGAATGTGAATGCCAACCCACCAAGTATGGTGAGGTGTGGGTAGGTGAAGGCAGGGAGCCTTACACCCTATAGTTTCTAGAAACCTTAATGCATTCATATGAATTCATATCATGCCATTTGTGAATATTGGTTGTGAGTTTAACAACCAAATAAACTGAGGACTTATGGACCTGTCATGGTAGTGCATGCTCTATGTAGTAATCATGTTTAGGCCATAGTATGTTTGAATGCAGAGTATTCATGAAATCATGCAAGATGGCATTGAAGAGATGTGCATTGAAATATTCGGTAAATGTTGTAAATATGCATGCATGTGCAGGTGCACATGTTGAAATGCATTGTGTGAATGCATGGGTGTGACATATATATGTTTCAATGCTGTTAGATAATAGATGGAATGGTGGATTATTGCTAATCCTGAGACCATTTCATAAGTTGCTATGAATGCAGGAGAAGGACTGCATGAAGAAGGTAGACATGTGATGGGCTACCAGAGCACTCTATTGGAAGGATAGAGCTGCATGGAATATGAAGCAATGAGTATTTATAGTTATTTAAATTGCATGGATAATGTGACTATGTCTTGCAATTTTATTGTGATAATGATGCATATATAGAAATGTATATATTTCATTGCATTTCAAATGTTAAACAGCTGGAGGTGTTTGAATTATTGAGTATTATAATTCTGAGATCACTTCAGTGATTGTTATGGAAATGAATGATTATGTGCATAGATACTCACAACGTGTTTGGTTGATTGAAGTTTCAGTTTTCAGGTAGAAAAGTCTTGCGTATGGCAATGAGGATAAGTCCATAGTAAAGACTGAGATCTACCATGTGCAGAAGCCAAAGGTTATGAGAAGGTTCTCATGGTTGTAATTTATGCATGAACCAAATCTGAAAATTGTCTGGTTTAAGTTTATGAGAATAGTGTCATAGTTGCAAATCTAATTTCTATAGGAAAACAGATTTACAAATTTCAGATTTGAGAATTTGCTTATAATTGCTAATGACTGTTTGGCTTATATAGAATTGTGTCAGGAGGACATGTTGTAGGTGGATGTTCAGGTATGGTAGCAAGGGTGAAACCATAATGGACAGAGTGATACCACTTACGAGAGCCAAACAATATGAGGATAGCCTCATTGCTAAGCAAATCAATTTCTGTAGGAGACAGAATTGTAAATTCATGTTGAATTTAATTATTAATGTTATTGATTGGTTATGAAACAATCATATTTGAGGCTTATTGCTAAATGTTGCTGACTGTTTGGCTATTTGATAAGTGTGCTAGGATGATGCATTGCAGGAAGACCATGTGTGATGGCCTGCAGAAGCCAAACTAGATGGGAAGGATCCCATGCTTTGGAAATGGGTTTCGAGTGAAACGCCATTGTAAACGTTGTTAATGTCTCAGCTGAACTGCATGTTGGTAAATCATGTGAGTGAGACAGTAAAATTATGCTAAGAAGGCATGTGTGGGTTAAGGAACGTGAAAATATTGGGGTGGCAACCCGAAGGACTGTTGACTCAGAGAAGGGAGCCCCCATTCTTCGCCAATGAAGAAAATATACATCTGTGAAACGAATGAGTATTCGGTAACCCTAACTGAGGATATACATGTCTGGTTATTAGATTTAATATGCAGAGCATGTTTTATTATTTCATTATTATTTCAGACTGCTTGAGTATGATTAGGGCCTACATGGCGCACATCGGAAAGGGATGCATACCTTTCATATGTTGGGTTATGATAAGGGTTTTCAATATTGACTACACCCTAAGGGAATGGATGCATTCCTGGTGTTTCAATACTTGATAGTGAATGTTATGAAATATGGTTACAATTTTATAGCAGCAATACTGATGAGTCTGCTTATCCTTCTTGTGCTATCAACTTACACAGATGCAATTTGATGTTGCATGTAAGAGGCAAAGTGAAGAAAGGGTGCTCAAAGGACTATATGGGTAGTGGTAACCTTTCTACGCTCACACTAAAGGACACTAGAAGAGATGGATAGGCCCGAGGAGCTGTGTTACAAAAAAGGGGTATCATCCTTGTGTAGTGTGAGTGGGTATTGTGGGGCCATGCTAGCCTGTAGTCAAGTGAGTCACCTATGGAGTTCCTGGAGGGAACCACTGGTTGCATAAGAGAAGGAGCCACGTAATCATATTATGTTGTTCATATTGCCTGATAAACCCAGTCGATGTACTGGCTTGGCAATGGATGTTGTATGCTTGATAAACCCAGTCGGTGTATTGGCTTGGCATTGGTTATTTGGGTGTTGTGGCAAAGGGTTGCTAGATTCCTGATAAACCCATTCGGTGTACTGGCTTGGCATTGGTTATTTGCATGTTGTGGAGGTATTGGTGAAGGGTTTTATTTCCTGACAAACCTAGTCGGAGAACTAGCTTGGAAATGGTTGTTGTATGCTTAATAAACCCAGTTGATGTACTGGCTTAGCATACTGATTTTAGGGATGCCTGATAAACCCAGTCGGCATACTGGCTTGGCATTGCCTATTCGGATGATGTTGTGGAGCAGCATGTGTGCTGGCCAAGCATCCACCCCACAGGTGATCCAAGGCTTGTAAAGCAAAGAAGGAAACCCGTGGAGTAGCGAGGAAACACACAATACAGATAAGTATTCATTTCAATTTATTTCTTGTTTGGAATAATGAATATTTTAGGTATAAGTCTTCTAACAGCTAAGCTGATACACTATTGTTTCCTTGTTGGAAACCTTGGCCATTGCAGGAAGAAAGGACCCTGAAAGAACTATAAATGCTTGGTAAAGCCAGAGAGTAACTGGTTGGGCGCTATAAATGCTTGGTAAAGCCAGAGAGTAACTGGTTGGGCACTATGAAATTCTTGGTAAATTCAGAGAATAGTTGGTGGGAACATAAACCACTTGATGTTGTGGAGCAGCCGGCGTGCTGGCCAAACATTCCCTAATTAATTGATAAAAATCAGTCGACGTACTGGCCTAGCATTGCCTATATGAATGGTTGTGGAGTAGCCTGCGTGCTGTCCCAACATTCATTATTGTATCCACGGGAAATCCAATGCTTGGAAAGCAAAGAAGGATCCTGTGGAATAAAGTGAAGACATCCGATACAGATAAGTATCTGGTTATCTTACAATTTCTTGTTTATGAATATACGTGTGTATATGATTTGATTATGATTTCCTCAAACTCTTGTCTAGAGATAAATCCTATGAAAATACACTAAACATGTGAATTGATTCAATGTTTGACTATAGGTATCGCTGGAAGCAAGGACTATGAAAGCATCTGGAGGATGCATGTGGACATGTGACCATCTTAAAGAGAGCTCAGTATGAGCGGTAATGAAAGATGGTGTTAGTGGAACTGTGTGGGTCCTAGTAGCCAAAGGTTCTGTAAGCAACAACGGGGAAGGGTTCCCTAGTTGAAAGGCATTAGACAGACCTTAGACACTAAAGTGTCATATCCAAGAAAGGGCAAGTCAAGCATTCACATTGAAGTGAAAGAGGCTAAGGAGCATAGAACCACAAGTGATGGTGTGGCTCCAGATTGGAACAAGACTAAAAGGGGGGAACTCTTACTCTTCTCTTTCCTTTTGATTGATGCATCTTAGAAACAAGAGATTGTTGAGTGCATGTCATAAATGAAAACAAATTGTGTTTAATTGCTTGACATGAATTGTGAATGCTGAAATAGTTATTTTCCTATGAAAGGATGAACATGAATGAGTTCATGTGTATGTGGAAAGCATGAAATGCGTGGAAGCCCCATGAGTAAAGCATGGATGTTCCATGTCAATTAGGGAAAATAATTGACTAACTTTAATATTGTGATATTCTTGTCCTAACAGGAATTTCCATGATAAGTCTCACAGGAGAGACATTGAAAGCCATTGTTGCAGCTGTTACTAGCCAAGTGATTGCTAGTGAGAAACGTGAGAGCTAGTTGTGCACATTGATCATGGCAGCAGGCCAAACGCTATTTGTTTTGGCTGGAAGTCTTCCTCAGATAGTTGCCGGGACAACAAGAAAGATGGAATCCATGAAATTCCAGACTTGTAGATCAGCTGCAAGGTGAATAAAGGGAATGGATTGCTCTGGAGCAATGCCCATCTGCAGAGCTGGAAGACCAAAGCTAGCAGGAGCAGCTTGAGGAAGCCAAAGTACTTGATCCTGAAAGTTCAAAGTAAAGAGATGAAACGTAGGACAGACCTGCCCCCAGTTGTGAATTTTGAGGCATATGTAAAGTGGGTATTTATTCCTAAGTGTTGGAACACCGAGGACGGTGTTATTCCAAGGGGAGGGGAATGTCACGTCCCCATCTAGACCTTATCACTTTAACATTTTAAATGATGTAATATTGTTATGAAATCGTGGTGAGGAGCTCAAGGCCAAGGCCCCACCATCGATTTATTGATGCATATGGTTTGCGTGCTAGCCAGGCACATTGGAACTTCAACATCATGTAATATGCATTTTAATAAAATACTCACAACTAGCTATGCAATGCAACAAGAGATGGGGGCATGATTTTACAAGGAATTGGGAGGGAAACATTCAAACCCTTGGAGCCAATCAAGTCAAGCCAAGTGTCAATGAGAGAACCCATCAAAACGTCAACTACCCATGTTGACTTTTGTACCCAATCATTCAAGAGTTGGTTGAGGTAGTTAATGCCTTGGGAATGGAGAGGTATGGCTGTCCAAATTCGGGTATGGGAAAGCCACCCTTCATGGAAAATCGTTTTTGTTTCCTTGGGCAAGAAAAGAGCCACGAAATTGCTCTCTAAGCGATTATTCACCATTGCCTTGCTCTCTCACGTAGCTCTAGCTGCCTGGGCGTTTTCCTCCATGGTTTTTCTGCGTTCTCCTTGATCTTTTAGCTGGGAAGGGGCGTTTTTGTGTTGATTACTAGTGGGGAAGAGAACATAACGTTTTTGGGTCTTCCTGGAGGTCGTTTAGGCCATTGAAAAGGATCATAACCAGTGGGAGAAATCGATTTTGCTCCCTGGGGTTGAATTCAAAATTCCACAGTTCGTTTGGGTGAACCACGAGTTGGGAGAGCCAATGTGGTCCTTGTGTTGTGAGTACCTCTGTTGTAATTGTGTTGGGGTATGGGTAATTGGGTAATCCATTGTTTTGGCTTGAGCTTGAGAGTAAGCATCCAGGGTTCAAGTGTAGCCTGATAAACCTAGTTGGACTGGCTTGGCTGAGATGAAATGGTTAATAGGCTATGTGTGAGCTTGAATGTCCCATTTTTCTTGTAAGAATCATTCCCAGCTCGGGGGTGGCCTTTGGATGGACTGAGTATATGCTGTCGAAGAGCCTATGGTTGGGTGGAACGTTGCAGCGACATAGCTAGTTGCTTGGGACAATTGCACAATGGAGATAAGTGTTTTTCTGTCTATGTATTTACTTCTGCAATGCTTAAATTAATGACTGTTATTGATATGTTGAATGCATATGAAGAGTGTGTGGATGAATATGTTTATTCCGCTGTGCATCATTTTCTTGTTTTCCATTTGCACACATCTCTTTAATGATATGAATCTAATGAGTGGGTTGAGTTTTATGTGAAAGCCCCAGAGATTGCCATCAGGTACCCTTCCTTGCCTTGGATGGATGGGTGGGTACGTTACAAGGACCGAAACAACCCCCTAAGGAAGTCTCGAAGACTGCAAGGCCTTTCCCCTCTCTCGAGGGGTGTTTTTTCACCTTCCCCTCATGATTCACATGGGAGGTACATTAACCGGGGTCGTTCCTAGTCCACTTTGATAGGATCATATAGGTGAGGTCGAGCCTTGCTAAGTACATTTTCTCCCCAAGGAGAAAGTATTAATCCCCCAACCTCCTCCACCGCTGGAATATTTACCCCTTTGGATTCTCCCCACATAGATCCTTTGGACCCCTTTGATCCCTCCTCTCACATAGGACGTCACTCATTGATTTCCACACTACTTGGGTCTCCCCCAAGAGGAAACAAAACCCAACACACAATGGAAAGACCAACTGTCCCTACCTTACCATTTATGGCTAGCTTAAATTTACCTGATTTGTCCAAACCGATCAATGATCCCATAGCTCATGATCCAACCTGGCCATCCATGCCAGATGAAATTCCCTATGATATTCCCAAATTCGAAGGAAAGCAAGGGGATGATCCTGCCAATCATATTATGTCCTTCCACTTATGGTGTTCATCTAAAAACATAGTGGACGATCCTGTGAGGCTTTGCCTCTTTCTACTCTCACCGACACGACAACCAAATGGTATGTCAACCTAGAAAGTGCAACCCATGCCACATTCTTAATATTGGCCACTGTGTTTCTCACTTACTTCTAGCTTCCGATTAGACATGAACTTGGCCTCGAAATTATCACAGAGTTTCGGCAAAACACGTCTACCCACATCGCAGACCAAATCCATGAGTGGCATAGGAATTGCACATTGTGCAAGATCGATATATAATCACCTTTTTTGTTAGATTGGTTTATCAAATCTCTCCAACCAGCCATAGCTAAATATGTCTCCACCTCCATGCCGTAAAGAAAGGAAGAGGCTATTATAAAAACCCAACATTTCGATCTCATTTATGCACAATCCAACTATCTTTACATTATCCTCTGTGACGCTCCTCGACATCAGTTGTTGGATCCTACACCTTCGGGCTTGTCACATTCAACGGATGGGATTATTGGGCCCATTTCCCATTTAGGAAAGGCTCCTCCTGCCACATCGGCACCATTTAACATGGCTCTGCAATACCCATCCATGCCATCTGTGTCAGTACCCCCTACATCGGTACCAACCCCACCAGTTGGTTAGTTACAATATGGACCGTATAGTCGTACTTACCCAAACATTATCCAAGCACCAACACTACCGATAGAACAAGGCGTTCCTACGTCCACCTCATATACCACATTTATCCCACCCTCGAGGTATAATCCATATTATCCTTTCCCATGCCCAACTGGTCAGCAACCTTCCCCCCACATGGGGGTTAACCTATTCAAACCCTCTTACGTTCCGCAAGATCAACAATTTGAGTAATTGAACACCAAAAACCCCTAGAATCCGAAGACTCAGGGGAAGAAGAAAGGGGAGAACAAACAAAATCAATAGCCAGGGCAAGGGGGAAATTCCCCCTAGAAAAACCAGAATACG
Organism: Larix kaempferi; assembly: GCA_027924585.1. Classification (NCBI taxonomy): domain Eukaryota; kingdom Viridiplantae; phylum Streptophyta; class Pinopsida; order Pinales; family Pinaceae; genus Larix; species Larix kaempferi. The sequence goes on from BSBM01000437.1 coordinate 7,855,361, forward strand.
AGTAACCAGAATGCAGGGACTAACAATCCCCCCAAACAAGGGAAGAATGCCAACTTGAGGACCAATTACTACTGCTCCATTTGCGGCGATTATGGTCACTACACACATCATTGGCCTCTTATCCCTAGTTTCCAACAGTTAGTGGAATCCAAAAAGAAGATAGTGTCGAATCCTCCTCAGGATGCCAACCCTCCCCAACCGCAAACCGTCGCGTTACAACAACCCTTTGCAAATCAAGGGGTAGTAACACAACAACAAGACCCTCGCCCACCAAGCAATGGCTCTTTCCAAAATATCTACATGTTGGATATAAATATTCAGACACAATCCAAGGGTTATGATGGGCCTTCCACCCCCCAAGTGGAATACATTTCTATCCCCTCAAGGGGTCCTCTACAAATCCCTCTACTGAATACTGAACAAATCCCATGGATTCCGAAAGTTCCACTTCGGTGTACCCCTAATAACCCTCACATGAAAGTCACCCGCAATTACAGTATTGTGGATGACTTGGATCAATCCCCTCCATCCATGTCCATGTTATAAGTGTTACAGTCTTTCCCAAAATAGAGAAAGGAATTACTCAATGCACTTGGTGTCGTCGATCCTTCCGACTCGCACCTCATGACGTTTTATCTCGACAAAGGTGATCCGCGACTACTGTCATCAGTTGCATTTCAAGTTCCAGTTACTATAAAGAATGCCATGATCCATCGTTGTATTATTAGCGAAGGCGCATCCACTTGTGTTATGTCTGTAAAGGTATGGAAACAATTAGGGTCCCCTAAGCTAGTCCCATCGTCTCTCTCTCTTTGTGCATATGATGGGATACCATCCCAACCAAGACGATTGTATCATAATGTCCCCATAGAGCTGTGGGGAAAGATGGTTATGATCGACATTGAAGTAGTTGATGTTGAAATCGACTACAACATCATATTGGTGCGTCGTTATATGTATGCCATGAAGGCAGTCCCCTCCTTGGTATTCTATATCATGATGTTTCCCTTAAATGGGAAGGTTGTCACCCTGTACCAACTCAAGTACTATGATCCCAACACTACAAGCAATCTTGAAAATGCCCTACTGACTGTACTGGGCGATACTCAACCATATGTTGACATTGCCCCTGGTATGTACAAGGACTCCAATTTTTTAGGAGCATATTCGGGACCACCACCTAATATCCCTACATCAACTAATGGCCTAATGTGCACAATTTTCACTGCTGAAAATGGAGCCACCTCCACCTCAACACCGTCATCAACATCGCCATTGAGCCATGGCATTGAACAAACGTTGAGTCCATTAGTCCCACCAATCTTCCAAATCCCATTCTTGTATCCCCCAATAGGAGTACAAGGGACACCAATTATGGCTCAGTTAACTCTAACTAGGCTCACTCTAGGCATCCTGGTATGGTACCTCACGCCACCCTACCCAGAGATGGCTTCCAAACCAGTTGCCCATTACGAGTTTGTCCTTGTTTTGGCTGCTACGCCTACAAGACCCATAACACATTTAGTTACAATGTCACACCCTCCCAACCTATGACATCCACAACTAAACCGCAATCGATCGTTGCTAAGGCCACTAATGGGGGCACCAAACAACCAAAGTTGAAAGGTCCTCTATTACCCAACCCAACATCCAATTCATTGGAAACCGCTATGCCTAAAGTAGGGGGCATCAACCAACAGGAGTTAAAATCCCCAGTTATGATCAATACTCCCAATCAAAGGGTCACCTCGCTGTGTTCTCTTTGCGGGCAGCAAGGCCACACAACCAACTTGTGTCCTACTTTGATGATAAAAGGGGTAAAATATCCCTCATGCACATCTTACTCCAAGACATTATGTATCGGTCACGCATGTTCCATATGCGCTCAATATGGGAATTATACATACCATTGCCCCAAACTCCCTTGATATCGGGAGGCATTGGAAACCATTCGTCTTACTCAAGTGATGATTGAGGAACCACCCTCCTCAGCCCATGAATCAATATCTATTAATGTGGTCACCACATCAACGACACTGTCAAGTCCCCTCCCATCAGACCGAGCCAGGGAGAGAACATGGAACTAAAACTGGGCATCTAGCCCCATATCCATTAAGTAAAACTCATTGATAATAAAAGACATGTACATATGCATATAGTAATTAAACATAGTGGAATTAAAATCATCTACATATCTAACATACATTCAAACATTTTCATGATAGACATTAAATAAATACATTGCAGAATTTAGCACATGAGAGTACTTATCTTAAAACAAAGTAGTCCTGAGCAACCAGCTATGCAACTGCAACGTTCCACCCAACCATAGACTAGTTGTGCTTATCAATCTCTTGATACAACTGCCACCCCTGAGTTGGGCATGATTTCTACAAGGAAAAAAGGGAACAACATACTCACACATAGCCAAAATACACCAAAATCAGCCAAGCCAATCCACAGTTGGGTTTATCAGGCTGCTAAGGCAAAGGGAGGGAATGAATTGCTAAGCTAGTGAGCTCAAGCATAGAGCCATGGATACCTCTACAAGATCTATCTAGCGTGGCACCCACAATGCCTACACACCCCACTCAAGGAAGTATTCCCTTCACCAATACATAGTCCCTCAGGCCATACCTTCCATTCTAGTGTTGTCCAAGGTGTGCATAGAAGAGTATCCAACCCTTTTGATCTTTTTGAGAGGTTACTTCCCTCACTAGGTTTATCAAGACAATTTTTTCCACTTCCACTCCAAATTTCTTGCTCACAAATTCAAACCAAAACAGGGATGCACATAACAACAAAATCACAAGTGCTGGGCATGAAGAAAACGTTTTTATAGTGAAATGCCCAAAATGGGGTTTCTACCAGTTTCAAAAAAATGTGGGCAGCCAAAAACAAAAAGCTGAACGAGGAAACAACCCTGGGAAGCCAAATCCGTTTTCAGAAAAATGTCCATGGGCATTCAAGGGACAAAAATGACCTCCATAAACCCCAAAATCATGACTCCCTTCCTCCCAGCCATTGTGCCAAACAAAAACTAGTTCCCAGGTATGGAAAATGCAGGAAAAAGATAGAAAACGTGAGGGAGAAAGCCCCAGCTAGCTCAGACTGTGTGAGAGAGAAAATTCCATGGGTGAAAGATGGCTTTGGGCACCATTTCGTGGGTGTTTTCTTTCCCAAGAAGCAAAAATACGAATTCCCAGGTTGATGGCTTGCCCATGCACGAAATTGGCTTCCATACCTCTTCATTCCCAAGGCATTAACTACCTCAACCAACTCTTGGAAGAATTAAATGATTGGGTGCATAAGTCAAAATGGGTAGTTGGTGGTTTATGGGTTTTCTCATGAAATATGGCTTAACACTATTGGCTCAAGGGTTTGAATAATTTCCCTCCCTATTCCTTTTGAAATCATGCCCCCATCTCTTTGTTGCATTGCATAGCTAGTTGTGGGTATTTCATTAAAATTCGTATTTACATGATGTCTTAATTTACATTGTGCATGTCTAGCACAAGAACCATAGACATCTATTTTTAATTGCCGATACATAAAATGATAAATCAATGGCAGGGCCTTGGCCTTGAGCTCCTCACCATGATTAAATAATGATATTTACATCATTTACAATTTTAATGCAATAGGGTCAAAATCGGGATATTAAATTCCCCTCCCCCTTACATTAGCACTGTCCTCAGTGCTCATCAAAATTGAACAAAAATGGATATGCCACTCTCATGGCATCCTCCAGCTCCCATGTAGCCTCATCGGGACCATAGTGCTTCCATTGCACCTTTACCTGTCCGATGGCTCGGTTTCGGAGCAATGTTACCTTCTTGTCTAGGATGCGCAATGGATCGGTTTGGAACTCTCCCTCGGGTTCCACCTGGATCACATCCCAATTAATCACACGGTTAGGATCATGTACATATTTCTTAAGCAAAGAGACATGAAAAACATTATGAGCTCTAGTGCTAGCAGGAAATGCAAGTCTATATGCAATTGGCCCTATTCTTTCAAGCACTTCAAATGGCCCACAATATCTAGGTGATAGCTTGGCACAACCCCCAAGTTTCAAGGAACTCTTCCTTGGCCTCACTCTAAGATACACGTGATCCCAAACACTGAATTCCCTATGCACTCTAAGCTTATCTGCATAGCTTTTCTGTCTATCTTGGGCTGCTTTTAAGTTCTGCCTGATCTTTGCAACCTCTTGTTCCATTTTCTCAAGCAATTTCAGCCCAAGTACAATTCCGTTCACTGGATTATCCCAAGTCACTGGTGTCCTACACCTTCTGCCATACAAAGCCTCATATGGACTTATTCCCAATGATGCTTGCTTCCCATTGTTATATGCAAAATCTACCAAGTGTAGATAATCCTCCCACTTGGATGGTTTGTCCATATCATACATGTGAAGCATGTCTTCAAGCACCTGATTTACTCTTTCTGTTTTCCCATCTGTTTGAAGATGGTACGTGGTGCTAAAGTTCAACTGTGTACCCAAATCTGCAAAGAGACCCTTCCAAAAATTGGAAGTGAACTTGGTATCCCTGTCAGAAATTATTGCATTAGGCAATCCGTGTAATCTGAAAATTTCCTTCATGAAAATATTTGCAATGGCATCGGCTTTATGTGTGGACTTAAACGGTATAAAATGTGCTGCCTTTGTTAACTTGTCCACCACCACCATGATGGAATCATGTTGTCTCACCGTCATTGGAAAACCTATAATAAAATCCATGGAAATTACTTCCCACTTCCATTCTGGAATTGGCAATGGATGCAATAAACCTGCTGGGTGTTGGTGTTCAACCTTCACCTGCTGACATTTCATGCACCTAGAAATGTATTCAGCGATGTCCTTCTTCATCCCCAGCCAGAAATAATGTTTTCTTGTTGTAGCAATTGTTTTCTGATATCCTGGGTGACCGGAGTATGGAGCTTTATGGATTTCATCCATAACAATCCTTCTCAAATATGTCGCACTTGGAATATAGGCTCTATTCCTATAAGTAAGAATCCCGTCTTCTTCCAAATGGTATCCTTCATACTTCTTTTCAAAGTCTTGCTGCTGTAATTTGTCCTTTATTTGCCCATACACTTCATCCTCAACCATATGGTTAACAATCTGCTGCCTCAAATATGGTTGGAAAGTGCTAAGCGCTGCCACATGCATTTCATGTACTTTCCTGCTGAGTGCATCAACCACCTTGTTTTCTTTCCCTTTTATGTGTTTGATTTCAAAATCAAATTCGCACAAAAATTCCAACCATCTAGCTTGCCTAGCATTTAAAGTTGGCTGATCAAACAAGTATTTCAGACCACAATGGTTTGTCCTCAGCTCAAATTTTCTTCCTATTAAGTAATGCCTCCACATCTTTAAAGCATGTACTATGGATGCAAGTTCTATATCATGAGTAGCATAGTTCTTCTCGCGTTCCTTCAACTTTCTTGACTCATAGCATACCACGTGGTTGTCTTGCATAAGAACTCCTCCAAGTCCTTGATTGAATGCATCGGTACATACCACAAAGTCTTTTTCTGGGTCTACAATCTTCAAGATTGGTGCACTCGTAAGAAGATTCTTCAACCATTGGAAACTTTCCTCACATCTTGGTGACCATTCAAACTTTATCCCCTTCTTTTGCAAAGAAGTGATCGGGTTTGTGACCTTGGAGAATACTTCAATGAACCTCCTGTAGTAACCAGCAAGGTCCATAAAAGATCTCACATCTGTCACATTCCTTGGAGTTGGCCAATTCATAATGGATTCAATCTTCTCAGGGTCCACAGATATTCCTTTGTCTGAGATAATGTGACCCAAATAATGGATTCTATCTTTATAAAAGTCACATTTGCTCAACTTTGAATACAGCTTATGCTCCCTTAGCAATTGCAATGTCATTCTCAAATGTTCTTCATGCTCTTCTTCATTCTTAGAATAGATGCGAATGTCGTCTAGAAAAACAAGGACAAACTTGTCCAAATACTTGCTAAAAACACTATTCATGAGACACATGAATGTAGCTGGTGCATTTGTGAGACCAAATGGTACCACCACAAACTCATAGTGTCCATACCTCGTTCTAAAGGTTGTCTTATGAATATCTTCTTCTTTGATTCTTACCTGATGGTAACCAGACCTCAAATCGATCTTTGAAAATACCTTTGCTCCTCGCATTTCATCAAAAAGGTCATCAATTCAGGGCAATGGGTATTTGTTCTTCACAGTAACTTTGTTCAGTTGCCTGTAGTCAATACATATCCTGAGTGTTCCATCTTTCTTTTTCACAAATAGAACAGGTGCTCCCCACGAGGACACACTTGGCATGATATATTTCTTTTCCAACAACTCTTGTAATTGCATTTTCAATTCTAGCAATTCCGGTGTACTCATCCTGTAGGGTGTCTTAGACACTGGTGCGGCTCTTGGCACAAGTTCAATTGTAAAATCAATGTCTCTCTTTGGAGGAAGTACCAGAATCTCATCAGGAATAACATCCCTGAATTCCTGCAATACGTGATAGTCCTCCAACAACTCTTGTAATTGCATTTTCAATTCTAGCAATTCCGGTGTACTCATCCTGTAGGGTGTCTTAGACACTTGTGCGGCTCCTGGTACAAGTTCAATTGTAAAATCAATGGCTCTCTTTGGAGGAAGTCCCAGAATCTCATCAGGAAAAACATCCTTGAATTCCTGCAATACGTGATAGTCCTCCAACTTAATAGTTTCATTCTCTGTTGCCTCCAAAACATGGGCTACATACAATTGACAACCTTTCCTACAGAACTTCTTCAGTTGCATCGCTGAAACCTGCCTAACAGAAGTCACCTTTGGAATGCCTTTTACAACCCTTGGGTTTCGTTCTTCGTCCATGCATTCAAAATTTTTATTGTAGCAATCAAGTTTAACCCTGTGTGCTTCTAAGCAATCCATCCCAATGATAATATCATAGGAACCAAGTGAAAAAATATTCAGATTTGCATAAGTGAACAGTCTGTCCATCTCTAATGGAAATTTCTCTACAATTTCACTAACCTTTCTCTTGGTTCCAGTGGCTAACTGAACTAACCAAGATTTACTATGCTTTGATTTATTAAAAGCACAAATCTCAACAATTTTAGGGGTGACATAATTGTGAGTAGATCCAGGATCAATCAAAATAGAAATAGATTGCTCAACAATCTTATCTTCAACTTCAACAACAATTGATTGATGATCTGCTTGGTGGTCGTCTAATGCTGCATAGATTCTAGGAATTGTCCTCGCCACTTGACCCATAGTTTCAGCTCCTTGGATGTTGTGAACTTGATTTGCATTCCCATTCCGATGTGGGCAGTTTCTAAGCATGTGGTCTCCTCCACAACCCCAACATTGAAGTGGTTCTCTTGGCTCCTTTGGATCTCTTGGCTTGTCTCCCATCATCATAGTTGGCTTAGTCACAACCTGTGATGGCTGCCTTTGTTGATTTCTGATATGAGGAGGTTTGAAACCTTTCTTCCTTTGGTCAAACTTCTCATTTTTCTTGTCCTTCCATGCATTATGGAAATCAGGTTTTCTTTTGTTTTGATCATAGCAATACTTGGCCTTCCTTATTTCCTCCTCCAGATTTCGAGGTTCATCAAATTCAATCCTATCTTTATATCACTGAGGTAGCCCACTTAGAAAACGCTGAATTTTCACCTTATCATCTCGAATATACCTGACATACCTCAGTAGCTACAAGAACTTGTTTGCATACTCTTCCATGGTCAATTGTCCCAATTTCAGCTCATGGAAATCTTTGATCTTATCATCATAGTACCTGTCAGAGAGGTACTTCTGCTTGAAGTATTTCTTGAACTGCTTCCACACAATCTTTCTTTCATTGATCTTCCTCACTTGCCTAATGTGATCCCACCATATAGATGCTCTTCCATTCATGTTGAAGATGGTGACCCTTGCCTTCATATTTCCAGAGTAGTCTTGGACTTGGAAATACTTTCTCATCCCAAGAAGCCAAGCTTCAGCTTCTTGACCAGACTTTACATCTCCATCAAATGTAGGAGGTTTTGCCTTCTTAAATTCCCCATGTGAATTGTTCTTGAATACCTCTTTCTCTTATTCTTGCGAGATGAAGAGCTTTAACCTTCAATGGATTTATTAGAGTCAGATGATCCACTAGAAGAGATTTTTGGAGTATAGGTTCTGTCTCTAAAAACTCTTCTTGAGATATTGGACCTCTTGCGGGAATTTCTCCTTGAACTACTCCGACTCCCTTCTGGATTTTCCGACTGATGTCTAGGATTAATTTTCCTCTGGATATCTGTCAAACTCTGCAACATGGCTGCATTCAACTGATTTTGTTCTTCCTGATCTTTAATCATCCTTTCATTATCTTCTCTGCAACTTTGCAACTCCACCCTTAGGCTCCTCATGGTGGCTGCAATATCTGGGGGAGTCTCTCGATTTTTTCTCCCATTGGATTTTGTTTCAGCATTCTCAACATGTATGTTTTCCCCCATGGCATCTGTCTCAGGCTCATAGGGATCTTGTGCATCATCCATGATGTTGATATTTTTGGCCCAACCAAGACCAAAAATTTCCAACTGCACTTATCTGAAATGTTTCTTTGATGTGACTATAATTCTGCAAAATGTGTTTATAAACACAACTATTAGCTACATTATAATACCATAATTTATTTGCATGTATGTGGGGAAATCCTATATTGACAACTTTGTCCAATAATAGATTTTCTCACAATCAACGACGGTCTCAAGGGGATGACTGTCAAGGGGGCTTGCCCCCTTGTGGCTTCCCTGTGCCACTGCAAGGCGGGTCGAGGGCGACGCCCTCGTTTTTTTTTTTTGTAATTCCTTTGATTTCGCGCAATCTGGCGCATAAGCTTCATGGCGATTTTCCATTTTCGGCACCTGAAAATCTTAGTGAAAAGCTGTTGTATTTTCCCCGTTTGGTGGACTTATCGAATTCTCCTCTGCCCGTGTCGCAAATATTAAGGTTAAAATGGCTGCCGGTGTCGTGGATATTAACGTTAAAATTGCTGCCAGTGTCGCGGATTTTAACATTATTCTCACCGCCGCGCATCGCAAAACTTAACCTTAATTTCGCCGCCGCGCGTCACAAACTTAACATTAATTTCACTGCTGTGTCGCAAAAATTAACCTTAATTTCGTCGTTGCGCGTCACAAACTTAACATTAATTTCGCCGCTGTGAGTCCCAAAAGTTAACCTTAATTTCGCCGCTCGCATCGCAAAAATTAACTTAACTTCCGCCGCCACGTTGCGAAAATTTAACATAACTTTCGCTGCGCGCGTCGCAGAAATTAAAATTAATTTCGCCGCGCGCATCGTAGAAATTAACCTTAATTTTGCCGATACAGCCTTAGGCAAAATTTCAAAAACACTTAGAAAAATTTAAAATTTTTCCTTTCTTTCTGTGATGATCATAGCTCAACAGGAGGTGACTTTTCCTCTGTAAACTTTGCAAACTATTCAACTTAGCCCGTTTAGGCCCAACGTTGTAACCTATGGTGATAAGAAAGGGATCTTCCCTTGTAACTATGATCATACTTGGCCCATAGAGGCCCAATGTTGTAGCCTATGGCTTTGATACCACACTATCAAGTCCCCTCCCATCAGACCGAGCCAGGGAGACAACATGGCACTAAAACTGGGCATCTAGCCCCATATCCATTAAGTAAAACTCATTGATAATAAAAGACATGTACATATGCATATAGTAATTAAACACAGCGGAATTAAAATCATCTACATATCTAACATACAATCAAACATTTTAATGACAGACATTAAATAAATACATTGCAAAATTTAGCACATAAGAGTACTTATCTTAAAACAAAGTAGTCCCAAGCAACCAGCTATGCAATTGCAACGTTCCACCCAACCATAGGGCAGTTTGCTTATCAATCTATTGATACAACTGCCACCCCCGAGCTGGGCATGATTTCTACAAAGAAAAAAGGGAACAATGGACTCACACTTAGCCAAAATACACCAAAATCAGCCAAGCCAATCCACAGTTGGGTTTATCAGGCTACTAAGGCAAAGGGAGGGAATATATTGCTAAGCTAGTGAGCTCAAGCACATAGCCATGGATACCTCTACAATATCTATCTAGCGTGGCACCCACAATGCCTACACACCCCACTCAAGGAAGTATTCCCTTCACCAATACACAGTCCCTCAGGCCATACCTTCCATTCTAGTGTTGTCCAAGGTGTGCATAGAGGAGTAGCCAACCCTTTTGATCTTTTTGAGAGGTTACTTCCCTCACTAGGTTTATCAAGCCAGTTTTGTCCACTTCCACTCCAAATTTCTTGCTCATGGGTTCAAACCAAAACAGGGATGCACATAACATCAAAATCACAAGTGCTGGGCATGAAGAAAACGTTTTTACAGTGAGATGCCCAAAATGGGGTTTGTACCAGTTTCAGAAAAACGTGGGAAACCAAAAACGAAAAGTTGAATGAGAAAAAAACCCTGGGAAGCCAAATCCATTTTCAGAAAAAAGTCCATGGGCATTCAACGGACAAAAACGACCTCCATAAAACCCAAAACCGTGACTCCCTTCCTCCCAGCCATTGTGCCAAACAAAAACAAGTTCCCAGATATGGGAAATGCAGGAAAAAGATAGAAAACGTGAGGGAGAAATCCCCAGCTAGCTCAGACTGCGTGAGAGAGCAAAGTCCATGGGTGAAAGATGGCTTTGGGCACCATTTTATGGGTGTTTTCTTGCCCAAGAAGCAAAAATATGAATTCCCAGGTTGATGGCTTGCCCATGCACGAAATTGGCTTCCATACCTCTTCATTCCCAAGGCATTAACTACCTCAACCAACTCTTGGAAGAATTAAATGATTGGGTGTATAAGTCAAAATGGATAGTTGGTGGTTTATGGGTTTTCTAATGAAATTTGGCTTAACACTATTGGCTCAAGGGTTTGAATAATTTCCCTCCCTATTCTTTGTAAAATCATGCCCCCATCGCTTTGTTGCATTTCATATCTAGTTGTGGGTATTTCATTAAAATTAGTATTTACATGATGTTTTAATTTACATTGTGCATGTCTAGCACAAGAACCATAGGCATCTATTTTTAATTGCTGATACATAAAATGATAAATCGATGGTGGGGCCTTGGCCTTGAGCTCCTCACCATGATTAAATAATGATATTTACATCATTTAAAATTTTAATGCAATAGGGTCAAAATCGAGATATTACAAACACCGTTAGTCGTCCCTCCCACAGAAGTTGCACCAACTGCAAAAACCGTGGTAGAGCCTACAACGTCGCAAGACCCATCTCCTCCAAATCTTACAACAACGTTGCCACATGATGAATGCTCTTCCTATAGGAATTCCACACATATGATCCCTCCTAGCATCATTGTCTGCATTATGGAACAAATCAACACCCATGAAGTCCAAGCACGCTTCCATCCACGTGTACCACGACCTTTCCGATCTTGTGGAGAGACGACCCACTTCTCATTTTAGTGCCCCATTTTGTGCACCGAACGAGAAGGTCATCTCGAACTAATGAGACTACAAGGTCAATTACAAACCGTCCATGTAACCCCACAAATGTCACAAATCGAGGAAGTAATAACTACCTTACCAGATACCATCGATGCTAAATATCCTTTAGTCGATGTCCTCACTCACGGCGATTCCTCGTCTTTCGATGAAGACGCAGGCCACCTACAAGATTTTCCTAATAATTAAATTTAGCAGGGGATTCTCCCCCATAGTACAAGCAAGACATCTAACACCATCTGTTTAATTTCTTATTTGTGTCATATTTTACTTTCTTTTCTCTAAGTACACTATTTTGAATGAAGAAAGTAAGTCCATCTATTCTTTATACAGATGACCTATCAGTCGGACATCTACATCAAACATGCAGACAGTGCAAGTCAATGGTACAAAAACCTAGCATCTACTGCTTGAGATATATATTCCCCCTCCAATATACTCTACCACACCAGAGGAGTTTGCTTGGGGGTACTATGCCGTAATAGGTCTATTAAGCGATGCCCTTCAGTTGGGCATTCACCATCTGTGAGTGCACCTCGACTCACAACTAGTTGTCTCGCAGTTAAATAATGTATTTCATGTCCTCAATACTATACTCTTCCGAAAGTTTCTGCACATGCGTTTGTATTGGAGAAAAATCACTATGGCTTGGGAATACTACAACAGACAGATGACTACTAGAAATCAACTCAATTCTCAAAACAATGCTATTATAAATGACAATGTTAAGATAATGGAGAAATGTAACCAACTCGATCCAAACGTTTTATGTAGATCCCCGTTGGAGCTTTCAATCCATGCACTTGAAATCTGCAAATTAGTCTTGACAGCCAATATCCAACAAGCACATATAATATAAAAATGACATTAACATTATCAATAACAATGGTCCATAATATCAAAAGCAAATGTAACCCAATGTATAATAAACAACATTTACAACATGATGGACAAGAATATGAGTATTTCTATTAATGAACAAGAAGAAGTACAAAGTGATATGACCTCTTGTCGGTAACCAATCTGAACCAAGATCTAGATCAATCCACTTGTGCCTCCACCACTTCAATTCTCCATGAATGGAAAACTCAAACTAGAAAGGAGTTTGGAAGGTGAACATAAGGGGTTCACAACTACAAGGATCAATGAGTGCAGACTCAAGATAGGGCAAAAATACACTAGAGTTCTCTTGCTATTCTCTTCTTCCTCCCGTCCATAAGCCATATGTGCTCAATATATAGTCCTCTCAAAGGTACGTGAAAGGACACATCGAGGTGTTATTTGGGCAGATGGAGAGCCAAAGGTCACCCAATGACCGCTTTTTGGGAGCAAAAAGTAATTAATAATGGTTTTTACCATTTTACTTGATACCCGCGGGCTATAGTGATGCAACTCGCGGGTACGTATGCTATAGTGATGCAACATGCATGTAGGAATAAAAATAGGGAAAACTAATATCTCTGAAGGATATAAGTGGATCTGAGTCATTGAAATGGATCCTACAGGCCAAATAATGCTGATGCTCACAGGGTGGAAGATTATGATGTAACAGATGCCCCCTAATGTGTGAGGTCAGAGACTGATGCTACGATGGCCGAAATACATTATAAAACTCAAAAGTGGAGTGATGGAGACACAAGTGGAAAGAGTAGCTCACTCGTCATAATATAATAATATCTCTGAATACATGTCGGTATAGTACAACAATATGATACAACGGCCATGAATAGGCAGTACATAATGGATACATGTCATAAGTGATCATAGCCATGATCCCTCTACAGTAAGATATGGTCTTCTACTGAAAAGAAGACAACTGGTGCAAACTGGAGGTACAAACTGTTGAAATCTGAGAGGTGATATCTTAGATGTAAATTCAAAGTCGTATGTAGCATACTGGATGCCACAATCGCCTGGGGTCTTCTACACAAGTCTTCGACGGTGCAAGTCCCATCAAGTGAATAAAGGAGTTGGGGTCGAACCTGATGAGACATCATTTGATTACCGGTCAATGATGTATACCGTTAACAGACACGAGATGACCCACCAATAATGAAAATGGGCATCAAGGCACAGAGCACAATCATCAGAGTGTGAATGAATGAGTTGAAGTCTAACACTAGGATGAATCCATCGATCATGGGACATTGATGTATTCCCAAAACTGTCGATGGCGAGAGAACTTGCCACTAATGACTGCAAGCCTCACGGTACTCAATTGAACTCTAAGCCTCAAGTCCCGGAATCAATGGGTTGAAGTCGATGGAACGAGACTCACTGGAAGGAAGGAATTAAGGCATCCCCCATCGACCAGCACGAGGTACCAACAATGCTGAAAGATTTGGAAGATCTCAGGTGAAATGGACTGAATCAATAAGGATGGCCAACATGCAAAAGTCAAGAGATCTGAGGAGTGGCCGACACTGGTTTCAGGACTTCCTTTGAACGAGAGCATGAGAAGTGGATGGACTCAGGCAGCATAGACTTGACATAAACTGTGCAATGCAGGAGATATTACAGAGGGATCGATAATGACTGGAAGATTAACCAATCGGTGGAGAAAACTGAGAAACTAGTACAGCTCCTAAGGCCCAACTATAGTCCCGACTCATAATGAACGGAGTGGAATGAATGCTCTGTTCAAAGGCGACACAACAGCTGCCAACAAGAAATAGTGACCATAATCCCTCCAAATTTTTGGAATATTTGATTTTTTTGGTCTTTTTCATATTTGGGAAAAGCTTGAAAAAGAATAAAATTGCTTATAGTACAACAAGTGAGGGAACGAGTGTCAAATAGCTAGCAGACTAGTCCCAAGCAGTGGAACATACCTATTCTCAATGCAAGGAAGTGCATGCAGGATGTGGACACCTAGGGGTATGTTCCCTCAGGGTCAAAAGGTCATCAATATTGTGAAGGGAAAATATATAAGCTCTGCAGGGCTCGACAGGGAAAAGTGCTCAGGCACCAGGCTAACAATTGAGTAAGCGGGAGCCGACACAAGGATCAAGCGGCAAGCAGGATGATGCAATGCAATCACAACATGATATAAATGAGGGGAGTCCTTAAGGGAGATGGCCAACATAAGACAAAGTAGAGTATGAGTCTTTATTGCAACGTCATGGCGTGACTACAAAGGACTCCCAATCCTAAGGACAAACAACGGCATGGGCACCAAAATGCATAAAGGGGTTCTAACTAGGGTACCCATGTTCGGAAAAGCCCTACCACCACATAACGACACTTCTAAAGCAGTATGAAGGTTCCGTGTTAGTTACGAAGCAGGGTTGCACCTAGGGTTTATGAAAATGGTCAATAGGTCAAATGCATAATGCATGCGAAAAATGGCATCTAACCTATGTGCCAGGTGTGAAACATACCTGTTGTAGGTGTGAAATGGTTCAGAACAACTTTTGTCGAGGAAATCTGATTAAAAAACACTACTCCATGACACGATATTAGTTCATAACAGCTCAAAAGGGCAAAAACTATAGAGAAGTGGGTCCAGAAAATTATAAATAGTAATAAAATTTTCCAAATTACAATTCATTTGCACTATTCACCAATTTGGAGTTTAGTGGTTAGTTTTTACCTGAAAGTTCAGTTGCTGATTCTGGGAGCTATAGCTGATCGTTCAGTGAACCGTCCAGAGCAGGTTGGTGGTTACTTCCATACCTTTCATTTCAATGCTTTTATTTCAATTTTTGTCGGTGGGATTTTTTGTTTGGCCAAGCCCTAGATGGCTTCGGTGCTACCCGTGGGATATAACTATGCGGGTCACGGGTAGGGCACCAAACGTGCAGTCAAAAAATAGACTACCCGCAGGTACCCGCCACTGTATACAAATTAGCCCGTGTGTACGGCCGTGAAGAAATTTTTAATCATGAAATTGACCAAAATTTACTTGTTTTGCACTCTAGGATGGTTCTAGAGTGGAGGGAAACAGAGCATGACCAGGTTGATGAGGCCATGCGCAATGATGTGCAAGCACAGCAGGCATTGCAAGCATGTGGTTTGTATAAGTATTGGAGCATAGGGGGTTTAAGGGCCCAAAACCTATTACTCCGCCATCTGATAGACTACTGGGATGTGGATGCTCACAACTTCATCCTCAATGGGAAAACTTTGACACTGGAAGTAGAGGATATCTATTTCATTACCGGTTTGTCCTGTAGAGGGGAGGTGGCTAGTCTTCGGTCTCGGACCGTGGGTGGTGGGATCACTGTTCAGGACTACATAGCGCGGTATTGTCCCGCAAACACACGAGCGTTGGAAAGTAAAGTTCCCATCAACGCCATAGTGAATCTGAGTACAACGATCATTGTGGCTACCCTAGTGCGGATCACTGGATCCAAAGCACTGCACCAGGAATCTAGGCCGGTGATGTTCTACGCATCATAATGCATGCAACCTACGATATTCGACTGGTGTACTACTCTATTGGTGTCTATGAAGACACAATTGACGGAATGCAAAGAGGGGAAGGACAAAAACTTTGGGTATGGTAGCATTCTATGCAGCTTCTTCTTTGAGAGGGTTCCGGGGTTTAGTCCGAGGGTGGATGTCCCTCCTCACAGCCTTCGTGATCCAACCCTGACCCGATGGGCTGAGATCTTGACACGACAGGGTGGTGGCCGTCTGGAGTCACCATATACTAAGGAGTTCTTCCGCTGATGGAACCGGGAGGTGATCGCTATAGAGGACTACCCCTATGCGGGGATAGACTTCAGACAGGACCATGACATGCCGCTGCCACCAGGCGCAGCGTTCAGAGACATCGGTGAGTACTCTTTTGGTTTTGTGTTTATTAAATTTTTATGGATTTTTTTATTATAGTTGAAATGCAAAAAATCTTTTTGGTGGTAGTATCAAGTGCTAAAGTTTGACTGTTTGCTTGCAGACAAAGGCCCAGTGAGACCAGAGGGCTTCCCGAGACATGGTCGTCGGGGTAGAGGTGATGAGGTAGCAGATGCTGCAGAAGGGCGCACACTTCAGACGTTGCGGTGCAACATATCACGGATGGTTTCCCGAGTACCACAGATAGAGGTAGCTCGACTACCTGAGGCCATGCAGCGCCAAGTAGTGGGTGTTCCTGGTGAGTGGGTGCGACTACTGCAGCGGGTGGCCAATGCAGTACAATAATTCTATGAGACACATCTCGTCGAGGCAGCAGCTAGACCTCCCCGGAGGGAATAGATATCCCAGGGTCTCATTTTTTGTATCGATATGTATATTTTTGAGGGCTACGGGCTCCAGTTTTGTATGACACTACCATTTTTTGGACATATTTATATATATATATAAATTTGGTTCTCGGATCTACTATATGTGTGTATGTACAAATGTATGAATGTCTTTGTATTTATGTGCTTCGTGATGAAAGTGACAAATGCCAATCAAATACATAGTTAGCGTCTGCATCAGATATATAATTAAGACTCCTTGGAATATGAATATATGTAATTGAAACAAAATGTCTCTCCAAGAGTCGTACCTTAAGGAAGATCCGTAGTAATGTAGGGTCTCGTACACGGTACTGCCCATTCAGCTGCGACACAACTAGTTGTGAATCCAGGCGGACTTCTAAATACTGGACTCTATGTGAAATAGCATCCCGAAGTAGCTCAATAACGACACTATACTCAGCCACATTATTAGATGTAGGACCGAGACAAGCACCTCCTGAGGACACAACTAGGTGGTCAGGTGAGAATATAACCCAGGCAGCAGAAGCAAGTTGCTGTGTATGTTGGCTAGCACCATCCGCGAAACTTAAGAATGTAGGGGATTCCATTGACATCTATCAATCAAACAGAGGCTAATCAGCAGACCCGATAACCAAAAGGCAAGCTAAACTATGTACAGAAAAACTATACAATAGTGTACAAAAGTATCAGCCTGAACCGGAGGTTCAAGCGTAATACCGCTTGAGGTAGATCCCATTTCTAGGCTCCTTCAAGACAGTCCCCTCATAGTCTTCTAACTCATAAGCTCCTTTTTCGAGGACACACCTCACAATGTAAGGACCGTGCCACATGGGATTTAACTTTCCTGCCTCCAGGGGTTCTTTAGCTTGGTCATACAAAAGTACCAAGTCACCTTCAACATATTGTTGAGGACAGACAGACCTATCATATTGAACCTTGACATGACGCTTGTTAACATCGATGGCCATAGCGGCATCTTGATGTTGCTCGTCAAGTTGCTTAAGGTGTACTAAACGTTGCTCAATATCCGTCGTATCAGGGAGGAGCTCTATGGCTAGCTTGAGTGAAGGGATTTCGCATTCAATCGGTAAAAGTGACTCCACACCATGAACTAACTGGAATGGTGAGAACCCAGTGGTAGTCTTAACTGCGGTTCGATATGTCCAAAAAGCAGGATATAACATGATATGCCAAGTGGTCTTGCTTTGTTGGATGGTACGTTGGAGAATGGTCTTCAAAGACTTATTTACTGCTTCAACTTGACCATTCGCTTGAGGATAGTAGGAAGAGGAGTGTTCCTGACGAAACCCAAGCTTGAGACAAATCCTCCATCATCTTGTTTTGAAAGTGACTGCCATGGTCAGTAACAATCTCTTTCGGGATACCGAATCGAGTGATAATCTGGTTGAACACGAAATGGGCTGCAGTAGCACCGTCGGCTTTTACGGTAGGCATGGCCTTAGCCCACTTGGAAAAATAATCTATGGCCATGATAATATGGTGATGCCCCCCAGCCGAAGCTGGTTTGCAATGCATGAAATCTACCCCCCACTTAGTGAAGGGACCGACAGTGACGACCGGATGAAGGGGCGCTAGATGCGAGTGTATGTTCCGAGAAAACACCTGGAAAGGGTGACATCTCTTCACAGCGTTCATACAATCTTTAAAGATGGTAGGCCAAAAATAACCAGCTCGCATGATACGTTGGGATGTAGCAAGCCCGGATAAGTGACCGCCACACGCTCCCGCATGGCAATCATTAAGTACCCGCTCCGCTTCTTTGTGTGTCAAGCAACAACGGAGAATGGAATCCTTTCCTTGGCGATACAAAGTGTCACCGACGATAGTATAATATTTAGCGTGATGTCTCACACGTCGTCGCTCATCTAGTGAATAATGCGGAGGAAACTTCAAAGTTTGGAGATATATAATGACATCTCCATACCAAGGGTCCTCGGACAAGATAAGAAATAAGTGTTCATCCACAAAGGAATCTTCATGAATGACATCCTCATCAAGTCGTGGAAGGTCCGACATAAGCTCAACGAATGTTAAGATCCTAGTGGGTGGCCTTCACTAACATCTCTAGGTTTTGGTGTAATGGTTTGTATCATCTGGTATCAGAGCCTCCACCCAGGTTCAAGTCATAGAGTGGGTGGCAACGCCGGCATTGCAGTGTTCGCCTGGGGCTCGTACGGTGCAAAGGGGACACCACCGTACAGGCGCACATCCAGCCTAGAGTCTGGACTGCGGAGCGTGGTGGGATGTTAAGATCCTAGTGGGAGGCCTTCACTAACATCTCAAGGTTTTGGTGGAATGGGTAGAAAAACACAAACAGAAGCTAATTTAGTAAAGGGAAATTTGGAGTGGGGAAACAATTTGATGGGTAATTGGGGTTTGACTAGATTTTGGACACTGTCGAAAGGACAAGAAAGCAAAAAGGGGGATTTAAGAAGCGGGGTGATAGAATGAGAAAATTTGGCAGAGAGGGACAAAGAAGCAGAATTCAGAAAGGAACTCTGTGGTAAAATTTGAAGGTGATTGGGTGAAATCTGAGGAAGTTATGGAAAACCCTAAAAATAGACAAATGTGGGATTTCGGGCTTTGGGAAGGGGAATTGGGGATAGGTTCCTCAGGAATGAAAGATGCAGAATGGGATGACAGGGGTTCTCAGAAAATTTCAAGGGAAAAAGAGTGAAAACAAGGGAGATATGGAGAAAAAACTGTTTTTTTTCTTTCTTTCCAGAAATGTATCGGCAACAGCGGTGCGGAAGGGATTCGCAACAGATGGATTTGCAACGGCGCAGAAGGGATTGAAAACGGCTGGATCTGAAACGACAACTGGATCTGGAACGACTTTCAGAATAGATCTGAAACGCCTGGATCTGGAGCGGAAGTGATCGACAACAGTTCAACTGAAAATAGATATGGACCCCAGGTATGTACGGCTTCCTAACAGTTTAGGTGTTTCACTCGGCCACCAATGCTGTCTGACAGCTTGCGTATTGGGGCAGTACCCTTCACTCCACGGCTCAAGTAAAACTGATAACCGCTTTGCCACAAACGACAGCTCTTTGTTTACCTCACGGGTGGGAACTAGTCAATCAAGTAGGGGTCGTTGCCCTTTTCGCTGGCAGGTCCTCTCAATGGGCCAGCTACTTTGGGGTTCCTGTGGTAATCCTCACAATGAGTTTTAGGGCTTATGCCCAAGTACTTCCCACAATTAAGCGGATAGGGATTATTCCCAAATCCGAAGCTGCAACAGATGTGAAAAAAAATTTGGCAGAAATTCCACCCAACGAGCCCAAGAAAGTGCTCTGATACCAGATGTGAAGAACCTGCAATAATTAATTAATGCAAATACACAAGATATCAAAAATAATCGAACTTAGAATCACTTTTATATTGATCACGAGCCACTTTGAGGGGGCAACCTCCTTTGATCAAGCTCAATACAATTAACTTCACGGTGCCTTCAATGACCTCAACACACACTTATATACTAAGTCTATGCCCAATACTATGAGTCAAAACCATGGGACATATAATACTACGGGACGACTTACAAAGCATATGCGTCCAATACTATGGGTCAATACTATGGGCTAATATAAATACAGATCAACAAATACTACGGGACGACTTACAAAGCATATGCGTCCAACAACAATATACTAACATAGTAAAGAGAAGGGTTGACATAGGTTCCTAACAGTGAACACCAACGATTTCACCAATTTTGCCAAAGCAAAATCAAGATCAAATTCCTAAAGGATTACAATCCATTTAGTATACTTACCCCCGATAAGGCGTTGTGATAGCACGAACTAAAATGGATTGATGTGAGCTACAGCTGTGGTTGTTCGAAGCAAAATGTAATGTCATAACCACTGGACTGCGTGGACAGTCGCAAGTGCTAGCTTTTCTACATGAGTGTACCTTGGCTCAGCATCTACTAAATTTCGACTGAGATAATAGATAACATGCTCGACGAGCGCATTATCTACCTGAACCAAGACCATGCCAATAGTCTCTTGAGACGCGGCCACATAAAGAATGAAATCTCGTGCAAAATCCGGTGGACTAAGCATAGGGGCTGATACCAAAGCTTTCTTAAGGGTGTCGAAAGACTGTTGGGCTCGCTCATCCCAGATAAAAGGTGTGTCTTTCTTCAATAAGCGTGCGAAACCTTTGGTAATATTAACATAGTTAGCTATAAACCGACGCAGAAAAGTTTCTCTCCCTTGGAGGCTCTGAAGTTGTAACAAATTACGTGGAGGAGGCAACTGAAGTATTGCCTCAACTTTGAGAGGATCGACTCTAATACCCTCTTTTGAGACTATGAATCCTAGAAGGCGACCAGTCCTAACAGTGAAGATGAATTTGTTTGGATTCAATCGAATTTTGTAGTGGATACATTGTTCGAGAATCATACGAAGGTGCTTGGGGTGGTCCACTCTCTTGCGAGAATGGTTGGCAAGATCATCCAAGAAAACTTCCATAATCATCTTAAGATCGTGAAAGGCATAGGTCATGGCTCGTTGAAAAGTAGCTCTAGCATTTTTAAGGCCGAAGGGCATTTTCCGATATGCAAACGTTCCCCATGGAAAAATAAATGCCATCTTATGTTGGTCCATGGGTTTGATTTGAATCTGATTATAACCTGAGAAGCCGTCCATGAATGAAAAAATCTCACTCCCCGCACAAGCATCAAATATTTGATCAATGAATGGTGAGGGGAAGTTGTCTTTCGGACATGCACGGTTCAAATCTCTAAAATCAGTGCATACACGGATCGTTCCCTACTTCTTATCCACAGGAACGGGGTTTGACACCCATTCGATAAGGGGGGTAGATGAAACCAGCTTTTAGCAGTTTCTCCACCTCTGCCTTAATATCAGCTGCCTTTCTAGGGTTCACAGCACGTAAGTGTTGTCGAACCGGTTTAGCATCAGGATACGTTCTAATCTCGTGTTCAACAATGTGGGGGTCTATTCCTGGAATCTCCTCGTATGACCAAGCGAAAGCTTCCCGGAGTTCCGTAAACAAATCAGTGTAAATAGCGATCTCCTCAGGAGTACAATCGGCACCGACGTAAACGTTCTCCACCTTTCCGGGAGTGCGAGAGATGTTGATCGAAGTGGTTGGGGAAATATTGGCCATATTCCCCTCCGCAAAAACATCATGCGACTCCAAAAGAGCCACAGGGTGACCAACCATCTCTGCTAGAGTCATACTAAACTCCTCTTGCTCAATGAGCTCGAGGTTGGGAAGGAAATAAGAGCGATGGTGCATATCTTCCCAAGGCCTCTCACTACCACACATGGCCTCAATGATAGCTTCATTAGATGGTAAAGTATCATCAAGGCAATCATGGGAGCAAGATGAGTTGGCAGCCCAAACTGGCAGCGTAACGGGATCTTCTTCAATTGTCTGGGAAGAAGAGAGATTTGGATCTGCACTGGTTTGTTGGATATGAGCGTAAGCGAGCTCCGCTACAGATAAAGGCATAGACATCCTGACGTGCGCAATGTCTCCAGACGTGGAACTCGTGGATGGTAAAGTCCACGGATCATCTAAATAAGAGGTCCGGAATAACATATTATTCGAAGGAGGAGACGCATTGTCGGTAATGGTTCCAATAAAATTCACAGGTGCAAAATGGTTAAAAGTTCCCATCAATGAAGGGTACATTCCAACACCTATGTTCCTAGTTGTCGACTGAGAATTAGAAACTTGCGGGACTACGGATCCCGTGGATGCTGTGGAAGGAGTGCCAACATAATCCAGCTGATCGATTGTCACAATCTTGCCTTCATGGGGAAAGCAGATAACTCTAAATACAGTAGACGCGACAGCCTTCATAGCGTACATCTAGTTCCGACCCAGTAAAAGGTTGTATTTGATGGGTGCATCGACCACTTCGACTTCAATAGGCACAGACTTACCTCCCAAGGAGACAACAAGGGAAGGGATAATTCCATGCGGTGTAAAAGATATACCGTTAAATGCAGTGAGTGTAGTTCTAGACGCGAGTAGAGGAGGAGAGCTAAGAGCTTTCCAACAAGCTAACGACATTACTAATGCGGAGGCACCTTCATCAACCATAGTACGTTTGACAAATCTCTTAAGGAAAACCACCTGGATTTGAAAAGCCACGTGGTAAGGTAAGCGAGGTTGGACATCAGTAGTATCGAACATGATAACACTAGGATTTTCCCCATCCTGAACTCCTAACGCACTCAAAAGGGCATGCTTCTGAGAAGGACAGGCTTGCAAAACTTCAAGAGTCGACATGGCACATGGAGTTTGGCCCAAATCTTCTATGATGGAGTAGTTCGGGGCAGCTTGAGCATTGGGGTTATGCGTAGAGCGCTTGAGAACACCTTTCGGTATCCGTGGCATAATGGAGGGCTTCTCGATAGGCAAGGAATTGTTAGGAGGAGGGGGAGGCTCACTCCCCAAATTAGGTTGTGGTGCACCATAATTGCGCTGACGAGTAGCAACAAAAACCTCCGACTGAACCATATTCACACATCCATAACCATTAGTATTGGAAGAAGACATTGCCGTTTCATTAGTACCATAACCAGTGGTGGGAGCATGCGAAGCCATGTTTTGATGATGAGGAAGGGGATCCTTCAACACAACTAGGCTCTATGCCAAATGCTTCGATGCTTCTTCAATTCGAGGACATAAGTGAGTAAGATGATCCTCCCCACAAAGCTTGCAAGGGAATTTCACCTTACACCTAGGTTTACGATCCTCGCTAGCATTACCGCCTTCCCGAGGAGGGTTGGAATTCTCTTTACGAGGAGTATTACGATTTCTATTGTTATTACTTCCATTGTTTCCACTTCTACAATTATTTCTCCCATTTTTCTTACCACCAGGTTGCTGGTTACCCGACGGTTTCGCTGATTGCACATTGTGTACATCAGACGATGGAGTGGAAGTGGACAAGGTGTGGACCTGTCGGGGAGCAGACTGGTTTAACGATAAATTTTTCATTTGATTAGCTACCAATTCTATAGGGCGAGTGCATGCGGACCCCACGATGCCATCGGCATGTGGTCCAGGAACTGATGTGGGCTCATGTCTTGTTCTCGGTGCATCAGGAATAATGTCATACAAAATGCCAGACTGAGAATAAAGTAGATCTAACTGCTGGAATTTCAAGATAGCTTGTTCCTCAGTCACAATGCCAGACATCGAAACATCCTTAGCAATGTATGGGAGTAGAGACTTGAGGAACCATTCCAACAGGAACTCTGGAGGAATGTTGGCTTTCACTAATCTCTTCCGCCGACGCCACTCTTGAACGTGGTCAGAAATATGTGTGGCCTTATTCTGATGGAAGGTGGACAACAACTCAGTACCAGTATCATAACGAACTGGAAACTGGAAATGGTCTAAGAAAACCAAAACAATCTTGTTGAATCCCCTATAGGTGTTTCCAGGAAACTCCACATACCACTTCGCGGCTGCCCCTATGAGGGTGTGTTGAAATAGTCGTAATCTAATGGAATCGTGATTCAAAGAGTTGGAGGAGCACCAAAGGTGAAACGTTGTGACATGGTCGCTCGGATCCTCACCGTCCTTCCCTTCAAACTTTGGAATGTCCGAAGGAAGCTTAGTAGGGACCGGGGGCCAAGTAGGGTCGTGACACACCGGATCATTCATGAGCTTCGAAAGATCCGGGAGATTCAAGCGTGCAAGGAACGGGAGCTGAGGCTGGAAAGCTTGATTATAAACCCCCATAAAAGGTTGGTTAAACGGAACCGTGTTATAAGATGGACCAAAAGCTTGATCATGAGGATTAAAATGCTGATGATAAGGACCTGACAGACCATAAGCTTTCCCATGGCCATAGGATTGATAACCTCCTCCTGCCTGACCCATTTGAGAGTAAATAGGTATATGCATGTTTTGGGTACCATATTGGGGTGGTGGGTGATACTGGTGGCCAACACCGACTGTGTTGTAGTAAGGGTTTCCACCATGAGTATGAGGCATGTATGTACTATTCATAGCGGGAACCGTGTTATAATGATCGTAATGGTATGGTATGTTCCCACCCCCAGCATTAGGATTAGCTTGAGCAGTCGTGTGGTGACCAAAAGCATGAGAAGTATTCCCAGCCCCAACATTGTTGTTACTAGTAGCAGGGATGGTGGCGTGATGGCCATGTGGATAATAGATATTCCCACCCCCTACATTAGCATTACTAGTGGCGGCAGTGGACGCAAAAGTGTGCGGTATATGTCCACCCCCATGGTTGGGAGGAGCATTAACATCCGTAAAAGTAGTCCTGGGTTGACGAGTAGCGGTACGTGTATTAGGTGGTGGATGGCGAGTCGAGTTTCGAACAACATTCCTATTAGGTTGGGCAATCCTAGGAGGTGGTTGTCTTCCAATATTAGCATTATTAGGAGGAACATGACCAGTCCCCATACTATGTGTGTGGGTGGACAACGTAGTGCCCCCAGCGAGGGTAGTGCCCCCAGTGGGTATAGTGTGGCTAACACCATGACTGGTGCCAGCGTGCCTACCAAACATAGCGGAAGGTTCGACAGTACTATGACTAGGCATACCAAAAGAGAGTGCGGTTGGGTTGATCGTAGGGCCAGTGTCGTCATGTAACTCTAGCATTCCGTATCTATAACTGCGTGGAAATGAAGGAATGAACATGTCGTCCTGTTCTTCATCCTCGGGTAAGTCGGGCATTCTGTAAAGATAATTATCCGGATTCGAAGGATCAAACGGATCTCGTTCAAGTGGATTAGGCCAAATAGAACCAGGTTGAGTCTCAAGTGGATCACCTCCCCACTCCTCACGAGGAGCATGGGGATCGAAAGTGTGGTCAACTCTACCCGACGTAGTCGAAGGTTTTTCCTCAGTATCGGAATGTGGAGAAGTCATAATGTCTTGGACGTAAGTCTCGTAAGAATCCGAAGACTCAGAGGGAGCCCTCCGGCGTCCTTTATCAACACGGCGTGAAATCTCGGCAGGCCCTAGGCCGGCCAACCGACGGGATCGACGGAGAGTAGGGCTCCGCGCCACGATATCTCCATAGAGAATATAATCATAACGTCCCCTAAAGGCCAACTATCAATCAAAAATAGTAAATCAAAAGCACACACCTAGAGAAACTACAACCAAGAGTAGACAAACAGAGTGGCTAAATGAGCTCCTGACACTAGATCCGGTATGTCTCACCTAGGAGAGTCTTGAGACTCCCAAACTATAGCCGGAGGTAACAGAATCAGTTATAGAGACACCCAGGCTTCACTGCGTGTACAGGGTCAAGTCCACTGCACAAACACAACTGTGCTGTCCAATCTCTATCTAACTCAGGACACAAATAGCATAACCACTGCCTGCAAGTACCCTGTGCGATACCTAAGTAAGGAAACTATGGTCACCTCAATATAACCAATGCTCAGGGGGACAGCCGCAGGTGGGACCCGTCGTATGGGCAGGGTAGCTAAGCCCGAAGCATAAGAGGATGAACCTCCGGTACCCCCAGATACGAACAAATCCTGGATATATCTCCCACGTTCAGCCGATATCAGAGGGATATCTCCTCAACCAACCTCCCATGACCTCGTGCTTAACTCTGGATTGAGTAGAGCTTCCTGAGAACACCGATATATATCATGGATTCCTCCACTCCCTGGTCAAACACCTAATGTTTCGTCTAGTAGTCTTGGATTTTTTACTCAGAATGATCTATTCCAAGACTCTAAACCTATGCTAGTTGGTGTACCCTATAAATAAAATCAGCCTAATCAATTTTAAGATTAAGCATTAATTTTAGTGGCTGTGGTTACTCAAGGGATATGATCGTGAAACTAGTGATGTGTAGACTCAATAGTATGCAAAATCGTCCAATCCTAGACTCATCTATCCAATACAACAATGTCACTAATATGAACAATCAACCAACAATTCCGAAATAAAGATGCAATATTTAACTTTTCGATGCACAAGCAGAACCTAGATGAATGAAACAAGCACTCAATGCAAGATGCAGTACATGAAAGTAAAATATTTTTGTATTTTCGCTTATAAACAAGAAGGAAAATGCAAAAAAATAGATGTATATTTTTGTATGTTTTCAATATAGATGGAATGAAAAAATGCAAGCAAAATCCTACTATTCAGTCACTGAAGTGCCGAGAAGATCACTAAGACAACCCAACAGATCCTAAACAGTAAGACTCAGCCAAAGGAAAGATCTCAAAAGGAAAAAACCAAGAGGCTAAATCCAAAGTTTGGTAAAAAACCAAGAAGGCTCAACCAAGAGAAACGAAGAGTTCTGGTCACAACCAAGGCATGAAACAGTCAAGAAAGAGGCCAACAAAGACTCAGGAACAACCAAAGCCAACCCAGCAACAACCAATAGCCATAAACCAACAAAAGGCGGAGTTATACGCTACTGTCGAAGGAATACCTGCGAGTACCCGCGAGCAGTAGAGTAAACAGAGGCGGGTAGACACGAGCTGAGCTAAGCTAGCATGCGGGTGAGGAAAGGCAAATGGGCAAATAAAGAGTCCAAGGGCTCAGAAAAAGCAAGTTTTCTATGGTGTATCTTAACGGCCAATCAGTGACACAGAGCTTCGATAAACATCAACTCTAATTATGGACTAATGCTCAAATTGTTTTCCAAACATGGATGTTTTCCCCAGCGGAGTCGCCATTTCAATATTGGAGAAAACTCACTATGGCTTGGGAATACCACAACAGACAGATGACTACCAGAAATCAACTCAATTCTCAAAACAATGCTATTATAAATGACAATGTTAAGATAATGGAGAAATATAACCAACCTCGATCCAAACGTTTGATGTAGATCCATGTTGGAGCTTTCAATCCATGCACTTGAAATCTGCAAATTAGTCTTAACAGCCAATATCCAACAAGCACATATAATATAAAAATGACATTAACATTATCAATAACAATGGTCCATAATATCACAAGCAAATGTAACTCAATGTATAATAAACAACATTTACAACATGATGGACGAGAATATGAGTATTTCTATTAATGAACAAGAAGAAGTACAAAGTGATATGACCTCTTGCCGGCAACCAATCTGAACCAAGATCTAGATCAATCCACTTGTGCCTCCACCACTTCAATCCTCCATGAATGGCAAACTCAAACTAGAAAGGATTTTGGAAGGTGAACATAAGGGGTTCACAACTACAAGGATCAATGAGTGTAGACTCAAGATAGGGCAAAAATCCACTAGAGTTCTCTTGCTCTTCTCTTCTTCCTCCCATCCATAAGCCATATGTGCTCAATATATAGTCCTCTCAAAGGTAGGTGAAATGACACATCGAGGCGTTACTCGGGAAGATGGAGAGCCAAAGGTCACCCAATGACCGCTTTTTGGGAGTAAAAAGTAATTAATAGTGGTTTTTACCATTTTACTTGATACCCACAGGCTATAATGATGCAACTCGCGGGTATGCATGCTATAGTGATGCAACATGCGGGTACGAATAAAAATAGGGAAAACTAATATATCTGAAGGATATAAGTGGATCTGAGTCACTGAAATGGATCGTACAGGCCAAATAATGCTGATGCTCACAGGGTGGAAGATTACGATGTAACAATGCCTTCTCATTAGAGAGTTTGAAACGATCACTTTCACACATATACTGAGAAACGACAATGCATTCGATGATTTCATCCCCAATGAGGTCCTCAATTGGCACATGCTACATAAATCGCCTGCATAATCCTACATATCAAACATATTCATGTCTATGTGTCACAACTATAGATACACATACATGTATATCATGATTATAAATCCTAAAGTCGATAAAACCATGCCCAAACAAATGTGTTTGTATCAACTACTACATATGCATCACATCAACATATAGGCAACATAAACCAAATATACATACATCACATACATAAAGAGACACATACAACATGTGCCGCAAAAATGGTATATATATATATATATATATTGTCAAAATGTGTGTCATGTACAAAAATGGCCCTCCTAGGGCATATACAAAACAACCTTATGGGGGATACATCAAATACAAATCACCTCTTATAGGCTCATCAAATAGTATAGCAAAATGGGGCTCGTATCCCTATACAAAATCAAGCTTCCCCACCACCTAGTGGATCTCGGGGTCCCATAATGGCCAGCGACCGTACAACCTCTCCTCGTGCTAGCTCTAGTCCTTGCCATGGTATTTGTCATGGAGGAGGGGCTGCACCTCCCTGAACCTTTCGTTCCACATGGCACACCACTGCCAACTGCCGCATGAGAGGCCTCCAATTTGGCCCGCACTCATCCGCCAAGTGAAATGTCAAATCCAACTCCTCATCATCAAGGTCGGCCATACCTCGGTCATTATCCCTAGTAGACATGGCTCCTAGTCGCTTCTCCAAGTATATAAGAAAAACTACCATCCGATCCTCGACAACCGCTCCACCTACATTAGCTCCCCCGACATCTCCTCCTCCTGCTCCGATGGATTCACCCTCGGCTGCACCAACTCCCCCAATGGATTTCCCCACCTCAATTGCAGGGAGGTCTCTCCTAGGCCATGGTCGACGAGGTGTCCGTACAAGACCAATATCTACATCACAAAGGAGGAAAACATCATGAGTACTAGATAAACATGTATATCATAAGTGTGCATAAATAAAAGTATGTACAAATATATATGCAGCTATCCAAAAGTACAAACCACAAAACATACCTGTAGCATCGAAACCCCTAGGGGGGAAGGAAGCTCTAGATATCCCTGGTAGCCCATACCACTCTAGGGATACCTCTCTATCTATCCAATATGGCCCTCCCATACATACAACACCCAGGGAGTAAAATAAGCCCCCACGGGCCCACCACTACTACGAGGCATAATCTGCGTCTAGTACATCATTCGAGGCTCCTAAGGCCCCCTTGGTGGCACTACTATCGTTGGCCTCAAAGATGGATAACGCTTGAAAAAATATGATGTCGACCCCCCACAAGTTCGAAGAATCTGATTCAGTTTGAAGAGATCGCCCCTTAGCATATCATTTTGTAATTGTGCATTTACTCCACCAAGTAGACCTCATCAGATTCTTCAACACATGTTACGAGATAGATTCACAAAACCCCCTCATATCTCCATGAGAACTTTACCTTCTGCAATCTCCCTCGTATCATCACCCCTGCAAAGACATCTATGGGGCCCCCACCCTCTGAAGTAACCAATTCTATTCAGTTATCCTGCAAGCATACACTGCATGGCATTATTTCATGGGGCACCTATCTTTGCTTCTGCAAAACTCTATCTTGGAAAGCATCCCCTGAATCACTCAAAACCATGGGGACTCCGCTCATCATCTAAATGGTCCCCCGACACACCCAAAACGATGGGGACCCCACCATTATTCTTTATGTGCAAACAAGTTCCCTAATCATCTCACATTGCGGGAACACCATATTATTTTTGGTAGCAACCCATGGTCGCCTTTGATCGATGTATTTGAGTCTCCACATCCTCTGCAGTTTTTGTTTTTCCGGTCACCATTACTCTCCATTTTGTGTCTCCATCAAAGCTATTTCATTTTGCAGTTTGTCTCCGTCCATTTCAAACTGTACCATTCTGAAAGGAAAGCTACCATCCCCACTCCACATGTTTACATCGATAAAAGCAAGTTATGAGCCCCACCCTTATCAACCAGTCTTGTGTCAGGTCTGTTCGTCCCTCAGTTGGTTACAATATGATCTCAGTTCTCAGGGTAAGACCCCCATCTTATCACATGCTTCAACTCTCATCGACGTCAAAACACTATATTCTGAGAGTTGCAGTTGTACATTGGGATCCCTTTAAATCACTATAAGGGATCGTCTCAAACTTATTAGGGAGAGTTATTAATGCTCCCTAACCAAGTGGTTTCCCCTATGCTCGACGTCAACACATCATCGCATCAGGGGGAAACGTGCTTTTGAAGGTACCAGTGTTCACATTCACAAATCATGGTCATAGCCACCTGTCAGGCTGAAGCTCTCAGGAAGCTTCACAAACCATACCGACCCCCCACCCCCATGGGCTTATCATGATTGTCAGCAGTAAAAATTCTTCAACATTCCGCAACAGTGCTTGGGTATTTCATTCAAACATGGCTTGAATCCGCCTTCATCCATGTCTCAGCAGTATATTCGAGTGACACTTTTTGTCCTCTATTATTGTAATCACATTGAAAAAAATTCACGAGCATGGGTATGCCTGCCTCGTTTGTATAAAAACTATTATTTACTACAACTTCAATGGTTGCCACCAAAACCCTTCCCCCATGGGAGGACCCTATTGTCCACATATGCTTTGTCCTACAGAATATGAGAAAAACAGAAGAAAGCACGATGCATTATCGGCTTTAGAGTACCCTTCGAACCTCATACATCAGGGGGCATCTATTAATGCCCAAATTTCACACACATGCGCCACTTTGACGATTCTTCTAGTAAGGTGTCATCAACATAGAGAATACATCTCACCATAGGCATCCTCAACAGATCCAAAAGACAACATGAGTCCAAAAATGCAAAAAACACTAGTCAAAAGAAGGGGAAGCGTGGCTAATACACAGTTAACCTGCGTTAGAGCGCAGGTTACCAGAACAATGCCCGCGCTACACCCGCGCGGCTATTCCTTCGATAGTTGCACTACTATCAAAATGAAGGGACCACCAACTCCTCGCCGGCACATTGAAGGCTCCATCGCCCCCATGAACCCAAATTCACCCCCTCACACACTTGGTGGCATTAAATAGCCCCCTTGGTGTACTTTGGTACTAGTTCATGGAGGATATGAGTTTACATTTGGATCTAGTTTTTTGTTGGCCACTTCTTGGCCTATAAAAGGAAGCCATTGGCATGCATTTTGTAGAGAGAAATCAGGAGCAAGGTTATGCTTTTGGATTTGACTTGGAGCTTCCTCATAGCCCACCACTTCCTATCATTGTGAGCATTCCCAAGCTCCCTTGCCACCTTCCTTCAAGGGGAAATAGTTTCTCTCCATTGTTCCACCATTGACTTAGTATTTAGTTTGGACAAAAAGGGCCTCTGTAAGGGAGATTGTTGGCTTCCCTTGAAGCCCACACCTCCTAGGTGTTGTCCAGCTTGACCACTGGGAAATACAAAAGTGGTTTGGCATATATTGGATTTTTATTGGAGTTTGCATTCTCCCCCATCTCTTTTATTTTGTTTTTTTATCAATATTTTTTTTTTTGCATGTGAATTACACTAACAATCTATTGCAGGATCACTTGGAGGACACAAACAACCAACCCACAGGGGATCCAAGGACTGAGGCCTTGCTGCAGCCTACAAGGCCTAGCCCCTTACCAAGTGGAAAAGTACACTTATGCAATTTTTTCCATAACAACTACCACTATAACCTAAGAGTATATTAAAATTATTTGTAAAAACCATTGAGGAAGATGATAAAACATAATACCAAAACATGCTAAGAGGTGGCATTACAAATTGGGATACTTTTTTAAAATGGAATCAAAGGTGAACGAGGTGATACCAAATAAATAGATTTATATTCGTTGAACTAAATTGATAATGAAGAAAGAAAATGATAAAGTTAAGGAATTTAACAATAGATTCAACAAAACTTGCATGAAGGTTACACATGTAATAAGACCAATGGAAGTTATATCTTTGGTGTCTTACCTTGTTTCCTTTGACTATCATGAAGGTTACATATGTAATAAGATCATTGGAAGTTATATCGTTGGCGTCTTATCTTATTGCCTATTATTCGCACTTTAATATTTTTTTGAGGGAAAACAACTTTTACAACTTTGAGGTAACAAGAAATGGGGTGGCTCTATTGAGGCATACAATGGAATTTTGAGCTAACAACACAAACACATTTAAGATGTTTTTTTTAGAGGAATTGGACATGCTTGCCTAGGTATTTATAGCCTTGGGTAACCTTAGTATATTTATTTTCTGATAAAGGGTGTTTTATGACTAATATTAGGAGAAGAATAAATAGTGATTGCTTTAAAAAGCGTATCCTTCTTGCTTCTTTTATTATTATTATTATTATTATTGTATTTTTTATTTTATTTTATTTTTATTATTTAATTTGCTTTTGTATACTTATTTATAAGAAAAAAACAAAATTTACAAAGAAAATAATAAAAATAAATCATAAGTAACAACATAAGAAGTACATATGGGTGGTAGGTATGGGAGATCATATATGATCCTATAGGAAAAATGGAAGTAGAATTTGTTTGAGGACTAATTACTACCAAAAATAATGAGCTAGATGCATTTGCATCATATCAAGGTTTGTAATTACTCAAGGGGAAATGGGTGAGATATACATTAATAGTTGTTGATTCAACACCAATCATCATGTTTCTTCATAACCAAGCGACTACATAAAATCCTTGCCTCCTACAACTCATGTAGAGAATCATAGTGGTTTCCAGGAATTTGATGCACTTGATTTCTTCCTAGTTTTATGAATACACTACCATGAACCCGTTCGATTGGACAGTATTGGGGTGGGACATGAATGAAATTTCTATCAAAATAAAATGGGAGCTTTGTATTTATCACCTCTCCCTTGAAATTTACCCACATTAAACTAGCAATGGATGTGAATCACAATTGTCTTGTCACACAAACCCATTGGGACATAAATTTATAGCATTTGCACCTCTCCAACTATTGATGCACTCAATCACCAATGTTCAAGTTATTCAAGGGTATAATGGCTTAGCCTTGCCTTTGAAGAGCAGATACTAAGTCTGCAGATGCTCCACCCTCCCTCATTCCTAGGATTTCCATCAACTACATGATTTTGAAAGTTGATTCTATTCACAATTTAAACAATATTTTGGTAAGGGAGGGAATCATCTTATAGGTGGAAGAAGTTAATGCTATTCTAATATAATTTCATTATAAAGTCTTCTTATCTCATGTTTAATTATGGAACACAATCACATAGGTGATGAGTGTGTTTGTTGTGATTTGGATAAGGTTAAATGAAGTATTAAGTGGTATGGGCATGATATCGTGGAGGCAAAACAATTAATCGTGTCCTTGGATCTTCAGTGGTTCTGATGAAATGAGGAGTGGGAGGGGAAACTAGTAGTAGAAATTATTCATAAATGGTACAGGCTATGTCCTCCATTTTGTCAACATCAATAATCTAATGAAATAAACAATTGTTTCTTTGAACCTATATTTTAGCATTGCTTCACTACACCATTGCATGCAATGCTAATTTCACACAACATTATACAACTTTATCGATGCCAAAATGGAATAGTACTCCATGGTATCCTTTCAAATTGCCAACATAACACTCAATTTACCACCTCCAACTTCCGAGTCATAATGCAATCAAACAATATTATAAGCACCTCATTAAACAAAATGCACTTTACGTTTGCTTTGATCAAGGATTGACTTGATATATTGTGGTGGCTAGACCAATGGTTAATCAAACTTAATTGTATTGTAATGACAAACTCAAGACTATGTTCCATCAAACCAATTGAATCACACACCCAATTGTTTGTAACATTCAATACATACATATACTAATAGTGTGTAGTCATGGGTTCCATTGAATTATCAACTAAGAGACTACTAAACAAGAAATAAAGAAGGAGCATGTGATTGAAAGAGATAATGACCTAAAAATCATTAATACACACTTCAACTTGTGGTTATGCAAAGCCGATACCAATGGTGAATTAAACCAATGGTAAAGTTAATTAAATAACTTGAGAGCATTAGATTGAACCAATGATCATGGTATTGGTTGTAGATACCATTATAATTAACATAAGGGATAAACAATGCCAATATGCAATGATATTGATTAGTAGTAAAAGGAACTTCTAGCCATTATGATTCACATAACTAGAGCACCATACATTTTAAGCCAACAATGCAACCAAACCCAATAACAAAAATAATCAACACATTGGCACAAAATTCATCTTGGAAACCCAAATGGGAAAACCAACATTTGGTGGGAGGTTTTATTATGCTCATGAAATGGTTACAATGGTGAGATGCATTCTCAAGCAAAGATTTAATGCATTCTTACTCAATGGAAAATTTGTAGACGACTTTGGATGATAGACAACCTTCAATATTTGAACATGGTTATTCTTCTAAGTTCTTCATGCTCTACTACTACCCTGCTTCTTCATTTCCTCTCCATATAAACTCTTCCTTCACTGCTCTTTTTCTTCACAGCCTTGATATTTAATGGGTTTCCTTGGAAGGTCAACCTTCACAATGGCTCATTTCATATTCCAAGAATTTTTGGACTATTCACTCAACTTTGCAATTTTTATTTTTTATTACAAAGTTAAAAAGAAATATTATTTATAAGATTCTTTTTGGCTCACACCTCCCCATTTGCAAGATTTTGGTCCCAAAAACATTTAATTTTGTTCGATATTCTTCTTCTTTGCATTTGCATGCCTACTCCTCTGCTTCCATTAAGAATTATTTGGAAGATCTCCAAGAAAAAATGTCTCCATTGCAAGATGGAAGATAAGAGATGAATAGGGGATGCCTTTGGCATGAGCCTATTGTCTATCTGATGGCTAGAGATGACATTGTTTACTGCAATAGGTTGTTGGACAACCAATTCTCCTTGGGTTGCAAGAGCAAGTATCTCCTAGTTCCCCTTGACCTTGAATCTCCAAGTTTTCTTCTTAGCTATTGGACTCCTAGGATGGAGTTCTGGGTGAAGCCTATGCACATGTCAATGATAATGACAAGTGATGGTTCATTGAGTTCAATGGTTGTGTCTAAGAATTGCATAATGAGACAATCCAAGCAAAATATTACTAAGAATTTAATATTATTTCTTGCCTCACAGTCTTAACAACACTTGTAGAAATTAAAGGAGATTTGAATTTTTTCAAGGGATCTATGTTAGTGGAGTAGATAGGCTATAAGCCTACTATTTATGGATTAATAAATATAAGAGTGGGATTGCTATGCCATTGATATTGTCATTTAATTGAGGTTGTTTTAAGATTTGGAACAAGAAATGAAGGCCTTCATGTAAATTAGAGAAGCAAGGTTATGGATCTTGATAGAAAATTGGATGAAGTGGTATCTTTGGTGTCTCACATCTCTGGTTTCCTAAACCTCCCATGAGAGATGATCCAATCTCCATGTTGATTAGAATATTCTACATTTGTGGGCCCTAAGGATGAGAACTAGATGGTTTAGTGCCATCCTAAGCTAGAACTTGAGGCCATCGAAGAATTCACTTGCACTCAGTAGCATTTTGCTAGTGACATGTGCCAAGAGGAATCTAGAAAAGGGACCCAAGTGATAGGCGATTCCCTTCATGGGATAACATTTTAATTTCTATTAACTATGTAATATTTTGTTAGGTTAAGTTATTTTTGAGTCAATTTTTTAAGTAGTACAATTGCTATGTTTTTTAGTCAATAGTTTGGATAGGTAGTAACAAGGGTTTTTTTTTTGGACGAAAGACAACAAATTTTTCCTATGGGCTATGACCATCCCTTGTTTTTGTCTATTACAATGCTATACAATTAGCCACAACTTTTTTGCTAATATAATTATACCTATTATTATTAAAAAAGCATAAAGTACATAAAAGAATCAAATGAAAATATCTCCATAATCTTTTTTAGAATATATAATTTCATATTTTAAAGAAATATATTAAAATAACTCAAAGATTAAGAAAGATATAAACATAATTGTATAATAACCAAATCCTAAACTTCATTTCTTTCTATATAAAAATATGGTTCATCATATTTATAATCTATAGATAATCTAATAAATCATATTACCTTTCTTACAAAAGATTGGACTAGTTTTACTAAGTCTAGTGTCGATGTTTTTGAAATTGTATAGCTTGAATGGGCTTAATGGTTAAGAACACATGTTTTCTCTTAAGAGGTTATAAATTCAAATTTGTAGGGGGATAGAGTATGTACAACACTGTAAACTTTAGCAATTACATCGTTGCACAGAGAGAGGTTCCTTGTCTCACAAATAAAAAGGTCTCATACACCAAATTAATGTTTGGCTTGATTGTAACTTTAAAAATAGATTATTATTATTATTATGCAAACAAGATACAAATTTAATTTAAAAAAATAGTACTATATATGATAATTATGCAATCATTAATTGACTAGAATGAACATAAAAGATTAAACAAAGTTGACCAATAATACAATATTATTATAAAAATGAGATAAAATTTTAGTAATAAAGAGAATAATAGATATAATAATTATGTATTCATTAATTCACTAGAATGAGAAGAAAAGATCAATCAATAATTAACGAAGAATAAAAAATTATTTTACCCGAATGACAATAAATGAATGTTTCAACCAAACAATACTGGAATCCTTGGATACTATTCTTGCCATCATCTATGTTGTTAGATACCACTTAAATAATAGAAATGAAAATTAAATCACAACTTAAACATAATACAAGTATAGCTTTTTTATACTTGTATTTTTCTCCCTTTGGTCTCTCCATGTTTTTATCTTTTAAAGTGACTTGGACGACATTTACACTACTATACTACACTACACTACACTAAACTACGTCGACATCATATTTATCGTCATTCTAAAATGTATTTTCTGAAAAAAATTTCAAGTTTGGACAAAAGTAAACACGATGCATTGGGGTGTTATGATTTGGGTCAACTTTGTATCACTTCATCCTTTCGCATCATCTAAATAGTCAGTGTGTCCTTTTTGGCAGTCTTTTCAACAAATTAGGCATTGTGGAGAGGTGTTCTATATCACTTCTTTGTCATCTTATGTCATACATGTTAAATGAGACAACATTTAGTGTCATCTTTACATCAAAGATATGTTTCTTCGTGTCTTATCAGTGTCATCTTTTTTTTTCCAGAGAAAAAAAGACTACTATTGATATTCATTATCAGTGTCATCTTCGCATTGATATTGTTAACATGTGTGTCATAATGGCATCATAAGGACATCAAAATCTAAAACTTAAGCATTTTATTAGCATCATATTGGCATCATACTTCATAAACATTGCATTGTTTGTGCATCATATTTATGTCATTTCTTTGTCATCTTATGTCATACATGTTAAATGAGATAACATTTAGTGTCATCTTTGCATCAAATATATGTTTCTTCGTGTCTTATTAGTGTCATCTTTGCATTGATATTGTTAACATGTGTGTCATAATGGCATCACAAAGACATCAAAATCTAAAACTTAAGCATTTTATTAGCATCATATTGGTATCATATTTCATAAACATTGCATTGTTTGTGCATCATATTTATGTCATTTTGGCATCAAAATCTTAATTTTTTTTGTCTGGTTAACATCTTATTAAAACTATGTATTGTAGTAATATTGCATTTCTATTATTTTATGTAAAAAGTGTGTTGTATTCAATAAGTTTGTATTAGTGTCAAAATTGTGTTATTTTAACATCTAAATTGAAACATAATTATTAATATTATTTAATTATTTTTATTATTATTGAATTTTTACTTAATATTATTTATTTAATTGTTATTGATTATGTAATTATTATTGTTAATTATTATTATTATTATTATTTTCGACGGAATACATATCATGGGAAATTTTCAAAGCATTTCCCCTTATTTCGAGGATGGTATGTGAGGTAAGTCATTTGACTGCAGTTATTAGGCAACTTAACTTGGTGGGGACATCGAGTGAGGCCTACATAGAGGCAACCAACCCAAGGACTTAATCTCGTGACCTCTTGCTTTCAATTCACAACCTCAACCACTCAAACTAACACACCGAATTGTTGTTGTTGTTGTTGTTATTTTGTAAGTACTATTTTATAATATTTAAACATTCATTAGATGGATGATTAGTATTCATCTATCTAACAACATACTAATCATGAGAGAAAAAAGCATGTATATATAATATGCAATTATGAAATTTTATAGTACTAACATTTAATGAATTTCACACCATGTGAGAAAAATGAAATGCATATATACACAAAACAATACAATTTTAAATTAAATTGTAAAATATCTATATAATTTTCCCTACTTGTAAATAAGTGGCACATTGTCACCCTAAGGAAATGTCAACTTTCTATATAACATAGCATGAAAATTATCTACATATATAAGGAAATGAAATGAATTGGACATCAGAAGTTGTTTGAATTGTTATTAGTTCCTACCTCATCTTTTGAAGCCTCTTCTCCCTTACTATGTAAAAACATAATAAAAGAAACACATATTTAATAAAATTAAAAAAGACTACATTTAAAGATATGATCAAAAGCATATAGGTTAAAAGTTGCAATTTCCCTTTGATTTCTCTAAATCACTCTCGCCATCATTAGTCCAGAAGAATATACTATATTCCATTTAAAGAATAAAAAAGGTAAAATAATGGAAAAATGAGTGACTAAAAAGAAGATTAGTTTGAACATATTCCCCTCATATGATTTATGTATTATTTAATCTTTTGACTGCTCAACATATTCTTTTTCTAGCACAAGACTTCTTGAGGAACATTAAATTTATTATCAGAGGAGGTTTAAATTTCACCATAAGAAGAGCTAAAATTTGGGGGAGTGCAACTATAGTAGATCCTTTTGGCAGATTTATTCTTGAACAAGATTGAGGAGGCTAGTATGGTGGATGTGGGACCAATCAAATTGGTCAAAACATGGAGGAAAATAACAACATGGATGCAATTAGGGTGCCAAAGAGACTTAATAAATATTGGTATTAGAACCCATTATGGATGGTCAGGATAAGATTAGGTCATGAGTTAAGGTTGTTTGGGAATCACACCATTTTCCAATTCCACTTTAGATTGAAAAAGAGGATGGTAAACTTCAATCCCCTTCAAATTTAACTCAATTTGGTTAGAGGAAGAATATTTTATAAACCTAGTCAAATCTAAATATAAAAGCTATGATGCTTCTTTGAGGATGTCAACTAATTATCCATTCATATACAATATTAAGTAAGTAAATAATGTAGTTGTAGCTTGGGCATAAAATAAGCGCAGGAGTGATGATCAAGCCTTAAATCAATTAAAAATCAAATAGTAGAGGTATATGCTCAATATATAACAAGAATTAGTGTGATTGCCATCAAGACTTGAATAGTACTTTTAACAGTATCGATTTTCTTAGGAAAGGGAAAAAACGCTCCAAGAATTAGCTCCAAGAAACGCTCAGAGATCTCAATGCACCAGCTAGGGGTTTATTGTGTTTAATGGAACCTGTAGGAGAAGAATGACCATATCCTGCTCCTGATGTATCCTCCTTTGGAACTCTACTCGTTCACACAAATATTGGGATCTAGGAAGGATGGAATCGTGAGAACCTGAAAGTGATGAACATCTCGGAGGAGCAAGAAAGCCGAGCAAGAAAGAAAGCCGAGCAAGAAAGTCGTTGTGGAATTGACGATAGCAGGAGCAAGCTAGCCGAAGTGGAATCTTGGAGCTATTTGCAAGCAAACTGATGGGATTGCATGCGATCGGAGGCATATAGTGGGCGGATTGAACTGGAGTTGCATTTGCTGACAGCTCTACGGTGCTTGCCAGGAGGTGTGCAGCATTGAATGAGCCAGCATTACAAACGCTGTATGGTATGTAGTTTCAGTTGTTGAAGCTCTGTTTTGGCAACGGATTTGCGGTTGAACTCCTTGGTCGACTGTCAATGGAATCAAGATGATGAAGGCTGTATTTGAAGTTGGTAGGTCCTTGAGCCGGTTGATGGAACGGGGTTACTGAGCATTTTTTGAGGGCTTCCGGGATCTGAGTTTTTTTTGGCAAGGGATTGGCATGGCAGAGGACGTAGGTGACACGGGTGTCGGGGTTGGTGACAGTGGGAATCATTCTGATGGAGCGGTCTATGCTGGGATGACTCGGGCGGGGGTGTTGTCTGGGCCCTCCATGACTGGCGGGGGGCCTGAGGACATTTCTGGGCCCACCTTGACAGGCAGGATTAGTCCTCGGACAGGGACTTTTGCTAAGGATAACTTTCTTAAAAAACCAGCTAAGATGGTAAAAGAAAGGAAGCGACAGGATCAATTGGTGCTAGGGGTGGATGTTACAATGGAAGAGGCGGAGGATCTCTCTCTCACTACTGTGGTAGGTCATGTTCATGGCAGAAGATTTGGTCGGGGTTTCCTTCAGCAATGGGCGGCTGAGCAGTGGAGGTATCATGTGTCATCAGCCCCTGAAATCCGGGGTACTGACGAAGGGTTGGTTTTCCTTCACTTTCATGAACAAAGGGGAGGTCGACGCTGTTTTGAGTCAACATTGGTCGATGTTGGGAGTTCCTCTAGTACTGCGAAGATGGCCCCCATTCTTCGACTCAATAACGGAGAAGGTTGATAAAGAACCGCTGTGGGTGAAGCTTCCTGGGTTTCCAATGCATCTGTGGAATGAATCTCGTTTTGCTGCGATGGGGAATTTTCTTGGTGAATATGTGTGTTCAGATTCCTCCCATATTGAGACTGGCAAGTACACGGTGGCAAAGATATTGGTAAATATTGATCTTCGGCTGGGACTCTCTGCCGAGATCAAAGTACAATCCAAGGAGGGGGACTTTGT
Organism: Larix kaempferi; assembly: GCA_027924585.1. Classification (NCBI taxonomy): domain Eukaryota; kingdom Viridiplantae; phylum Streptophyta; class Pinopsida; order Pinales; family Pinaceae; genus Larix; species Larix kaempferi. Next base: position 7,896,797 of record BSBM01000437.1, read on the forward strand.
TCAAACCCTGGATTATGTGGGTGTGCCGTTTCGGTGCCACCGCTGCCACTCACTTGGACATATGGTTGCCAGATGTCCTTTACCGTTTCGGAATTGTAAGCCACTGAATGATGAGGTAGCTGAAGTAGGTACTGATCCTGTGACGAAGGATAACTCTCAGGCGGTGGAGGATGATGGGGGTGGGCCTGCTATTAACAGGGGGACCATCTACGATTCTGTGGTACCAGCTGATATCAGTGGGAGGCATGGATCAGCGGATTTGCAGCCATCTTCGGTGATCAAAGGTAAGGAGCTCATTGGGAGTGCGGAACATGATGATGAGGGGGCTTCAGCAACTCCTACTTCATTGACTACTTCCAGTTTGCATCAGCAGCTATCCATAAATCAACGGGGTTCAGCTGAGATGTCCTCGGGTATGTCACATTTATTTTCACCTGTTGTTTCTGTTTTTGATGTTTCTGATGCTTTGGGGGACGGTAGGATTGGGTCTACTCCTGTTGCCCATACGGTCATTCCTTGTCCAGTATCTCCTTGTGTGCTGACTGATGTGGATTGTGATTTTTCGACGCCCATTGTATCCAAACAACACTCTACCTGCTCTGAGGGTCGTAGTATCCGTTATGCTCTTCGCAGTAGGGAGATCCCTGTAGCTGGTATGGGGGGGAAGGGGCTCCCTGAATTGGCCAATAGTGTTGGGAGGAAAGGTCGGGGCCGTAAATCCCTTTTGTCTAAAGCACAAGACCGGGAAAAGGTGGATTTAGTGATGGGTACACAATCTTCTATTGAGTGGGCACTTGGAGCAGTGAAAGCCTAGGATGGGGGTTTGATATGAAGATTATGTCCTTCAACTGTCGTGGGTTGGCGAGTCCCATTAAAAAATCGTCGCTTAGGAGGCTGGTAGACTTTAATCAACCGGATGTTTTACTGCTGCAAGAAACTCTGGGTGGCAGTGAGGATGTAGTACGGGCATTAGAAACTTTGCTTCCCGGATGGAAGTTTGTTGGAGTGGATGCTCGGGGGCGCTCTGGAGGGCTGGCCTCGGGGTGGAAGGTTAAGAGTAGCAGATGTGATTGTTCTTGGGGAATTTCTTCTGGTATCGGTTTGGAAGTCTGGGATGTGGAGATTGGGAGGATGATCACGGTTCTCAATATTTACGGGCCCTATTTAAATAGGGTTGGATTCTGGGACGCCTTGTTATGTATGGATCTTTTTTATGGAAAGGATGTGATTTTGGGTGGGGATTTCAATCTTACTATGGGGACTTCTGAAGTGTGGGGACCTCGGGCTGTGCCGGATACATTAGCAAATTATTTCATTCATGCCTTTGCTAAGAAGGATCTTCTCGACATTTTACCACCCAAGTTATCTCCTACTTGGAGGAATAAGAGAGCAGGGGAACATCGGGTGGCTAAGAGACTGGATAGGTTTCTGGTGGCCGATGTGTTGGCACTGGGTGTTGATATTGTCAGGCAGTGGGTAGGGTCAGGTGGGATATCTGACCACTGCCCCATCTTCCTGGAGTTACGTGGTGGTAGGAAAAAACCACCCAGCCCTTTCAAATTCAATGCTAGTTGGCTGAAGGAGGCGGATTATCTTAAGATGGTTCAGGATCTGCGGGTTCATCGACCTCTTGATTCTTTGATACATGCTGGTGCACACTTCCAAAACAACCTTAAGCGAATCAAAGAGGCCACTATTTCCTGGGCACATGATAGAAGGGCGATTGATGAACAGACTTTACGGGCTGCTGAGCAGAATATTGATCGGATTCTTAACAGCCGGGGAATGGGATTTCTGGATGAACAGTAGAAAGGTGAGCTGGTGGAGTGGGAGAGACGCAGGAATGTGATTCTGTGTGAGAGAGAAGAGATGTGGAGGATGAAAAGCAGGGCGATATGGCTTCAGTGTGGTGATGAGAATACGAAATTTTTTCAAGAATACGCTAAGGGGAGGAAATTCACCAACTCTATTTGGGAACTATCTGACGAAGGGGAACCGGTCTCCAGCTTTGATGGCTTAGCAGAGTTGGGTGTAAAACATTTTGGTGATTTATTCACTGCTCAACCTGGAGCCTCCATTGCTGAGGTTATTAAGGTGACTCAGCTTTTCCCTCGCTTTGTGGGGGATGAAGATAATAGACGGTTAATGGAGGAGGTGTTGCCGATTGAGCTCTCGCTGGTCATGCAATCCTTTCATAAAGATAAAAGCCCGGGGCCAAATGGCTGGCCTATAGAATTCTTCTTAGGATTCTATGACTTCTTCGGGGAGGAATTATTGAATGTGGTGGAAGAATCGCGAAAGGCTGGGTTTGTCCATGGCCCCTTCAACTCCACCTTTATAGCTCTCATTCCGAAGACGGACAAGCCTGACAGCTTTGATGAATTCAGACCTATCTCTCTCTGCAATTGTATCTATAAGATCATATCAAAGGTTATGGCGAGGAGACTCAAGACTATTTTGTCGCAGCATATTTCTTGTGAGCAATTTGGCTTCTTGGAAGGTCGCCAAATACATGAGGCCATTGGCGTTGCCCAGGAAGGTTTACACACACTGAAAGTGTAGAAACAAAAGGGTGCCGTGATTAAGATTGATCTATCTAAAGCATTTGATAGGGTTAGCTGGCTATATATCCGGATGCTTCTTACTCACCTGGGGTTCTGCTACGAATTTATTAGATGGATTATGGCCTGCGTCACTACGGTTAGCTTTGCTGTATTGATCAATGGCTCTGCTAGTCCATTCTTCCATGCGGGAAGGGGTCTACGACAGGGATGTCCCCTATCTCCGCTGCTGTTTCTCCTTGTTGCTGAAGGACTCAGTCGATTTTTACTGAATGCAAAAGCGGATGGTTCCTTTCGGGGAATATCCATTTCTCAGGTTCTGTATATTACACATCTCCTTTTTGTTGATGACATTCTGATATTCTGTGATGGCTCGAGACAGGATATTGATAAGGTGGTAGAAGGTCTACATTTAGTGCAAGTAGCAGCGGTTATGTTAGTGAATATTGACAAATCTACTATCACTTGCTCGAATTTAACAGAGCTGGAGATTCAAAGACTGGCTAACAAACTACCTTATCAGACATTGGATATTGATGATGGATTAAGGTACCTAGGCTTTCACTTGAAACCGAATGCTTATCTTAAGGCTGATTGGCACTGGTTATTAGCAAAATTGGATAAGCATCTACATGGATGGAGTCACAAATGGCTCTCTCGGGCAGGGAGGCTGATTCTGGTCAAATCTGTTTTGGAAGCAATTCCGGTGTATTGGATGTCTCTTGCTTGGATCCCCAAAGGTGTCCTGGAGCAGATCCGAAGATTGTGTTTTGCTTTTCTTTGGAAGGGGAAGAGTGAGCATCGGGCATTAGTGTGGGTCAGATGGGAAAGAATTGTTGTTCCAAAAGCACTAGGAGGATGGGGGTTAAAGAATATTTTTATGTTTGCAAAAGCATTGGGGGCCAAAGTGTCGTGGCGACTTATCCATACACAAAGTCTCTGGACTAGAGTTGTATATCATAAATATATTGCTCCTCTTACTCTTCTCGAATGGATCAGGCTGGGCAATAAGTCGAGGGTTAATTGCTCTGTGGTCTGGAAGGCGGTGGTGCAACATTTCTCATTGGTCGGATCTGGATTAGTGTGGAGGATTGGCAATGGACGTCTCATCCGAATTGGGCTGGACCCCTGGGTTGGCTGTAGGGGTGCACATGTACTCCCTGCGGTCTTGAGGACTTCTTTGGCTGCTAGAGGATGTCATTTTCTGGCTGATATAGCAGATTCGGGATCATCTTCTCTTTGGCATCAGGGGTGGTTCTCTGCACAGCGACTGGAAATCAATGCAGATCTGCAGGGGGCTTGGGAGGATTTTCTGCGGCGCTTAAGAATTACAAATATTCGACTGACTGATAGGGCTGATGAACTGATCTGGGACCACCATCCCTCGGGTATTTACACACCAAAAAATGGATATATCCTGCTTAATGTGGAAGTACATAACAGGGGATTGGTGTGGTGGTGGAAATATCTGTGGAAGTTAAGATGTCCGAGTAAGGCGAAATTACTATTCTGGGCTATCCTTGAAAATAAGGCACCTACCTGGGACATTCTACAAAAATGATTTCTCCAGGGTCCGGGGATCTGCCCTCTATGTCGGGATGCGGATGAAACTATTGCACATTTATTTATTCATTGTCGGTTTACACAGGCGGTTTGGGATGATATTAGCAATTATTTGCATATGCAGTTGAGGTGGAGGGGCGAGAGCGTCCTTGAGGCTTTCCAGGGGTGGTGGACATTACACACTACTTCTTCCATATGCGCCATACTGTGTATTGTTGCCTGGGGGATCTGGATTACCAGAAATCAGCGCATTTTCCAGGATCGCAGGGTACCGATGGAGACTGTAGGGGCTAACGCTGTAGCGGTGATCCATCATTACATGGCCCCTGCCCAGACGATTAGTACACGTTCTGTGTGTGAGGAACGGATTGATAAATCATTGCCATGGGCTTTTTTTGATGGAGCTTCATTGGACCACGGATCGGTTTGTGGAGGGGGGGGAATACTTTACAAAGCTGAGGATCATTATTTTCATCTGGTGGCTGGATTGGGGAGAGGAACAAATAACTTCGCTGAACTCATGTCACTTAAACTACTGATGTTATTTGCACTGGAACAAGGCTGCCTATCACTTCAGATTTTTGGAGATTCAATGGTAGTTATTAACTGGGCTAAGGAGATCACTGTTTGCCATGTGATGGTACTATCACCTATCCTGGAGGAGGTGATACGGTTGAAGCAGTCCTTCAATCACATTTCATTTACTCATATTTACCGGGAGAGGAATGGGATGGCTGATCAGCTCTCTAAGGATGCAACGCAGCAGGAATTAGATCTTGGTATTTGGAGGATTACAATCCATTCTCCTGGAGGCACTTTCAGCTACTATCATAGACCTTTTCATGAGGTTTTTGAGGCACAGAATTGAGCAATAGCTCAGTTTTTTATGACAAATGATGGTTTTGTTTTCTGTTTTAGTAAGATTTCTTATGTATTTGGAGATATGCGGGAACTATGGTCAGCAGTGACTTGTTGTATGGGACATTAGATATGATGTCAATTTGGGATAGTAAATATGTGACAATGTAGGGATCTCAGTGATTCTACTACATGTGCAGAGTGTAATTTTGTTCATCTATTTGAAATAAAATTACGATTTTTTCCGAGGAAAAAAAAAAAGCAAAAAAAAAACAAGAATTAGTGACGAGCCTTCAAAGGAAAAGCTAAGGAATTGGAGCATTCCAAAAGTAAAATACTAGAAGAAAAGGAGGTTGAAGCATATGACTTTGTGGCTAGATGCAGTGTTCCTTAATCCTTAAACTTATAACACAACCTAGGTATATAATAAATGTGTAAAACTAGATACAAGATCCAATTGGAAATAAATAATGTGAAATATACCCTTGTATTATGATAATGAAAAGAAGGAAATCAATGTTCATTTTCTCTTAAGGTGGGGTGAACTCTAAGTTGAGAAAATCACCAAATACAACAATACTTGACAAACACTTCTAAGATTCCTATCTCTTTAAATAGATTCTCAATAGAAAATCTCTAACTACTTGTTGTCTCATCATTAATTAGTACCAACTACTTAGTAGGCCTTATTTAATAAAGAGGACCTATTTATATTATATATGATTTGAAATGGATCAATATATGATTTGCTATCTATTTTGGTTCTTTTTGGGTGGAAATATTGGATGAATTGGATTGTAGGCCCCATTTTGAGGGTAGGTCTTACTTAGTAGATTTGGGGTCTAGAACCCTCCAAGATCCATTCGAGGGATTAAATGATGTTTTTTGGGGTTAAAAGTTTATAAACAAAGTTATTTCCCTTTTAAAATTTTTCTACACTCTAAGAGCTTTCCAACAACACAAATATCACCTCAATGGAGTTCATATGAGGAAGGTATGCCTCCCACAAGTTGACCTATCATGTTGACCACCATTGTACTGAGTGGATTCCACATAAGCTCTCATGACCCACACATGTAAAGTTAGTTAGGTGTGTAATTTTAATAACATTCTATAGGGTCCAAAAGCCTAACCCTAATCAAGATTTGAGGCATGTATAACCCCTAAAACAAAACCTAGATGTCTATCAAAACATTGTTAAATATTGGCCCACTAGGAGAAGAAGGGGTTCCATTCTTATGGTATTATTGTATTGTTCCATAGCTGAGCAAGAACAACAGAGTGGATATTATAACATAACATAGAAAGTAGGAGATCTTGTAGTATCCATACATGCCACTGTGTCATAGGTAACTCCATAGAGAGTACCACTTTCTTTGTATTTGCATTATATATTGGAGAAGAAAAGAGCAAGGCATAGTCCTAAATTTTAATTGGGTTTTTCCCCATAGTGGATTTTTCTAGGATATATTTTGTGTTATTTGTGTGGATGCATTATTCTCCTCTAGATAATTTCCATTCAGATTCAGTTTATTTTAGCATTATGTGGAATTAAGATAACATAATGAATCTTAAATCTTTAGTAAAAAATGTAGAACTAAAAGTTTGCAAAAATTTGTAATATTTGTTATGACAAAATATTCCATTGGAATATTCATATTATTTTACAGATCATATTGGTATTGGAGTAGTTTTCTTTGGAGTTTTTTTGTGGAAAATTAGAGGATCCAAATGTTGACGGAATAAAAAAGTCTTCAAAACCTATCCATGGAAGATGAGTATAGTGGAGTACCAAGGGATGAATGAGAAGATAAATTTATGAATATTGAAATACATGTCACTGATATCTCTCGCAATATTTCAATCCTTATGGTGGATTTGGAGAGAAATTTTGAAACTTTCGGCGAGTTTGGTGGATCTAACTCGAAGGCAGGCTTAGATGGGAAATCGGGGGGACACCGAAGACCTAGAAAAGGAGCTAAAAAATGCCAGATAAAGAGAAACAAACTTCCAAGAGTAACAATTCTTCCCAATCTCTATTCAAAATGGAAGAAAAAGGCTGTAATAAAAAAAGGTGCCAAGAGATCAAGGGTAGATGATTCTATCACTGGACCCCCTGAGCATCATATTATTTAGAAACAAGCAACTATGGATGTGCAGAAAGAATCTACTGAGACAAAAAATGCCATGGGTTCTTTTGTAGGATCTAATTATCATACTGTTTCCACTTTGAATAGGATGATTGATGATGAGAAGGCCAAAGCAGCCTCTTTGGAAGCAAAGAAGTTGTATCTTCATGCAGACTTTGCCAAACAAATTGTTGGCCTCAAAATTCAACATCAAAATGAATTGGATGATTTGAGGAGACAATTGAACTCTGTATCTGATGAAAAAACGAAAGCAGAAGAAACTTTTGTTGAGCATAACAGTCAAACTTGGGACTTGCTTGACATGGTATTCAACAACCCACTCTTCAAGCTACTTTTGACATGTCTTGTAAGCTTAGTTTAGAGGAGTTTAAAGTGGAAGCATTGGATGCGAATAAGGACTATAGGGAATTCCAAACAAGATTATTCTCCAAGATGGATGATATTCAAGATTATTTTAATGTATTTGTTTACCTTTTTTATTTGGTGGATGAACAAAGAGAGGAGAAAAATATATCTAATAGAATTTTTGAATAGTTGGTCAATTGGTTCACCTTGATGAAAAATGCACTTGAAACATTTCCCAGATTAGATGTTATGCACGGTTAAAAAAAGTTCAATATTTCCCCTAAGTCTTGGAACTTTGTTTGTGATGAAGTCACAGGAATAGTGGAGAAGGGACAAAAAAATTGTAGCAAATTCTGGGTAGAAACTGACAACATACTTGAAGACATGGGCATGCATATTTTTGAAGAATTGGCCAATGCAATACCTTGTAAGCTCAAGATCAATGATGTTGATTGGATTAGGGATGAATTAGTTGTACAAATCAAAACCCTTAACAAACTTGATTTTCCAGCTATGAAGTCATTTATTTCTCACTCGATTCCTATGAAGACACATCTTACCGACTTCTTACAAAGCTGGAGTAAAGTTATACAGAAGGATATTTGTTCACTCATTTGCAAGGTAGAATTTTAGTTGAAACATCCAACTTATGAATATATTACTAATGTACTTGAAGTGCATGACAATTAGAAAGGCTATGTGTCTAATCCCGATCATCATAGTAGTTAGATATTTCTAGGTTTTAGGAGGTCTGTTACTAATTTTGTGGAACAATCTTATCCACTTGTATCTATTTATTTGTAACTTTTATAATGTAAAATAGCTTAGGGATATAGATCGGACCCTAATGGAAGTTTTATTGACATCAAAACTTTTGTTGAGAAGTCTGTAATCCCTACTAAGGAACTCTATAATTTCTTATAGAGAAATTAATGGAGACTTCTACGATTTTCTGCAGTTTGGTTTCATCTTATTGAGTAAAGTTGGATGTTTTCAATTTTTGTTTCATATGTTTATCATCCTTTTCAGAATCAGTTTGATTTCTGAAATTTATTTCAAGAATACAATTTTTATTTTTTTTGTATTACAATTGCTATACTTAATTTATGAGTTTTTTCATTTGGTATTGACCTATTTAGAATGTATTGTGATTAGGGTTTCTTGAATATTTTCATAAGTCCTGATTGTGACATAATTAGATTTCTTTTATAGATCTAGATAATAGTTTAATATCTATTTAGTTTTACATTAGTTTTTCCTTTTATAGATATTTTATCGATTTGTAATTTATTTCAAATAAAAAGTAAATATTATAACTCTTCACATAAACAATTATAAAAATTATTTGTGTATGTCCAGTGATTTTTCAATGAATTTGCACAATCTGAATTACTAATGTGTTCTGATCAGATCCTTGATTGGATTGCAACATAATTAATCTTTATATAAATTGGTTAGTTTATTTTAGATTCTTTTCTAGCTTTTCTTCATTTTCCTATAGTTAATTTTCTATTAGTGGGTTTTCTTGGTAATATTTTAGGATCGGGTTAGCAATAGGATAGTATCTGTATGAGTAGATAGGATTGTACTTAGTGTTTAAAAAAACACAATTTAAGTTTCCTTTCCGAGGATAAAGCTAATTATTGACAACATCGAAAACATAATCCCATCGGAAACAGTCACACCAAATGACTGGGGACCTAGAAAAGCCTTGGATCAGATTGTTTCCCTTACATTGACGAGCATGTTAGATATGCTCATCAACACAAGTCCATTTCCAAACAGATTTATAACCAATTACTTGGAACCTCTTCCATGCTAGTAGACATTTATTTGGAATTACAACCCTCTTCAACAGATTCTAGAGGATCCAAAACAATACCAAGGGGAGGAGGATTGCTAAGAGGAATATCAGATGACTTATTAAGAGGAGGAAAAATCGTTTACATGTTATTCCATATGTTTGTCAAATTAGAAAAATGATTGGAAGTAATTTCCAAACCATCGAATAAATATTGAACAAGGACTGAAACCTTTGAAGCATTATCCACCACCTACTTAGTAGGGAGAATTAGATCCCACATCATAAAATCCTTTGAGGAAATCTCCTTATTTCCTATAGAAGTAGAGGGAGGCTGAGCTGCATCATCCTTATTCAAATATTTTGAAATAGTTTTGTCAACTTCCTAAGAAAATTAATGCCTCCATATTTTATTTTTAAAATTCAAGGCACATTTAACCAATATGTGTTCATACAAATGACATCTAGTGCACCTGAAAGGGACATTCAGATAATCTAGTTGCTGCGTAAAAATGACATCCCCAACTACTAGATCAAAAGATTTAAATATGCCTTCTCTTAGATCAACCTCCATGTCACATACCCCAATTTTGCAAAAATAATGTAATTATTTTATTATATTCCTGAGACATTATGTTAAATTTAATGCTATGTAGGAAATGATGACTCAGCAGAGTCACCAAAAGTGGAATGTAATTCTGAATATTTTATTATTAATAAATGAATTATGGAGACAACAGCATGGGAGAGCTGTTAAAAGAGGTTACTGGTCTAACTGGTGGATGGAACTAGGTGGAAAGGCAAAAAGACAAGTGGCAGCATCCTCAAAACACTTCCTAAGTTGTAGGTGGCAACTTCCCTATATTTTGGGGTCATGATTCCCCAAGAAAGTGGAATCTGAGCAGGTGGCTCATTAATGACAGTTAACCCAACTAAGACCTAGGCAATATTTTAAATAGTACTCAATGAACTGAGCTGGGGGTGCAGATAGTTCTGGAGGGAGAATACATTCAGGTGAATGTTATTCAGGAGTCCCATTGAGGAAAAGGGAAAAACAGTAAGGAAGTGTTTTGAGAGAGAAAGCTGCAGTAACTTGGTTCCAGTTTAGCTGTTTGGCTGTGTGAATGGTTTTGCTGCACCTAGTTCTAGCCAGGGAGACCAGAGCGAGCTCGGGGGTCCTGAGAAGTGCTGTTTGGGCACTCTCCAGGAATTGGTAGGGAGGAACAGCCTCCCATTGCTGTTGTTTTCCATGAATCAAGACAGGTTCTGTTAATTACCCCTCTATGTTCTTTAAGGATGAATGAATGTATGCTGCATTTATTATTAAGTGTTTGAATAGAGATTAGTTAATGAGCAGGTCGAATATCATAGAATATCAGAAGTAAGATTTGCTAACAGATACTGTGTTTTCTGCATTGACAGTATGATTTTAATCTCTGTTTTAATTATAATAACGTATTTATAATTTCCCTGAGAAAATTGTACATATTTATGGTAATGACGTATAAGTCATAATTGTAGAACTAGTTAATTATATTTTTGTTTGTGTTTTTTTTTTGTTTTATAAACAAATAGGGGTAGCATGTCAGGAACTGGTACCCTGTATAGAATAACATTATTATACAGTCATAGGATACAAACAGAAAATCTAAACAATAGATATTATAACAATTCATATCTGAGATGTTGTAAACGTAAATAAAATCTCCATCTCAGAATGCAAATCCTAGTCAAGAGTTACCCCTTTTACTTCACGAAAACATAGTTAACATTTCCTTATTTATTTATTATCAAATAAAATGATTATGTAAAAACCCTACAGAACTCTGTTGTCGAGTTAAAAACATCACCATGATATTCTACTCTAAGCTCACTAAGAACAGAATCTTCGAAACGTGGCATTAGATGACATTATGAATGAGGAATGACTTGAAACTGATTATTCTAGTGTTAAAACAGTAAAAGTATACTTAGCAGAGAAATTATAAACCAAACAACACAGATAGCACGAAATTACAGCTAAGTGTCGAGTCCCCTTTTATCATAAAACTCTAGCTATTATTTCCAAGCGATACATTACAATCCTCTTATCAAACCCTACAGAGAAGTTTGTAAAACAATAAAGTTTAACAGGAACCTCTTAGGCTCGGTACCGAGCTCAATAAAAATAGTATTATTAACTTTCTTTTGACTCACTTATTGACAGAGTTTATTCATGACACTAAACACTCAGAATAGTAATTTTTGTTCATTGCCGAGCGTCTGTATTATTACATTATCTCTTGTTCGCTTCATGACTTTCAACAGAAGGGAATCACAACGATAGCATCATCTAGTAAAAACAAAACCCGAAAACAGCATAACCCTTATTCCGAACTCAGAAGCGAGTTCTTTTATTTTTCTTTTATTTTTACAACCACAAAAACCATCCACGACAGCAGAGGTCGGGTAGAACCCTAATATCCTTCTGCGTGCTTCACCTTTCTAAAGTTAAACACTAGGATTGCAAACCCTAAGTTATACTTACGGCAGCAGTATAAGTACCTTATATGAACATCTACGAGAGCTTAGAAAAATCATAAACTTATGTATCAACCCAATTAAAGATATACAGGAGAAAACACACACCATTTCTCATTAGAACTCGTTTCTACAGGTATTGATAATACCCAATACTCATTATTAAACCTGAATGCTTTTGTTTTGAGCCGGCATTAAAACTATAAGGCCATACTGCCACCTACAGGCTCGCTCTAAAATTTACACAGTAATTCCTCCACAGGAGTTATCAACATAATAATAAAAACAAAAAAATTACAATCTGAACCGAAGCTGTAATATTCTCCATGACCGGGATCTACGCCCTTAACTCATCAATACAACGCATAACAAACCATGCTGAAAAAACCCTATATCCTCTTATACAACACAGACCCAAAACCTACAACCAACAAGAAGGAATGCCATGGCTATCGACCAGGCTTACCCGGAGAAGCCCAATGATTGAAGAACGCGCCCTGTACACCATCATGAGCAGACAGGTCCTGTAATCACATGTGCTACTAGTTAATAAAATGCGGAGATATAAGAAATCCATTGCAGAAATATAAACACAATGAAGACTACCTGTAACTTACCGAGCTTGGTAATGGTTGATGCATAGTATTCAGCTTGGAGACTGTAGATTTGATGAGTGTGAGAAACCCTTATCATTAATACAAACCACAAGCTGGAAGGGATTAGGGTAGCTATTGAAATGGACGCTCAACCGGACTAAGCCGAGGGTTGATGAAACGCAGAGGTAGGGTGAACTCGACAGTTCAAAAAGGATAAAAACCCTGGAATAACAACTGACTACAGTGCCATTAACACAGTATTTTGACACTCTTATAACATAGACCACAAGCCTGAAGGATCACTGACACAGTAAAACCATACTCATAATCGTATCGATGGGGTTTGGACAGGAGGGTTCCACAGGGAAGCCGAGCCCGAGGGCGAGGGAAATGTGCCCAGTTAGGGTTGAGCCACGCTTAAATATTCCCAACACTTGGCGTAGAAACAAACACGTCGCCCTTTTAAATTTTTGCATGCTGTGGGTTGAACACCTATAGTCCATAGAGAGATCCCAAATCATTTCTCACAATCATTTAAAAGTTACAAATTGACAAGCCGAATCATAGCAGGGGTGACTTTACATGGTCGTGATACCATGCATAAGACCATTGTGTATTTAGATATTTTTGAAACCAACGTTATCAAACTTGCACGGTGTACAATTAAATTATATACCTGCCATAAAATCAATTGATTTATACATATGATAATAGTATCGAGACATAACATCAATTGATTTATACATATGACAATAGTGTCCGAGACACCAAGGGTGTATCCCTTAAGTTGTAAATAAAATTAATAGATAAGCATGAGTCATAGAATTTTTGCATGGAGTCTTTATAGGAGGGATCGATACAATTATCCTAGGTCATCCTTTAATAACCAAGACGTAGGGTAATAATCCTTAAATCCCTAATTTTTGGGTAGATTAAACCTTGACTCCGTAATTCATACAATACTCGAATGGAACAAAACTCAGACTGGTGTTACTCCAGAACCAGTGAAAGAAAGAAGTTATGAACTGACAGAATCTTATACAAGTAATAAGTTATTTATACATTGCAAAACTTCTAGATCCTTGTAAGTGTAATTATACATCACCCAATAACAACAGATAAGCAAAATAGTGTAAATTCCAATTGCCGTGACATTTCATGATGCGAGATAAAAAGATATTATTTGCGACACAATAATAATAGCAAGAATAATACCCATGAGGGTAAGTAAGACAGACTGAAAAAGAACAATATCTATCATCTACCATGCAAAATGGTTAACTCTCTAACAGTAAGATTATATGAATATTACAGGAATAAAACTTCTACCTTTTTCATTGACAACCTGCCTCGCATGTTTAAATTTTACTGGGCATTTTGGTACAGCGAAAGGAATTAAAATGTTTCTAAAATTATTGTAGCAACCGTACTTTACCTGCATACCTGTAAATGAAAGACATTTGGATGCATTAGCTCGGGAGCTAAGTAAGCCCAGTCGGCAATGACAACTTCCCCCTTGCGGTTGAAAAACAGAAAACAATCAGCAACAATTAAGAAACTCATAATAATATTCAAGTACAACAAAGACCATTTAGACATCCGTACAATCGCATAAGTTTAACATATAATTAATTGACTGCAATTAATAACATTTATCGCTATCTTAAAAACTTTTAAATTTTCTGAAATTTTTGGGTTTTGACACTCCACCAGAATATGGGTGACATATATCACCTAGGACTGAAAGAGGGATGCATCCACCACCACAAATCTACCAATTCATCCCCAATGTCTTTGAACCCCTCTTGAGACCAAAATTCAGGTGGTAAGTAAGGAAGTTTAACCCATATCAATATTTCCTCCAAAACATCATTGGGGGGATCAAAAAGAGGGTGCCAATATTTAAGAACCATCATGTTATTGCCAATCCCACACACATGATGCAAATAGCTTGAGCATCATCAAAACTTCTAAATACAAAATCAATCCAACCTCTTTCCAACCATCTTATTTTAGGAGCATTTTCGATCACAGGGCACTGATTTTCTTTGATACATCAAGCCAAATCTATTTCCCCTACTCGAAAACCAAAGATCATACCGATCATGGTTTTTCCCATGAACTTCAGAATGTCCATAACTGGTATTTCCTTTCCCACAACCGACAAGATACCTGAGTCCCTTCATTTCACCACCTTCTTTTTACGAGCTTTCATAGGGCCAGGAAATTTCAGGTTGGTAGACAACTTTGCTAGGTCCAGCCCGCGACTAATAAATCCAAAGGATCTTGCCTCATTATTGGACGTAGATCCCCACGTTGGTGCAAGATCATGGGTGTACGAGCAGAAAGAAAATTTGTTATACTTCTTCTTGGTTTGATCAAGGCCCACATGCTCCATATCTGCATCACTTCTTTGATTTGACCCCACACCACTACTCGAGCACCTTTCAGGAAAGGAACGAGGGGGATTTGGACCACACCGTACTACTAGAACCACTCCCATTCCAAAACCAACCGGATTTGTACGAGCTGAGATCATTTGACTACATGCATCATTTGGGACACACTCTGGATATTATTGTTTCCTACCACCAAAAGAAAACCCCACGCATTGAGATGAGACAATTCTCTAGGCTCCATCATCGCTACAAAAGATACCGGATTTGGACAAGGATTCCTTAGAATAGTCTACAAGTTGAACACTCGCCTCCGCTATGATAGAGAAGAACCTGCAAATCACACCCTACGACCCAACCCTACCAAACATTTAAACCCTATTCGCTCTATCCTTTCGCCAAAACATATTTAGTGAAAGTTCAAACAACTTAAAATATTTATATGTGTGGTTTTTAAGATTTCTATTACATCTATTATGTCAAAAAGGAAATTTATTAGTTTCCATTCACCCTATTTTTATTATCAAATTTAATCCTCCTCCTTATATAATATATAATTATTCTTATCGTTTGAAATAAATAATTGATTTAAATTTTATCTTTTTTAAACAATTTAAAATATTTATGCGTGGTTTTTAAGATTTCTAATACATCTAATATGTCACAAATAGAATTTTTTTTTCCCTTGGAAAAAAAGTGTAATTTCATTTCAGCAGTGGTGAACAAAATTACATTTTGTATATGCACAAACTTTGTGCATTGCTGGGAATTTTTTATCTGTTCTCAAGACTTAAAGTCTTTAGTATATGCTCATGTAGACCGAGCTTTTACAAAAAAAAATTTACTACTGCAGACAGAGCTGCTATGATAGCACATAATGGGTTTGACTCCCTGAGCCTCCAAAAGAAACTAGTAGATCACTTATACATTTTACAAAAAATATACCGTAACAGTGTTGTTTTAAAAAGAGTATTTAACAACAAAAAGTAAAAGAGATGTCCATGCCAAGTAGTATGTATGGTTTCCGAGATCATTCAATGAATGGTATATGGTAGTAGTCCTGTGCAAAGCCATCCGTGCTTTCCTTCACCTTCCAAATCCCCATAGCCAGTTGCAAGCCCTCCTTTGAGGCTTTGTCCACCTCCTTGTTGTTCTCCCTATAAACATGTCGGCATGAAAAAGTATCAAAAGTTTGCTGAACTCCCCGAATGTCCATAAGGAAATTAGATAATCGTAAATCCTGCAAAGTTGTGTCCCATTTATCCAATCAATAACATTCAAAGAATCACCAAAGATATTGAGAATTCTACACCCCTTTTCAGCTGCAAAGATTAAGAGTAGTTTTAAGCTCAATAATTCAGCATAGTTGTTGCCCCCCTCTCCCAGCCCCATGGAAAGTTCATAGAAGTGTGAATCGGAAATATAAAGTAGAGCCCCTCCCCCATAGATATCATTTTGTGTCGCACCATCAAAAAAACCCCAAGGCACATACCTATCAATCTCCAACACCAGTGCCTCCCTCTATTTAATGGCTCTGTCGTGTTGTGGAAAAGTAGTTAAAATACCACAAGAGAGTGCCGCAGTAATCGTCGGAGTACAAGCTTTATCAGAGAAAATATAGTTGTTGCGGACGAGCCAGATTCCCCAACACACGAACAATGGAAGAGCTTTAATTGTTCTGAATTGTGGCATCAAGTTCCAGTTTTCCCAGGCATGTGCCACCGAGATGTCGGCCCACAAACAATTAATACCTAAAACCCGAGAGAATTCAACCCAGACTTCTTTAGTATAGGGGCACTATATGAAGAGGTGTGTCACATTTTCTTCCGCCGATTTGCAAAGAGTACACCACCACGGTTTGTGCTTTTTCTTTTTCTGCAGATTGTCCCATGTAGGAACCTTGTTTTCCAAAGCATTCCACATGAACAGTCGAGTTTTGTGTGGGATCTTAATCTTCCACAATTTCTTCCACCACCACACTAGTTCCCTATTAATCTCCAAAGTGCTAAGACAGATATAACCATCCTTGGGAGAATAAGTGTCGTGAGGGTCTTCCCAAACGAGCTCATCATCCCTATCCATTAAAATGACCTGTGATCGATTGAGAGCCGAAATAAGTCGTGACACCTCAATTTGTTCATGTTCCGCAAGGACAATAGTACTCATCGTTCTCCAAGTCTGTGTCCACGACCTCAACTGAATTGGAGCAGCCAACAGTGACATAAAGGTAATACCCCTGCCCCTTAAGGCCACCACCGTCTAAACCGGCAGCAGATGACGACCCGCACAACCCACCCAAGGATCCTCACCCACCCTGATTCTCCACCCATCTCCATTGTTCCAAGCCAAATAGTTTCTAATAACAGGAAACGAGGTAGCCACCGACTTCCAAATCACAGACCCCCCAGTAAAAGACTTCACAGTGCTCCTCACCCAATCCTCAATGGAAGCCGTAGCAATATACTTCTGAACAATCACCTTGGTCCAAAGGCTCTCAGTCTTTAGTAACCTCCACCCCCCTTTAGCTGCAAGTGCTTTTGAAAATAAGAAAATGTTCTTCAAACCCCACCCTCCCAGAGATTTTGGAAGAGCAATTCTCTGCCAACGCGCCCAGGGCGACACCAATGTGTCCGCTTTCCCACTCCACAGGAAGTGAAAACAAATCTTCCTGTAAGCCTCAAGAATCCATTTAGGGATCCAGGATAAGGACATCCAAAAAACCAAGATAGCCTCCAGCACAGATTTTACCAAGATCAAGTGACCAACCCTCGAAAGCCATTTATGACTCCAAACATTGAGACATTTATACAACTTATCGAGTAACCACTTCCAGTCCTATTTCTTGTATGCATTAGGTTTCAGCTGGAAGCCCAGATATTTTAGGCCTAAGTCCACCTCCATGATGGTAAAGGGGAAAGCCATAAAAAAACATGAAGTTCATCATCCCTCAACATGTTTACAGAGAGTGTGGATTTCCCAACATTAATCTCCATCCCAGTTGCCGTAGAGAAGAGTGCCAAGATCCCCCAATCACAAAGAGAACTTATTAGTTTCCATTCACCCTAATTTTATAATCCAAATTTAATCATCATTATTACATAATATATAGATTATTAGTCCATGCCGTAGGCAGAGACTATATGTTCCGCTTTTTCTTATTAATTAACTTGATATAGAAACATTTCTAAAATTTGATTATAGTTTACCTAATGTTGTAAGAATTTATTTATTTATTTGTGTTTATTTATTAAAATATTTTCATAAATGTGTAAGTTCTATTGGTTGAAAATGTTTGAAAAGACAATTTTGATCATTGTTACATATTAACAAAGATAAAAATAAAATTAAAAATACAACAAACTTTAAACTTGCAAATGTTAAGATCTAGATATTTTTTTTTATAGTGGACTAACAGGCATACGTGTCAGTTTCACAAGAATTCACAGGTATGCAACCTAGCATTGTCGACCACCTAATGCTTCTAGTATTTTCTATACTGAAATCCATTTTCAGCCTAGGCATTATTTCATTGTTATAGTTTGTGAAATCTCTCCATATAGAATTATGATCAACATATTAACAGGTCCATCTATGCAGTGGGATGTCCTTAGTTTGGTCAGGAGTATCAAGAATTATTCCAACTTTCATCATATATCATTAGTACGGATAAGGGGAATTTTCTTTTTCTTCAACTCTGACCATGTGCAGAAAATCGTTGTTGTTATTAAGCGCCCCCTTTTCAGGTTTTAGGCCGCTTTTTACTTTCAGAATCAAAGATGGGCCAAAATCATGCCTGGCATTGAAGGGAGAGGTTTTCTGGTGGAAATCCACTTGGAGTTCAATATTTGAGAAGAAATTGAGGAAACATTTTAGGTTGTGAAATATAAGTTCTAATATTTTGGTTGTATTCCGTTGAAGATTTCAATTTAAAGGTAAAATTTTGTAACTAAGCTTCAATTTGTTGGGAGGCTGAGATTTTGTACTGAACTAAGTTTATTTCAAGTTGTTGAGAGGTTGAGGTTTTGTACTGAACTAAGTTTCAATTTGCCAGGAGGCAGAGTACATGCATTGGGATTGATTTTCCAGAGTTTTCTCAAATTTCATACGCAAATGCAGAGAAGCGTGCTTTGTCCCAAAAATGAAAGCGTGGTGATGCTTTTGTAAAAAAAAAAAAAAAAAAAAAAAGGAGATGAAATGGCCAAGAAGGACACTTACCTGGACTATTTGGATGCAGTCTTGTCAAAAGCTTACAAAAGTTGCATAAGAAGCCCATTTGCGACCTCAAAGACACCAGCAAGATCAAGTCTGGACATTTATCTTCTTTCTCCATTTTCAATGTCATGGATTTAGGTTTTTTATTAGGGTTTTAAGGGTTTTTATTGTTCGTGGTTGGTTTCAGAGGCATTGGGAATTGGACGTTGAAGCTGCTCCATAAATTACAAATGAATTAATTGTAGATCTACTTTGTATTAGCTTTTCCTCCTATATTTCCTTCATCTTATTATGTGGCAAATTGGTAACTAGAACCAAAGCAGGTTTACCTCCTACCGACTTGTTTGGGCGATCAGGTCGGCTTGTTGAATAGTAAGTAGCTTTTATTTTGTTTCTCTCTTTCCATGGAATGGATTAATATTTTTGATGTTACATTACATGCAATGAATTAATATTTTTTTAATGTAATAGGTCCTAGCATCTGAGTTTGTTCCATAGCCAATTCAACAGCTAGTTGTTGAGGTTCGAGAGCCCGTCTCAATTGAAGATATTTCAGTAGCGGTTCTAAATCCAGTGCCAGAATCCATTAATCCAGTTGATTTGGATCCAATAGTACCAATTTCAGATCTTCCAATCCGGGTTCCATTCATTGAACCACCAGAAGCAGGGGTAAAAATTTAAAAGGAAAGTTTAGAGGTAAAAACTTATGGATCATATTTTCTGTGATTGGCTCTTTACCCCCCAATCTGCCCATATTCCTTCTCGTTACTGTAATACTTTACTATACTGGAAAGTAAAATAATCTATATGTTTCTTCTGGCAGGTAATGATAGGTGTTAGCACCTCGAGAACCCAGGTTGGCCCCTCAAAAGTATCCAAGGAAAATGTATTTATGTAATGTTCATTCTGCAGTTTCTTAACTTCGTTATGGGGAATGTTGGATTCTTACTGCTCTTAGGAAGAGCTCTTAAGGTATTGTTTTTTTTTTACCATAACTTAGGGGTATATTAATTGAGGGCTGGTAAATCAGCTACCGGGTACTTTAACATACTGACACACCAACTTGGGTGGACAAAATTCTCTGAATATTCAGGATCCGAGATATTCCAACAGTGATAAAACATTGAAGTACTATCGAAATAAGATAAGAAGAGAGAGCCTTATGGAGACGCAGCTCCTCATAACTTTCTACATGAAACGGAAAACAGAAATACAGCATGGTCTTATTCCTTAGAGCTTGAGGCGCGACGGAGCGGATTATTTGATGTCGAGCTTTGCCAGAAGTTTATTAACTGTCGACTCCAGCGAACATATCTGGTTTCCGAAGTCTCCATGTGTATTGGACACATCCTTGAAGTTGGCATAAACAACATCTTTGAATTCGTCCAGACCCTCTGAAGAAGCCGAGAAGTCCTCACGAAGTTTTCGAAGATCTTCGTTGAGTAAGTCCCAGCTTTTCTCCCCTGATTCAATGGTAGATTGTAGAAGTTTGTCTTGCTTCCCTGAGTGGAGCTTAAGCCTGTCCAGAGCGTGTTGAAGACCCTCAAGACGTTCTTCGACGGTAGGGCCTGTGGCTGAACTTGAACCCATTGAAGCCATGAAAACTTGGAGCAGATAGAGTGAGTCAAAACTTGACGGGAGGAAGAGTCTTTGCAGCCTGCGTGAGGAGAGGGCTGACGTGTCCTGGATAAATAGCAGGAATGCAGGTAGGAGGGGTCACGGGCCAGCACAGAGGACCAAGATTGCTTCAGAGATTTACTCGCAGAGATTCCTGACGACGCCCAACAATGGTACTGGGGAACGATATTGATGGATTTGGTGTTGCAGGTGGAGATTATGACGCGGCAGCATTCATGGGATATCACAGTAGCTTTCAAATACATCAACAGATAACGTACTCCTACTCAGGAGGTACCCTCGGTTTGCTTCCAGGTCAGCCAAGGTGTTCAGTCCACGCAGGACGTTAAAGAACCGAATGGACTGGAACCTTGTCGTCAGCATCAGGATCTTTTGGTAGAGCAATGCCATTTTCAGCTAGGAGGGGCTTCTTTTCAAAGTCAAGGCTTGGATGAGAATCCTCGAATCTCCAAAGACCAAAAGCGAGGTTATTCTTTTAGAAAGAGCCAAGGATAGGCCTTGCCATAGCCCACACGATTCAACTATGTTGTTTGTTTCTACATCCAGCCCCCAGGCGTAGGCGCAAACTATGGATCCTTCTGTGGACAATAACACCCCCCCTCCCCCAGCTGGACCTGGATTGCCTTTAGAGGCACCGTCAAAGAATAAGCAGGCTTCATTCAGGGTGGACCGCCACTTTAGGAACTCAAGCTCCTCCAAACGGATCTCCCAACTGGCAAGACTAGGGACTGAGGCCATGGGTCTTTGCTGAGCATTCGGAACTAGCGCTTTGAGCCATTGGAGTTCTTCAGGGTAAAGCTGATTGGTATTTCTTAGAGAGGTTATGTGGTCCAGAGCTTCACCGAGGAGAGCCTTGATTTTGATGGCTACTTTGGAGGGATGGCACTCTTCCTCTCTGAATATCCGGTTATTCCTCTCTAACCAGATTTTCCAGCAGATCACTTTCGGGAGCCATAACCAGGCCGCATGTAGCAGGGCTTTTTTGGATAGCTGGAAGGGGGAGAGGCTCGTCCATTTGGAGAACAATTCTTGAATGGAATCAGGGAGCTTAAGTTCAGAGTTCAGAGCTAGTGATTCCCTCCAGACATCTTTCGAGAAGGGACACCCAAGCAACAAGTGATCGGTTGTTTCTTCCTCAAATTTGCATAGAGGACAACAAGAAGGACCCTCCATTCCTCGTTTTCTCAGATTGTCGCTGGAAAGGATGCTTTTATGGGCGAGTGTCCAACAAAACATATCAATTTTTGGGATGAATGCCTTTGCCCAAATGAAATTCCACACTACAGGGTTAGGGGTTGCATACGGGATTTCCTGGAGGGACTGATATCCTTTAGCTGCTGTATAGTTTCTTGATTTGCAACCCCATCCCCTTCTGTCTCTGGATGCTAATTGAGGTGGGCTTTCCCTCGAAGGAGCTGCACTAACAGGCTGGCTTCCTCTTCTAAGCATGGAGGGTAGTCACCTAAATCCCAGCCATACCATCTATTATCTTCCCAAGTTGACAGATCCCACAGAGTAATAACTCCTCTTCCCATAAGCCAGATTCTAATATTGTCCAGGTCCTTAAGATGCCCCAGGGGTGCCTCTCCCAAAATGGAGTCCTCCCACACTCTAATATGCTTGCCGTTCCCTGGGATCCAATAAAGATTGTCCCTGAAGAGATTTAGAGCCTTTAGGCACATCATATAGATAGGGGAACCTGATCTAAGCGGCAGCTGGGAGTCAAGACACCGAAGCCTGCTGCCAGGGAAGTATTTTTTACGCAGAAATTCCTTGCTCCAACTTTTGTTTCCGGAGACTAATTTCCAAAGCAACTTGGATCCCATGGCTAAGTTTTGCTTGGCAATGCTCCTCACTTGAAGACCCCCTTCATTGAGAGGTTTTTGGATTTCCCCCCAGCTAACAAGATGAAGCTTTTTTTCGTTTCCTTTCCCTCCTTCCCAAATAAATTTCTTCAGAAGACTTTCTATATTGCTTATAACAGTACCAGGAGCTAGCAAGATGGAAGATTGGTAGATCGGAATGCTGTTTAGAACGGACTTTAGAAGAACCGTCTTACCTGCAATGTTGAGCCAATTTGCTCCCCAGCTTTGAATTCTGGCTTTGAGTTTGTCCAATGTAGGGGACCGTTTCGCTGAGTTAGAGGCAGCTTTGCAAATAGGAACACCAAGATAAGTGAAAGCATCCCAGTCTTGTGTTCCTTCCATATCTAGAGTTCTGGATATTTCTCCCAGCTCCCTGATAGAGCAGTTCCAGCTGAAGATTTTGCTTTTCTGAAAGTTAATTTTGCTCCCAGAGACTTGTTTGTAGGTTTCCAGTTCCTGCTTAAATTGCTCGGCTGAAGGGATGCTTGCTCCTCCCAGAAGCAGAGTATCGTCTGCAAATTGCGCGTGATTAATTTCTCTTACATTGTTCGTCATTCTGAGGCCCAGAAGGGTATGGATTTCTTGACAGAAGTTTAGTTGAAATCTCAAAACAGAAGCTTGAATAGCATAAAGCAGAGGGGACAAGGGACAGCCTTGTCTAAGACCTCTGGAGGCTTGAAAGAAGCTTGTAGAATGGCCATTGACCAAAGGGGAAATCCAAGGAGAGCTCACACAACCTTTGACCCAGCATATGAAGGCATTTGAGAAGCCAAACTTCTCCATGACAGAGAACAAATAGTCATGCCTTACCCTATCAAAAGCATTGGCTAAATCGAGCTTGATGACCATGCCCTTCTCTCTACGGAGGCAGCTTGAGTGTATTGCTTCTTGGAAGAGAATGATGTTGTCGAGAATCTTCCGACCTTTTATAAAACCGCCTTGATTTTTAGGGATGACCTTGGGGAGGATTTTCTTGAGCCTTGAGGCTATGATCTTTGTAATCAGTTTATACCCTGTGTTGCACAAGGAGATAGGCCGGAATCTAGAGAAGTTGGAGGCTCCTTTTTCTTTAGGAATTAAAGCAAGAAAGGAGGAATTGGTACTTCCTCCCAGCTTGTTAAAATTCTGTGAGTTCCTAACCATCCTCAAGAGATCAAACTTGATTATTGGCCAGCAACTTGAGAAAAATCTGGTTGTGAAGCCATCAAGGCCAGGGGCACTGTCAGGTTTCATCAGGGACAAGGCGGTCTTGAGTTCCTTCATGGATATGGGGGCTGTCAGGAGGGTGTTATCTTCATCTTTAATCAACGGCAGGATGAGGTCAAATGGATGGGCCGAGGGATCAAGAGGGTCCTCATTAGGAGCAGTGAATAGTTATTTAAAGGTAGAGAAGGTTGCATGCTTTATATCCACAAAATATTTAAGCAAGACACCTTGGTAGTTTATTTCACTTACCGCTTTGAAATTCTTCCTGGCTTTGGCTTGCTTATGAAAGTAATTTGTGTTTTTGTCTCCACTTAACAGCCAGAGGCTCCTAGACTTATGCCTCCAATATTCCTCCTCTGCTTTGCAGGCTCTGAAGAATTCTTTCTGAAGCTCCCCTTCCTTTCGAGAAAGGCTCTCAGACATTGGCGCAGATTCCATATCTATCTGGTGGGATTCTAGATCTGCTTGTGTTTTTTTCCTTCTAGAGATGGGGGAGGTTATTTGCTTTGCCCAATCTTTCAAATCATACTTTAGCCTCTTTATTTTTTCTTCCCAGATGAAGGAGGGGTTCCCTCTTATCTGATTGTTCCACGAATCAGATACAACCTGTTGAAAACCTTCTTTCTGGATTCACAGAGGGCTAAATCTAAAGGGTATGGGGCCCAGGTCTTGTTCCAATGAAAGCTCAAGCAGAATAGGCTTGTGGTTAGAGGTGCAGTTGGAAAGAATTTTGGAAGAGGCTAAGAGGCCGATGGTGAGGAAAGAGTACTGAACAAGGAATCTGTCTAGCCGGGCTGCAATGTGGCCAGGCCCCAATCTTTTATTGGACCAAGTAAACTTCCCTCTAGCAGGATTGACATCAATAAGATCCCAACCCAGAATGAGGTCTTCAACCCATTCTCGAGAGGGGTCTCGGACAGGGGAACCCCCTTTTTTCTCACTAGATGCGAGGGTTACATTCAGATCTCCTGTAATAATTATATTTTTTGGATGCTGCAAACTAAGGAAGGCCTCAAGCGTATCCCAGCAATCTTTTTTCTTCGAAAACAAAACAGGAACATATAGATTGAATAAACTTACATGATGGCCGGTGGCTTTGTGGATGAGGTTCGTGAAGAGCCAATGCATGGAGCGTTCTTCTGAAGCTAATTCATAAACTGTGGGGTCCCATAAGGTAGCGATCCCCCCAGAGGGACCTCTAGAGCTGATGGCTTTCCCTAGACCTTTTTTCCAGAAACTTTTTCCTGCTTGGAGGAGAACAGATTCCTCCATCTTTATCTCCTGGATGAGAAGTATCTCAGGCTTATGGATTCTTACAATGTCTTTCATTGCTTCTTCTTTTAATATGGAGCCTAAACCTTTGCAATTCCAGGAGATGTACCGCATTAATTACTGTGGAAAGAGGGGTTGGCCCCTTTTGAGGCTAGGCCTTGCTTAGATCTGGCATTTATCATACCTTTTAAGGTTTTCTGGGTTCCTTGAAGAATGTCCCGATACGATGTCTCCTCTCTCTTTTTTTTCCTAGATTTTCTCCCTTTATGATTTTTGATCGGGGTGGCATGCAAGCTACTCGATTCAGAGGCTCCATCATCTGTGTCTCCTCCAGGTTCCGTTTCTAGCAGAGAAGGGTCTTCCTTCGATTCTTTGGCTGGGGTTGAGGTTTCAAATCCTTTCTCAGCTGGATTCAAAGCCTCGACAGAGGGGATTTCCCCTAGTTCCAGAGAGCCTGCGTCCTGGGTTTCTTCACCTTTTCGGTAGGAGGGTTCTCAGGGACGACTTCTTCAATGCTAACGGTCGCCGGTCCTTCTTCCACTAGTACACTGGCCTTCTGAGTTTCTTCATTGGCAGGGATCTCGATGGGAGCTTCTTTTGTTGCCTCTTGGGGGGGGGGGTTTGGAGCTGGAGGGCTGATCCATCTTTTGCATGTTCCCAGACAACTTCTTTTCTTGGGCTTTGGAGGTTGCCTTCCCTTTTTTAACCTTTTTCCAGCCTTCTCCTTCTTTTGGAGACTGATTTTTGGGTCAGTTTCGTTGGAAATGGCCATGCTCATGGCAATGACGACACTTGAATGGGATCTGTTCATAATCTAGCTTTTGGAAGTGTTTCCAGGAACCTATTGTTAACTTAACTGCTTCCGGGAGCCCAGCTTCGAGATCTACTTCAACACAAATCCTTGCACAGGTATACTGACCTTTATTCTTAGCTTTGTCAATGAACTGACCCAGCGCATTCCCCACTTTTTCAAGAGATTGAATGTTCCAACAGTGAACCGGGAGATTTGGCAGCCTCACCCATACTGGAACCTCCTTCGGTACGTCAACTGAAGGGTCAAAATCCGGGGACCATCTGTTGAGGTACAGCCCTTGGGTCCCCATGAAGTATGGACCTCTCCTGAATATGAGATCTCGGTCCTCCTTAGAAATAAACTCAAAAATGAAGAAGCCTCGGCCTACGGGGTAGCAGGTCACACTGTTCTTTAATTGCGGCCTCTAGTTCCTTTGGATCCAATCATCTGTGGTTCTAGTAGAGGGCCAAAGTCCCATGAACTAACCAACCAATCCATGTTCAGCTAATGCCAGAGCAATCTTGATAGGCTTTTCTTCTGGCAAAGCAATTTGGGGAACGACATCCAGCTTCTTGACAAATTTCAGGATGGAAGGGGCCACCAGCTTCTTCCCGGATGGCACGATTAGCCTTCGAAAGGCCTCTTCAGCAGAGAGAGGTGGAGAGGGAGGGGGCTCCCCTCCCCTAGGCGCGGCCATGAGGGCAGCGTCCTGTAGCAGCTCGGGTTCTAGCTCGAAACCCTAAGCAGGACGTGCGGTAGCAGCGAAGAAAAAAAAAGAAGCTCTTAAGGTATTGTTATTACTCTTAATATTCATTTTTTTTAAAGATAGTAGATAGATGTGATATACTTATATAAAAATTGGGAATAAGTGGTCATGACTGAACTGTTTATTAAGCAAGAAAGAAATTAAAATGATATTCATTTTTTTTAAAGACAGTAGATAATTGTGATATACTTATATAAAAATTGGGAATAAGTGGTCATGACTGAACTTTTTTATTAAGCCAGAAGGAAATTAAAATGATAGATACATGTGAGGAAATTGTTGTTGATCATATGCTAGCATGTAGACCTCCTACCAGGGAACCCAGCTTGGCCCCTCAAAAGTATCCAAGGAAAATATATTATGTAACATGTATTATGTAGTTTCTTAACTTAGTTCTAGGGAGTGTTGGATTCATGTTGCTCTTAGGAAGCTTGGCCCCTCAAAAGTATCCAAGGAAAATATATTATGTAACATGTATTATGTAGTTTCTTAACTTAGTTCTAGGGAGTGTTGGATTCATGTTGCTCTTAGGAAGAACTCTTAATGTACTTTTATTACTCTTATAATCCATCTCGTTTAAGTTCTGGTCCAACTTCCCTTTCCGGACCCCAATGTTTTTCAATAAAAATAATTATAAATAAAAATAATTATATCGCCTTTTGTGGGGGGTACCGATGATATATTTTTATAGCATCAAAAGGTGCCTTTGTTGTTAGGGCAAAATGATTATAGAATAAGTTTAACCAAAAAATATAACAATGTGAGTTCTTAATATACTAGTTATACAGTCCCATTTAAACCAGATTATTTGAACCATATGTATGTGTCTCGGTAGACCGTCCGATGTAAACATGTTCCCAGCGAGACCGATCTACATGTTATAACAGGCTAACCGGCATAAGATGTGCAGGCAACAAGGATATAGCGTCAACAAGGCCCCGAACAAATATGATAAGGCACACCTGGAGTTGTTTTAGCATCCACAATAGTTGCAGTAGTTCTGGGTTTAATTGACTTCCCTGTAGCTTATTTCATATAGAATGTGGATAAGGTGGACTTCCTTGCATGTTTGGGAGCTTTTGTGGGAGTCATCTTCATCTCTTTGTAAATGGGCATTCTTATTGAGGTAACATATTTATATTATCATTCTTTTAGTTTGTGTACATTCATATCATATCAGAGACTTCATGAAATTTAAACTTCAGTCAATTCATTCTCCCAGGTTGGCATCTCTTTGTTCAAAATGCTACTGCATGTAACGAGGCCTCACATTCCCTTATGGGAAAGATTCTTGGAACCAATTATTATAGAAACATAGAACAATACAATGAAGCCACTGGAATCTCTGTATTCCTCATTCTTCAAATAGATGCCCATATTTACTTTTCCAACTCGACGTACTTGAAAGAAAGGTTGGTCTCAGTTACTTTATATGTTCCCGAGAATCAACATTAAGGGTAAGAGGTTTGAAAATTATACATATGCATTGATTATGCTGATTTTTCTAGCTTCTGAGGTTGCAAATAATGTGCGAGCCAGAAAACTAAGACTGAAATTCTAGTTGCAAGAACAATCCAGGCATAAAGTCATATGCTAATAGAAGGCAAAAGCTTGAAGGAGGCTAGTCAAGAAAAGTTAAGCTTCAAGAACAATGACATCATACTTTATGGAAAATTAGTTCATTAGTTTGATTTCAACAATGCAACAAGTTTGTATAGGAGAGTGGACCTCTAAATGGGTCATTAGTTTGATTTGGACTTCGATAAATGAAAAACATAAATTATTCAGATCACACAAATTAGAACTTGTGAACTTCATTTAGATCCATTGTTGTAAATTTTGTACATTCTATTTTATTAAATTTCAGTGGTGAAAGCTAATGCAGGATGTTCACTTTTTATTATTTCAAACTAAAATGTTGAACTTATCTACACTAATTAATAAATACAAATGTTGGTCATCTATGATTGTCGAAGAGGCACATTCTACAGCTCAATAGGGGGAGATGTGTTACTCATTCGGTGCTCATCCTGGAGGTGACAAGTGTCCTTTTAAAAAAAATATATATATATTATACCACTCTAAAAAGTGATTTGATCCTCTCCGTACTTGGTAGAGGAGGTTAATAGTTTTCAAATGCAAATCAATAATTAAATAATGTAAAAAACTATGTATAGTTCAATTCTTTTGAATATCAATTATAGTTTTTTTTTGTTAAAAAAAACTATAAATATTTTCAATTTTACATCTTTATTTTGGAAAATTGAATAAGAATCAATGATAAAACTCAACACAGTGATAAAACAAACCTGAACTAATTTTATGAAACTCAACACAGTTAAAACACAACAAATTTTGAAAATTTAAATTTTAAAAACTTTACACACAAGTATATCGTTGATTTTTAATAGGTTAGTAATTTACAAGTTTTAAGTTGTTTTTAGGATTTTAAAAAGATAATATTAAAATTTATGAAATTGTTTTTAGGATTTTAAAAAGATAATATTAAAATTTATGAAAGCATGAAATTATATTTTTAAAATTTTATAATTCTTCTGAGATTAATAATTCTTCCTCACAGAGAGGTGAGAGGTGTGTTATAGAAGTAGAAGTATTTCTGACTCTTGAAATATAATCACACATTGTAAACATATATGTTCTTAAATCTATCAATTTCTAGAAGCAGCTGATCCCAAAACAAATTAGCTCAAATTCGATTCTATGGTTTGATTTACCCGAGAATCCCCAAGCAATAAATTTTACGAGATTTATCCAGTCGTGCTAAAATAACTATGGTAGTTATAGTTAAAAAAGTAATAATATTATACCAGTCCCAACAACTCCTAAGCCGAGCCTATTCCTTTTTCTATCTTTGAATGACTTTGAAAAGAAGCAATAAACCTATATAAATCGGCAATAGGTAGCAAGCATATGACCATAAGGGTAAAATCAGTGAAGCCGGACAATAAGAACTAACATGCATGTACTCCATGACTGATTACGTTTCGAACATTGGTTGAGTTCTGGATATAGTTGGAGTTATATAAGTAGCAATGCTCATAAAAATCTGCTGCTACAGCCAAAATGTGTAGACCCCAAGGCATTCATACAACACCGTGACAAAAGTGGAATTTGTCGCCATATTTGAAGTGAATCATGTGGTGTCTACTGATGTCTTGACGTCTTCAAATTCGCAGAAAAAATGCATTATATTTCATTTTTTTTGAAGTTAGCATAGAAAATATTCTCGTATAAATTGTTCTTATACCATTTCTTTTGAGTTTACACTTTGTTTTTTTTCTAAATGTGATGGGAAGGGGAAGAAAAAACTAATATTATAAATATGATAAGTAAAATGTTAATCAAATAAATGTCAATATAATTAACATTTAAGGAATTAAATATAATGATTGTATATATATAATATATTATCTAAGTCAATTTTAAATGGATTTTTATATATTATCTAAATCAATTTTAAATAGATTTTTTTATATTAACGAGGTAATACTTTATTTTACTATAATTTTGAGAAATTGTTAAGATTGTTAAGATATTGGACAAAATTGATAATCATAATAATTTATTAATGTAGAATTATTACAAGCTTTGAAAATATATTATTTTATAAATTGTTGCGCCGAGAGGTGCTCTATGAGGGAGTTTGTCGAGTAACAAAATAATACAAAGTAAACAAAAAAGAATAATACAAAGTAAAAAGTAATAAATATTATGTTGGCCATAAACAAAAAAGAATAATACAAAGTAAAAAGTAATAAATATTATGTTGGCCATAAACAAAAAAGAATAATACAAAGTAAAAAGTAAATATGAGACTTAAACTAGAGAATTAGAGCTTAGGATTAGGTGGTAAATATTATGTCGGCCATAAACAAAAAAGAATAATACAAAGTAAAAAAGTAAATATGAGACTTAAACTAGAGACTTTACTTTTTACTTTTAATACAAAGTAAAAAGTAAATATGAGACTTTAGAGTGTTTGTCGAGTAACAAAATAATACAAAGTAAACAAAAAAGAATAATACAAAGTAAAAAATAATAAATATTATGTCGACCATAAACAAATAATAATAATACAAAGTAAAAAGTAAATATGAGACTTAAACTATAGACTTTAGAGCTTAGGATTAGGTGGCTTGGGTATTGCACTCAATGAGCTATTCAATGAGAGGTTTGCACCTCGAGAGATTTGATCCCTCTTGGCGCTTGATAGAGCCTAGGATTTGGATCTAGGCTGGCATTGATGCAATTCATTACTAGTCTTTTGTTATAATATTAGTTATAATTTGTTTTCTATTGGCTTTAAAATTGTTGTTATATGATTTTTTAACTGTTTTTTTGTTAGAATGTTAGGTACAATGGGAATATTAAAAGTATTAGATCGATCTATTTTTTCTTAATGATTGCCATTTGTATATGTTGCTTCTAGATGTGTCACGTGTTGAAATATTGTAACTTCTTAGAATATTATATTTGTACTTTATTATTCCGTAGATGTTTCATTCCTCCATGAAGACCTTATTGTTTATCCGGAGATGTTTTATTCCTCTGTGGAGAATGTGGTAACTTGGGTTATTAGACTTCCCTAGTGGGGGTTGGCCTTGAATGAGTCATGTGGCTTAAAGGGTTATTAGACCACCCTAGTGGGGTCGGCCCTGTTACATTATGTTAAGTGGTTAAGTTGGGGCCGACCTAGTTAATATAAAAGACAAGTCGGAGTTTTGTATAAATGGAGGAGGTGTGTTCCTCATTTAACACACATACACTCACTTGTGATTAGCGCATAGGTGAGAGAGAGGTATGATATGGAGGAGAAGGAGATCATGTTTGGGGATTACATATTTGTATTTTCTGGTCATCTATATTGAGGAAACTTTGCTGGGTTTTCTACCCCATGAGGGTTTCCCAAGATAAATCTGTTTCTCTTGTGTTTATGCCGTGCTTGTTGTTCTTTCAATGATCCTATATATGCTATTGTTGTGAAATGGAATGTAATGATGATATTTTATGTCTTATCATATTGAATCTTAACATGGTATAAGAGCTAGCCTGAAGGAAGGCAATGTATGGCACTTACGACACTTGCTTCACTTGCGACAATTTGAAGGTTAGGGTTTTATATAGCAAAAACCAGTCATCGTGGCACTTTCGCTATAAATACATTTTGGAGAAGGTTCAGGATCGAAAACCTTTACAGGTCGTAGATAACATCCCATTGTACCTTGTGTCCAAATTAAATCCTCTAAATCGTTGTACTTTGTGATTTATGATCAGTACAAGTTAGGGTTTTCTTCCTCTTTCAGATCTCAGTCATAAATAGGTGACCTAGGAAAAAAGGTCACAACTTGGGATAGGAAGCTCCAAATTAAATTTCGTAAAATGTAACAGGTAGAGCACGGATTGCAGTTTCTTAGGTAAGGTTTTCAAAGGCCGAAGTTGAACCAATGACACGTGGCATGCCGTACAAGTTCTCTCTCCTGTTTTATCCCATAAACAGGTCATGTTGCGACACTTGGAATAAATCTCTCTCAGAAAATCCAATTGAGGTCAGACCTGTGGGGTTGGAAAGATAACAGTTTTGGACACCATAGGCCGAAGTTTTAGACCCCGCAGATCTGAATTTTCAGAGATGCACCAGAAACAATATGACACATCTGAAATGGCTAAACAGAGGAAATCTAAGATGAGGAGGAAGAAGCTCTCACTTAGGGTTTTCAGTTCTTAGGTCTGGAAGGACCTGATACAATGTTGGAGACACCTGATACAAAATTGGAAGCTTTGATAATGGATTTGGAATCCATTCATATTGATCCTCCATCAAAATGTTGTGAGAGGAAGGAGATTGAAGATTAGGGTTTCCAAGAAACCCTAGAAAAATTGGGAGACTCATAGGGAAGTGATGAAGAAGGTTTAAATGGCATTGATATCCTATCATCCTACCACCATGGACATACATAAGATGTTTACAAGTGATCTACCTTGGATGGTTAGGGTTTTACCCTTATAGAGAAGACTACTTGACAGGTATGACTTGAGAAGACTACTTGATTAAGTTCATAATATGTTTGTCTTCATGCTATTGAGGTTAGTACAATTATGATTGTTTGAAAATGAATGCATGTGAAGTGATAGAAGACATTCATTGATTAGGTGCATGACACTTATGATTGTACTAATGCACCTATGGTGTTGTATGAGGATGATGTTGTTTGCTAACAAGATACAGGCACATCAAGAAAGACAAATCAAGTTCTATGACCATGATGGCATGGAGACAAAGACTCATCCATAGTCTTTGACCACATAGAAGCTCTACTTACGAGGTATGTTTTCCTATATCAAGTTAGAATCATACTTTGTGTTAGGATCTTAGGTAAGTATACCTATGTATGATATGATCATGACCATACATACATAAGTTTATTAATGTTTTGATAGTATTGAGATTATACTAATGAATGTATGTTTATGTATGAGATCATGAGGATGACACTAGTATGCATAGTGGTCCAGGACGGATAAGAAGTTCAAAGACATATAGACATCAAGCATGAGGCAACCATAAAAGATAAGTATTTGAGTTGTTATTTGAATCTCTGAATAGTTAATGATATTGCTCGTAATATTTGCATGCATATTTATATTCCTAGAATATATCATGCATAGTGTGAGCATTCATATAGCATTGAACAATATACTACTAATATGCATATGATGGGTAAGTTGGACAAGCATTCCATTGTTGCTTGTCTAGAATGAAACCTCTTTGCTGACATGCTGAGTGCTGTGTACGCTCTTGATATTATGTTCAGGTAGAGATGGAAGGCATCTAGATAACCACTGTATGCATACATGATATGGAAATGTGTTATGCCAAAGTATTGGTCAAAATAGTTGTATGACTATGTGAATCATGTTTGCATGCATAATAGGTTATCATGTCAACATGATTTGATGATTATGAAGTATTACTAATCATGTAATTAACTTTGATTTGTAGGAAAGATCATGAAGAATGATGAACACCAAACAAAGTGATGGATGTTCAACAAGAAGACTTACAAATCAAACATACTATAGAAATCTCGTGGCTAGAAGATTCTCTTAGAAAGAGGAAGAGGATCATGACGAGATATTTGCTCCAAGTGGCTAGATAAGACCATTCTCTTAATGGTGTAATTGAAGAAGAAGTGTGAATCGAGAAAACTCCCAGGATTCAATTGAAGAAATCTCTGTACAGGTACCTAGGATCGATAGTCATTTGATGAGCTTAATGATCACCATGGGTGATGCAAATTTCAACCTTTGATACAAGGTTGAAGATGGTGTACATATTCAAATGACATTCTTCTCTTAGATGGATGCAAGAAGGAACTCACCACAGAGTTCGAATGATCTTGAGGCTCATATCAGTAGACCCATCTGATGGGAGATGGCACGGATAGATATGCGGAAGATCACTCAATCCAGAGTGTGAATGATGTCCAGTTACAGAGGGAGAATTGATAGCTTCTTAACAAACTTGGGATTTACCAAAAGTAAAGTTGATCCTAACCTTTACCTTAAGGTTATGGATGATACTATCATTGTGTGTGGATGATCTCTTTCTGACAAGGAATGAGAAACAGATCATGGAAAGCAAGAAGAAGCTAGCTATAGAATTTGAGATGAAAGATCTCAAATTGATGCATTACTTCCTAGGTCTGGAAGTATGGTAAGGCTCAGAAGGAATATTTCTCAACCAGGGAAAGTATGATGTGGAAATCTTGAGAAGATTTGATATGTTGGAATGTACAACCATGGCCACTCTCATGGGTTCCAACTTGAAGTTGTTAGCTTATGACTCATCAGAGTCAGTGGATGTAACTCTGTATAGACAGATTATTGAGTCATTGATGTATCTGACGAACACTAGGCCAGATATATGCTTTGCTATGAACAACTTGAGTCAGTATCTAGTGGAACCTAGACGTGTTCACTTAATAGCTGCAAAGCATGTGATGAGGTACCTGAAGGATACGATAGACTTTGGCCTATTATATCTTAGATATCATGATTTCAGATTGTATGGCTACACAGATGTTGATTGGACTGGAAGTGTATCAGACAGGAAGAGCATATCGGGTGGATGTTATTGTATGGGATCTGCCATGATCTCGTGGTTTAGCAGGAAGCAGTCTAGTGTGGCTCTCAGCATAGCTAAAACAGAATATATAGCTTCTTGCTCTGCTAGTTGTGAAGCGATATGGTTTTGGAAGTTGTTATCAAGATTGTTTTACTTGGAGATAGAATCCACTGTGATCCCGTGTGACAACTAGAGTTGTATCAAGATGACAGAGAATCCAGTGTTCCATGATAAGTCAAAGCACATAGAGATTCGATATTTCTATATATACAGGATATGGTGCAGAAAGGAGCTATAAAGCTCGAGTATGTGAGAACTGATGAACAAGTTGCTGATGTATTGACCAAACGTCTGTCTCGAGTAAAGTTTGAGTATTTTCGAGACAAGCTTGGTGTAGTTCAGAAGGACCCTCCTCAAAAGGGGGAGTGATATGGTCGTTGATGATGAGATTGCCTATATCGATAGTAAGGTCGATGATGTGGATACTGTATCGATGATGTG
The DNA here is from genome assembly GCA_027924585.1 of Larix kaempferi. Taxonomy (NCBI): domain Eukaryota; kingdom Viridiplantae; phylum Streptophyta; class Pinopsida; order Pinales; family Pinaceae; genus Larix; species Larix kaempferi. The sequence continues at coordinate 7,931,986 of BSBM01000437.1, forward strand.
GATACTGTATTGATGAGGATATTGTATTGTTGATGTGGATACTGTATTGATGAGGATATTGTATCGTTGATGTGGATACTGTATTGATGTGGATACTTGTATTGATGATGAGGTTACCTGTTCTGACAATGAGGTCGATGATGAGGTTTCCAGTTACGACGATGAGGTCGATACATGGTCCTTAGAATTTGTCTAAGTGGACGAGGAGGGATTGTATCATCCCCGGACTTAGTTCCCTGAATAGATTTGTAGGAATATGTCTCTGAGAAGTGGTCCCTAGTGGATGAGAGGGATTGTATCATCCTCGGACTTCGGTCCCTGAATTGATCCGTAGACATATGTATCCGAGAAGTGGTCCCTAGTGGACGAGAGGGATTGTATCATCCCTGGACTTCGGTCCCTGAATTGATCCATAGACATATGTCTCCGAGAAGTGGTCCCTAGTGGATGAGAGGGATTGTATCATCCCCGGACTTCGGTCCCTGAATTGATCCGTAGACTCTTTTGTTCAAGAAAGATGTTGGTGAATGATGTAATGTGCACTCCTGGACTGCTCAGCAATGGGTGATCATTCACGAAACCTATAATGATGTAATGTTCGCTCCTGGATTAGCAGGTGATCATTCACAGGTTGTAAATCCTAGATTTGATCTAGGTCACACCCCAGTTGAAATAGTATTGGCTCTGTGGTTGACTGGAATGATGTAATGAGCGCTCCTGGACTACTCAGTAGTGGGTGATCATTCACGAAACCTGTAATGATGCAATGTTCGCTCCTGAATTAGCAGGTGATCATTCACAGGTTGCAAATCCTAGATTTGATCTAGGTCACACCCCAGTTGAAATAGTACTGACTCTATGGTTGACTAGAATGATGTAATGTGCGTTCCTGGACTGCTCAGTGTAGCAGCAGGTGATCATTCGCAGGTCCTGTAATGATGTAATGTTCGCTCCTGGACTGCTCAGTGCAGCAGCAAGTGATCATTCGTAAGTGGTAAAATCCTAGATTTAATCTAGGTCACATCCAGTATGAAAAAGGACTGGCACTGTGGTCGGGATTGCATCGTCCCTAGACATGAGAGGTGTCTTAAAGTGAGAAGGATTGATCATTCTATAAGTAGATCGGGACTGCATCATCCCTGAACGTCTAGTTCAAAATGTACGTGATGGGGATTGCATCATCCCGGAACCACTAGTTCAAATTGTACGTGTTAGGATTTTATCATCCTTGGACTTATGTCCTAAAGTGAGAAGGATTGATCATCCTGTAATTTAATCATGTGTGTTGCAGGGTATGCTTCTATCATGATGTTGATCGTGATGATCTAGATGACGATGATGTTGATCGTGATGATCTAGATGACGATGTTGCTGATCGTGATGATCTAGATGACGACGCTGTTGATCGTGATGGTATAGATGATGATGTTGTTGATCGTGATGGTATAGATAACGATGATGTTGATCGTGATGGTCTAGATGACGATGCTACTGATCGTGATGGTCTAGATGATGATGCTGCTGATCGTGATGGTCTAGATGACGATACTGTTGATCGAGGGATCCAGATGATGATGTTGATTAGTAGATCCAGACGATGAGGCTGTTGATCGATAGATCCAGATGATGATGTTGATCAGGAGATCCATACGATGAGGTTGTTGATCGAGAGATCCATATGATGATGTTACTGTAGCTGTTCGAGTGCTGTAGAAGATGAAGACTTAGTACTGAAGATGTTGATGTTCCAGTATTGAAGATGTTCTAGTAACTGTTTGAGTTACTGATGATGTATGAAGAAAGCTTCCAATGATTTATAGATGTATCATGTATGATGTTGATGACTCCTTGCTCCTGCAGATGTTGTTATAATATCCTTCTCGTTAAGGGGGAGTGTTGAAATATTGTAACTTCTAAGAATATTATATTTGTACTTTATTATTCCGGAGATGTTTCATTCCTTCGTGAAGACCTTATTGTATATCCGGAGATGTTTTATTCCTCCGTGGAGAATGTGGTAACTTGGATTATTAGACTTCCCTAGTGGGGGTCGGCCCTGAATGAGTCATGTGGGTTAAAGGGTTATTACACCACCCTAGTGGGGTCGGCCCTGTCACATTATGTTAAGTGGTTAAGTTGGGGCCGACCTAGTTAATATAAAAGACAAGTCGGAGTTGTGTATAAATAGAGGAGGTGTGTTCCTCATTTAACACACATACACTCACTTGTGATTAGCGCATAGGTGAGAGATAGATCTGCTATGGAGGAGAAGGAGATCATGTTTGGGGATTACATCTTTGTATTTTTTGGTCATCTATATTGAGGAAGCTTTGCTGGGTTTTCTACCCCATGAGGGTTTCCCAAGATAAATCTGTGTCTCTTGTGTTTATGCTGTGCTTGTTGTTCTTTCAGTGATCCTGTATATGCTATTGTTGTGAAATGGAATGTAATGCTGATATTTTCTGTCTTATCATATTGAATCTTAACATTACGTTTGTATATGTTAATGTTAAAAAATATAAAACCAAAACATATGTAGGCTCCAAAAAACAATATAAAACTAAAAGATATGTCGACTCCAATATTAAATCCACTATATTGTAAAACACATTTATTTAAATATATATCTTATTTGGATTTTAATTTCAAATTTAATTTAGTTTTAGTTTTTTAGACGTAACAACAACCATAGATCTATGTTAATTATGTCTTTATCAAGCATCCATAGGAATCAAGTCTCTTGAATTTAAAGCCTTTCCCATGTTTACGACTCAAAGGATTTATACCTCAAGATATTTGATCCCTCTCGGCGCTTGATAGAGCCATAGTTTAGATGGATATATGCTGGTTAAATAAATACAAATGCAGATTGATTCGATGTTCTACTGGTTACCGAATATGCCTTGCTGTAGAAAATGCCTTTTGAGCATGACTATCCATCCTACTTGTGGGGGTTATTTATAGTTCGACCCCAATATTTGTCCAAGCTTTATTTTTAGGCATTATGTTCAACTATGTACATTGGACATTCCTCCTTGGGAATTCTAACAATTCATGGAACATATGGAAATTAACTAGTTTAGTGATTCAAATCATTTATCTGCAAAGAACTCTAACAATTTTAGTGATGGTGTTTGTATGCAGTTCATGCATAGGGGAACTGACTTCCTCATTGAGGTATGCCCTTTTGTTATAACTTGAATGTCATTCTCATATACTTTGCCACATAAAGTTAACTTAGTTCTTTAAAAGAAGTCCTAGATTTCAATAGATCTTTGTTAATACCTTTAGTGTTGTATTCATAAAAAACTTCTTTACATTAATGTGTTTCCTTTCTTTTTATTAATTTGCAATAGTCTTTAGTTATCAGCTTTAGAAATTGTGTGCGATATGATATGATGAGTTCTGTTTTGTTTGCAATAGTCTTTAGTTATCAACTTTAGAAATTGTGTATGATATTATATGATGAATTATGTTTTGTGGCAAAATATTGTGCATTAATCTCATTAGAATGACATTTCAATTTCAGTTTCAAAGCTATCCCCATAAATGCAAACACACAAGTTGGTCTTAGTTGGTCCCTTGTCATTCAATGATATGGTAAAGATAGTGTGTATGCATGCAAAAGACATAAGTTGACCTCCTTGTATTTGAACATAATTGTAAAAGATATACACAAAAAACACGAATAACATTAATGATGGATGAGGTTTGAAATAGTTCAAAACATAAGTTGACCTCCTTGTATTTGAACATAACTGTAAAAGATATACACAAAAAACATGAATAACATCAATGATGGATGGGGTTTGAAATAGTTCAAAATATACTGCCTCTAATATTATGACATGCCTTCTAATAATTATGCCCATATAAAAACCTGAGATTTCAATTTTTACTTATCAATGAACGGTAATAGAATGATAAATTTTACTCCGTTATATGTTAAGTGAACTTAATGTTTACCTATGTATTCATATTTTTTATATATTGATGAGAAATAAACTATAAAGTTTCACCAATGAATATGTGTCTTGTATTCATGCTAATAAATATATGCCTATAAATTAGTTGGTTTGGCCAAAGCCATATAAATAGAATATTTCTTAATGGCAGTGGTTGGCTGGGAATTAATATGAAATAATGCCTTGATTTATTCACTTGTTAAGTAGAGTCTTTGAAAGTCAGCTTTGCATCCTCATAATTTCAATTGGCTTTTAGTTATGGTGCAACATGATAAGTAGATTCTTCCTGTGTATGCATTCCTATGTATGCAGTGCTTGGAATATAATGTCTGTGGTTTAAAAAGTATGGGAGTGGTAAATTTAGGTTTTCCCTACATTGAGTATGATCGTCTTACTATAATGTTTTTTTTATATTTGATACAATTGGTATATGCAAAAATAATAAAAAGCAAAAACTAACAAACTCATTTTAAAAAGTTATAAGAGTAAAAAGGTATTATTTTTTTTATTATAAGAGTAAAAAGGTGATCATATATGAGTTGAAACACACACTAAAATATACAAAGTACAAAATACTCACACATTACATCTCAACCAAAAACAGAACTTAAGTTTATGATGTATATTGTTATTGATAGGACATGAACTAGAAAACACTACGAAGGTTTACCAAAGATTGCTTTCAATCCCATCTTTCTGTTAAATGGATTGGCCATTAACTTTTAATGTTGTACATATGAGAAGAGTTTCAAATAAATGAGAGTAGCAGACACTTTTTACATTTCAAATAAATGAGAGTAGCAGTAACTTTTTACACCGTCTTTTAGATTTGTTGTAATATGAATAAGTTGTTAATTAATATCAGTTTTTATTATTATTTAATAGCAGTTATTTTTAACTTAGTGTTTTAAATTTGTTGTAATAGGAGTGGGTTGCCAATGTTGTAGGCATTTAATATAGCAATAACATTAATATTTAATTATTTAAGAATGTTCTCATTTTATAAATCTTATGTTTTAGTTGGAGAGATATTTACAACAAGGACATAGATTTTTTAATGTAGAAAATATGTTTGAAATTTTTTAATGTTCTAATTATTTAATAATAATTGAGGGGATTTGGAAATTGAAAAAGGTTGAATGTTTTATGTTTTTGATCTTTTTCAATATGCTATTATTTTTGTTGAAATTGTCATTTTTATGTAGATATAGATTTAGTATTTGTGAATATTTATAGTGCAATTAGATTATGCAATGTTGGTATCCTTAAATTACTTTTTTCTATTTTGTTTTCTGGAATTCAAATCTAAACTTTGATAGAATACTTTTGTAGAGAAAAGACTAATTTTGAAATTAAAATTTTCCACAAAATATTAAATAAGATTTGGATAAAAAAATCATAATATATCATATTTCATTAACAAACAAATTCAAGGCACTCACAAAAATTGGAATTGCAAATTTGAAACAACATCTAAACTAGAATTAATTGAATGTATGTTCCCTCTACTAAAAAAATATGTATCATTGTCTCCAACACCCTCATTCAATTTGTTCATCACTATTGTGAGCAAAGGCTAAATGCACCATCTCTATCATCTATTTTGTTGCTCAATCATTGGGAAAATCACTAGTTGAGCAATTAGAAAGAACTCACTCCCTCGCACCTAGTTTGTCTTGAAGTATCTCAAATTTCCCCTTTTCCAAGGGATTAGCCAAAATGTTTGTAGCTTGTAAATTTGAATAAAAAAGCTCTAGGGTCACTACATGATTATGAATTATATCCTTGAGGAAATGGTACCTTATGTTTATGTTGATGATGAAAAAATGGATTTTCATAACCATATGCTCCAACCTCAGATCAATCAACTCTAGAATTAACTTGCAAAGCTGTATAGCTTCACAACTAGTCGCATTGGCTACCATATATATTTCCTTTGTCAAACTAAGTGCCACTAGCTACTTCTAGTTGAGCCAAGATATCATATGTGAAACCAAACTAAATATAACCTTGAAGTACTTTTCCTACTGCCTGTATAGCTTAATCAAAATCCAAAAACCATGTAGCATCAAATAAACACATCCTATATAAATAAATAAATAATATGGTTTTAAGGTCACAACCTAGTTAGATACCAATTTGGTGTATGAGACTCCCTTGTTTGTGGGAAAATGGATATCCCTCCACCCAATGATTTGACTACTAAAGTTTATGGAGGTGTGCATACCCTACCCTCCTCAAAATTTGAATCTATAACCTCCTAGGATGAGTTCTTAACCATTAGTCCCACTCAAGATGTTCTTGGACTATGATCCATTATGTCCTTCAATTAATAAAGCATATGCTTTGCAACAATCTAGTGAATTTTCTCTAAATCAACCATATATTGGTTCAATGTGTTCACTACAAAACAAATATCATGCCAATATTTACTAGAGACATGATAGAAGTTATCGACTATTTGTACCCTATTGGATTAAAATCTAAATTTAAATATGTTGATAACCTCACAATAGGTATCATAGGAGTAGTAAAGGATTTATAGTGCATCATCTAAAACCTCCAAAATTTCAATTGCATACTTACCGTATCCAAGGAATGCCTTGCATGGACTTTGCCAAACCTCCAAACCTCCAAACCCAAGAAACACTACATACAGTTGATTCCTTCATGTAAAACTTGCATTCCAACTCTATATTGCACCATGTTATGATAATTTTTGAACTTCTTGTGAGTATTGAATCACCTTCATGCAAAAGGACTAAAACACACATATTTGATTGATCAAATATATAATAAAGATTGTGATCAACAACAATTTTATGAAGCCCTGACCTAATAGAAACTCATCAATCCTAGAGATCAAGCACATGGTTCCTACCTAAGCTCGTAAAATTCCTTCTTTAATTTGAATGCATGGTTTTCATGCCTTTTCCCCTCAAAACCTCTAGCCTAACTTATGTAAACCTCCTACTCAACTAGTGCATTAAAAAATGCACTCTTAACATCCATCTAATATTGAGACCAACCAAAAACTGATGTTAAGGACATGATAGATTTGATGGAGTTATTCTTAACAACTAAAGAATCTCCTCAAAGTCAACTCCCTATTTTAGGTAGAATCTTCTCACTATGAGTTAAAACTTGTACTTCTCAACAATGCCATTAGTTGAATACTTTCACCTTGTAAAGCCACATGGATTTAATTACAAATTTCCCCTCTAGTTGTGACACAATCTCCCACATCATTCTTCATGATGGATTTTTACTCCCCCATGGCATATTGTTATACGTAATTCTCACATGTTGCCTCCTTATAACTAGAAAGCTCTAGAGTAATAATGGAAGATCTTAGTGCAACATAATTAGAAAATTTCTTAGGAGGATGATTCACTTGGAAAGAAGTTTAGGAGCTCTAACTTGCTCCTCTATGTATTGCAATCTCTAGGTAAGCCATCTAGGCTCCTAGTTTAATCAAAAGGTATGGAAGCATCAAATCCACCTCTACATCCTTGCTAATACAATTTTGGATTTTTTTTGTTTATGTGGTTCAATAATATAAGTCTTCCTATTTCCTCAACCTTTGCTAGAGGTGCCTCCATGTATCCTTATAAAACTCCATATCTTGGCTCGCTCTTTTCTTCTGTTGAGGTGAAATGTATACTCTATAAGACTGGAGGACTCGTTATAGCCAACAAACTCACCCATCAAACTACATTGTTCAAGCTTAGTTTAAAATCTCCCTTAGGTGTCTTGTACTTCAATTCCTTGTGAGGACCCTTATTCAAGTTATAGATTGTCATACTGCAAGTTTCTACCCAAGTGAACATACTTAGATCTAATTCATGCACCATTGTCTTGGTTGTCTCCCCTATGGATCTATTCTTTCTTTTATCCACCCCATTCTGTTGTGGATTGTAAGACATTATCAACTTCCTCTTGATCCTTGCTTCTTTGCAAAAGAATCCAACTCCTTGGAGGTATACTCTCCTCCATTGTTAGATCTTAGTGCCTTAATATTGTTACCTATTTGGTTCCCCACAAGAGCTAAAGACCTCCATTGAACTCTTGGAAATTGCTAAAGAGCCCATCATTGGTCTTCATAAAATGGATCTAGGTTTTCCTAAAAGCCGTAATCAATGACATAAACATAATAAATATTTCCAGTTGATGATGTATGTCCACATACATTCAAATGTACCATATCCAAATTCCCTTTTTATCAGTGCTTGTTGCTTAGAAAAGTAGTCTTGGCATGCTTGTCAAGTGCACAAACCTTGCACACTCCTATGCTCTCTACCTTGAATTCAATAGCCCCACTAACTGCCCTTCAAAAGAAGCATGGCTCTATAGTGCAAGTGACTTAATAGTATGTGTCAAAGCTCACATAGATTGCCACTCCTATGTAACAAGGCTCATGCATTTGACATGAATTTTGGTTATCAAGGGAAAGTGTTTACTAGTGGTGGCCTACACAGGCACGAGCAAGTGGATTTTTTTAGAATTTCTCAATATCAAGAATTTTTTTTGTTCACTATTATAGGAGCTTGGATTATAATTGACTCGAATGCATTTCAGTTCAGTACCCCTTTATTGTATATTCCTAGACTTTTGTATATTGTGGCATTTCAAATGAATATTTTTGTTTCTTTTAAGCTCAATAATATTGATTTTTTTTATTATTTATAAACAACAATTTAGAATATTTAGTATTTATTTGTGCATTAAATCCTCTAGGGTAGAGATCCATTGCTTTGTTGTTTTTTAATAAACAAGTCATATTATTTAGTATTTATTTACGCATTAAATCCTCTAGGGCAGGGAGCCATTGCTTTGTTTTTTTCATGCAATAAATCCTTTATGGTAGACAACCAATGTGTGGTTTTTTTGTTATTTTTTAATAAACAACAATTCATAATATCCAATATTTATTTCTAATTAAATCCTTTAGGGCAGGGACTAAGCTGCACGCAACTCTTGTTATTATTAGTTTTTATTTTATTTCTAAAAAATTTAAAATATTTATATCTGTGGGTTTTAAGATTTCTATTATATCTAATATGTCAAAAACATAATTTATTAGTTTCCATTCACCCTATTTCTATTATCAAAATTTAATCATCATTATTATCAAATCTATAAATTATTATTAGTAGTTTTCATTTTATCTATTTTATATATGCAGTTTTTAAGATTTCTATTATATCTAATTTATCAAAAAGAGAACTTATTAGTTTCCATTCACCTTATTTTTATTATCTAAATTTAATCATAATATTTTTAAAGTAAGATGAGAGTCTTTCTATAACTAGCATAATACATATAATACAAAAAGAGGGGGTTGGCCTGCTGCCTAGAAACCAGTCCAACTAATAGAGTCTAGTCTAGCTGATTACTTTTCCATAGAAAAAGGAAAGACGACAAGCCTTCCCGTGGGGGAAACTGATCTAAACCATAATTTGACAAACATATATACAAAATGTAAAAGTTATCTAAATGAAGCAAAACCTGCCCTGAGAATGGAAACCAGGTTCCCTATGAGACAAAAATACTAGCACTGTTTAAAACCATAAACAATAGGGAACATAAATAAATTAAAAGACAACTAAACAAGGGATACCATAGTTAAGCTGGAGCTGTCCCATCTGAAGGAATCACAATGCATGGGATTTCACCCTCTTCCTCAACCCTCTTATACTAGGTGCTTGTAGCCTTGACTAGGTCATCCAAATCCTTTTGAATATGGTCCAAATCGTCCCTTATCCGACTTATATCCCGAAGAGTCTCATTTTGGAAGAATTATTTGATCTGGATTATTTGGAGAACAAAATGAAGGAAGTGATATAGAAAATAAATACATACGAATATTTTGCAGAAAACACAGTAGTAGATTAAAGCCCAAATTCTATTAATGAATGGATTGGAAAAACATTGTAAACTGTAAAGTAATACAAACTAGCTCTAGATGGTGGTAGCTTATCTCTGAAAAGAGATGTGTTGGCTATACTCATATGCAAGAACCGAGTTACAATAAGGCCAAAAATTCATTTTTAACATAAAGAATAAATGAGAAAACCCTAAACATAAAAAACCCTGACCTCAAGAGATGAAATGCTAAAAGGTTTGTGGGCCTTGATGTGGTTAGTTGATATGTCAACTTCCTGGGGGCACAATGTTTTCATACAATCTCCGTTTGGGGCGCTCGATGTCCTGTCAGAAAGGTATGGCCAAGAAGGAATCCATGTTGTTAGCCCAGAAAATACCTTCAACAATCGTCTGGGCATGCTATGGAAAAAAACGTCGTTTAGGGCCTCAATACGGCCCCGGAAGATTAGGACCTGAAAAAGCGTAGAAAAAAATTGCCAAGATGGAAAACTATGTCTTTGAGTTAGTGGACTAGGTGGGTGGCCACTGATGTCCACTTGGATTATTCATCCCCCCTTAGGAAACAGTGGTCTCCATTGCATCAAAATCGCTCATCAGATGGGGAAACTTCTGTTGAATTTGACTCCTAGTGAGCCACTTTCCTTGGTGAAGAAGCTTCCTTGCTTTGACGACCCGATAGAGTTGAATGTTTTGTTGGTGGGTGCCCTTTATCTATGTTTCCATGATACTATCCAAAATAGCTTGTTCAAGGCAATGTTTATTGATTTCTATAGGGGACAAATGCTCAACCACCTCTAAGGTGTCCACGAGAGGTGGAAAATGATGGTTGAAGTAATTCCACATTAAATACTGGGTGCAAGCCAAGGAAAGGGGAAACATTTAATATAAAATCATTCTCACCCACAAACTTCGTGATGGTGTAAGGTCCATATCAAAGTGGCATGATCTTTCTATGGGGGCCTGTGAGGCACTCCTTCTGTAAATGCAAACACACGTTATCCCCAACTTGAAACTTGTGTGGAACCCGATGTTGGTTATGTTGTTGTTTGTACTTGGCATTGGCTTTCTGCATGATATCATGAACCCGTTGTTGGATGTGCTAGATCTGTTCAATGAATTTTTTTACTTTATCTACCTCATCCGAAGCATGGGAGGACTTGTACCATGTAGATGTAATGGGTATAGCTACATCAATGGGGGACAATGAAGGGAACCCTAAGAATACATGGAAGGGGTTGTGGCCAATAGATTTGTGGAGGGATCTGTCGTAACTATGCTAAACATATGGAAGGATCCCGTCCCATGTGCATGGATGTTTGGAGTTGTATATGCACAAGATATGCATAATCATATTGTTGACCACTTCTGTTTTCCCATCCATTTGGGGGTGGAAAGAAGTCGATTTGGTCAGCTGGGTGTCAATTAGAGACCATAAGGAGGACCAAAAGGTGTCGAGGAACCTATTGTCTCAATCTGAAAGAATGGTCTGTGGAGGGCCAAAATGAACCCAAACACGCTCAAAGAAGAGCTTAGCAGTTGCTTCGACTGTGATACTCTTCGTACATGGTGTTATAATGGCCATCTTAGATAACCGAATGACAACCACAAAAACACAGTTGTGACCATGCTTGGTGGAGGGAAAATCTGACATGTAATCCATTGAGATCGAATCGCAAGGTTTGTATGGGGTGGGTAGAGGGCTGTACAACCCTTGCTTCTTGATGATAGGTTTAGTGATGGTACAGGTAGTGCACAATCAGATATACCTATCGATGTCCTACTGGAGTTTTGGCCTGTAGAAATAATTTTGAAGCACTTCTACTGTCTTCTCCATGCTTAACTTTCTAGCCACCTGACTATAGTGTGCCTCCCAAATTATCTTTGCACGCTTTCTTGATGGAGCACAAAGATGGTCAAGATAGCAAAAAAGTGCATCCTAGGTGAAAGCCTAGAACTAGTTTACCTACGCCCAATATCTGAATGTAGTAGTGAATTCAAGGTCACTACTATACAATTGGGGCCACTTAGAGGTCTCATGACCACATTAGTTGAGGACTATGGTTAGTGCCATGACAAAGGGTCAGGTGAGGCAGTTTGCAACATGGTTTGTGGTACCATTCTTGTACTTAATGTTCAAATGAAATTGTTACAAGTACATGGACCACTTTTGATGGTGGCCATTATGCAACTTTCCCTGTGTCCTCATGAATTGCAAGGGTTTACAATCAATGTGGATTACCATTTCCTTTCTAAGAATGTAATGATTCCATTATTAGCATGCCTGCACAATGGAGTACATATCCTTGCCATAGGTGGGATATCTGCGAACATTATCAGACAATGTCTCACTATGATAGGCCACCGGATGTCCTTGTTGAGTGAGTACTGCACCGATAGCGTAGTCCGAGGCATCTGTCTCAATCTTGAATGGTTGTTGCAGGTTTGATAGAGTGAGGACAGATGTTGAGCAGAGGCAGTGTTTCATATCCTCAAATGATTTCTGTTCTGACCCTGACCAAATGAAATTGGCCTTAACTCTGCCCTTGGTCACTTAGCTTAAGGGCCAAGTGATATGAGAGAACCCCAACATGAACCTACGGTAGAAGTTGGAAAGGCCCAAGAAGTTACAGAGCTCTGTCAGGGTTGTCGGGGTTGGCCAATCGCGAATGAATTGGATCTTGGTTGGGTTCACATGCACCCCATTTTCAACCAGATATATGACCACAAAGGAATTTGTGAATGACTGCAGTATATCATCTACCATCCTCATGATCGTCGCTGGAGCATTAGTTAAGCCAAAAGGCATGACCAACCATTCAAATAGGCCTTCTTTAGTCTTTAAGGTTGTGTTCCACACATTTTTTTGTTCAATTAGAACCTGGTGGTATCTCGACTTTAGATCAATATTTTTTTTTACAAGAACGGATAACATGCTTTATATTAAAAGATGAGACAGGTTACAGAGATAAGGGGAGGCTGATCCCAAAAGATCAAAGCTGTCGAGACAGTCTCTGAATTACCAGCCTCTGGAGTTTCAAAAAAGGCATTTAGCCTATTACAATTGAAAATATAGATTTGCTATCACTACTATAGAGTTTCACAAACTGTCCTAATACATAGCAGTAGAAGAAAAACATAGAAATATAGTAAAAAGTATTAAAACCGAACATATCAAACTGAGAAGCAGGTGTGCAGCCTAGAGTTAATTTTCATGGCGGTTCCGAGCAGCTTTCTCCTTAATGCCAGTAGTTGCACCATTGTTTTCATCGTAGATGTTCAAGATGACCGAGGGGCTGCTCCCACTATTTGTCCTCACACAGTCCACCTTGGCCTCAACAATTCACAGACAACTGTAGAAGGTGTCGTGTTTTCCCATAAGCTTTTCATAGAATTCTTTCATTTTTCTTGTGCTAGCCCTCACTTTTGAATTTGATATTTGAACAAAAGTAGCCAGGTGGGAGATGGATTTTTTCATGTCTGCAAGGTCCCCCCTGAGCCAGCGGACTTGTGTTTCCAATTCATGAACCTGCGAATGAATCTCAGGAGAAGGGCTTTCAGGCCCCTGAGGGGAGCCCCTATTTCCCAAATCACCCGGACTACCATGATAATGCTGACGGAAAGAGCCTTTGTTAATGTCACATGGCCCTGAATGGAAACGCGTGACCGGGAATTGACCAGGAGCGAAACCATAATTGGGATATAATACAGGGCCTCTGTTTCCATGCCCGAGCGTATTGTCCAAGGGAGTCCAAGCACCACCAATACCAGCATCAATTGAATTAGGATGGCTTAAACAAGCCGACTTAGAGCCACCCCCCCTTGTAGAATCCGCGCAACCAGCATCCTGAAATTTTTTAGAAAGAAAACGTTTCTTGCTACCAGTACCAGTTCCCCCTGGAGTGCTCTGATCAATTTTCCTGCATTTTCTACAGTGCAGAGCAGCGGGACATTGAATACTATCCCCCATAGTTCCCGGAATCATAGGATTTCCGAGAACAAAGCTGCAATAGAGAACGCCAACCGGGGCAGGAAGAACAAGGCATAAGTTCAAATGCATGCACAAGGTGCTACCACCACCACCACCCTGCATGAAATAGCCCTTCATCACCTTGGGATTCGTCCACCATAACTCCCCGCATGCAAGAAAGATGGAGTCTGTTAGGGACGACCGCCAAAAACAACAAGGGGATAGCGGATGGGAGCAGGTGGATCTTGCAGGGATTTGGAAAATTAATGAGGCCGATCCTTGGAGAGCATAGAGGGGGGAGGGGGGGTAGGACATAGGGAGAGCATTAGGGAACCCAAACATTATGGTGGTGGATGTTATTGATTAGTGCATGCCCAGAATTTAGTCTAGCTCCAAGAGTTTCCATGGTGTCGGCACAATTATTGCAATGCCTAAGAATGTGAAAGAAGGTTATAGAGTGAAACTCTTTGGCCGAGAGGAAGAAGTGTTGATGCAGAGTGGAGATAGGTTTTCGGCACATACTAACTATTTCCCTTGCTTCTCTTATCACCAACATAGAGTCTCCAAATACTATGAGATCGTTGATGTCTTTGTTTCTGGCAGTGTCCATCCCCTTTATCACAGCTAACCATTTCGCTTCGTTATTGTTTTTTTTTTCCAATTCCCCATGCAAAATCAACCATTTTGTTTCCTTCGGAGTCTAGAAGAACTCCCCCCGCACCTGCCAACCCAGTGACTTTAGATCAATATTACTAAAGAACTTGGAACCCTTTAATTGATAGTGGTTTTATTCAGGGCTCTATAATTGATACATGGTTTCCATGTCCCATCCTTTTTCTGCACCAACACAATTGGACTCCTGCAAGGTGAGGATGGTCGGATGTGGCCCTTTTGGATGAGCTCATGAATTTGGCATTTTATTTCCTCATTCTCTAGAAGAGAGAACCTACATATTGGGCCATTGGGTAAAGGGGAAATTGGTATCAAGTCAATTGAATGTTTGACTTGGAAGTGTAGAGGAACCCCTATAGGGGAAGCAAAGATGTCCTTGTACCCTTCTACAATCTTTTCAACTTGCTTCTGCTGTATAGAGAGACCTTGTGTTGAGGCTATGGCGGTTGCAGTGACCTTCCATCCACCTTTTGATTGAACCATGAAGAGGACAAATTTCCCAGTCCGAGAGATGACGTTCCGACATTGGTTCATGGAGATCAAAGAAATTGCATTAGTTGAGACTGCCTCCGGTATCCTGTAGTGTTTTCCCTCTAAAGTAACAATGACACTACGGGACTTGGAATCATAAACAACATGGAATTTCCTCATATAGGGTTGTCCTAAAAGAACATCACAATCTTGAAATAGGTCAACATCACACAATACCTCATATTTGAAGGGCTTGATGCCATAGGATAAGCATCACTATTGGTTGACGTGGATGTCTCATCGTTGGCTCAACCAACCGATACTGTATGGTTGGGGGTGTGGCATTATCAACAGGTTCAATATTTTGATGACCTCGGTAGAGTTGAGGTTCTTTTGGCTACAACTATCAAAAATGAAATGTAGCGGATTCCCCTTCACCCACAGTTGTGAATGGAAGAGGTGATCCCCTTCTTATGGCTCCTCCAACTCTTCTGGTTGGATCTTTAATGTTTTGATGGTGGCACTAGGTTCCACATTCATGATATGCTTTCCCCTTTCTTGCTCTGAATCAGAGTCAGGGCCAGATTCTGGCTCTAGGGTTTTCATCTCAGCGAACAATGATTGCTTTGAGTGGCATTCATCAGTGTTGTGCTAGGGGATTTTGTGGAACTCATACCACTTTCCAGTGTCCTTCTTCGATTTCTAGTTACCCTTCTTTTCCTTCATCTTGGGCTGGTTGTCATGACTTTGGTTGTCCTTGCTCTGTTCTTTGTTTTGTAAATAAGGGCTTCCTTTTCCATGCTTCTATTGCTATTGATTTGCAAACCCAAACTCCCGCTTATTCTTTTGCTTAAACATTTGCTCGATCTAATAACATACCAATAAGCAACTCTTAGTGAGGAGATGTCTAGGAAATCCATCTTTGTCTGAATGTACCTATGTAGGTCACTGTGGTACTTTAGGACCAAGTTCCATTTGGAGTCTCTAATATCCAACTTTGAGCGTAAGGTATAGAATATATCGGTGAACTCCAAAACTGTCTGGTGTCTCTCTTGGCACAAAGTCGTCCACCTAGTGTACCGGTCATCATAGTTTCCGACAGAGTAGAATTCCTCCTTGACGACATCGACAAAATCCGCCCAAGTGGGTTCTATCTTGTATATTTCAGACTCATATCTCGCTTTCCTCTCACAATCACCATCCCACCAATATTTGATATGGGGGAGGGACTTAAGGAGTGCAAAAGTGATCTTTTTCGTTGTTGAATTTTTTTTTAACATAGAAGTAACCTTCTAACAGATTTAACCATGTCTCCAAAGAATCTGCATCTATCTGGCCTTCAAATAAGGGAATGCCAAAGTTAACTTGTACCTTGAAGGGAGTTACCCCTCCAAAATGGCTACTCATTTAAGGTGCATCCACCGTTGTCGGCATTCGTCGAAGGATTTGGGAAAAGTTATCCATCATCTCGTTCCTCTGTTGCACAAAGGGTTTTTCGTCCAACAACTTAATAGGATCTCCTACTTTGTCATCTCTCTTTTCTTCTCCTCACATGTGAGGCTTCTTAGGTTGACGAGGGTGGTTTTCCCCAAGCTCAACTAATTGGAGACCCAACTCTCGATATTCAGATCTTGTTGGGGACATGCAATGAGAAACAAAAAGAGAAGATTGCTCTGATATCACTGATATGAATTATTTGGAGAACAAAATGAAGGCAGTGATATAAAACAGAAATACACATGAATATTTTGCTGAAAACACAGTAGTATAGTGAAACCCAAATTCTATTAATAAATGGACTACAAAAACATTGTAAACTATAAAACAATGCAAACTAGCTCTATATGGTGGTATCTTATATCTGAAAAGAGATGTGTCAGCTACGCTCATCTGCAAGAACTGAGTTACAATGAGGCTATAAATGCCTTTTTAACATAAAGCATAAATGAGAAAACCCTAAACATAAAAAACACTAACCCCGGGAGTTGAAATGCCAAAAGGTCTGTGAGCCCTGATTTGGTTAGTTGATATGTCAACTTCCTTGTGGTGCAACTTTTGCATACAATGTTTGTTTGGGGCACCCAATATCTTATCGAAAAGGTCCGACTGAGAAAGACTCCATGTTTTTGGATCAGACAATTTGATGCCTTTGGCGATTGTTTGAGTGCTGCCATGGCAAAAAAACGTCGTTTAGGGCCTCAAAACGACCCTCGAAAGATCGGGACCTAAAAATCTAAAAAAAAAACTGCCAAGCTAGAAAAATGTGTCTTTGGAGTCAGTGGACTAGGAGAGTGGCCATTGATGTCCATCTAGATCATTCTTTCTACAAAAGAAACCACACAAGAGTGTTTTTGATGATATAGTAGGGGTTGATAACACCTTTCCCATCTTGTTTCTGCACCTATTCCTCAATCGCCAAAGCCTCCATGTCCTCAGTGGCTTTCTCAATATGGAAGGGGACATTTTCGTGTAAGGAGTGCCTAGGATCCTCTCTAGTTGCCTTTGATCGAATATGCCCCCGCCACCTCTTCAGCTTCTGGCACGTTAGCGAGGAACCATAAGGACCCCAAACCAAAAGAACCCTAACTGGGAGCTAGCCACGATATCCTTGTTCTGGAAAACCAAGCAAGTAGCCGAGAGCCTCTTCATTTTAGGGGCTTCTGTATGCTTATTTTAGCGAGCAACTAAATCTCAACCATCCAAAATTGAAGGCCATTTAAAGTTAGGAGGGAGGGCATGCGCCAACCACATTTTTTCCAAATAGTCTGGACTAGCCAGATCTCCACACTTCTTGTCTATTCGAGCCATGCTCTCATCCCGCCAAACATGTAGACATATATTTCGCTTGAAAGAAAATCCTTCTGGCGTTAATGCACCGAGATCCACCATAGTCGAAGGAGCTATTCCTTTGTCCGACTTCCACCATGAATGTTCCCTCTTCCCATGCCGATGACGCCAACACTGATCAACCTCTTTAATGCAACATGCGATGACAAAGAGCGCCTGTCAAACATTGTGCACATTAGAAATAAAGCACTCTACACCACCCACATCTACAAATTGATAATTAATATATAAATTATTATTATTATTTTAAATAAACAATTTAATTGAATTTTTAACAAATTATTCATACAAAACTTTCGCTGTATTACAGGAAGCTGAGACATATAAACATTCATGGTGAGTTTAGGTGGAGGCCGAGACATATAAACATTCGTGGTGAGTTCAGGTGGAGGCCGAGACCAGAAACAAAAATAAAGAAATGTCTTCACAAAATAATTGTCACCGCATTCCAAGTGCAAGCAGAGATTAGATCAGGAAGAAACGAAGAACTAGTAACAGGAAAATGCCTCAACAAAATAGTTCTCAGCACATTCCAGGTCTACTTATTTTGGCTTCAGGACAATCCAATATTCATCCTGAATGGCCAGTGTGCACTGCATATTTTTATCCCTCCGAGATCCAATAGCCACTTTGTTTAAAATGTGGATACCAGATTTGCGCCTTTTGTTACCACACAATTAAAAACTGTGATGGAGATGGTAGATGCCCCCGGTGCAGGCATCTCTATGCAAAAAAACCTTAAGATTTGTAGAAGAAAGTGTTAGTCTTTAGTTTGTTGCATAGTTGTGTTTTTTTATTAGTATGGCTAGGAAATAATATATGTGAATGGCATAATTTAATATTTAGCATTTTATGTTAGCTTTCAGTTTTAACTACATTTTTTCTGGGTACGTTTCGATCCGTACCATGGGATCATCCTCAAGAAACAATTGAAGCCTAATGATGTATTTACTTTTCAGTTTTATTTAATATTTTTATAGATGTATTTTTTATTATGTTACAATTTGTTAGAAAATGATAATGTTTATTTGTGATGTAATTGATTAGAAAATGATAATGTTTATTTGTATTATTTTGGTTGAAATTAATGTATATAACATAATTAAATATGTAAAAAAATTAATTTCTTTTTGTATTTTAATAAAAAATAATTAGATAAATATATGATAATGTAAGATTATATTAGTTATGTATGTTGATTGTTGTGATTTAGTAATAATTAAAAATGAGTGTTGGTAATGACTCTAATTTCTCTGATATGGATTTGCTAATATAATTACTCATATTATTAAATATTATTAATGTAGGTTTAGATATAATATGTCTTAACAGTTCAATATTTAGATATGGTAATATTTTTGTTTTATTTATTTTTATAGACATGTTGATTCTTGTATTATAATAATTTTAGAAAATGTTAAAATTCAATTGTGTTATTGTAATGGAAAGTTTTTATTCATAAAAAGAAACTCACAATTAACTGTACGATGTAAATAAATCAATCCAGAATTGATTGAAGTGAATTATCTTTTAGGGAATGAGTTGAGTCATTTGTTTATTATTGTTATTTTAATTATTCTTGATATTTTATAATTTAATAGAGTAATTATGTAAAGTATTTTATTAAAGTAGCTTTTCTACATTTCTGTACACCATTGTAAATGTAAAATATTGTTTTCCTGGTTGTTTGAAGTCTGCTTATGATCTTCTCTGAAGGATTTATGTTACCAAAAAATCTGAGTACAGTGTGAAGATTAAAACATGCTTTCCATATTCTTTTAGTGGAGATTTTTTTAGTGTTGAAATAACCCGGTTCAGGGACAATAATTTCTTTAGGGTTTCAGCAAATACTTTTGACTTTGCTGGCCTCTGAGCATAAATGGTCACTCTCAAAATTCATCGAATTCGATTATCGACGTTGTGCAATGTTTTTAATATATGTGTGCATTCGAACACGATTTTGTTGAATCCTCCATCCACTAAGTTAAAATAAATAATCAAAATAATTTTGATTGATATGTGATAACAAAATCATTTTGATTAATCTGTGATAAGTGACATTGTTGGGTGATAGGTTTGGAATTTTTTTTTGTTTTTTTTTCTCTAAACACATCTAAATTTTATAAAATATTATTTTAATACTTTAAAATAATTAAAAAAATATTATTCTTATTTTAACATTTTTTATTTCAATTTGGTATCCATCATCATGGGATAGTAAAATGATTATATTTATTTGTATTAATTTGGTTAAAAATAATGCGAGTAATTTGATTATATTTATTTTATTTTGGTTAAAAATAATGCGACTAATTTAATTATTTTGCAGAATATATAAAATAAATAAGTACATGAATTTATGGTAATGTAAGATTATGTTAGTTTGGTGGAGGTGGTTTTGATTTAGTAATGATTAGAAATGGGGTTGTGATAATGATTTAGATTTAAATTTTATTAAGATATAATTTTGATCTATGTAAAGTTGCTAGATATAATTATTGATTTAATAAATATTATTGATGTAATTTTCAAATAAATTATGTCTGACTTTTTACTTAATTTGTTCAATATTTTATGTCTAATTTTTGGCTTAATTTGTTCAATATTTTGATTCTTGAGATCTAATAATTATTTTGTATTTATTGTGCTCATTTTCTTACTGTCAAATTAAAAAATGAGTAGTATATTTATTCTATGTTTTAGACTTTAGGGTGGGTTTGGTTGAAATCTAAATATTTTTTTTGTAAAATTCAATTTTGGAAGTGTTTAAATTGTGTTTTTGAATCTATAAGTAAATTCAGCACCCTCGAATACCCCCATGGTACCCAAATCATGTAATTTCCATAACTAATATATGTGATTCTAAGATTTTTTAAAGATTTCCAACCGAACTTGAACAAAATAAAACAAAAAATATGTTAACAAAAAGTCGAAAACTTAAAATATTTAGACCACACCATTAAAAAATATTATAAAAATGGTCACTACTACTAGTTAGAGATTTAGTATGGTCCTTTTGTTACTACCAAATTAAAAAAGAATATGAAGATAGACACTACTTCTACTCATATGGTAAGACTCCCTTAAAATAATGAGTAACTTAAAATATATGACAATATTATTTTAAAAAACAATTTTTTTATAATTATTTAATATATAACAAAATGTTAATTAAATTTCTCTTAGTCTACCCATATGTATATAATCTTTTTTTTTTAATATTTAAACTGAGGCATATTTGATTACTAAAATAAATAAGTTTGTATGTATTATTTGATTTTGTAATATTTAAATTTTAATGAGTTGTTTCTTATGTTGTTATATAAATTTAGAAAATGATAAAATTTATTTGTGTTACTGTATAGTTTAAATGTTGTTATTTTTATTTTTATTTATTTTTTATTAAGACAAATTCTAAAAAAAATTATAAAATAATTTTCTGATGTAAATAAATTAATTTTGACTTCATGGATGTGAATTATTTTATAAAAAGTTGAGTTTCAAGTTAAGTTATTTTTTTATTATGGTTAGTTTGAGTTTTTTATATCTAACAATTTAACATATTAATTATGTAGATGGGTCTATGCTAAGATAGTATTGATTTGATTTTGTGAATTGTTATTTAGTGATAATTTAGAAGATTGGTTGTAATAATTTTAGATTAGTAGGCATGAGAAGCCATGTAGCATCATGTTGGATTAGGTCATTTATTAGCCATGTCAAATTAGGGAAATTCAGACTAGCCATAAATGGAAGGCTTAGGATGCAAGATATATTGATATTAGTGGTTGCATTTGTATTTACATTGGTATTTATGGTGGTATTGTTAGAATTATTGGCATTGATGTCAAATGATTAATGTTGTCATTGATTGGTATTGTTGGAATTATTGTCATTGATGTCAAATGATTAATGTTGTAATTGATGTCAAAGGATTAATGTTGTAATTGATGTCATATTAATGCATTACATTGAACACGTGGTTATAATGTTATGCTAAGGCATTTGCAAGGAAGGGAGAGCATCTCTCTCTCTCTCTCTCTCTCTCTCTCTCTCACACACACATTAAAAAATGTTGCATGTGACAAGTAAAATGTGAAATTTTGGTTTTAAACCCATGTGTTTGGAAGCCCATGGTATTTGGAAAGTGAAGTAAAAAATGGTGGTTTCAAACCCATGGGTTTGGAAGCTCATGGTATTTGGAATTAATTATTTAATTAATGGGTTTCGTATCTTTTTGAAGAAACATGTCCCTTCATGAAGGGTTATGATAAAGTATAAAAAGAGAAAGTATTGAGAGAAAGCGTGTACAAGAAAAATGTAACAACATTTGAAGAAGTGGATGAGCAAAGATTGAATATCATTCCAAAAGGGGAGAGTTGCAAAATTTGTTCCAAGTCGGTTTGACATTTTTGCTATAAGTTCTTTTTTGGGACATTTCAGACCATGAAATTTTGAGGATACGGAGGTAAGATATCTAGGTACATGTGGTAAAAATTTTAGATGTTGGTTTATATAATTTCTGAGTTATGCCCTGTGGAAGTTAGGGTTTTTGAATGGTCCTGAAATCAGTTCCAAACAGATCAACTTATCATTTTCACAATAGCTTATTTTCTAGGATGTTTCAGACTGTGAAGTTTTGAGGAGACGAAAACATGATCATTGGGTACATGTGGTCAAAATTTCCAATACTGGTTCGCTATATTTTTTAAGATATTCCCTGTGGAAGTTAGGGTTTATGAAAGGTCCTGAAATCAAATTCAAACAGGTCAATTTGGCATTTTCGCTATAACTTATTATCTGGGACTTTTTAGACTGAAATTTTCTAGGAATTGAGGAGACATATAAAAGCAATATTAATAAAAAAATTCAGACTTTTTTTTCTATACTTTTGGAGATATACCCTGTGGAATTTAGGGCTTTTGAATGGTCCTGGAAACATTTTCAAACAGGTCAGCTTGACATCTTTTTTGTAACTTCTTTTCTGGTACTTTTTAGACTGTGAAATTTTCAGGGATCTAAGGATACATACATAAGCACTTCAGGTAAAAAATTTAGACTTTGGTTCACTAAATGTTACCCTGTGGAATTTAGGGTTTCAAAACGATTTTGAAATCAGTTTTAAATAGGTCGGCTTGGAATCTTCTCTATAACTTATTTTCTGGGACTTTTTAGATTGTGAAATTTTCAATATATAAGGAGACATGCATAAGTAATTTAGGTAAAAATATCAGACTTTGGTTCACAATACTTTCAGAGATATAAATTGTGGAATTCAGGGTTTCAAAATGGTCTTGAAATCAATTTTAAACAGATATTCTTGGCATCTTCTCTACAAATTATTTTCTGGGACTTTTCAGACCTTGAAATTTTTAGGGATCTAAGGAGGCATATCGAATTACCTTAGGTAAAACTTTCATACTTATATTTGAAAAATTAGATACGTGGCATGCTGTACAAGTTCATTCCTTGGAAGAGGCAAAAAACAACAAGCGTTAGGAAAGCTACCATAAATCTCATTTGGAAATTCAAATTTCAGTTAGACTTAGTGAAAGGAAAATGTAGCAAATGGACTCAATAAAGGTAATGTGAATGTTATCATCATTTGATGAAGTTATATGTATTAAAGAAGAAATTGTAACTTGAAGGTTGGTGCCACTAAAACAAAGAGATTGGTGTCTCTTGCTAAGTTGATGCTTTGATGGGGATTGGTGTTTCGAGTAGATTGATGTATACGAAGATCTGTAAGAATAGGTTGGTGCTTACTAGGGTTTGTACTAGTGGGGATTCGTGTCTTTAGTAGATTGGTGTCTACTAAGATATGTAAGACTAGGTTGGTGCCTACGAGGGTTTGTAAGTATGGGGATTGGTGTCTCTAGTAGGTTTGTACCTACAAATATTTGGAACAATAGGTTGGTGCCTACAAAGAGTTATAAATATAAGTTTTGTGGTTTTCTCCCGGAAAGGTTTCCACGTAAATCTTGTGTTCCATGTTTTGAAGTTAATAGATCTCATATGTGATTTTTTATTATGGTTGATGAAGTTTTGGAAAAATAAAAAATGTCTTATACTGATTAAACCCCCCCCTCTCTTAGTATAAGTGCATGCTCAACAATTAGTATCATAGCAGGTTCCTTTAGAAATAGTCTAACCGTTGGAAGGTAGATTTTGGGAGCACACATGGTCGGCCATGAAGGTTTATCCAAAAGCAAGGATATATTGTTTGATAGAACAAACTATGCCTTCTGTAACGTAAGGATGTGAACCTATTTAATGACTCCTGGTTCTAATATTTGGAAGCCAATCAAGACCGGTTATACAACCTCAAAAATTCCACCAACAAATGCGATCGAGAAGAAGTCTAATGAAAACAATGCAAAATCCGTTAATGCCATCCTGTGCAGTCTATTAAAATCTGAGTCTTTTAAGGTGATGCATTTTAAATTGACAAAATAAATTTGGGACAAGCTTCAAAATATCTATGAAGGAAATGACAAGGCTAAGAAGACAAAGCTCCAAAATCATAGAAGTCAGTTCGAGAGTCTAAAAACTAAAACTAAAAAAAAAAGAAAATGTTGCAACCTATCTCCTCTGTGTGGATGAAATTGTCAACGCCGTGAGAGGACTTGGTGAAAAGGTTGAAGAACATATGCAATAACAAAAGGTGTTAAGGAAATCTCCTTAATATTTAATCCCAAATTCTCCATTATTGAAGAAATGAAGGATCTTGATAAATTAACAATGGATGAATCATATGGGATTCTCACTGCATATGAAATGAGGACTAAAACATAAAATCCAGCAAAGAGAGAAGCCTCTTTCCAATTCTCAAAGAAGATGAAGAACAAAGAACACAAATTAAGCGATTTTTCGAGCTGTGATTCAGACGAAGAGAAAGCACACTTTGCGAGAAGACTAAAAAATGATTTGGAAAATACAAAGGTAAGTTTCCCTTTAAATGATTTTACTATGGAAAAGTGAGACATTTTTTTGCTAAGTGTCCATATGCGAAAAATGAAAGTAGTGATGATAAAGAAGACCATAACATAAATAAAGGGACCAAACGTCATCAAGCAAACCACAAACAAGACAAGCATGAAAAGAAGAAGAACTCTTATAAGTAGAAGAAGAGTTTCTACTCTAAATGGGTCAATGACTCATTTGAAGAGAGTAGTGAAAGAATTTTTGATAATGATAGAGAGGAAACTCTCTTTATTGAAATAAAGAACAAGATTGATGAAAACAGAGAGTAAGAAAAGACATTCAAAAGAGGAGGAAAATGCTAAAACAAATGGGAAGTGGACCTTGAATAAGAACTCATGTGTGCCTTAAAAGCGAAATAAAGAATCTTAGGAAACAAATTGAAACAAAAGGAGCAATTGCATAAAATATGAAGAAGAGGATCGTGGTTCAAAAGCCAAAATGTCACAAAGCCTTGAATAAACATAACATATTATAATGAACCTAAAGGTTCAATTAGAATAATCCATAAGGACAGAAAAAGTGGTGAGGATCCAACTAAAGGAAAAGGAAGATAATTGCGAAAGGCTAGAATTTGAAATTGTTTCCTTAAATAAGGAACTAGAGACAACAACTATTAAGTTGAATAGAATATTGAAGTTTGAAAATACTACTAAAACATTATATAATATCATCAATTTTCAAAGTATCCATTCATTAAGATATGTCTTGGATATGATGTTGTTGCCACCCTATCTACACCTAACTTTGCTACAACTAGGGAATTTTTATTTGTTGCGGCTGGATTTCAGACTAGTTTTCTAGAAGAGAAACCTATTATCGATTGTGTAACATATTGATGAGTTTCCTATTCCTCACATGTCGAAATTTGAGCATGTTGTTACAGATGACATTGTTGTTTATATGACAGGTTTTTATACTCATGTAAGTGAAATTGACCATTAGCCTACTTGCTCTAATCATCCAACACAAAAATATGTGCCCTATCATCATCCTAACCATAAAAGTTGAAGGAATGGAAATCATGCTTTTAGATCTTGGCATAAGAGACATGAAAGACAAAATTATCAACCAATGTTGATTGCCAAGATAGATTGTAGTTGGATTGATGGATGGTTGTGGAATCATTTAACCATATGTTTGAGGAATCCATATTGTTGTGTATCATAGACTGCATAGTCATGCAGCGTTTCTCTTAATTATTGGTGATTTATTTGGAAGTCGTCGATAGAGGATTGTCATGACATGACAACTGACTGGAGTTTCGATTGAGTATCTATTGACATGAATATCTGATGAGAACTATTGCTGATACATAATCCTTCCAGGGGGGAATACTTGAAGTTGTTTATATGTGATCCCAACTGATGTCTTCTTGTTTGTTGTTAAATCAAATTGGATTTGTTGAGACCAACCAAACCATGTTCGACTTTTGTTGGATATGTACTACTGCTTATGTTTGATACAAACACTATCTAGATTAACAAAGATTGATTATATTGAGTTTTTGTTGACAATACTCTTTACATCAAGCCATTAAATTGATTGTTGTGATTTATATAGATGACATTATTTTTGGAGGCATCATGAAAAAAAAATGTGCCAAGATTTTTGAATAGAAATGCAAAAGGAATTTGAGATGTCTATGCTTGGTGAATTTTCATTTCCTCTTGATTTATAGATTTTGCAGTTCGATAAAGGCGTATTCATTTCACAAACCAAGTATATCAAGGACATGTTGAAGAAGTTCAAAATGGAAGATTGTGCATTGTTTAGCACACACCCATGGTCACAAGTTGTAAATTGAGAAAATATGATGAATATCAGGAAGCAAATCAAATATTGTATAGGTCAATGAATAACATCCTACAATATGCGACAACATGAAGGTCAAACATTATGCAAGTAGTAGGATTGGTTGCATAGTTTCATGATGCACCAAAAGAAACTCATGTGCAAGCAGTGAAAATAATATTCAGATATCTAAAGGGCACCTTGGACATCGACTTATGGTATTCAAGGGGTGAATATTTTACTCCAATAGCATATACATATGCAGATTGGGCATGAAGTGTTGAAAATATGAGAAGCACAATATTAGGGGGAACATCCCTTTCCATTGATGTCAAAGGGGGGAGTTGCAAACAAGAGGAAAAATATTTCTATGCCAAGTGGACAATGTGTTTTGTTGTAGGATTTCCATCAATGAAAAAAGGGGATATTGTCATTGATGTCAAAGGATTAATGTTGTCATTGATGTCACATTAAGGAATTACATTGAAAACTTTGTTATTAAGGTTATGCTAAGAGATTTGCAAGCAAGGGGGAGCATTTCACACCACAAGGAAAATGACTTGTAGTGGAGGTTATAGCGGAAGCCCATTGAAAAAGAGGTCGAAAATCCATTTATAGTGGAGGTTTCTAGCGGAGGCGAGGGACTGGGGGTTTTAGCAGATATTTTTAATCGATGTGTTTCCATAAAAAACACATCGGTGCGTTTGATAAACAATCACACCAATGCGGGTACATATTATAACGCACCGCAATAGAGAAAAATATAAGTCAAAGAAAATTTAATTTAAAAAATCATATTATTTCATCACCGTTAATCGGTGCGTTTATATAGAACACTCACACCTGGACATGATACTATAAACGTCCCGGTGCGTTTAATACATATAAACGCTCCATTTTTTCAATTTAAATAATAAATATAATGCGGTGCACATCTCAACCTTAAATGCACTGGTGCGATTGTAATGAGAAAACACACCGCATTCTAATACAAATAATTTCTTTCTGAAATTCGTTTAAATTGCATTTACAAACCATGCTTGATGGTGCATCCCTACAATTATGCACTGGTGCGGGTACATAGTATACCGCACCAGAACAAAGAAAAATATAAGTCAATGAAAATTTAATTAAAAAAATCGTATTAGTTTAATCAAATTTAATCGGTGTGTTTATATAGAACACTCGCACCAGGACGCGATACTATAAACATCCTGGTGCATTGCATACATACAAACACACTGTTCTTCAATTTATATTTTTTAATAATCAATCTTATACCGGTGCACACATAACACTAAAACACATCGATGCGTGTCTAATGAATAAACACACCGCATCGGTGCTCATCTTAGTAATAAACGCAATGCACCGCATCGATGCTCGTCCAATGAATAAAACCTAAACTAACGGTGCGTCTCTGTAATATATGCACCAGTACGTTAGTGGTTTTCAAATGCATCGGTTTCCATCGTTACAAAATAATAAATAAAAATATGTTATTTTTTTTAAAAACCCTATTTTTTGGTATGTTAACTTGACCTCTCGCACCGGTGCGCTTTACCCTAAAACGCACCGGAACATGGTTTAATAAAAAAAACTACGAGGTAAAATTCATTTTTACCACCTCACAGTGCATTTTCGTCCAATTGCAGCGTTGCGAAACCTCACCACTTGGACACCCTGATATCTGTGGTCCATGTGGACATATTCTTCATCCCTGTTGGCTGCTACTCCTAGTTTGAATTTTGACAAACGGTGGTCAAAATTTCAAAATGTACATACATTGCTAAGTAAGTTCTTTGTTATCTCATAATTTATTTTTTTAACGGATTAATTTTTGAAATTAAGCTTTAGTTTTTTGTATTTAAAAAAAAAAAATTGAAAAATTCTGCACGGTGCATTCAATCCGTTTGACTTGCATCGGAGCGTTGTGCACCCTGTAAATTTTTAAAAGCTGCACCGTATCGGTGCGAGCCGAACACATGGAATGCACCAATTCTCGAAAAAATATAATAATAAAAAATCAATTTCTTAATGATGCGTTCGATGTTTCAGAGCATCGGTATTCTGGTGCCCTCTAAATCATCGGATCCACCGTGAAACATAAATTATAAAAACAACTAATTTTTTCAGTGCGCCAAGGGACTCGTCACCACTTCGTTACCGTTGCTTTGATGTGTCCATGGTGCACTGGTAAACATTATGTAATAAAATAATACATAAATTATACATTGTTCCTATGGAATTTAAGAGCACCGTAGTCAGTGCACTTACGTTCAATTAGCACACCATTAATTAAATTGTAATACCATTTATTAATAAACGGTGCGGTTGGTTGAAGTAAACACGCCGTTAATGTTGCACTTACTTGAACTGAACGCACCAAAAACAAATTATTAAACCTTTTATAAAATTATATTTCTGGTGCACCCATTCCACGTGAGTACACCGGTGAAAGTTCTCTTATGTGGAATGGACGCACTGAAATTACATTGTAAAAAAAATGTGTTCAATGCGTTCTATGAATTGAACGCATCGGTGTGCTAATATGATTTTAGTGCACCGTTAGTTAAATTTATTTATCGTACTGGTGCGTTAAATTTTTGATGCACCATTTAAATTAATTTTAAATAGAAAAATTGGTGCGATATGATCGTTGTAGTGCACCGTAACCGGTGCAATTGTAACATTAAAGCATCTTTGACGGTGCGCTTGTATTATTCTGGTGCACCGGTTGGAACAATTTATTTTTGTTATAAAATTTTATTATTGATGTTAGTAAATATTAGTTTAATTGTATGAAATATGTGAAACAGAGACATGAGCGGCGACATGCTTCTCAACAGGAGTGTGCTCAGCTTGAGCAATATAACATGGTGAGACAGTGGGAGGCTAGGGAGAGAAAGAGAGGGATTTGTACCCTTGCCCATTACTGTTTAGACTACAGATCTCTTGAGGATTGTTGGCCTCCTGTAGTTCTATCAGGAGGATACATCCCTTAAGGGCCACTCTATATTGTTATGTCATCTTAGAGGAAGGAAGTTCGTGTTGGTGGTGGTCAGTGGTTCCAGCCCACTGGGGAGGATATTTATTTCATCACTTGGCTATCTAGGAGAGGGGAGAATTTACCCTAGTTCCTCGATGTCCCAACTGGTGCTGCAATAGAGATTCAACTAGCTTACTATGTGAGATATATCAGCGATGTGGTCGTCCATCCGATTAATTTTCAGGTGAGCGGTGGGAAGCTTCAGATCATTGCTTTTGGTCAAGAGGATTTTATATGAATCTCTCTTATGGTTACGACACTGGAGCACTACAATACTGATGGGAATCGCATTAGTTGCCCCTTATTGTATTATGTTGACTCTTTAGTGCAAAGACCTAGATGCATTAGGTGGTTTGCCATTTTTTTGCGATTATTTTGTTATGCTTTGGATAGCTATTGTGCAATCATTGATAGGAGGTCCAAATTCCCTTTAGGATATTCCCTTTCTCATATTATCACCATGATATGGAGTTACCAAAACCCAAGGAGTGGAGCCATGAAGAACACAAGGAGGCACACTAATGCATATGGGGGGGTTACAAAACATGAAGTAGGGCGAATTTGGTGAGAGAGGGGATCCAATAGGAACATAAATATCATGTTAGCAAAAAAATAAGGATGAATGGAGGAGTGGAGCGCACTTATGGAGGTGGAGGCAAAAATCGAGGAGGTGGAAGCTAAATTCTAGCTTATAGCTCCTAGAATCTAGGGAGAGGGATCATAAATGACAAAAACACATAAATAGGAGGTAATTTCTCCCAAGGAGGGCTCGCGAGGAAAGAGGGTCCCACTAAAGTATGTATAAGGTGCAATAATAACTCTAGGGTTCATAAAAATTGAAAACGGGTTATGTTGTACAATGTTTGGGTGACCAACACTATTAAAGTCACCAAGGCAAAAAATTAAATAGGATGGAAAACTACCATCCAACAACAATCAATAAGGTGCTAGGGATTTCCCCCATTCCCCCTCACTTCGTGAGATCCATGGTCTCCAATACTCTTTTAGTTTCCTTTGCTCAGCCAGATGTTGATTTAATTAAATAGCAACAATCATTCAAAGAGAGAAATAATGAAAATAATAACAACAACAACATTAACAATTAATAATAATTCCAAAGTCCATAATCACACCATCAAACAAATGAGAATAAGTCCATAGTCATATTAACAAATAGAACATAAGTCTAGGGCTTAACAACCAGGGTATTACATCCCCCTCCCCTTAAACAATGCATCGTCCTCGATGCATATTTATAATTACATACATGCCATAAAAACCAATATTTCAAAATAGATGAGGGTATGCTTCCCTCATAGCATCTTCCAAATCCCAAGTCACATCCTCAGTGTTGTAATGGGTCCATTGGACCTTTACCTGTATGATCTATCGATTCTGAAGTAGCTTGACCTTGCTGCCTAAAATGGCAATAGGTTGTACTTGAAAATACCCTTCCAGTTCCACCAAGATCATAATCCATTTGATCACATGATTAGTACCATGTACATACATGTATATATATCAATAAAGAAAATAAAAGTACTCTTAATTACCTGAATCACATTCCAATCAATTACATGGTTAGCATCAGGTATATACTTTTTCAATAAAGAGACATGAAATACATTATGTACTCTAATGCAAGCGGGTAGAGTCAACTCATAAGCAACATGTCCTATTTTAGCTAAGACCTCAAAAGGTCCACAATATATGGCGGCTAGCTTGGAGCAATTCCCTGTTGATGTATATGTAACTTCAGAATGTATTTCATATATGTATTTTGTATGTACTCCTATAGAGATGGTATTATTCCTCTATACGGAAGTGTCATCATTTATATTGTAAATGTCGTAACTTATACTTGATGGGTTATTAGACCACCTTGTTGGGGTCGGCCCTGTATAAGTCATGTTGGTCAAAGGGTTATTAGACCACCCTATTGGGGGTTGGCCATGTGGGTCGAAGGGTTATTAGACCACCCTATTGGGGGTCGGCCCAGTCAGCATTATGTTATGTGGTTAAGTTTGAGCCTACATGATTTATGTAAAAGGCAAGTCAAGTCAAGTATAAATAGAGTGCGGGAGGCACTCTATTTGTTCACTCACTTCTCACTCATGCACTCAAGGAGGAGTGGCGCACTTATGGAGGAGGAGGATCTGCTGCTAGGTTATGTCTATCTCTCATGTTTGGGTTGTATCATTGCTCTATCTATCTCTGAGGAAGTTATTGGGGTTTTTCACCTTTATGGTTTTCCCCAAGTAAATCTTTGTGTCTCTTGTGTGCTTGCATTATTGTCTCCATGATTGATATGCTGTAGATATGATGTACATGTTGTTCTCTCAGTTAATATCCTAGATCAGATTGAAGTAAATTCTGAAAATTTAACATGGTATTAGAGCTAGCCTGAAAGAAGGCATGATATGGCATGTATGACACTTGTTGCACTTACGATGCTAGGGTTTGATATAGCAAAAACCAGTCATAGTAGCACTTTCGCTATAAATCCGTTTTGGAGACGTTTTCGAATCTGAAATCTTTACAGGTCGAATATTAAATCCCCATGTACCTTGTTTCCAATGGACAACCTCTAATTCGTTGTACTTTGTGATTTATGATCTATACAATATAGGGTTTCTGCCTCTTCCAGATCTGAGTCAAAATCAGGTGACCTTGGGAAAAAGGTCATAACTTGGGCTAGGAAGCTCCAAATGAAATTTCATAAAAAGAGACAGGTAGCACACAGACTGTACTATCTCAAGAAAAGTTTTCAGAGGCCGAAGTTGAACCAGTGACATGTGGCATGTCGTACAAGTTTGATCTCCTGTATTATCCCATAAACAGGTCACGTTGCGACACTTGGCATAACTCTCTCTCAGAGATTCCAATTGAGGTCATACCTCTCAAGATGGAAAGATAACAGGGCGACCTATCTCCGAAAAAAATTTCAGAGGCCGAAGTTGAAAAAGTAACACGTGGAACGCCGTACAAGTTCGCTCTCCTGTATTATCCCATAAACAGGTCACGGTGCGACACTTCGCATAACTCTCTCTCAAAGAATCCAATTGAGGTCAGACCTGTCAGGATGGAAAGATAACAGGTCGGGCTATCTCAAGAAACGTTTTCAGACACTGTGGATCGAAAAGTTTGGAGTTACACTAGAAACAATCAGGTACATATTTCTGTCAAAATAGAATTATTTTTGAGTACCTTCATTCATGGCTTCCGAAATTTAGGGCTTCGGAGAAAGTTGGAATTTTTGTAATTGGAGACCACGGCTGGATGCTACTCATAAAAATAGAAATTGAGAGACCAAGATCAGAATTTTTGGTTGGGCAGAAGGCCGGGCTTGATCAGACCCTAGTTCAGGACTTTGATCAGAAAAGTGGAAAATTAGGGCTTCTGTAAAAATGGGAATTTTTGAAATCTGTGACCACGGCTGGAAGCTCCTCAGAAAAATAGAAGCTTAGAGCTTTGGATCAAACCTTTTGATGGGGAAGAAGAATGGGCTTCATCAAACCCCAGTTCAGGGTCATGTCCAGTGAATCCAGAAGTTTCAAAGGAAAATTTGAGGAGTGAAACTTTGCAGTTTTCAAATTCTGAATATACCAGCTTGATCAACTCATCAAGGCACATATTTCTATCCTTTCAGAAGTTTGAATTTTTGGGGTTTCTATGACAAACCCATATCCAGCTCCAGGTCCAGTTCTTGCAAATCAAGTGGATTGGGTTAATCCTAGAAGAAGATGGATTGGTCACCTGCATAAGTGAAGAAGTTCCTGTTTCAGAGGGAGATGAGGCTAAGGCCTTACATAAGAATATTACAAGCGATCTCGACAGGTATGACTCATCGAGGTATGTTTCGATATTTGTTCATGATGAAGTTTATGGTATGTTTGTCTTCATGTTATTACGGTTAGTACAATCTTGATTTTAGATTTGTCGTATCACCTTAATAAAATTATGAATGCATGATAGAAGATATTCATTGATTAGGGTGTTAACACTTATGATTGTACTAATGCGTTATGGTGTTGTATGAGGTTTATGTTGTCTACTAACACAAAAAGGTACACCAAGAAAGACAAATCATGTTCTACTTCAAGAACGTATGATAATGGTGACATGAAGACAAGGATTCGCCCATTGTCATGGATCACATAGAAGATCTACTCTCGAGGTATGTATATCTTGTTTCTACAATGGTTAACTTATGAGACATGCAGGTTACTAGCACAAGTCACTGAAGAGAACCAAAAGACATTATACGGGTATGTTAGACATAACTAGCTAGCATGCTAATCTAGGTATGTTTTTCCTATATCAAGCTAGAAACCTACCTTGGGTTAGGATCTTATACTGTTGCGTTGTCATAAGTCATAAGTCATGATAATGATTATTCATGAAGTCATAAGTTTGAATAATCATGGGTATAAGCATATTATGTGTCTTACCTTAATTAATGATATGACTAACCCGAAGATTCATAGGTTTGAGTAATTATAGGTTTAGACATGTTATGTTTCTTATGATTTGACTAACCATAAGAATCCTACATAAACCTTGAATGCTAATGCTTATTATTTCTGTTTGAAATGATCATGACTATACATGCTTGAGATTATTGTGTTTTAATAGTATACTAATAAATGTATGATTTTATATGAGATCACAAGGATAACACAATGATGATACTAACAAGCATGCATAGGGATCGAGAATGAATATAAGTTCAAGGACAAGTAATCCAGGAAGCAAAGATCAAGAGGGAGTACACTCCAGTGGTTTCTGCAAGGATGCAGATATTCAGAGGGAGTTGACCATCTCTCTACATTCCACAACAGAAAGGTGTAGAAGAAGCTACTTCAGATTAGGACTCCAGTAGCTCCTGCAAGGAAGCGAAGACTCAGAGGGAGTCCACCCAACGAACAAACAAAGATAAGTATTTGAATTGTCATTTCTTACATAATACTGTTCAATAATGTATATACTGATGTTCCTAGAATTAGGTTGTATATTATGCATATTAGAATAATTGCATTGATGAACAGTATACTACTAATATGCATGGATAAGTGGCCTATGGAACTGTACAACATTCCATTGCTACTTATCTAGAATGAAACCTCTTTGCTGACATGTTGGGAGTTGTGTACACTCTTAACAATGTTCTGGTAGAGATTGGAAGGCATCTAGAAAGTTACGGGATATGGATAAATGTTGTATTGAAGCATTGGCTAAGATAATTGCATGATTGTATGACATATTTCTTTATGTGTAAGAATTTGTTCTGAAAATTATGAGATGTTTCTAATCATGCAATTTAACCTGTTTTGTAGGAAAGACCATATATCTTCACCTACAAAAGGACTACAACATTTGTTCCAGCAACAAAGATATCTATTGAAGATATTGAAGTTCCCAGGATCTGGGATGAAGAAATGGAATGCCATGATCCGTCGATCATGAAGAATGATGTTTGGGATGTAGTCCCAAGACCTGAAGGGAAGTTTGTTATGACTTCCTTATGGATCTATCAAGATCAAGCATGCTGTAGATGGAAGCATAGAGAAATATAAAAGTGATGAAATAGAAGATACACCAGATGGATTCAAGACAGCTTTCTTGAATGGTGTAGTTGAAGCAGAAGTGTATGTGGATAAACCACTTGGTTTTGAGACACATGACAGGGAGTCATATATGTGCAAAACTTGGGTATGATGCACCACTTTCTAGGTATGGAGGTGCGGCAGAGTGCAGATGGAATCTTCCTTGGACAAGGGAAGTATGCAGTAGAGATCCTGAAGAGGTTCACGATGATGGACTACGAGGCTATGGCATCGAACCTGAAGCTTCTGTGTGATGCTTCATCTGAACCAGTTGATGTCACTATGTATCATTATATGATTGGGTCCTTGATGTAACTGACGAACATGAGACTAGATATTTGCTTTGCGGTGAACACATTGAGCCAGTTCCTGCCAGATCCAAGGAGTGTTCACCTGGTTGTTGTAAAGCATATTCTGAGGTACCTGAAAGGTACAGTGGATTATGGGCTCAAGCATGAAGCGAATCAAAAGTTTAACCTGCAGGGTTATGTTGATTCAGATTGGGCATGCAGTGCTGCAGATAGGAAGAGCACATCTGGGTGCTGCTTCAGTATGGGATCAGGTGTGATCTCTTGGTTTAGTAGGAAGCAGTCCTGCGTAGCACTGAGTACAGCTGAGGCAAAGTATGTTGCAGCCTGTTCAGCTAGTTGTGAGGTAGTATGGCTATAGAAGCTACTGTCTGAGTTATTTGATCTCCCGTTGGATGCTACTGGTATCTTCTGTGATAACCAGAGTTGTGTGAAGCTGTCCGAGAACCCAGTGTTTCATGACAGGTCGAAACACATAGAGATCAAATATCACTATATTAGGGATATGGTGCAGAGAGGAGCTGTGAAGCTCCTGTATGTTGCGACGGACGAGCAGATTGCAGATGTGCTGACGAAGCCACTAGCCAGGGTGAAGTTCGAGTACTTCAGAGAGAGGCTTGGCGTTCTTCATATCGAGGACACTTCGAGGAAGAAGTGATGGACACATTTGCTGAAGCCATTCCAAGCATGTTGGAAGGAGGATCCTTCACATGGCTGTGGATGTAAGCACTGGATGATGAGCATCAGGATGATGTTTTGGTTTTTGCTGAATATGATCAGTTGGATCATTTTTATGTATGTATGCATCATGTTGGATGCTGGATATGATCAGTTGGATCATTTATATGTATATACGCATCATGTTGGATGTAGGATATGATTAGTTGGATCATTTATATGTATGTACGCATCATGTTGGATGCTAGATATGATCGGTTGGATCATGTGTACGTATTTTGTATATGCATCATGTTGGATGCTTGAACCATGTATCTATATATGTATCAGGTGGATACATTGTATGATCAGGTAGATCATGTATATTGATATGTATCAGATATGATCAGGTAGATCATGTATGTTGATGGATACATTGTGTGGATCATGTATCTATGTATCAGGTGGATACACTATGTATGATGATATGTATCAGGTAGATACGTGGTGTGCATCAGATGGATGCATTGTATGATCAGGATGATCGTGGATGACGAGCTTCTCCAGATGACATGCAGCAGGATGTTGTAGTGATGATGATCAGGGTGATCATGTGTACATCAAGATGATGTATGGTGAGTATCAGGTTGATACTCTATGGTCGTGGATCAGGTTGTGCAGATGAGCATATAATTCGTTGCCCTGGGATATTTGTAGATAGTCTTTTGAGGTTTTGCCTATGGCATGTAATTCGGTGCCCAGGGATATCTGGCAAATGCTCTTTCGAGGTTTTTCTCTGGGAGGACATATAATTCGTTGCCCTGGGAGATTTGTAGATAGTCTTACAAGGTTTTGCCTATGGCATGTAATTCGTTTCCCTGGGATATCTGGCAGATGCTCTTTCGAGGTTTTGTCCTATGGCATGTAATTTGCTCCTGGGAGATCTGGACAGGATGAAAAAGGCCTCAGATGCTTCAGCCAGGTTTTGCCATGACCGCATGTAATTTGCTCCTGGGAGATCTGGACAGGATGAAAAAGGCCTCAGATGCTTTAGCCAGGTTTTGTGGTGGACCACATGTAATGTGCTCCTGGGAGATCTGACAGGTAGAGCCATGTGCTCGTAACATCCTGGGATGCTTCAGCCAGGTTTTGTGGTTAGATCACATGTAATGTGCTCCTGGGAGATCCGACAAGTAGAGCCGTGTGCTCGTAATAGCCTGGGATGCTTCAACCAGGTTTTGTGATGGGTCACATGTAATGTACTCCTGGGAGATCCTATAGCTAGAGCTGTGTGCTCGTAATAGCCTGGGATGCTGCAGCCAGGTTTTGTGATGCACGTAATAAGTCCTGAGAATTCCACAGTATGGCCAGTGATGACGAAGATCTGCAGGTGGTGGGCCTACATCCAGTATGAAAAAGGACTGGCTCTGTAGAACTTCCTATGACGAGTAGATTCAGATATTGATTGAGATAGCAGCAGTAGTGACGATGATGATGACTCGATGACGATTATCCAGTGACGATGATCTAGAGAAGAAGACTTGTGCTAGAAGACCTGTGCTGAGAAATACCTTCCTAGTTAAGAGGGAGTGTTGATGTATATGTAACTTCGGAATGTATTTCATATATTTATTTTGTATGTACTCCTATAGAGATGGTATTATTCCTCTATACGGAAGTGTCGTCATTTATATTGTAAATGTCGTAACTTATACTTGATGGGTTATTAGACCACCTTGTTGGGGTCGGACCTATATAAGTCATGTTGGTCAAAGGGTTATTAGACCACCCTATTAGGGGTTGGCCATGTGGGTTGAAGGGTTATTAGACCACCCTATTGGGGGTCGGCCCAGTCAGTATTATGTTATGTGGTTAAGTTCGAGCCTACATGATTTATGTAAAAGGCAAGTCAAGTCAAGTATAAATAGAGTGCGGGAGGCACTCTATTTGTTCACTCACTTCTCACTCATGCACTTAAGGAGGAGTGGCGCACTTATGGAGGAGGAGGATCTGCTGCTAGGTTATGTCTATCTCTCATGTTTGGGTTGTATCATTGCTCTATCTATCTATGAGGAAGTTATTGGGGTTTTTCACCTTTATGGTTTTCCCCAAGTAAATCTTTGTGTCTCTTGTGTGCTTGCATTATTGTCTCCATGATTGATATGTTGTAGATATGATGTACATGTTGTTCTCTCAGTTAAGATCCTAGATCAGATTGAAGTAAATTCTGAAAATTTAACATTCCCCAAGTTTAAGGAACTCTTCTTGGGTCTAACTTTCAAGAACACGTGATCTCCAACTTGAAACTGTCTGGCAGTCCTATTCTGATCTAAATAGCTTTTATGCCTACCTTGAGCTTCCTTTAGATTTTTCTTTATCTTAACCATCTGATCCTCCACATCCTTTAATAATTTTGGTTCGATAATGAATCTATCTATTGGGTTATCCCATCTGATGGGAGTATTGCACTTCCTTCCATACATGGCCTTGTAAGGACTCATTTTCAAATGGAAATGATATCCATTTTTATAAGAAAATTCCACCAAGTGTAAATAATCTTCCCACTTAGA
The DNA here is from genome assembly GCA_027924585.1 of Larix kaempferi. Lineage (NCBI taxonomy): Eukaryota > Viridiplantae > Streptophyta > Pinopsida > Pinales > Pinaceae > Larix > Larix kaempferi. The sequence goes on from BSBM01000437.1 coordinate 7,970,759, forward strand.
TGGATTCTCCATCACATACGTCCTCAACATATCTTCATTCACTTGATTAAATATTTATGTCTGTCCATCTGTCTGAGGGTGGTATGTTGTTCTCATGTTTAGAATTGTTCCAAACCCCTCAAACAATCCTTTCCAAAAGTTAGAAGTAAATTTAGAATCCATGTATGATACTATAGACTTAGGAATTCCATACAATTTGGCTACTTCTCTCATGTAAATATCTGCAATGTTAGCTGCTTTATGACTTGTCTTTACTGGAATGAAGTGTGCTACCTTATTCAACTTATCTACCACAACCATGATGGCATCATTTAGCAATGTTGTCTTAGGCAACTTGGTGATGAAATCCATTGTCACTACATCCCACTTCCATTCTGGTATTGGCAAGGGATGCAACAATCTCGCTGGATGCTGATGCTCAATTTTAACTTTCTGACATTCCATGCACCTAGCTATATATTCTACAACATCATTCTTCATCCTTGGCCAATAATATGGTTCCTTCCTGTTGTTACTGTCTTATGATAACCTGAATGTATGGCATAAGGAACATCATGCATTTCCTTCAGAACTATCTTCCTTATATCTACAGTATTAGGAACATAAACCCTATCGCTATGCATGAGGATCCCATTTTATTTCAACTTATACTTATCAAATTTTTGTGGAATGTTCTGTTGTTGCAATCCTTCGTTTACCTGTTGATAAAGTTCATATGTAACACTGGCTTCATTGATCTTATCCTTTAAATCTGATGTACTAGTGTTGATAGCTGCTACATGCATCACATGTATCTTCCTACTAAGTGCATCAACTACCTTATTTTCCTTACCTTTGATATGATTGATGTCAAATTCATATTCACATAATAACTCCATCCACCTCCTTTGTCTTGCAATCAAATTAGGCTGCTCAAACAAGTACTTTAACCCATCATGATAAGTTCTTAACTCAAACTTCTTACCCATTAGATAATGTCTCCACATCTTCAAATCATGGATGATAGTTGCAAGATCTAAGTCATGGGTGGCATAATTCTGCTCATTTTCCTTTAACTTTCTAGATTCATAAATGATCGCATGTCCATCCTGCATCAATACTCCACCGATGCCTTGCTTACATGCATCTGTGCACACAACAAAGTTTCCTTCAATATCTGCAATCTTTAGAACATGTGCACTAGTAAGCATTTCCTTAAGTCTTTGAAAACTATCTTCACACTTAGGAGTCCAATCAAACTTCACACCCTTCTTCTGTAAAGATGTGATAGGATGAGCTAACTTCAAGAATCCTTCAATGAACCTTCGGTAGTACCCAACTAATCCCATGAAAATATTACTTCTTATACATTCTTAGGTGTTGGCCATTCCATAATGGCTCTTATATTTTCAAGATCTATTGAAACACCTTCTTCTGATATGATATGTCCTAAGTAATGAATTCTTCCTTGATATAAAGAACACTTGCTTAGCTTGGAATACAACTGATGTTCTCTAAGCACTTGCTTTACTAGTCTTAGATGTTCTTCATGCTATTCTTCTATCTTGGAATAGATAAGGATGTCATATAAGAATACAATCACAAACTTATCTAAGTATTTTCGAAAAACCCCATTCGTCAAGCTCATAAATACTGCAGGTGCATTTGTTAACTCAAAAGGTACCACAGTGAACTCATAATGTCCATACCTTGTTCTGAATGTTGTCTTACCGATATCTTCATCCTTAATCGTAATCTGGTGGTATCTCGATCTCAAATCTATCTTTGAAAAAACTTTGGATCCTCTCAAATGATAAAAAAAGTCATCAATCCTTGGAAAGGGGTACTTGTTTTTAATTATTTCTTTGTTCAATTGTCTATAGTCTATGCAAAGTATTAGAGCTCCATCCTTCTTGTTCACAAATAACACAGGAGCTCCCCAAGGTGAAACACTGGGTCTTATGTAACCTTTCTTTAGTAGCTCCTCTAGCTGCATCTGTAACTCCTTTAAATCTAGAGTACTCATTCTATAAGGTGCTTTAGATGAAGTTATTGTTCCTGGCACCAAGTTTATAGAAAAATCAATGTCCCTCTTAGGAGGCATTCCTGGCGGTTCTTGAAATATGTCTACAAATCCTTGTAGTACTGGATAATCCTGTAGTTCTGGATCTTTTCCTTATTTTGGTTCTTCCACATGAATTGCATATAACTGACATCCCTTTCTGAGACATTTCTTCAATTTTAGAGTTGTGACCTTCCTTAGGGATATGGGTCTAGGTGTACCTTTGACTGTCACTCTATTTCCTTCTTCATTCAAACAAGTATAAGTTTTATTATGAAAATCCAATATGGCATGGTATGCATCCAACCAATATATGCCAATTAATACATCATATGACACTAAGGGTATGATGTTTAAGTCTGCAAATATTTTCAATCCATTCATTTCTAAGGGACACATTTTTACAAATTTTGTGTTTTCCTCTTGGTTCCTGTGGCTAATTGTACTAGATCTTGATGTATATGTAACTTCAGAATGTATTTCACATATGTGTATATTGTATTCCTATAGAGATGTTATTATTCCTCTATATGGAAGTGTCGTCATTTATATTGTAAGTGTTGTAACTTGTACTTGATGGATTATTAGACCACCCTATTGGGGGTCGGCCATGTGGGTCAAAGGGTTATTAGACCACCCTAGTGGGGGTTGGCCCAGTCAGCATTATGTTAAGTGGTTAAGTTGAGGCCGACCTAGTTGAGTAAAGGTCAAGTCAAGTTAGTGTATAAATAGAGAGTGTGTCTCTCTCATTTTACACATTCTATTCTCTCACTCACACTTGGGAGAGTGGCGCACTTGTGGAGGAGGAGGATCTGCTGCTAGGAGAAGACTATCTCTTGTATTCTGGTTGTATCATTGCTCTATCTATCTCTGAGGAAGTTATTAGGGTTTTTCACCTTTATGGTTTTCCCCAAGTAAACTCTGTGTCTCTTGTGTGCTTGCATTATTGTGTCCATGGTTGATATGCTGTAGATTTGTTGTACATGTTGTTCTCTCAGTTAAGATCCTAGATCAGATTGAAGTAAATTCTGAAAATTTAACATGGTATCAGAGCTAGCCTGAAACAAGGCATGATATGGCATGTTTGACACTTGTTGCACTTACGATGCTAGGGCTTGATATAGCAAAAACCAGTCATCGTAGCACTTTCACTATAAATCCATTTTGGAAAATTTTTTGGATCTGAAACTTTCACAGGTCGAAGATCAGATCCACATGTACCTTTTTTCCAAAGGACAACCTCTAATTCGTTGTACTTTGTGATTTATGATCTGTACAATATAGGGTTTCTGCCTCTTCCAGATCTGAGTCAAAATCAGGTGACCCTGGGAAAAAGGTCATAACTTGGGCTAGGAAGCTCCAAATGAAATTAGATAAAAAGTGGCAGGTAGTACACAGACTGTAATATCTCAGGAAACGTTTTCAGAGGCCGAAGTTGAACCAATGACACGTGGAACGCCGTACAATTTTTCTCTCCTGTATTATCCCATAAACATGTCACGTTGTGACACTTGGCATAACTCTCTCTCAAAGAATCCAATTGAGGTCAGACCTATCGAGATGGAAATATAACAGGTCGGGCTATCTCAAGAAAACTTGTTCAGACCCTGTGGATCGAAACGTTCGGTGTTACACCAGAAACAATCAGGTACATATTTATGTCAAATCAGAATTATTTTTGAGCACCTTCATTCATGGCTTCCGGAATTTAGGGCTTCGGAGAAAGTTGGAATTTTTGTAATCGGAGACCATGGTTGAATGCTACTCATCAAAATCGAAATTTAGAGACCAAGATCAGAATTTTTGGTTGGGAAGAAGGCCGGGCTTGATTAGACCCTAGTTTGAGACTTTGATCAGAAAAGTGAAAATTAGGGCTTCTGCAAAAATGAGAATTTTTGAAATCTGTGACCACAGCTGGAAGCTCCTCATAAAAATAGAAGCTTAGAGATTTGGATCAAACCTTTTGATTGGGCAGAAGAGTGGGCTTCATCAAACCCCAGTTCGGGGTCACATCCAGTGAATCCGGAAATTTCAAAGGCAAAATTGAGGAGTGAAACTTTGCAGTTTTCAAATTCTGAATATACCAGCTTGATTAGCTCATCAAGGCGCATATTTCTGTCCTTTCGGAAGTTTGAAATTCAAAGTTTGAATTTTTGGGGTTTCCTTGACAAACCCTAATCTCATCAAGGTCCAGTTCTTGCAAATCAAGTGGATTGGGTTAATCCTAGAAGAAGATGGATTGGTCACCTGCATAAGTGAAGAAGTTCCTGTCTCAGAGGGAGATGAGGCTAAGGCCTTCCATAAGAAGATTACAAGCAATCTTGACAGGTATGGCTTATAGGTATGTTTCATGGTTAATTTTATCATATGTTTGTCTTCATATCATTACAGTACAATCTTGATTAATTACTAGACTTGTCGTATCACCTTAATAGAAGATATTCATTGATTAAGGTTTTGACACTTATGAATGTACTAATGCATTGTGATGTTGTATGAGGTTTATGTTGTTCCCTAGCATAAAAGGTACACCAAGAAAGACAAATCATGTTCTACTTCAAGAACATATGATCATGGTGACATGAAGACAAAGATTCATCCATTGTCATAGATCACATAGAAGATCTACTTTCGAGGTATGTATAACTTGGTCCTACAATGGCTAACCAATGAGACATGCAGGTTACTAGCACAAGTCACTGAAGAGAACTAGAAGACATTATGCGGGTATGTTAGACATAACTAGCTAGCATGCTAATCCAGGTATGTTTTTCCTATATCAAGCTAGAATCCTACCTTGTGTTAGGATCTTATACTGTTGTGTTGTTGATAATGATTAATCATGAAGGTATAGGTTTGAATAATCATGGGTTTTATGCATATTATATCTCTTATCTTGATTGATGATTCAACTAACCAGAAGAGTCCTATGATCAAATAAGAATATGTATGAGTAAAAGAAGACTTCCCTGAAACCTTGAATACTAATGTTTATTATCTGTGAATGATCATGAATATACATGTTTAAGATTATTGTGTTTTGATAGTATTAAGATTATACTAATAAATGTGTGTTTATGTATGAGACCTCAAGGATAACACAATGATGATACTAATAAGCATGCATAGTGATTAAGGATGGATGTAAGTTCAAGGACAGGTAATCCAGGAAGCAAAGATCAAGAGGGATCACACTCCAGTTGTTCCTGCAAGAAAGCAAAGGAGCACACTTCAGCAGTTTCTGCAAGGATGCAGATATTCAGAGGGAGTTGACCACTTCTCACAATCCACATCATAATGGAGTTGCAGAAAAGAAGCAAAGACTGAGAGGGAGTCAACCCAACAAAAAAACGAAGATAAGTATTTGAATTGTCATTACTTGCATATTTTATTGTTTAAATACTACTGTTCAATAATGTATATACTGATGTTCCTAGAATTAGGTTGTGTATTATGCATATTAGAATAGTTGCATTGATGAATAGTATACTACTAATATACATGGGTAAGTGGCCTATGGCACTGTACAACATTCCATTGCTACTTATCTAGAATGAAACCACTTTGTTGACATGTTGGGAGTTGTGCACTCTTAACAATGTTCTGGTAGAGATTGGAAGGCATCTAGAAAGTTACGGGATATGGATAAATGTTGTATTGAAGCATTGGCTAAGATAATTGCATGACTGTATGACATATTTCTTTATGTGTAAGAATTTGTTCTGAAAACTATGAGATGTTTTCTAATCATGCAATTTAACTTGTTGTGTAGGAAAGATCGTATACCATCACCTACAAAAGAAGGACTACAACATTTGTTCAAAGCAACAAAATTATCTATTGAAGATATTGAAGTTCCTAGGATACAGGAAGAATGCCATGATCCGTCGATCATGAAGAACGATGTTTGGGATGTAGTCCCAAGACCTGAAGGGAAATTTGTTATGACTTCCATATGGATCTATCAGATCAAGCATGCTGCAGATGGCAGCATAGAGAAATATAAAAGTGATCAAATAGAAGATACACTAGATGGATTTCAAGGCAGCTTTCTTGAATAGCCACTCGGTTTCGAAATACATGACAGGGAGTCATATGTGTGCAGATTGAAGAAAGCCTTGTATGGCTTGAAGCAAGCTCCGAGAACTTGGTATGGTAGGATGAACAGTTTCCTATCTAGTTTGGGCTTTACCAAGAGTAAAGCGGATTCCAACCTTTACTACAAGGTTGAGGAAGGGAATCCTGTGATTCTACTCCTGTATGTGGATGACTTATTTGTAACAGGAGATGAAAGATTGATTGCAGATACTAAGAGGAAGCTTGCTGCCGAGTTCGATATGAAAGATTTGGGAATGATGAACTATTTTTTTTTTGGCATGGAGGTGTGGTAGAGTGCAGATGGAATCTTCCTCAGAAAAGGGAAGTATGCAGTAGAGATCCTGAAGAGGTTCGGGATGATGGACTGCAAGGCTATGGCCACACCTATGGAATCAAACTTGAAGCTTCTGTGCGATGCTTCATCTCATCCAGTTGATGTCACTGTGTATTGTCAGATGATTGGGTCCTTGATGTACTTGATGAACACGAGACCAGATATTTACTTTGCGGTGAACACATTAAGCCAGTTCCTGACGGATCCGAGAGATGTTCACCTGGTTGCTGTAAAGCATATTCTGAGATTGGGCAAGCAGTGTTGCAGATAGGAAGAGCACTTATGGGTGCTGCTTCAGTATAGGATCATGTGTGATCTCTTGGTTTAGTAGGAAGCAGTATTGCATAGCACCGAGTACAGCTGAAGCAGAGTATGTTGCGACGAATGAGCAGGTTGCAGATGTATTGACCAAGCCGTTGGCTAGAGTGTTGTTTGAGTACTTCAGATAGAGGCTTGGTGCACTTCAGATCGAGGTTCCTTCCAAAGGGAAGTGATGAGTCCGGAAGATGTAGATGCACATGATATTTTCTGACATGGTTGATGTGTTTTCCCATGGTCGTGATGTAATTGCTGAGCCATTCTCACATGGTGGTAGATGTGTTCTCCCATGGTGTAGATGTAAGGGCTGAAGCCATTTTTCACATGGTGGTAGATGTGTTCTCCTATGTTGGTGGTGTAAGTGTTGGATGATGTGCATATGGGATGTGCTTCGTGGATGATGAGATGATCTGAAGAAGACGATGCTATGATGATCAGGAGGATCATGGATGATGAGCATCAGGACGATGCTCCAGTTACTGCTCTGTGTATGCATCATGTTGATGCTAGATATGATCAGTTGGATCATTTATATTTGTGTGTATGTACGCATCGTGTTGATGCTGGATATGATCAGTTGGATCATTTATATGTATGTATGCATCATGTTGGATGCTGGATATGATCGGTTGGATCATTTGTATGTATTTGTATATGCATCATGTTGGATGCTTGGACCATGTATCCATATCAGGTGGATACATTGTATGATCAGGTAGTTCATGTATGTTGATATGTATCATGTATTTGTATTTGTATCAGGTGGATACACTGTATGATCAGGTGGATCATGTATGATGATATGTATCAGGTAGATACTTGGTGTGCATCAGGTGGATGCATTGTATGATCGGGTTGATCATGATGATAAGCTTCAGGATGTTGCTCCAGATGATATGTACCAGGATGGTACAAGTGATGATGATCAGTATGATCATGGGCATCAGGATGATGCCTCGTGCAATGATGATCCGTTGGATCATGAGTATCAGGTTGATACTTGGAGGTCAGAGATGATATGTGGCAAGTTGTGCAAATAGCATGTAATCAGTCCTGGGAGATCTTGTCGGTCGTGCTGCGGCACATAAATGTTCCTGGGGTACTCTTTCCGGTATTGCTATGTAGTATGTAATCAGTCCTCAGATATCTGATAGGTTGAGCTGTGTGCTCGTAATTAGTCCTGGGATGAGGTATTACTACGGAGACATGTAATCAGTCCTGGAGATCCGAGAGGTTGATCTATGTGCTCGTAATTAGTCCTGTGATGCTCTTTAGAGATCTTGCCGATCATGCTGTGGCACATAAATGTTCCTGGGATGCTCTTTAAAGGTTTTGTCTATCCACATGTAATCAGTCCTAGAGATCCGAGAGGTTGAGCTGTGTGCTCGTAATAAGTCCTGGGATGCTCTTTAGAGATCTTGTCGGTCATGCTACGGCACATAAATGTTCCTGGGATGCTCTTTAAAGGTATTGGGGAGGAGATGCATGTAATCAATCCTGGGAGATCTTGCCGGTCGTGCTTAGGCACATAAATGTTCCTGGGATACTCTTTCCGGTATTGCATCCGCACATAAAATTAGTCCTGAGAGGCCACCTCTATCAGACCGTTCGCACAGATGATGAATACTTGCAGGTGGTGGGCCTACATCCAGTATGAAAAAGGACTGGCTTTGTAGAGCTTCCTATGACGAGTAGATTCAAAGATTGATTGAGATAGCAACAGCAGTGACGATGATGATGACTCAATGACGATTATCTAGTGACGATGATCCAAAGAAGAAGACTTGTGCTAGAAGACCTATGTCAAGAAATACCTTCCTAGTTAAGAGGGAGTGTTGATGTATATGTAACTTCAGAATGTATTTCACATATATGTATAGTGTATTCCTATAGAGATGTTATTATTCCTCTATACGGAAGTGTCGTCATTTATATTGTAAGTGTTGTAACTTATACTTGATGGATTATTAGACAACCCTATTGGGGGTCAGCCATGTGGGTCAAAGGGTTATTTGACCACCCTAGTGGGGGTCAACCCAGTCAGCATTATGTTAAGTGGTTAAGTTGAGGCCAACCTAGTTGAGTAAAGGTCAAGTCAAGTTAGTGTATAAATAGAGAGTGTGTCTCTCTCATTTTACACATTCTATTCTCTCACTCACACTTGGGAGAGTGGCACACTTGTGGAGGAGGAGGCTCTACTGCTAGGAGAAGACTATCTCTTGTATTCTGGTTGTATCATTGCTCTATCTATCTCTGAGGAAGTTATTGGGGTTTTCACCTTTATGGTTTTCCCCAAGTAAACTATGTGTCTCTTGTGTGCTTGCATTATTGTGTCCATGGTTGATATGTTGTACATGTTGTTCTCTCAGTTAAGATCCTATATCAGATTGAAGTAAATTCTGAAAATTTAACACTAGACTTGTTGTTTCAAGTTTACTTTTCTTCAAATGAAATTTCTCAACTAGATTAGGTGCAATGTAAATATTTCTAGCTCCATAATCAATCAAAATAGTTATGGTTTTATTAGAAATATTACCTGCTACCTCAATCATTCGGGACTGGTGGTCAGCTTGCCTCCCATCCAGGGTTGCATAGATCCTCTTCACACTTCCACCTACATATCCAAGAGTTTAAGCCTCTTGAATGTGTGAAGGTTATTTTTCTTACGTGGGAACTAATTGGAAAAGTGATTTTCCTTGCATATCCAACATTCCACAGGTGGTATTTTCCCCGAAGGCTCTTCCCCTGGATGTCCTTGTTGATGAGAATTACCGTTTCTGAATTTTGAAGGCTGGAAACCTTTCTTTCTCTACTCCTGTTTGTTCTTATTCATATCCTTCCAATTCTTTTGATATGGGGCCTTGCTCTTATTCTTTTCATATAAGTGTTTTGCCTTCCAAATGGCATCCTTAAGGTTCAGGAATACCACTTAGGAACCTTTGAATCTTTACCTTCTCATCTTTGATGAAGTCTGCATACTTCAAAATTTCTAGAAAATTCTTCTCATAGGAATCCATAGTCATGCTCCCCAATTTGAGTTCAAAGAACTCTTCCATATTTTTGTCATAGTAATGCTCAGAGAGATATTCCTTTTGGAAGTACTTTTTAAATTTCTTCCAAGAGATTTTGTCTTCATCGATGTATTTTAACTTAACTAGCTGATCCCACCAAATAGATGCCTTACCTTGTAGATGGTATATGGATACTCTTGCTTCCATATTAGGTGTATACTGATGCAACATGAAAAAATTCCTTAGTCCTAACAACCATGCTTCCGCATCTTCTCCATGCTTTACTTCTCCATCAAAAGTTGGGGGCTTGATTCTTCTAAATTCCCCTACTAGTTCATCTTGGGTAGACTTCATCTTCTTATATCTCACCGGAGATCTTTTAGGAATACTCTTTATACTACTTGATGTATACCCCTTCCTCCTCTACGGTTGATTAGGTCTCCTTGAATATGATCTAGATCTCACATAACCTCTTCTATGACTCTTTTCAGTAGATCTTTGGATGGTCTTCAATGATTTTAGATCATTCATAATCTGCTCCTGGATATGAATTATCCTTTCGTTATCCTCCCTACACTTTCTTACTGAATCCTCCAATATTAATGGTTCATTGCTCCTCTTATACCTATTTGACCTTCTTCCCTCAACAAACTCCTCTTCAGGACTGTGTAGCGTCCAACCTTCCTCAAAATCCATCTCCAAACCTTGACTTCCTACTACTTAAATTGTACTTGTTGAATTTCTAGACTTCACAAGTTTGAGTAAGATCTCAGTTTAGTGGCCACACTGCTTGCTCAATCATTCACTGGAAACTACAATGTGTTCAATACCAAACATTTGTTAGAAAAACACATATTGGCATAAGTTCATTATTATTCAAGCTACTTCTTCTTATAAAGTAACAAGAAATTTTTTCTAGGTTATAATATGCCTAAGGCGAGTTAGAAATCCTGCAAGGATTTTATCTTTACGAATTGGACATCAAGTCCATAGCCATCCCAAGCTAATATTTTGATTAACTAACTCATGCGTGAAACTATATTAAGGTGCATGCATCCAAGTTATCTAATGCAAACTCATGTTTATAGAGTGACTTGTAACTTGTAGAAGGCCCAACAACTACAGTGTTGAAACCTTCGCTTTCATACCACTTGCAATGTGCCCGACCCTTATCTAAGGTTAAGGGTGCTAATATTAAGTTAATCTTAAGTGCAACATATTGAGACTAAATATAATTATCAAACCCTTCAAATAATCCAACTCTTGATTCTAAAGTCAAATTATTTGTTAAACTTGCGATATTTAATTAACTACTTAATTAAGATAATTACAACTCTTAATTAAGTTTAATTACCAAATATCTAAATGCATAAAAACATGGTTAAGGAATAATATTCATCATCCTTAGTGAGGTTAAGGTCCCAAAACCTATTCATGCATTATAAAGTGTTGAAACCACAATTGTTAATTACTTAAATATCGTTGTTATCTGTTTTTCCACAAACTAAGTTAATTTATGGTGTTGTTATGTGTGTGCTATTGGTTAGGATGAACAGTAATAAAATAACACATCAAGACACATTTGTAGGCGATAACCTACAGCCACACCACATTCAAGCAAAACAAAAGGCACCGGCTGCAATCACAGCCCACAAAATCAGCTCCCGATGGTTGTCCCCTACAACCATTTTTCACTAATAAATTTCAGATTCTATGGCTGCCTCCCTCCAACCATAAATCAGTATTATATTCATATTAAATTATTCAAAATCAGATCTGAAAACAGGATCAGATCCATGCACATAACATTTCTAATCTAACAATATGTGCACTCATCTTGGCACCAGAAAATTTGTCGGACCAAAACATGCATATCTTGGTCATCCATAAAGCTTTTTCGATGAGTCAAAAGGCGATACTTAATGGAAACGCTGCTCTGAATGCAATGGAAAATGTCTCATGACTCATAAATTAGAAAAAATGGATGAACCAGAACCTATGGTTGCGCCCCTCCCAATATCATCGAGCCAAAAATACAAATTTCTGAATAAGAGAAAGAAGAATAGAAGGAAGGTAAGGAGCGTAGAAACATATTATATGAAATTCATCCTTCCTACATATAGAACCTGGAATTCAATACATGAACATGCAGACAACCAATTCATCCACTATTACACATATACCAAATACAATAATGTAATAGAAACGAAACAAATATAGATATACTTATCTCAAAATAAGGGAAACTGGTTGCAACATGACAACTTTCCTCCCAGCGATAGACACAGTCAAACCTTCCTTTCTTGAACATGCCACCCCCTAGTCTAGAAACTCTCGGAACTACCTCTTCCGAGAACCACAATGCTTCCCACTACTACTTTCATGTCCGTCTCCACTGCCCATGGGAAGTGACTCCTCTCACCACCCATTTCCTGGATTCATGTGCAAGAACCTGGACTAGTAGAGTGATATAATGGAAGCAAAGGGAAATGACTAGACTTCCTCTAAGTATCAACACACTCTCAATACTAACAATATTCCCAACATGGTGATCTAACACAAGACAAGTGATCCAAGGCTCAAGATTAGCTTTAACAAGGAGAGAGTACATGTATAAATAGCTTAAGGATGGAAATTTGAACCCAAGGTGGCCAACTAGAATGGGTTTGAGTGTGGTTGGGCTTCATCATGGAAACATGACTTAAATTAGTGGAGTGGTGTCCTAGTTAGGATATTCCCTTTCTCATATTAGTACCATGAGGAGGAGTTACCAAAAACCAAGGAGTGGAGCCATGAAGAACACAAGGAGGCACACTAATGCATATGGGGGGGTTACAAAACATGAAGTAAGGCGAATTTGGTGAGAGAGGGGATCCAATATGGTCATAAATATCATGTAAGCACAAAAATAGGGATGAATGGAGGAGTGGGGCGCACTTATGGAGGTGGAGGCACAAATCGAGGTGGTGGAAGCTAAATTCTAGCTTACAGCTCCTAGAATCTAGGGAGAGGGCTCATACATGACAAAAACACATAAATAGGAGGTAATTTCTCCCAAGGAGGTAGCACTAGGCAAGAGGGTCCCACTAAAGTATGTATAAGGTGCAATAATAACTCTAGAGTTCATAAAAATTGAAAATGGGTTCTGTTCTGCAATGTTTGGGTGACCAACACTATTAAAGTCACCAAGGCAAAAAATGAAATAGAATGGACAAATACCATCCAACAACAAGCTATAAGGTGTTAGGGATGTCCCCCATTCCCACTCACTCTATGAGATCCATGGTCTCCCATACTCTTTTATGTTCCTTTGCTCAGCCAGTTGTTTATTTAATTAAATAGTAACAATCATTCAAAGAGAACAATAATGACAATAACAACAACAACAACATTAACAGTTAATAATAATTCCAAAGTCTATAATTGCATCATCAAACAAATGAGCATAAGTCCATAGTCATATTAACAAATATAACATAAGTCTAGGGATTAACAATCGGGGTATTACAATAGGGAATTCCAAACATGATTATTCTCCAAGATGGATGATATTCATGATGATTTCAATGTATTTGTTTACCTTTCTGATTTGGTAGATGAACAAAGTGAGGAGAAAAAAATATCTAATAGAAATTTTGAATAGTTGGTCAATTGGTTCGCCTTGATGAAAAATGCTCTTGAAACATTTCCCAGATTAGATGCTATGCACTGTAAAAAAAGTTCGATATTTACCCTAGGTCTTGGAACTTTGTTTGTGATGAAGTCACAGGAATAGTGGAGAAGGGACAAAAAAATTGTAGCAAATTATGGGTAGAAACTGACAACATACTTGAAGACATGGGCATGCAAAATTTTGAAGAATTGTCCAAAGCAATACCTTGTAATCTCAAGATCAATGATGTTGATTGGATTAGGGATGAATTAGTTGTACAAATAAAATCCTTCAACAAACTCGATTCGCCAGCTATGAATATATTTATTTCTCACTAGATTTCTATGAAGACACATCTTACCGACTTCTTACAAAGCTGGAGTAAAGTTAGACAGAAGGATATTTGTTCACTCATTTGCAAGTTAGAATTTTAGTTGAAACACCCATCTTATGAATATATTACTCATGTACTTGAAATGCATGAAAAGTATAAAGGTTGTGTGTCTAATCCTGGTCATCATAGTAGTTAGATCTCTCTAGGTTTTAGGAGGTCTGTTACTAATTTTGTAGAACAATATTATCCACTTGTGTCTATTTATTTGTAACTTTATAATGTAAAATATCTTAGGGACATAGATCATACCCTAATGGAAGTTTTCTTGACATCAGAACTTTTGTTGAGAAGTCTATAATACCTGTTAAGGAACTCTATAATTTCTTCTAGAGAAATTAATGGAGACTGGAGGCTTTTCTGCAGTTTGGTTTCATCTTATTGAGTAAAGTTGGATGTTTTCAATTTTTACTTCATATGTTTATCATCCTTTTCATAATCAGTTTGATTTCTGAAATTTATTTCAAGAATACAATTTTTATTTGTTTCATATTACAATGGCTATACTTAATTTATGAGTTTTTTCATTTGGTATTGACCTATTTAGAATGTATTGTGAATATGGTTTCTTGAATGTTTTCATAAGTCCTGATTGTGACATAATTAGCTTTCTTTTATAGATCTAGATAATAGTTTAATATCTATTTAGTTTTACATTAGTTTTTCCTTTTAGAGATATTTTATCAATTTGGAATTTATTTCAAATAAAAATCAAATATTATAACTCTCCACATAAACAGTTATAAAAATGATTTGTGTATGTCCAGTTATTTTTCAATGAATTTGCACAATCTGAATTACTAATGTGTTCTGATGAGATCCTTGATTTATATTTGATTGGATTGCAACATAATTAATCTTTATATAAACTAGTTAGGTTATTTTAGATTCTTTTCTAGATTTTCTTCATTTTCCTCTAGTTAATGTTCTATTAGCAGGTTTGCTGGTTAATATTTTAGGATCGGGTTAGCCATATGATAGTATCTGCATGAGTAGATAGGATTGCACTTAGTTTTTAGGAAAAAATAATTTAAAACTCCTTTCCGAGGATAAAGCTAATTATTGGCAACAACGAAAACATAATCCCATCGGAAACAATCACACCAAATGACTGGGGACCTAGAAAACCCTTGGATCAAATTGTTTCCCTTACATTGACAAGCAGGTTAGATATGCTCGTCAACACAAGTCCATTTCCAAACAGATTTATAGCCAATCACTTGGAACCTCTTCGATGCTAGTAGCCATTTTGGAATTACAACCCTCTTCAACATATTCTAGAGGATCCAAACAATCTCAAGGGGAGGAGGATTGCAAAGAGGAATATCAGACGACTTACCAAGAGGAGGAAAAATCATTGACATGTTCTTCCAGATGTTTGTCAAATTATCAAAATGATTGGAATTAATTTCCAAACCATCGAATAAATATTGAACAAGGACTGGAACCTTTGAAGCATTATCCACCACCCACGTAGTAGGGAGAATTAGATCCCACATGATCAAATCCTTTGAGGAAAGCTCCTTATTTCCTAGAGAATTAGAGGGAGGCTGAGCTACATCATCCTTATTCAAATATTTTGAAATAGTTTCGTCACCTTCCTAAGAAAATTTCTGCCTCCATATTTTATTTTTAAAATTCAAGTCACATTCAACCAATATGTGTTCATGCAAATGACATCTAGTGCACCTGAAAGGGACATTCAAATAATCCAGTTGTTGCATAAAAATGACATCCCCAACCACTAGATCAATAGATTTAAATCAACCTTCTCTTAGATCAACCTCCACCAGAATATGGGTGACAAATCTCACCTAGGACTGAAGAGGGATGCATCCACCAATGTCTTTGAACCCCTCCTGAGACCAAAATTCAAGCGGTAAGTAAGGAAGTTTAACCCATATCAATATTTCCTCCAAAACATCCTTGAGGGGATCAAAAGGAGGGTGCCAATATTTAAGAACCATCATGTTCTTTCCAATCCCCCACACATGATGCAACATAGCTTGAGCATCATCAACACTCATAAATCCAAAACCAATCCAACCTCTTTCCAACCATCTTATTTTAGGAGCATTTCCAATCATAGGGCACCAATTTTCTTTGATCCATCAAGCCAACTCTATTTCCCTAATCGACAACCAAAGATCATACCAATCAAGGTTTTCCCCACGAACTTCAGAATGTCCATAATTGGTATGTCCTTTCCCACAACTAACGATATTCCTGAGTCCCTTGATTTCACCACCTTCTTTTTGTGAGATTTCATAGGGCTAGGAAATTTTAGGTTGGTAGACAACTCTGCTAGGTCCAGCCTGCGACTAATAAATCCAAAGGATCTTGCCTCATTATTGGACGTAGATCCCCATGTTGGGGCAAGATCATGGGTGTACGAGCATAAAGAAAAATTGTTATACTTCTTCTTGGTTTGATCAAGGCCCACATTCTCCAGATCTACATCACTTCTTTGATTTGATGCCACACCACTTCTCAAGCACCTTTCGGGAAAGGAATGAGGGGCATTTTTCCCTCGCCGTACTACTAGAATCACTCCCATTCCAAAACCAACCGGAGTTGTACGCGCTGAGAGAATATGACTACGTGCGTCATTTGAAGCACACTCTGGATATGATTGTTTCCCACCACCAAAAGAAAACCCCCCGCATTGAGATGAGACAATGCTCTAGGCCTCATCATTGCTACAGAAGATACCGGATTTAGACAAATAGTCCTTAGAATAGTCTACAAGTTGAACATTCGCCTCCGCTATGATAGAGAAGAACCTACAAATCACACACTGCGACCCAACCCTACCAAAACTTTAAACCCTATTCGCCCTATCTTTTCGCCAAAAAATATTTAATAAAAGTTCAAACGACTTAAAATATTTATGTGTTGTTTTTAAGATTTTTATTACATCTAATATATCAAAAATAAAATTTATTAGGTTCCATTCAGCCTATTTGTATTCGTCAAATTTAATCATCATCCTTATATAATATATAAATTATTCTTATCATTTAAAATAAATAATTGATTTAAATTTTATCTTTTTTAAACAATTTAAAATATTTATGCGTGGTTTTTAAGATTTATAATACATCTAATATGTCACAAAGAGAAATGATTAGTTTCCATTCACCCTAATTTTATAATCCAAATTTAATCATCATTATTATATAATATATAGATTACTATTGTTAGTTTCCATTTTGTTTTTTAAACAATTTAAAATATTTAAATGTGTGGGTTTTAAGATTTCTATCATATCTAATGTCATAAAGAGAATTTATTAGTTTACATTCACCCTATTTTTATTATCAAAATTTAATCATCATTATTATCTAATATATAAATTATTATTACCTGCCAACAGGCAGAGTAATATAACAATCGTTTTTGCTTTGACTTTTTATTAATTTATAGGAAATTTAAAAAAATTCTCTAAAGTTTATTAAAGTTTTCTAAAAATTATATATTAATTTGAATATCATAAAAATTAAAAATTAATTTTTAAATTTTAAAAAACTAAATTTCTATTTAATAATTGGTTAATATTTGTGATTTAATTAATTTTACCTGGTTTTGTGTACTATTATCAGATATAAAAATTATTTTAAAAATAATAAAAATAACAAAAAAATAAACAATAGCCATGTATCCTTTTCTTAATTATTTGTTTTAAATTTTTAATATGTTAGTGATATGTAATAAAGTTTTGTACAACCGTCCTTCTATGATGAATAATTTTATAAAATAAATTAATCATTTCAATGAAATATACAGCGGTAACTCGCTTACTCTGTCAATTCATGCTGCACATATGAATTTTTTATATTAAATACCTCGGGATTGAAAATCACATGTCCCCACTGAGATGGTTGCTAAATTTATTTTTAATACTTATTTTAATATGAACTAAGGGTGTTGGTCCTAGAGTTCACCCTTCAAATTGGTATAAATATTTTTAAAAAATGTTATCGCGAGTTGTATGTGAACTAGCTTTCATACCTTGTGTTAGGGCTATTAAAACTATATGTAACAAACTTATTTAATGGTAAAAAAATTATTAGATAATATTAATAATATAGTTTTTAATAATATAAAGCTCAATACTCAATATTAAATATATTATTTTATGTTATTATTTACAAAAGTATAAAAACAAAGTAAAAAACGAATGTGATTTCATCATATGTTCTATAGAATAGAGTAAATCTTTCACAAATTTAACATTAAAGTATTTTTATTCAATTTCACTTAATTTCTTATATAATATAATAAATTTTGAACATAACTATATCATTAAAACATTTTTATTACTCATTTAAGGAGTTTTTATTATATGTAATTATTTAATAAATATTTTTTAATATATTATAACATTAGGTATTTTACATATTTTTTAAAAATAGAAGAATTATTAAAATTTAAATTATAAAGATTAGTTATAGAGATTACATAATTTAATTACAATAAAAACAATTTTAATAAGACAATTTTAGTTTTTAAATCTTTCACAAATTTAACATTAAAGTATTTTTATCCAATTTTACCTAATTTCTCATATAATATAGTAAAGCTAGAATACAACTATACAATTAAAACATTTTTATTACTAATTTAAGGAGCTTTTATTGTATGCCACCATTTAACAAATATTTTCTAATATTACAACATTATTTTTTTATTTTATTTTTTTTAAATATGAAAAGAGATTATATATAATATTATATAATTGTAAATAATATTTGTTAGAGTCATGTGATCATAGTATTATTTTTTTGGTATTTTTTTTTATTTGATTTTAGATTTAAAGATGATTTAGAGAAAATATTTACATTTTCAAATATTCCAAATAATAATAAAAATTACATATAAAAACTAAGTTTGTTTTATTAAAATTGTTTTTATTATACTTAAATTATGTAATCTCAATAACTAATATTTGTAATTTAAATTTTAATAACTCTTCTCATTTTTTAAAATATAAAAAAAAAAATTAATGTTATAATATTATAAAATATTTGTTAAATGGTGACACACAATAAAAGCTCCTTAAATTAGTAATAAAAATGTTTTAATTGTATAGTTGTATTAGAGCTTTACTATATTATATGGGAAATTAGGTAAAATTGGATAAAAATTATTTAATGTTAAATTTGTAAAAGATTTAAAAGGTAAAATTGTCTTATTAAAATTGTTTTTATTGTACTTAATTTATGTAAACTCTATAACTAATATTTGTAATTTAAATTTTAATAACTCTTCTCTTTTTTAAAAATATGTAAAAAAACTTAATGTTGTAATATATTAAAACATATTTGTTATATCCCAGTTAATTGTATGTAACCATTTAACAAATATGTTTTAATATATTACAACATATATATATATATATATATATATATATATATATACATATACATATATATATATAATCAAACTTTTATGTTAAATATCGATTTATTCTGAATCAATATATGTGTTGTATTTATACATGTACATGCATTTTTTTTAAGTATACCTTTCTTTCATATTAACAAATATATAAATTTAGTTATAAAGGTGGAACAAACACATCTTCCATACAATTATTTTTGCAACAGTGAAACAAACAATCAACAATTAACAATTAACAATGATCCATTTTTTTTAACTTTCCACAAATACAACATTAAAATATTTCTATCCAATTTGACCTAAATTTCCATAAAATATAGTGAATCTTCCCTAGCTACAACATTAAAACATTTTCATAGAGCTTTTATTTTGTATTGAGATTTATTTGTGGACTAATCTTATTATTTTATTTTATTTTTAATCTCTTAAAAGGTAGGTACTAAGCAACTTTGTTGCTCATTCTACTTGTTATTAGTAGTTTTCATTTTATCTATTTTATAGATGTGGTTTTTAATATTTCTATTATATCTAATATATCAAAAAGATAACTAATTAGTTTCCATTCACCTTATTTTTATTATCTAAATTTAATCATTATCTTTTTAATGTAAGATGAGAGTCTTTCTATAACTAGCAGAATACATATAATACAAAAAGAGGGGGTTGGCCTGTCTAACTGATTACTTTTCTATAGCAAAAGGAAAGACAACAAGCCTTCCCATGAGGGAAACCGATCTAAACCATAATTTGACAAACATATATACATAACATAAAAGTTATCTAAAGGAATCAAAAACGGCCCCAAGAATGAAAACTAGGTTTCCTAGGAGACAAAAATACTAGCACTGTTTAAAACCATAACCAATAGAGAACATAACTAAATTAAAATACAACTAAACAAGGGATACCATAGTTAAGTTGGAGCCGTCTCATCCGAATAAATCACAATGCATGGGATTTCACTCTCTTCCTCAACCATCTTATACTAGGTCATCCAACTCCTTTTGAATCTAGTCCAAATCGTCCCTTATCCGGCTTATATCCCAAAGAGTCTCATTTTGGAAGAATTAGTTGATCTGTATTATTTGGAGAAAAAAATGAAGGAAGTGATATTAAAAAGAAATACAGACAAATATTTTGCAGAAAACATAGTAGTACAGTAAAGCCCAAATTATATTAATGAATGGATTGGAAAAACATTGTAAATTGTAAAGTAATACAAACTAGCTCTAGATGGTGGTAGCTTATCTCTGAAAAGAGGTGTGTTGGCTACACTCATATGCAAGAACTGAGTTACAATGATTCCAAAAAGGACTTTTTAACATAAAGCATAAATGAGAAAATCCTAAACATAAAAAACCCTCACCTCAAGAGATGAAATGCTAAAAGGTTTGTGGGCCTTGATGTGGTTAGTTGATATGTCAACTTCACAGGGGCACAAATTTTGCATACAATCTCCATTTCGGTGCTCGGTATCTTGTTGAAAAGGTCATTTTGAGAAGGAATCTGTGTTTCCATCCCATAAAATGCCTTCAACAATCGTCTGGGAATGCTATAGGAAAAAAACGTCATTTAGGACCTCAATACGGCCCCAGAAGATTAGGACCTGAAAAACCATAGAAAAAAATTGTGAAGCTGGAAAACTGTGTCTTTGAGTCAATGGAATAGGTGGGTTGCCACCAATGTCCACTTGGATTAGTCCTCCCCCATTAGGAAGCAATGGTCTCCATTGCATCAAAATCCCTCATAAGATGGGGAAACTCCTGTTGAATTCGACTCCTAGTGAGCCATTTGCCTTAGTGAAGAAGCTTCCTTGCTTTGACGACCCGATAGAGTTGAATGTTCTATTGGTGGGTTCCCTTCATCTATGTTTCCATTATCCTATCCAAAATAGCTTGTTCAAGGAAATTTTTATTGAGTTATGTAGGTGGGGAATGTTCAACCACCTTTGAGGTGTCCAGGAGAGGTGGAAAATGATGGTCGAAGTAATTCCACATTAAATACTGGGTGCAATCCAATGAAAGGGGAAACATTTAATTCAAAAGCATTCTCACCCACAACCTTCGTGATGGTGTAAGGCCCATATTAGAGTGTCATGATATTTCTATGGGGGCCTGTGAGGCACTCCTTTTGAAAATGCAACCACACCTTATCCCCAACTTGAAACTTGTGTGGAACCCGATGTTGGTTATGTTGTTGTTTGTACTTAGCATTGGCTTTCTGCATGATATCATGAACCTGTTGTTGGATGTGCTAGATCTATTCAATGAATTTTTGTACTTTATCTACCTCACTCTAAGCATGGGAGGACTTGTCCTGTGTATATGTAATGGGTATGGATACATCAATGGGGGCCAATGGCGGGAACCCTAAGAACACCTGAAAGGGGCTGCAGCCCAATAGAGTTGTGGAGGGCTCTGTTGTAACTATGCTAAACATATGGAAGGATCTCGTCCCACGTGCATGGATATTTGGAGTTGTATATACACAAGATATGCATAATCATATTGTTGACCACTTCTGTCTACCCATCCATTTGGGGGTGGAAGGAAGTTGATTTGGTCAGCTTGGTGTCAATTAGAGGCCATAAGGAGGACCGAAAGGTGTTGAGGAACCTATTGTCTCATTTTGAAATAATATAGTTTGGAGAGCCTAAATGAACCCAAACACACTCAAAGAAGAGCTTAGTAGTGGATTCGATTATGATACTCTTAGTACATGGTGCTATAATGGCCATCTTAGAGAACCGATCGACAACCACAAAAACACAGTCGTGACCATACTTGGTGGAGGGAAAACATGACATGTAATCCATTGAGATTGACTCCCAAGGTTTTTCTGGGGTATTCAGAGGGGTGTACAACCCTTGCTTCTTGATGGTAGGATTAGGGATGGCACAACTAGTGCACGATCATATATACCAGTCGATGTCCTTCTAGAGTTTTGGCCAGTAGAAATACTTCTCAAGCACTGCTACTGTCTTATCCACGCTTAAGTGTCTAGCCACGTGACTGTAGTGTGCCTACCAAATTAGATTTGCACACTTTCTTGATGGATCACAAAGATGGTCTAGATAGCACAAAAGTGCATCCTTGGTAAAAGTCTAGAACTTGTTTACCTGCGCCCAATGTCTGAATGTAGCAGCGAAGTCAAGGTCACTGCTGTACAATTGGGGCCACTTAGAGGTCTCATGACCACATGAGTCGAGGACCATGGTTAGTGCCACGACCAAGGGTTGAGTGAGGCAGTCTGCAACATGGTTTTTGGTACCATTATTGTACTTAATTTTCAAATGAAATTGTTACAAGTACATGGACCACTTTTGATGGCGCTCATTCTGCAACTTTCCCTGTTTCTGCATGAATTGCAGGGGCCTGCGATCAATGTGGATGGCCATTTCCTTTCTAAGAATGCAATGCTTCCATTGTTGGCATGCCTACACAATTGATTACATCTCCTTTCCATAGGTGGTATATCTACAAACATTATCAGACAATGTCTCACTATGATAGGCCACTAGATGTCCCTGTTGAGTGAGTACTGCATCGATAGCATAGTCTGAGGCATCTGTCTCAATCTTGAATGGTTGTTGCAGGTTTGATAGAGTGAGGACTCACGTTGAGCAGAGGCGGTATTTTAGACCCTCAAATGCTTTTTGTTGTGACCTTGACCAAATGAACTTGGATTTAGCTCCACCCTTGGTCACTTAGCTTAAGAGCCAAGCGATATGAGAGAACCCCAACATGAACCTATGGTAGAAGTTGGAAAGGCCCAAGAAGTTGCAGAGCTCTGTCAGGGTTTTCAGGGTTGGACAATCACGAATGAATTGGATCTTGGTTGGGTTCACATGCACCCCATGTGCATCCACAATGTATCTCAAATATTGAATTCTCTGCATGCCAAATGTGCATTTCTCTAGGTGGCATATATCTTGTGTTGTCGTAGGGTACTCAGGACCTGTTGAATGTGATGTAGATGTTCTTCCCAGGTTTTTTTGTAGAAGAGGATGTCATCCAGATATATGACCAAAAAGGAGTTTGTGAATGACCTTGAGATATCATCCACCATCCTCATGATCATGGTTGGAGCGTTAGTAAAGCCAAAAGGCATGAACAACCATTCAAATAGGCCTTATTTAGTCTTGAAGGTTGTCTTCCATACATTGTTTTATTCAATTAGAACCTGGTGGTATCCTGACTTTAGATCAATATTACTAAAGAACTTGGAACCCTTCAGTTGATCAAGAAGATCATCAATCTGGAGGATCGGATATTGATTCTTGATAGTGGTTTTGTTCACGGCTCTATAATTGATACAGGGTTTCCATGTCCCATCCTTTTTCTGAACCAACACAATTGGACTCCTGCAAGGTGAGGATGGTCGAATGTGGCCCTTTTGGATGAGATCATGAATTTGGCATTTTATTTCCCCATTATCTAGAAGAGAGCGCCTATATATTGGTCCATTGGGTAAAGGATCACTTGGTATCAAGTCAATCGAATGTTTGACTTGGAAGTGCAAAGGCACCCCTGTAGGGGAAGAAACGATGTCCTTGTACCCTTCTACAATCTTGTTGACCTGCTTCTGTTGTTTAGAGAGACCTTGTGCTGAGGCTATGGTGGTTGCAGTGACCTTCCATCCACCTTTTGACTGAACTGTGAAGAGGACAAATTTCCCATTCCGAGAGATGACCTAATTCCGACATTGCTTCGTGAAGATCAAATAAAATCCATTAGTCAAGACTGCCTTGGGTATCCTTTAGAGTTGTCCCTCTAAAGTAACAATGACACTACGGGGCTTGGAATCATAAAAAACATGGAATTTCCTCATATAGGGTTGTCCTAAAAGAACATCACAAACTTGAAATAGGTCAACATCACACAATACCTCATATTTGAATGGCTTGATACCGTAGGATAAGCATCACCGTTGACTAATGCGGATGTCTCATCGCTGGCTCAACCAACCGATGGTGTATGGTTGGGGGTGTGGCATCATCGACAGGTTCAATATTTTGATGGCCTCGACAGAATTGGGGTTCTTTTGGATACAACTATAAACAACGAAATGTTGTGGATTAGCCTTCGCCCACAGTTGTGAATGGAAGAGGTGATCCCCTTCTTATGGATCCTCCAACTCTTTTGGTTGGATCTTTGCGGTTGTGATGGTGGCACTAGGTTCCGCATTCATGATCTTCTTTCCCATTTCTTGCTCCGAATTAGAATCAGATCCAGAGTCTAGATCTAGGGTTTTCGTCTCAGCCAACAATGATTGCTTTCAGTGGCATTCATTAGTGTTGTGCATGGGTATTTTGTGGAACTCAGACCACTTGCTGGTGTCCTTCTTCGATTTCTCGTTACACTTCTTTGCTTGCATATTAGGATGGTTGTCATGACTTTGGCCGTCCTTGCTCTGTTATTTGTTTTGTGAATAAGGGTTGCCTTTTCTAGGCTTCTATTGCTATTGATTTGCAAACCCAAACTCCCGCTTATTCTTTTGCTTAAACTTTTGCTCGATATGACAACATACCAATAAGAAACTCCTAGTGAGGAGATGTCCAGGAAATCCATCTCTGTCTGAATGTACCTATGCAGGCCACTGTCATACTTTAGTACCAAGTTCCGTTTGGAGTCTCTAATATCCAACTTTGAACTCAAGGTATAGAATATATCAGTGAACTCTGACTCCGTCTAGTCTCTCTCTTGGCACAAAGTCATCCACATAGTGTACTAGTCATCATATTTTCCGACATGGTAGAATTCCTCCTTGACAACATCAACAAAATACGCCCAAGTGGGTTATGTATTGTATATTTTAGACTCATCTCTCGCTTTCCTATTGCAGTAACCGTCCCACCAATATTGATATTGGGGAGAGACTTAAGGAGTGGAAAGGTGATCTTTTTCGCTGTTGAATTATTTTTGAACATAGAAGTAACCCTCTAACATATTTAACCATGTCTCCAAAGCATCTGCATCTATCTAGCCTTCAAATAAGGGAATGCCAAAGTTAACTTGTACCTTGAAGGGAGTGAGCCCTCCAAAATGGCTACTCATCGCGTTCCTCTATTGCACGAGGGGTTTTTCATCCAACAAGTTAATAGGATCTCCTACTTCGTCATCTCTCTTTTCTTCTCCTGCCATGTGAAGCTTCTTAGGTTGATGAGGGTGGTTTTCCCCAAGCTCAACTAATTTGAGACCCAACTCTCGATATTCAGATCTCATTGGGGACATGAAGTGAGAAACAACAAGAGAAGATTGCTCTGATATCACTGATATGAATTATCTGGATAACGAAATGAAGGCAATGATATAAAATGGAAATACACATGAATATTTTGCAGAAAACACAGTAGTATAGTGAAACCCAAATTCTATCAATAAATGGACTAGAAAAACACTGTAAACTATAAAGCAATACAAAATAGCTCTATATGGTGATACCTTATCTTTGAAAAGATATGTGTCAACTATGCTCATCTGCAAAAAATGAGTTACAATGAGGCTAGAAAGTCCTCTTTAACATAAAGCATAAATGAGAAAACCCTAAACATAAAAAACACTAACCCCAAGAGATGAAACGACAAAAGGTTTGTCGGCCCCAATTTGGTTAGTTGATATGTCAAATTCCTTGCGGCACAAATTTTGCATATGATCTTTGTTTGGGCACTCAATATCTTGTCGATAAGGTCTGGTCGATAAAGACTCTGTGATTTCGGCCCATACAATGCGATGTCTTCGGCGATTTCTTGAGTGTCGCATTGGCAAAAAAACTTCGTTTAGGTTCTCAAAACGACCCTCAAAATATTGGTACCTAAAAAACTGTTGAAAAAAACTGCCAAGATGGAAAACTGTGTCTTTGAGTTAGTGGACTAGGTGAGTGGCCACCGATGTCCATCTAGATCATTATTTCTCCATAAGGACCCACGCAAGAGTGTTTTTGATGATATAGTAGGGGCTGATAACACCTTTTCCATCCTATTTCTACACTTATTCCTCAATCGCCAAAGCCTCCATGTCCTCAGTGGCTTTCTCAATATGGAAGGGGACATTTTCATGTAAGGAGTGCCTAGGATCCTCTCTGGTTTCCTTTGATCGAATATGCCCACCGTCACCTCTTCAACTTCTGGCACATTAGCGAGGAGCCACAAGGACCCCAAACCAAAAGAACCCTAACTGGGATCTAGCCACGATATCCTTGTTTTGGAAAACCAAGCGAGTGGTCGAGAGCCTCTTCGTTTTAGGGGCTTCTCTATGCTTATTTTAGTGAGCAACTAAATCTCAACCATCCCAAATTGAAGGCCATATAAAGTTAGGAGGGAGGGCATGCGCCAACCACATTTTGTCTAAATAGTCTGGATTAGCATGATCTCTACACTTCCTGTGTTGAAATACCATTCTTAGTTCAAAACCATAGTAATCACACACTAAGACAAAATTCTTAGTGAAATCTGACATGGTGAAAATTAGTCGTACCACTATGGAGAAAGGGTTCTCTAGGAACCAATATTTTGCTAGTAAAAGGAGTAATCAACTCAATAAGGTCTTATATTAACAAGAATGGCTTAACAATTTCATGGTCTAGCACAGCCAAGGACTCCATACTTTGAATCGTGGATCCCTCCCTCAGAGAATAAGGTGAACTAGAATCCCTTGGAAACCCAAGGTTGTTTCTCATAACAATGTTGCAAAAAGACATTCAAGTACTAAGTAGCAGGGGGAGGCCTAATGGGAAGGGAATAATCCTCATGTATTTTAGTCTTAGTGTAAACTCATAATATTCCAAAGATGCAATGATCAAGTATGAATCTGACAACAATGCCCACAATTATCACCCATTTCCCATGGTCTTTTCTCATGCGAAGGATGTACATGTAAGGGACCCAAAAGGCCACAAATAATCAATCAGCATCATGTCACCAAGTTGTTAATCACACAGTGAAGCCCTAGAAATCAAAGATACAAAAATAATTTCATTCTATTGTACTTGTCTTCCTCAATCATTATGCTACTGCTCTATCATCATCCAAACATCATGTAACCAACCCAAAAATAAGAGATAAATAATAATGTTTTATTGCTGCTGCTACTGCTGCTCCACCCAAACTGTCCTCATCTTCTCCAAACCCTGAAAACATAGCTACTATCCCTCCGAATTCTTCCACTCAAAAATCCACACTCAAATAAAACTTGTCTTCTATATTTATACTTTTCATATCCT
Source organism: Larix kaempferi (assembly GCA_027924585.1). Classification (NCBI taxonomy): domain Eukaryota; kingdom Viridiplantae; phylum Streptophyta; class Pinopsida; order Pinales; family Pinaceae; genus Larix; species Larix kaempferi. The sequence goes on from BSBM01000437.1 coordinate 7,998,227, forward strand.
TAAATTTTTTGAAGAACGACTTGCCTTTGGTTATTTTATTTTCGTTCTACCTTCATTTGGTCTATTCGGCGCGCGTTCGTTGATACTTGTGATAGAACATCGTCGCAAGTATAGAAAAACCATCGCAGGATCTGCCTTATTTTGGTCTATTTGTTGAACGTGCGTCGATACTTGCGATGGAATATCATCGCAAGTATAGCAAAAATCTCTCTTTGTTTCGACGAAAAATCGTCACTAAAGAGACAGTGTTTTGTGGAAGCAAATTAGAAAAACCGTCGGATGTTCTACCTTCGTTTGTTCTGTTCGACGAAAAACCGTCGATAGAGGGGCGATGTTTTGTGGAAGCAAATTTTTGTGCAATGCCTTTGCGACAAATTTTTGTCGTTATAGGGACGTGGTTTCATCGATTTAGGGACGATTTGTAGAAAATGAATAAAAAAATCAATTTCAAGGCCACCTTGTAGAAGACACGTGGCCAACATTTTTCGTCTCTATTGCGATGGCTTTTCACGTTTGTTGTTATATCCATGAAACAGGTTCCCCGAACAAACGAGACCATGATCGTCGAAATTGAGATGAAAAAAATGGAAATAACAACAAAAACCGTGGCGAATTTCCTCATATGTATTAGTGTGCCACGACCAAGGGTCGAGTGAGGCAGTCTGCAACATGGCTTGTGGTACCATTATTGTACTTAATTTTCAAATGAAATTGTTACAAGTACATGGACCACTTTTGATGGTGGTCATTCTGCAACTTTCCCTGTGTCTGCATGAATTGAAGGGGCCTACGATTAGTGTGGATGGCCATTTCCTTTCTGAGAATGTAATGCTTCCATTGTTGGCATGCATACAAAATGGAGTACACCTCCTTTCCATAGGTGGGATATCTACGAACATTATCAAACAATGTATCACTATGATAGGCCACTGGATGTCCCCGCTGAGTGAGTACTGCATCGATAGCATAGTCTGAGGCATCTGTCTCAATCTTGAATGGTTGTTGCAGGTTTGATAGAGTGTGGACTGACGTTGAGCAGAGGCGGTGTTTTATATCCTCAAATGCTTTTTGTTGTGACCCTAACCAAATGAACTTGGATTTAGTTCCGCCCTTGGTCACTTATCTTAAGAGCCAAGCGATATGAGAGAACCCCAACATGAACCTATGGAAGAACTTGGCAAGGCCCAAGAAGTTGCAGAGCTCTATTAGGGTTTTCGGGGCTGGCCAATCGCGAATGAATTGGATCTTCGTTGGGTTCACATGCACCTCATGTTCATCCACAATGTATCTCAAATATTGAATTCTTTGCATGCCAAATGATCATTTCTCTAGGTGGCATATAGCTTGTGTTTCCATAGGGTACTCAGGACCTGCTGAATGTGATGTAGATGTTCTTCCCAGGTTTTGTTGTAGATGAGGATGTCATCCAGATATATGACCACAAAAGAGTTTGTGAATGACCATGAGATATCATCCACCATCCTCATGATTGTCATTGGAGCGTTAGTCAATCCAAAAGGCATGACCAACCATTCAAATAGGCCTTATTTAGTCTTGAAGGTTGTCTTCCATACATCATTTTGTTCAACTAGAACCTAGTGGAATCTTGACTTTAGATAAATCTTACTAAAGAAATTGGAACCCTTAAGTTGATCAAGAAGATCATCAATCCGGGGGATCAAATATTGATTCTTGATAGTGGTTTTGTTCACGGCTCTATAATTGATACAGGGTTTCCATGTCCCATCCTTTTTCTGCACCAACACAATTGGACTCCTGCAAGGTGAGGATGGTCGAATGTGGCCCTTTTGGATGAGCTCGTGAATTTGGAATTTTATTTCCCCATTCTCTAGAAGAGAGTGCCTATATATTGTTCCATTGGGTAAAGGATCACTTGGTATCAAATCAATCGAATGTTTGACTTGGAAGTGTAGAGGCACCCCTGTAGGGGAAGAAAATATGTCCTTGTACCCTTCTACAATCTTGTCGACCTGCTTCTGTTGTTTAGAGAGACCTTGTGCTGAGGCTATGGTGGTTGCAGTGACCTTCCATCCACCTTTTGACTTAACCATGAAGAGGACAAACTTCCCCTTCCGAGAGATGACCTTCCGACATTGCTTCGTGGATATGAAATAAATTGCATTAGTCGAGACTGCCTCGGGCATCCTGTAGAGTTGTCCCTCTAAAGTAACAATGACACTACGAGGCTTGAAATCATAAACAACATGGAATTTTCTCATATAGGTTTGTCCTAAAAGAACATCACAAACTTGAAATAGGTCAACATCACACAATACCTCATCTTTGAAGGGCTTGATGCCATAGGATAAGAAACACCGTTGACTAACGCAGATGTCTCATCGCTGGCTTAACCAACCGATAGTGTATGGTTGGGGGTATGGCATCATCGACATGTTCAATATTTTCACATCCTCGACAGACTTGGGGTTCTTCTAGCTACAACTGTAAACAACGAAATGTAGTGGATTACCCTTCACCCACAATTGTGAATGGAAGAGGTGATCCCCTTCTTATGGCTCCTCCAACTCTTCTGGTTGGATCTTTGCGGTTTTGATGGTGGCACTAGGTTCCGTATTCATTATCTTCTTTCCCTTTTCTTTCTCTAAATTAGAGTTAAAGCCAGAGTCTAGCTCTAGGGTTTTCATCTCAGCCAACAATGATTGCTTTGAGTGGCATTTATAAGTGTTGTGCTAAGGGATTTTGTGGAACTCAGACCACTTGCCAGTGTCCTTCTTCGACTTCCCGTTACATTTCTTTTCCTGCATCTTAGGTTGGTTGTCATGAATTTGGTCGTCCTTGATCTTTTATTTGTTTTGTGAATAAGGGCTTCCTTTTCCAGGCTTCTATTGTTATTGATTTTCAAACCCAAACTCCTGCTTATTCTTTTGCTTAAACTTTTGCTCGATATGACAACATACCAATAAGAAACTCCTAGTGAGGATATGTCCAGGAAATCCATCTCTGTATGAATGTACCTATGCAAGCCACTGTGATACTTTAGGACCAAGTTCTGTTTGGAGTCTCTAATATCCAACTTTGATTGCAAGGTATAGAATATATCACTGAATTCTGACACTGTCTGGTCTCTCTCTTGGCACAAATTCATCCACCTAGTGTACGGGTCATCATAGTTTCTGACATGGTAGAATTCCTCCTTGAAGACATCGAAAAAATACACCCAAGTGGGTTTGGTATTGTATATTTAAGACTCATCTCTTGATTTCCTATCGCAGTAACCGTCCCACCAATATTGATATTGGGGAGGGACTTAAGGAGTGAAAAGGTGATCTTTTTCGTTGTTGAAAAAAATTTGAACATAGAAATAACCCTCTATCATATTTAACCATGTCTCCAAAGCATATGCATCTATCTGGCCTAGAAATAACCTTAAACATAAAAGAACACTAACCCTAGGAGTTGAAACGCCAAAAGGTTTGTGGGCCCCGATTTGGTGAGTTGATATGTCAACTTCCTTGTGGTGCAACTTTTACATACGATCTCTGTTTGGGGCACTCAATATCTTGTTAAAAATTTCTAGCCGAGAAATACTACGTGTTTTCGGCCCAAACAATGCTATTCCTTTGGCGATTGTTTGATTGCTGCCATGGAAAAAAACGTCGTTTAGGGCCTCAAAACGACCCTCGAAAGATTGGGACCTAAAAATCAGAAGAAACAAAAACTGCCAAGCTAGAAAACTCTCTCTTTGAGTTAGTGGACAAGGTGAGTGGCCACCAATGTCCATCTAGATCATTCTTTCTCCATAAGAACCCATGCAAGAGTGTTTTTGATGATATAGTAAGGGATGATAACACCTTTCCCATCATGTTTCTACACCTATTCCTCAATTGTGAAATCCTCCATGTACTCGGTGGGTTTCTCAATATGGAAGGGGACATTTTTCATGTAAGGAGTGCCTAGGATCCTCTCTGGTTTCGTTTGATTGAATATTCCCCCCGCCAACTCTTCAAAATTTGGCACATTGGCAAGGAGCCATAAGGACCCCAAACCAAAAGAACCCTAACTGGGAGCTAGCCACGATATCCTTGTTCTGTAAAACCAAGCGAGTGGACGAGAGCCTCTTCATTTTAGGGGCTTCTCTATGCTTATTTTAGCAAGCAACTAAATCTCACCCATCCCAAATTGAAGGTCGTATAAAGTTAGGAGGGAGGGCACATGCCAACCAAATTTTGTCCAAATAGTCTGGACTAGGTAGATCTTCACACTTGTTGTCTATTCGAGCCATGCTCTTATCCCGCCAAAAGTGCAGACATATATTTTGCTTGAGAGCAAATCCTTCTGGCGTTAATGCACCGAGATCCACCATAGTCGAAGGAGATAAAGCTTACATGTGCCGAGTTATTCCTTCGTCTGATTTCCACCATGAATGTTCCCTCTTCCCATGTCGATGACGCCAACACCGATCAACCTCTTTAATGCCACATGCGATGACAAAGAGCGCATGTCAAGCATTGTGCACATTAGAAATAAAGCACTCCACACCACCCACATCTACAAATTGATGATTACATAATATATAAATTATTATTATTATTTTAAATAAACAATTTAATTGAATTTTTCACAAATTATTCATACTTTATTTCCATCCATATTTAGCTTCCCATTTCAATGTGTAATCATTATAAATTATTATTTGATAATATTATAATAATAATGCACAACCCAATTTCCACGGGGTTTATAGAAATATTGTTCTTTACTTCTTCCTCACTTTACGGAGAACAAAATATATTTTGTTTATTTAAAATTAAAGCCAGTCAGAATCCCTCAAGGCTAACTGCTTAGGCACAATGTTTAATTAAAAATAAAATAAAAAATAGATGCGCGTACATTATTGGTCCCACGAGAGGCCAGTATTTGCAAATAAAAATTAAGTAAATTATCGGTCCCATTAGAGACCACTATTTACATCGTATATGAACTATTGCTCCAGTGAGTGAGAGGCCACTCTTAGGAAGCATATACAAAAATTTCATTGTATTACAGGAAGCCGGGACATATAAACATTCACGCTGAGTTCAGGTGGAGGATGAGACCAGAAATAAAAATAAAGAAATAGGAATAGCGAAATGTCTCCACAAAATAATTCTCTCCACATTCCAAGTGCAAGCAGAGACCAGATCAGGAAGAAAAGAAGAACTAAGAACTAGTAACTGGAAAATGCGTCAACAAAATAATTCTCATCACATTCCAAGTCTAGTTATTTTTTGAACATAGAAGTAACCCTCTAATAGATTTAACCATGTCTCCAAAGAATATGCATCTATCTGGCCTTCAAATAACGGATTTCCAAAGTTAACTTGCCAGCAAAGGACCTTTGCTAACCAATTATATACCTTCATAAAACCATTCCAGATTGGGGACGAACATCTAATTCTTTTACCTGGATTTCTTAACCAATTAACTGTTTTATCCCTGATATACTTTACTTCCAACACTTTAAACCAAAGGGAAAGCCCAAAAATACCTCTCCAAAGGCTTTTAAGATGCAGGGGTTTACTAAAAATGTCCAAATTCTTAAGGCCGCAACCACCGCATTTATGCGGAAGAGCGATTTTATTCCAGCTTACCATGATCAATTTATTTTTCCCCTTTCCTCCAGAACAAAGGAATTTATAAATCAATTTCTTGATAGTATTAATGATAGAGCATGGAATTTTTAGAAGAGACAACCAACAAACGAGGATACATTTCAGAACAACCTTGACAACGGTAAGTCTCCCCCCTATGGATAACAACCTGTAAGACCAGTGATTTATTCTGCTCTCAATGTTTTTAACAAGCCAAAGCCAGTCTTAAGTCCTGTAGTCGTTTGGCTTTAGATGATAGCCTAGGTACTTAAAACCATCCTTTGAAGGACTAAATTTATAGGGTAAACACCTATAGATATCTACAAGCTTTGTGTCATCAACCAGATGACGATAAAAATATGATTTTGTTACACTAACATTCATTCCTGAAGCCGCACATAATTCATTTATGATATTCTGATATATCAACCATTCATCACAAGAATCAGGGCCAGCAAGTAAAACATCATCAAAAAAAAGCAGATGAGATAGAGAGATATCACCTAAGCTTACATTCCACTTTGGCTTTGTTTATTAATCAACTAAAACCATCTGTCAACACCCATAACGTACCCCAAGGTTGCAGAGAGGTAGAATCAGGGTAACCACTAACCACTTTAGATCTGTGCTACTAACCCAGCGCAGTCTCAGAGGCCTCTCTCTACAAATCCATGAAACAACTGGAAATACTGAAAGATGTCAACAATGAACAAACACACCAGTCTGCATTACTCCAAAATATTCAATTAAAACATACACAGAAGGTCAAATTTCTGATAGGACGAATTGTGTCAAAGCGTTGGAGGGATAATCACAAGGAAAAACAATTGGGTGATGAATTCAAGGCATTACACATAAATCAGATAACAGTGCCATAGTGTGGACTATTCGAACAGAGGCAAGGTAGCCACCCGCTTATCATCGTACTACTGTTTTCTGGTGGTAAAAGAAGAAAATAAGAACATACCATTGATATGAGCATCCGGCAAAGATGAATTCAATATCAACTTTATTATCAATTTTGAGTGAATACTTGAGGTAATAACCAGAGCTTGTTTCCAAGAATTCTAAGCTATTATACACTGATCTCAGACATGAAATGAAAAACATAATGTAAAGGCATAACAGGAACTACATGCACATAGATAAGAAGGAAAAAACTGACTACAAGTTAGAGCAACACAAGAATCTCTGCAAAACAGTCTACCATAGGCACTGCACATTGTATTAATATGAAAGTCTCGAAACCAGGCTCTCCCCTCAGGCCTTAGCCAAATGATTTTCCAACCCTTAGTTCTTCTATTACAATGCTTTTTATAGGCTCTCGACCTTGAATTGGTCCTTAGGAAACAAATAAAATTGTGCCGCCACCTTGATAGCCCCAAATTGGGAATATTACGTATGTGTCAAGTTCAAAACAGACTGATTAAGACAGGAAACAAAAATACCATGAGCAGGGCGCCACCTTACTCCTAAGTCTTTAATTAACCTTGCAAATAAAAAAGTCTTCTACTTTCAAAGAGTCATCTGCCTACGACTCGTCTGTTGGAGGGGGAGGTGTCGCTTCCTCAGTGGGGATCATGAAATCCTTGATAATTTTCGTGCCTTGCTGGATGCCCTGCTCCTCTTTAGGAGGCTCTTTTTTCCCTCAACGTCAGACTCTTTTGGACACCTGTCGTCCTTCAGGCTCCTCATCTTCACTAGCGGAGCTGGATTCTAAATGGTCGAATACCATAGGAGACGAAGGAGCATGCTCTTCCTCCACCTCGGACCACGCCTGATCTGCCATGAAAACCACTCTGGATTCCTTCTCCTTATCCATGATCCAATTCCAACTAAAAGATGCCCAAACTGCCAAGTGCACGACCTTCTCCATATACCGATTTCGAACAGGGGACGTAAGGACCATATCCATAACCACCGTGATGATGACAGTAGCTACATGTGGCCACACTCGCCATGATAACCTGACCGAATCTCCCAGGCGAGCAACAATGATGCCCAAAGCTCGAGCTGACGTGAAACATGCTTGGCAAGGATTTCCAGACAGACAAAGGAACATATGACGGCACTGAGATGGCCTCCATTGTATTTACAATCATTGGGGTGGGAGAAGAGATGCCTTTAAGATGCCTATCCACTTGGCCTTGTCTATTTCATAAAAATTCACCTCATTTATCTTCCGTTCGTCGAATGATGCGGGTCACATCGTCCTCGCAGCTTCTCAGGCCACCCGATAGTCTGCACAAGTAATTTACTCTATGCCCGCACCTCTATCACCTGCTTCTCTGGCCTTTTATCTCCGTCGCCGAGTAAACTATAACTTGCCATGCCCACTAGCACCATACCAGCGCTTGTAACACTCCCAACGTTTCCATTCTATCGCCTCTACCAATTTTGGCGGTCGACCCCTTTAAACTTTTGTCTCAAGTACAATACAGGCAGCCGAAAAGGTCTAGCAGTTCCTAAGGAGAAAACCCGCCTCTACGCAGCGACGATGGACTTCCCTGGAACAAGCCCTTGAATTCGGGCACCTGGAACGCATAAATTCCATGAAACTTCCAACGGCCAAGGCCATGTATCAAATGCATCCAAACCCTATCTTGCTGAGCGATTTAACCCTAAGTCCATCATACACCGGTTCTTCATCCATTCCCTGCCATTAACGGGATTATATTTGTAAAAACAACGACCATGAAGCTCTACCTGTCCCTGGGAAAACTTGAGAATGAATTCTCCTATCTCTTTCCCCCATATTCCACACGCCCGGAGGCTTCCGATCCCGATAGGTCCCCAAAACAAAAATGTCAACCTTCATGTCTGTCTTCATATATATAACTTTTCTCTTTTAAGCTCTGGTCTTCTTTTCCAACCGTCCACCTCTCTCCTCTATTGATCTCTTGAGCAAAGATCTCGACCATTAGATATGATCCCCCTTTATTGATTTGACCTCTTTCCCTTTCCTACCGTTGGATCATTTCCCATGTTCTGATCTCCACCGTTCATGTCGATAACACATGCCTACAAAAGTGGCATCGCAAATATTCAAAGTGGTTTTCAATACCACTTTCCCTCCTTGCTACAGGCCTTGGTGCTTCCACCTGTCAAAAGGTTTTTCCATCGCAACCACCCTCTCCTTTATTTGGCGGGAACCTCCTCGATGAGACGATCGACGAGGACTATCAATCTTCTCTGACTAATCTAAACCATTTCTTTTGTCACATTGCACCTACACTTTTTCGAACTCCACCTTGAACCGTAGGATATTCCTTGGTTTACCGTGGCCTTCCACGTGGCCAGCCATCTTACCTTTCTGCCTTAGTAGTATCGCATGCGCTTGAGGTGGTTTGGCTTACCACTTTTTTCCATTTTCGATGCGCTCCCCTGCCGACACCTGTCCACCGATACCGTCCATTGCGATAGCCTATTCCCTCTTTCCGCCGCGCAGTTTGGCCATGCGACGGTCGACGCCAACCGTTGATCTCTTCTGCGCTCGTGATCAACGGTTTGATCGTGCCCACAGTCTACCCTGCACATTAATTTCCTTCAGACAATAGTATTTGGTCCCCTTTTCGGTTGTTTGGTCGCATTTACCCCTTTCTTTTACAATTGTAGGGTCTTATTATGTTTAACACCCCCAAATCAACCCTTTTTCATATCTTAGCACCTATCCCTAAAAAATAAGGCAATTTCAGAAATTTTCCCGAGAGTTTTCGAGACATCCATTCCCTTTCACCCTAGGTCTTTGTGCTGAAAAAACTGGGTGCTAACAACTGGCTCCAACTGGGGACGCTATCCTCCCTGCGAGGTAGCAAAGAACCTCTTAGACTGGGTGCCTGATCCATTGGGTGGCTCCTACAATAAAACTTTCCTGGTAAGATGCTTGGGAAGGTTTGCCTGAAAACATTCATGGAAAACATATGGGAAAACCTACTGTGGGGTATACCCTGCTGCGCTTCTTACCCAAGCTAAAGTGCTATGCCATACTGCAAACTGAAAATTTTCTTGAAACAGAAACTCAACATTGAAACTGTACATTCTGAAAACAAACTGGAAAAAATAGAAAGAGATGTTTGCCTTGTCAAGCTTATTTATATACAAGCTATTCTATTCGAGAGGTCGGGGTTCTTAGGTTATACAAAAATGCCACTGTAACCAGTCCAGCAACCGACATGCCCAATTAATTTCAGAACATTGAGGGTCAACGACGCTAGGAAATGGTAATGGGCGAGGACCCCTTGAGTGAAAATGGAACACTTATTCTGGCTAATCAAATCTTCCATATAATCTGCCGCCGGATCATATAAAACACGGTATGCTCTACATCCCTCTTGCATCTTAGCATATTTCCTTTTGGGAGAGCTGCAAGTAGGCCATTCATTTCCCCAACTGTTCAGGTCAAGCATAGGGATTGCGTACCTTTGAAAAACTCCAATCACAACCCGAACATCATGCCTATTGAGACCTCTGCATGCCCTGGTGAGACCGAAACGAGCGACTTGGAGCACCTCTCTTTTTGGGCTACTTATGATCCCTGGGTTGAAAATCTGGTTCTACTCTGGAAATTCAAAAGGAAATTCATCATGTCTCTCAAAAGGATATGGAAAAGGCCATTCTTCCTGAAACCTGGCCTCTAAGCTTGAAATACCTGTACGAAAATCTGGTTACCCAGCCCGGTCTCCCTCAAGCGCCTCGATCATTTGGTCGGCTGGCCGGAGATACTGACCAAACTCGAAAACTTCCTCAAGGAGTCTATAATCATCTTCGGCCCCCCAAGTGGATTCTGTATAAGAATCACATGGGCCACCCTGGTCATCTTCTATCCTTTCATCTATTTGGTCGACCTGTTGAAGATACACGCTGGGCCCAAGACTTCCTTCAAGAATTTCATATTTTTCCTCAAGGATCATATATTCTTCTTCGAGGGTCCTGTATTCCTCTTCAAGGATTCTGTATTCTCTTTCAGCCTCAATCCGTAAATAAAACTCTGCACGCTGGGAATCAATATTCTGATGAATCTCAATGGCTGATTTAGGGCCCACCACTGAGTTCCCCTCTTCGGCTGGCCTTTCTGAATGGTGAAACTGGTTGCACGAAGGCTCATCTTTATCCTCTACTCCAAAGAAGCTCATGAAGTTCTCCAAGCAGTCCTCTTCATAGTCATCATATTTAGGTGGGTAAAAACTTCATTAGAACCATCAACAACAGAAGCTTCAGCAGACTTGTTGCAATTTACATAAAACAAACCGGAATTACCTTCTTCTAGTACCTCATCGAGTCGATCAATTTTCTGCTCGTTCTAGGAGAGATTGGACTATAAGGGAAGTTCCCCTTGTTCATGTCCCTCTTCGAATTTTATCTCTTCTTTGATCCTTTCATCGTTAACTTGGTTTGATAACTTCCCAGACATCCTAAGATTGTCTTCAACCTCTAATGCATCAATGAACATATGCTGCAAATTGGAAGACCTTCTCTCCAACAAATGAAATGATAACTCAGGAGGAAAAATAGATGCATAGTGTAATTTAGCAGCATTCTCTAGGGGTTGAATTTCCTTTGGCATGTCATAATAGAAGCTTGCAAACCTCCTGTTGAAACTAGACATGGTTTCATTTTCTTGCCTTCTCATGGAGTAAAACTCTGAAAGAACTAGGTCCCATGGTCTTCTTTTGCCCCAAAAATGCTTCAGACAACTCTCCCCAGGTATCAATAGACTCAGGCTACAAATGCTTGAACCATCTCTTCACATCTCCTTGGAGGGATTTTGCAAAAACCCTGATACATACATCATCATGTTCTATTTCAAAGAGATCCAGAAAATGCTCAAAACCTTGAAGATGTTTCTCTGCAATAAGAATCCCGGACTCTCCATCAAAAATAGGGAGGTGTTTATGGTAGTCCAGAGGAAAATCATGAAGGACAGGGGGCAGCCTTAAAGGGATGTATCTTAGTTGAGCTCTCGAAGGAAAAGGAGTAGGTGTAGGTAGGATATCATTGGCCTTACTCTCGGGGAATCCCTAAGGCTGGTTATGGTTTATACATGGTTCAAAGGAAAGGACAGGATCAACTCTAGGGGTGAAAGGAGAATGTACATTTTTGAATTCAAGTGAAGTATATACAAAGGAGGCTCTCTCATGACCTAGAGCTCTCCAGTGAGACAAATTTTTTTTGATATATATACATAAAGGTAAAAGGATGCCAACACAGAAGAATAGGGCCTCTTTGAAGAGATTGATACTTTGATACCGGGAACTTAATTCTTCCATGTCTAAGGCAGCTGGGCCCATTCTCCAGTGGAGTCTGCAGATTGAACTTGAATAATGAGTGGAGTCTCTAGGTGGATGATATGCAACCCTTCTGATGTCTGAATGTTGTCCACCATCAACAATTAGATCTGAAACTTTGTCGTTTCTCTAGGGATGATGAGACAATCGCTCCCCGGCAACGGTGCCAATTTATTAACACCCAAAACGTACCCCAAGGTTGCGGAGAGGTAGAATCAGGTAAGCACTAACCACTTTAGATATATGATACTGACCCAGCGCAGTCTGAAAGGTCTCTCTCTACAAATATATTAAACAACTGGAAATACTTAAAGATGTCAACAATGAACAAACACACCAGTTTTCATTACTCCAAAATATTCAATTAAAACATACACAGAAGGTCAAACTTCTGATAGGACGAATTGTGTGAAAGCGTTGGAGGGATAATCACAAGGAAAACAATTGGGCGATGGAGTCAAGGCATTACACATAAATCAGATAACAGTGCCATAGTGTGGACTATTCGAACAGAGGCAAGGTAGCCACCCGCTTGCCGTCGTACTGCTATTTTCTGGTGGTAAGAGAAGAAAATAAGAACAGACCATTGATATGAGCATCCGACAAAGATGAATTCAATATAAAATTTAGTAGCAATATTGAGTGAATACCTGAGGTAATAACCAGAGCTTGTTTCCAAGAATTCTAAGTTATTATACACTGACCTCAGACATGAAATGAAAAACATAATGTAAAGGCATAACAGGAAGTACATGCACATAGAGAAGAAGGAAAAAACTAACTACAAGCTAGAGCAACACAGGAATCTCTGCAAAACAGTCTACCATAGGAACTGCACATTGTATTAATATGAAAGTCTCAAAACCAGGCTCACCCCTTAGGCCTTAGCCGAATGATTTTCCAACCCTTAGTTCTTCTATTACAATGCTTTTTATATGCTCTCGGCCTTGAATTGGTCCTTAGGAAACAAACAAAATTGTGCCGCCACCTTGACAGCCCCAAATTGGGAATATTACATACGTGTCAAGTTCAAAACAAACTGATTAAGATGGGAAACAAAAATACCATGAGCATGGCGCCACTTTACTCCCGAGTCTTCAATTAGCCTTGCGAATCAAAGAAGTCTTCTACTTCCAAAGAGTCGTCTGCTTGCGACTCGTCCGCTAGAGGGGGAGGTGTCGCTTCCTCAGTGGGGATCACGAAATCCTTGAGAATCTTCGTTCCTTGCTGGATGCCCTGCTCCTCTTTAGGAGGCTCTTTCTTCCCTCGACATCGGACTCTTTTGGACACCTGTCGTCCTTTGGGCTCCTCATCTTCACTAGCAGAGCTGGATTCTACGTGGTCGAATACCATAGGAGACAAAGGAGAATTCTCTTCCTCCACCTCGGACCACGCCTGCTCTAGCATGAAAACCACTCTGGATTCCTTCTCCTTTTCCATGATCCAATTCCAACTGAAAGATGCTCGAACTGCCAGGTGCACCACCTTCTCCATATACCGATTTCAAACAGGGGACGTAAGGACCATATCCATAACCGCTGTGATGATGATAGCATCTACGTGTGGCCACACTCGCCATGATAACCTGACCGAAACTCCTAGGAGAGAAGCAATGATGCCCAAAGCTCGAGCTGACATGAAACATGCTTGGCAAGGATTTCTAGATAGATAGAGGAACATATGACGGTGCTGAGATGGCCTCCATCGTATTTACAATCATTGCGGTGGCAGAAGAGATGCCTTTAAGCTGCCTATCCACTTGGCCTTGTCTATGTCATAAAATGTCACCTCATTTATCTTCCGTCCGTCGAATGATGTAGGTCACATCGTCCTCGCAGCTTCTCAGGCCACCCGATAATCTGCACAAGTAATTTACTCTCTGCCCACACCTCTATCACCTGTTGCTCTAGCCTTTTATCTCCGTCGTCAACAAAACTATAACCTGCCATGCTAGGCTAGCACCGTACCAGCGCTCGTAACGCTCCAAAATTTGCCATTCTATCGCCTCCACCAATTTTGGTGGATAACCCCTTTAACCTTCTGTCTCAAGTTCAATACAGGCGGCCGAAAAGGTCTAGCAGTTCCCAAGGAGAAAACCCGCCTCTACGCAGCGACGATGGACTTCCCTGGAACAAACCCTCAGATTCGGGCACCTGGAATGCATAAATTCCATGAAACTTCCAATGGCCGAGGCCATGTATCAAATGCATCCAAAGCCTATCTTGGTGAGCAATTCTAACCCTAAGTCCATCAGACACCGATTCTTCATCCATTCCCTTCCATGAACAGGCTTAGATTTGTAAAAACGACGACCATGAAGCTCTACTTGTCCCTAGAAAACTTGAGAATGACTTCTCATGTCTCTTTCCCCCATCTTCCACACGCCCGGAGGCTTCCGACCCCGACAGGTCCCCAAAACACAAATGTCAACCTTCGTGTGCGTCTTCATATATATAACCTTTCTCTTTTAAGCTCCCGTCTTCTTTGCCAGCCGTCCACCTCTCTCCTCCATTGACCTCTTGAGCAAAGATATGGACCATTAGATATGATCCCCCTTTATTGATTTGACCTCTTTCCCTTTCTTTCCGTTGGATCATTTCCCATGTTCCAATCTCCACCATTCATTTCGATAACACGTGCCTACAAAAGTGGCATCGCAAATATTTAGAGTGGTTTTCAATACCACTTTCCCTCCTTGCGACATGCCTTGGTGCTACCACCTTTCAAAAGGTTTGGCCCATCGTAGCCACCCTCTCCTTTATCTGGCGGGCACCTCCTCGATGCAATGATCGACTAGGACCGTCAATCTTCTCTGGCTAATCTAAACCGTTTCTTTTGTCACATTGCACCTGCACTTTTTTGAACTCCGCCTTGAACCGTAGGATATTCCTTGGTTTATCGTGGCTATCCACGTGGCCAGTCATCTTACCTTTCCGCCTTGGCGGTATCTCACACGCTCGAGGTGGTTTGGCTTATGTCTTTTTCCATTTTCGATGCGCTCCCCTGCCGACACCTGTCCATCGATACCATCCAGTGCGACAGCCTATTCCCTCTTTCCACTGTGCATTTTGGCCATGCGACGGTCGATGCCAACCATTGATCTCTTTTGTGCTCGTGATCAACGGTGCAATCCTGCCCATAGTCTACCCTGCACATTAATTTCCTTCAGAATATGTCCCCTTTTTGGTTGTTTGGTCGCATTTACCCCTTTCTTTTGCAATTCTAGGGTCTTATTATGTTTAACACCCCCAAATCAACCCTTTCTCATATCTTAGCACCTATCCCTGAAAAATAATGCAATTTCAAACCCTTTCTCGGGAATTTTTGAGACATCCATTCCCTTTCACCCTAGGTCTTTGTGTTGAAAAAAATGGGT
The DNA here is from genome assembly GCA_027924585.1 of Larix kaempferi. NCBI lineage: Eukaryota > Viridiplantae > Streptophyta > Pinopsida > Pinales > Pinaceae > Larix > Larix kaempferi. Next base: position 8,013,499 of record BSBM01000437.1, read on the forward strand.
GCTAACACCATCTATGAAAAGTAGAAAGAGCAACAGAGATAGTGGGCAGCCTTGTCGAATGCCTCGGGTGCATTTGACAAAATCCGAAGGCACTCCATTGATTAAGACAACAATAGTATTGGATGAAATGCAAGCCATGATCCACCTAATAACCAACGGGGGGACACCAATCTGGATCAATATAAACATCAAGTAACACCAATCCACATGATCGTAGGTTTTCTCAAGGTCCATCTTAAGGATTAATGCTCTTTTTCTCCTCTTCTTTATGAACATTAAAGATCAAGTAACACCAATCCACACGATCATAGGATTTCTCAAGATCCATATTAAGGATTAATGCTCTTTTTCTCCTCTTCTCAAGATCCATCTTAAGGATTAATGCTCTTTTTCTCCTGGGTGATGCTAAAAACATCAAGAATTTGGCTGTCCTGAAGAAAACCAAATTGTTCAGGAGAGGTAAACTCCAACAAAGCAAGCTTCATACTAACTGCAATTATCTTAGATATGAGCTTGTATATCATATTTCACAAAGCAATAGGTCTAAAGTCACCAAAGGAGTTTAGCTTGCTACACTTTGGAATTAATGTGAGAAAAGTAGAGTTAACAGCCCCAGAAATAAAGCCTTCAGTTCTTAAGAATTCAACAAAATTGAGAATCTCATTACGAATGATGTCCAAGAAATGAAGAAACAATTCTACAATCTAGCCATCCGGCCCCAGACGTTTCTCTTTGGCACATAACTTTAAGGTATCTTCCACCTCCTTTAGGGTTACCTTCCTACCCAGATCCTCAACTTCTTGTAGACAAAAGAAAGAAGGAAGAATCCTGGCCACTTTCAGCTATGCATTTAGATCTCAATGACCAGGGTGAGAAAAGATATTGCCAAAATAGGATTTTGCAGCAAATTGTAAATTTTCCTGAACATAAATAGAAGTGCCCCTCTCATCCTTAAGTTCTCATATGGTGTTGTTGTTTCTTCTGGAAGAGGCATAAGCATGAGAAATTTTTGTATTCTTATCACCTAAATTTATCCACGAAGCTCTACTCTTCAGCCTCCAATCCATCTCTTCTTGAATCAAAATCTTTTATTTTTCCTGCTCAAGGATTTTTAAATTATCATGCTCTTCCACCTTCTCCAAAGACTATCTTTCCAACCTCCTTTTGTTTTTTATCCATGAGTTTACTACTCATTTAAGCTTTCTTAGTTTAAAAACAAAGGCATCCATTAGATTGAGACCTTCCTCCACCACGTAGTTAAGCTAAAAGTCCCGCACAGTAGAACATAAAGTCTCATCCTTAAGATGAGAGCAGTTAAATTTGAAGGGATAATTCAATGAAGAAGTAGAGTCATCACAATATAGAAAACGGGCCAGTGATCTAAAAAAATTGTTTCACCAACCCACGACCTATACTTCTGGAAACACTCCAGCATAGGTCTTTTGACCAAAAACCTATAAAGTTTTTAATGAATACCCTCTGCTCCCAATCTGTGATCAGTCCAAGTAGGCGTAGGAAGCCCCATTGGAGCATCCACAAGGTCAAAGGTGTCCAACATATCAGTAAAAAAAGCAGCAAGATTATCCATTTTTTTTATGAAGACCCCCAAACCTCAGAGGCCATAGTTGTAAAATTAAGGTCTCCTGCAATAAAAAGATTATCCATATTTAGAATTCCAAAATCTTTTAATGCATCCCATAATTGAAATCTACCTTTATAAGGGCCATAACAATTTAGAACTCTCATCTTCAAATTTTGAGTCTTGCACCAACCATCCATTAGCAAACCCCAATCAGTTTTAAAAGCACGAAAATGAAAGAAACATGAGTTCCAACCCACAAGGAGGCCACCAGAAAAACCACAAGCAGAGATAGCTGCAAATTCCCAACTCGAGAGAAAATTAGCAATTTTCAGAATGGCCTTTGAATCCTCACACATAGTCTCATGCAGAAGAATTATACCTAGGCTAGTAGCTTGGAAAAGTTTAGATAAGGCCCTAGCCCTGGAAACCTTACCCAAACCTCGCACATTAAAGGATAGAAGCAACATTATTCAATAGGAGAAGTGGGCTTCACCGCTCTAAGTGCCCAGAAAGAGGAAGAAGAGTCATCCAAGTTGGCATAGGCATCTAGTCTAGAAGAGATGGGAATATAACCTTCAACATCTCCCTCAAGAGATGGAATCATTTTTTTTTCTTTTTTCTAATCGTGACATTTTGGTAATGGATACTCTGAAAAGGATGCACATCTGAGTGCATGGCTGGATGATTTCAATAGACCTTTAAAGGAGTAATATGCGAATCCACTAGGCTAGGGATATAGCCACTATCCTTTAAAACAATGCTTTCTTCTATCGAAAAAACATTGTCTTCAACCTCCAATGTAGAAACCCCTCCCACGCAAGACTTATCAATACCAACAACATCCCCGGTGGGAGGAGGCCTATCATAGCCAACTTTGTAAGAAGGAAAACCAGAATTACAAGTGAGAATACCCCCCGATGAAGGGCTCGACGTCAAATCCAGTGGAGTATTATTGGAAGAAGAGGGCACACCCAGATTTAAAATAACTTCACCTTTTGAAATTCTGTGATCTATAGACTTCTCAGCATCCAAATAAAAGTCCAATTCCGCTTTGGACACACCATTATAAGTAGCATCAACAGGTGAGGATTTACCTCGGAATAATTGATGAGGGATGGTCGTACGAGAAATAGGTTTACAGTATTCTGGAAAAGCAGGAAGGAGGTCCACATCATCTCTGTCGACTGATGGCTCCGAAGACACCAATGGGCATTTGGACAACACATCACCCGTATTCTTACAACCATAGAATCTAAAATGTAATTTGAAATAATCCAACCTTTGACAGAAAACCCGCGAGCCCCAAATCACGTCTACTTCAGCAAGAAGCCCCAAGCTCATATCGAACTCCACCATCACTCTGAAAATGCGTATGTCAGTATGATAGAGAGAGTTCTTGTCCAACCGAATGAATTTACCAACTTTATTTTCCAACCCAATAAGAATATTGTATGTCCACAGTTCAATAGGGAAGCTCGGTGGCAACATCCAAATATGTCTTCTACATTGCCTTTCTCGAAGCAGATCAAAGGCATTGTGCCATCTCTTCAAAAACATAGAACCTTCCCTGAACAACTAGATACGGTCCAGAATATCCTTCACATATACAGGATTTGGAAAGATGAACATGATCCACCGATTCATGAGGATATTGACTCTAGGCACTAAACCCACCAAAGGAGTCCAAAACTTATTAACCCAATCCGTAATCTCTTTTTTGTTCCCAGAGGTATACTCCAGTTGACCCACCAGAGCACGTCATGATAACATTTCTATGCGATCAAGGTTGGTCTTGGAATCAATGATAAATTGAATTCTGCCCTCTTTAGCTTTGATAGCTTTGAGTGAGTGACGAAGGTGATCTTTAGCACCATAAACCTTTGATTTTATGTGAAAACCCTTCTCACCCTAAGAACTAGGGTTTATAAAATCATAACTCTTCTCTTCTACAAAACATAGAGACGTGTCGACAAAACCCTTATTTGGCATAGACTCCAAAGCATCAAATGGAACCATCTTCTAGAATACCACGCATCGGCAAATTAGTGAAAACTACCGAACAAAAGGACAGGGACGACTGCCAAGTGGCCATGAAAAGAAAGCTTCAAAAGGACAAACCCTCCAAAAAAAGAAAAAAAAACCGTTAAAGGATCTGAAAAAAGGAAAGGAGGCAGTAGGCAAAAAGTAGAAGAAACCACACCTAGTGTCAGATCCAAACTAAAGAAAAGCTAAGATCACCCAAAACATCACACCCCTAATCAATGGTGATTAAATGAAAACCCTAAGACAAAAACGATCGCGATCGAACCAACGTTGAAGGGTTGCCACTTTTTTTATACTTGTTTGGTACTAGGTGAAAAACTGCCAAGCTGGAAAACTATGTCTTTGAGTGAGTGGACTAGGTGAGTGGCCACTAATGTCCATCTAGATCATTCTTTCTCCGTAAGAACCCACACAATAGTGTTTTTGATGATATAGTAGGGGATGATAACACCTTTCCCATCCTGTTTCTACACCTATTCCTCAATTTCCAAAGCCTCCATGTCCTCGGCGACTTTCTCAACATGGAAGGGGACATTTTCGTGTAAGGAGTGCCTAGAATCCTCTCTGGTTGCCTTTGATCGAATATGCCCCTCGCCACCTCTTCAAATTTTGGCACATTAGCGAGGATCCATAAGGACCCCAAACCAAAAGAACCCTAACTAGGAGCTAACCACGATATCCTTGTTATGGAAAGCCAAGCGAGTGGCCAAGAGCCTCTTCATTTTAGGGGCTTCTCTATGCTTATTTTAACGAGCAACTAAATCTCAACCATCCCAAATTGAAGGCGATATAAAGTTAGGAGGGACTAGGGCACGTGCCAACCAAAATTTTGTCCAAATAGTCTGGACTAGCCAGACCTCCACACTTCTTGTCTATTCGAGCCATGCTCTCATCCCACCAAACGTGCAGACATATCTTTTGGTTGAGAGCAAATCCTTCTGGCGTTAATGCACCGAGATCCACCATAGTCGAAGGAGCTAAAGCTTACATGTGTCGAGTTATTCCTTCGTCCGACTTCCACCATGTATCTTCCCTCTTCCCATGCCGATGATGCCAACACTGATCAACCTCTTTAATGCCACATGCGATGACAAAGAGTGCATGTCAAGCATTGTGAACATTAGAAATAAAGCACTCCACACCACCCACATCTACAAATTGATGATTATATAATATATAAATTATTTTTATTATTATTTTAAATAAACAATTTAATTGATTTTTTCACAAATTATTCATACTTTATTTCCATCCATATTTAACTTCCCATTTCAATGTGTACTCATTATAAATTATTATTGATAATATTATATAATAATAATGCATAACCCAATTTCAACGGGGTTCATAGAAATATTGTTCTTTACTACTTCCTCACTTTATGGAGAACAAAATATATTTTGTTTATTTAAAATTAAATCCAGTCAGAATCCGTCAAGGCTAACCGCGTAGGCACATTGTTTAATTGAAAAAAAATAGATGCACGTACATTATTGGTTGGCCAGTATTTGCAAATAAAAACTAAGTAAATTGTCGGCCCCATTAGAGACCACTATTTATTACATGGTATATGAACTATTGCTCCAGTGAATGAGAGGCCAGTCTTAGGAAGCGTATACAAAACTTTCGCTGTATTACAGAAGGCTGAGACATAAACATTCACGGTGAGTTCGAGTGGAGGTTGAGACCAGAATGTTCCCTTCCACCATGAATGTTCCGTCTTCCCATGCCGATGACGCCAACACTGATCAACCTCTTTAATGCCACATGCGATAACAAATAACACCTTTCGAGCATTGTGCACATTAGAAATACAGGACTCCACACCACCCACATCTACATTTTTTTTTCCCGCGAAAAAAAGCATACTATTGATATTCATATTTGAATCAAATAGTACATGATCAACAATACAACTGTTCAAAATATCATCTCCTCAAGAGAGAGTGAAACATAAAGTTCAGGAATAATACATCAAAAGCCAAAAAACAGACATATAAATGTCCTTGGCACCACAAAAGCATGATCATCCCATAAAAAAGTAGCTGCCAGAATCAATCATCTGATTCCCAAAAAATTCTTCCCAAAGAAGAAGTCCATCTTCACCAGCCAAAGCCAGCTTTGAAAGTTTATCAGCCTGGGTATTATGTTCTCGAAAAATATGTTTCAATGTGATCTTACCCAACTTATGTAATTCTGCCAAAGTCCTGTCACACCAGCCAGCTAAATTGAGAACAGTAAGCTCATATTCCCCCCTATCCCACTTGATAGTGACTCGGGAGTCCCCAAATATATTCACATTAGTCAAGCCAAACATGTTAACCACTCTAGCAACATTCCATAATGCTACAAGTTCAGCTTTCATATTCGTGCCCCTTCCACACTTCATTTGAAGGTGTAATAGTGATAAACATTAAGAAATATGATCCCTCCTACACCACACACACCCAGATTAGCAGCACCATCAAAGAACAGTACAGTGTCATTCACCACTAGATCAAATTTCCCAATATCTCTATGAGCTCTAGGTTTATCCTCTTTCTGCCAGATCAAATATTGGCTAATGACAGTATTGAAGGTCTTTTCTATAAATGGAGTAGAGTCTTCAAAAATAGCTTTGTTCCTCATCCCCCAAATATCCCAACAAATGAAAATAGGCAAGGTCTTGTGAGATTTACAGTTCTGTGTCCATAAATGCATAGATGAAACAATATTCATACCTCCCCACCTATCAGTGATTTTGAAAGTCTGATAAATCTCCCCCCACAGATTCATAGTAAAAGCACATTCTAAAAACAGATGTACAAAAGATTCAGCAAATCTTTTACATAATATGCATTGACTAGGGCCAGACCAGCCCATAGATAAGAGATTGTCCCAAGTCTTCAGCCTACCTTGAAGTACAAACCAGAAAAAACATTTCAACGTAAGTGGCAAATACCAATTCCAAATTTTATCATACCACCAGTGTCTTGGGTAGATGCATCTTCGTTTTATCATACAACTATATGCTGTACTCGTTGTCACAGCACCGTTACCTTCATTCCCCTTCCAAAAAATTACATCATCTTCAGAATTCAGACAAATACCTGAAGCATTCAGACCCTGAATATAATTCTGCCACTCTGTAGCCAGAATCAGAGACAGTTGAATGTCATTGATCATACCCCAAAATCCATTTCTTCCATAATTTGCAACAGTATTGAGTGTATAATGCCCTGCAGATTTAAGCTTATTCAATAGAGCAGATAATAAACTGTAAGAATCACCCAATCCCAAAATGGGATCCACTCCAATAGCAACTTCTGTCCCAGAGCCAACCTTCCAACAAAGATTATATGCAAGCCACTTATAGACTTTCAAAAATCCATTCCACATCAGCGAAACCCCCCTGACTTTCTTATCCGGAGACCTTAACCAGTGAGAGATCTCAATCTTAATATATTTTTGATGGATAATCTTCAACCAAAGAGTAGTACCAAATATTGCACGCCATAAGCTTTTCAACCGGAGAGCCTCACTGAAAACTGACAGATCCTTCACACCCCACCCACCAGCCTCAAATGGTAATGAAATTCGCTCCTAGCCAATCATCACGAGACTAGATTTTTGCAGACCTCCCGTCCATAAAAAATTGAACATAAGTCTTCTTAGAGAATTTATAACCGAACAAGGGATGGGCAACAATGAAAACCAGTATACCGGGGTTCCCATCAAAACTGATTTAACTAATGTAAGTTTACCTCCAATAGACAATAAGCGATAAGTCCAATTGGAAATCCTGTTTTCAAACTTCTTAAGAAGCCATTCCCAGTCTTTAATCAAATACCCATCAGGTTTGAGGTGAAACCCAAGATAGGTGAAACCATCCGCAATAAGGCAAAACTTATATGGCATCAAAGTTTGCAAACCCAAAATGCGATCATCTACAATAAGGTTCCCAAAGAAACACGATTTCTTCAAACTAACACACATTCCAGAGGCTTTGCAAAATAATGAAATGATATCATGATAATTCTTCCATTCCAACACATCATCTACCCCTGCAATTAAGACATCATCAACAAACAGTACATGTGTGATATATAAATCCTTCGTTATCTTGATGCCACTAATCTTACCATCCACCTTAGCCTGAATAATCAATCTGCTTAAGCCCTCAATAACCAACAAAAACAACAAAGGAGAAAGTGAGCATCCCTGGCGAATGCCTCTGGAACAACTGAAGAAAGATGTGGGAGCTCCATTCACAAGTACTGCAATGTTCATTGTATCCACACATGTCATAATCCATCTGATTGCCAAAGCTGGAACACTGATTTGAATCAGTACTAACTTGAGAAAATCCCAATTGACTCTATCGTAAGCCTTTTCCAGGTCCATTTTAAGTAATATAGCTTTCTTCTTTTTGCATTTGATAGAGTGTAATAATTCCTGAGTAATCCCCACTGCATCATGAATTTGACGATCCTGTAAGAAACCGAATTGTTCTTTTGAAATATGTTTGGACAGACCGGTTTAAGTCTCCCAGCAATGATTTTAGAGACAATCTTATAGGCCAAATTGCATAGAGCAATGGGCCTAAAGTCACCAAAATTCTTTGGATCATTCACTTTGGGAATCAATCTAATGAAAGTAGAATTAAGAGCACCAGACATATACCCCTCCAACCGAGTAAACTCCACCATACTAACAATGTCTTTTCCCATAATATCAAATAAGTGTAAAAATAGTTCCACAGTCCATCCATCAGGCCCAGGACTCTTATCTTTAGCAAATATTTTAAGTGTCCTCTCCACCTCCTCTAAGGAAACCTCTTGACATAAGCCATCTGCTTCCTCATTATCAAAAAATCTAGGATAGTGTTTGATAACCTGAAGTTGAGAATCAAGATCACACCCCAAATCCACAAAATAAATTTTCCTGAAATGTTTCAATGCCAATTCTTGTAATTCATGTTGACCCGATACATCAATCCCCTCCTCATCAACAAGCTTCCAGATAGTATTAGTATTCCTTCTAGTCGAAGCAAACTTATGGAAAAAACTAGTATTTTGATCCCCATAATTATCCCACAGAGCCCTATTTTTCATCCTCCATTCCTTCTCTTCCCTTAGATAAATCTCAGATTTCTCTGCCTCCAACTTTTTCAACAAATCAAATTCATTACCTTCCAAAGGCCCATCCAATTGGTGCAAGTAGAGATCCCGTAATTTCTCCTCCACCAACATAAGCTTCTGTTTATCCAATTTCTTCCTTGAATGGATCCAGCTGGTAACTTTCTGTTTAAACTTCTGTAATTTCTGACAAAAATTATCCACCGGATTGAGTTCTGAAATGTCTCTAAGTTTCAACCAGCTCTCTTTTGCAAAATGAACAAAATCATCATGACTTAACCAAGAGCAGTCAAATTTAAAAGGGAAATTCTGATGAAACACACAGCCCTCCATTTGAAAGAAGACAGGCCAATGATCAGAGATTTTATTGTCCCCAACCCACGTTCTATATCTTCCACAAGTATGCAGCAGTGATGCATGAACTAGAAACTTATCCAACCGCTTCTGGATACCATCTTGCCCACTTCTGCCATTAGTCCAGGTAGGAGTGTTCACCCCTGTGACAACATCAATAAGGTCATTATTAATGAGAAACTCAAAGAAAAATTCAGAAAGGTTATCAACCTTAGCTTTGACACCCCAGATATCCTTTGCAAGATGGGTGAAGTTCAGATCACCAGCCACAACAATGTTCTCCATCTTCAATATTCTAGAGGATTGTAACCCATTCCAGAATGCTTCCCGATTTTTATAAGGAGCATAACAATTTAGTAAACTCAGTTGTAAGTCACTCATATTACAGAACCCTTCCATCAATAGCCCCCAAGGTGTCCTATAAGCAAAGAAAGAGAAGCATCTAGGATCCCAGGCATCCAAAAGACCACCAGACAGCCCATCCGAGCTGATGGCAAAGATTTCCCACCCCGGGAGTATACTAGCAACTTTCGAGATAGCAGTACTGTCAGAACACATAGTTTCCTGCAAAAGCAAAATGTTCGAGCGAGCAGTAGTAATGAGATTGGAGAGGACCCTAGCTCGCACAGCCGACCCCAATCCTCTGATATTAAGTGAGCAAATGGACATTAGGAAACCAAATCACGGGGGGTATTAGCTCCAAGGCCCCCAATGCAAGATTCCCCCACACCCTCATCAACTGAATCAGTAAAGTCTGAACCTTTCTCAACAGATCCATACCGACCAGACAAAACATCCTTCCCCTCACTCGACTTCAAACGATCTGAAAATGAAACAGACTCAAGTGTAGAATCAACATCAACATCCACATCTTTCCTGCCTTTCCTCCTAGGTTTTCTAAGAGTGATGTTCTGAAAATGGGCATTTGTGACAAATTGAACCCTAGGGTTAGTGGAAGGGTTTTTAGAGAAGATAGGGAGTGGAGAGAGTATATCAGGTTTGTCAGAAGTCCTATAACCTGCCTCACCTAAGATAATGGATTCATCACCAGTATAAGGCCCTATAACACCAACCTCCAAACCTTCCTTCCCCAATACCCCAGGATCAGTAGGGAAAGTAGCAACGGTCGGGCTCTCAACCGAAGGAGTATGATCAATAACCTTATTCCCCTCATCAATTAATACCTTATTCAATGAACTACCAGAGGGCTTATCCAATGAATCACTATCCCCCCCGACACCATTTGAGACTCCAAAAAGACCCCTACAAACCCTAGACTTCTTAGAGGAAAGATAATTTACATCCCCAGCACCACCAAGATTCAAAATAGTCTCCCCCGAAGCTAATTTCCTATCAAGTATAGCTTCTGCACTTCTAATACAAGCTAAATCATCCTCAGGAATATTGGGAATAGGCGAACCAAGACTGATAGGCAACTTACCCGACATATCTTGAAGCTCCGGGGAATCATCAGAACGGTTCAGATGTAAATGGTCCTTGGAAGAAAAATTGAAAGGCGTCACCTTCAGCGGAGTGGAGGACTGAAGATTCGGACACTGAGAATGAATGTGCCCAGTCTGCTGGCAGAAATGACACCTAAAAGGTATCCTGAAGTAGTCCAAATGCTGCCTCCAAACCCTATCACCCCACTGAAGCTCAATTTCAGCCGGAAGACCAAGAGCCATCTCAAATTCGACCATGACTTCGCCGACCTCCTGTCATAACCGAATAACGAATTGTTGTCGAGCCGAACAAAGCAACCCACCGTATTGGTGATACCCATAAGGATGTTCTTGGTCCAGAGCTCTATCGGCAAGCCAGGAATCAAAAGCCAAATATGGCGAAAGCTCTGCTTCTCCTTCAATGGGTCAAACCCCAAATGCCACTTCTTAAGACAAAAAGACCCTTCCTTAAAACACCAAAACCGACGAAGAACCAATCCCACATGTTCCGACTTCGAAAAAATGAACCCATCCATTAATCAGTTGCATCACCCTGGGCATATCACCACAGAGCGGAGACCAATTCTTACGGACCCATTCAACCATTTCTTGCTGATCTCCGCCTGTAAATTCCAACCACACAACAATTGCCCTCGAATTCAACATCTTAATCTGTTCAAGATTGGTTTCGACAGGGATGGAATAGTGATCCAAGCTAGCCCGCACCTTCAAGGTTTTGTTAGTCCTTCTTCTCCGGGCTTTCTCCCCCCGGCAGCGCGAAGGCCAAGGCTGAGTGAACTAAGACTTCTCCCGACTACTATCCAAGTCCTCTACACCCCCAGACTGGTGCCTTCCCCCATGTGAATGGCAACCATCGAAAGTATAGTGCCCACCAGTTGTTAAGCCCTGACGTCCCATTAGGAGCCCACACCGAGACACAAACACCAGCACTTGCTAGTCGCCTTAGTACGCTCCCTGGAGCCCCCAAAGAATAATACCCCCCAAATTTAGTGCTAAAGGAAGCGATAGCTTAGTGAAAACACCCCAAATCTAGTTCCGTCCAACCCAGCGCAAATTAAGAGCCCACCCAACAAAGGGCCAGCCAAATAGACAAAATGGATGGATATGACAGTTTAATCCGCAGAAAACTGGTTAAATGGTGACAGTGACAGACCAACCAATATGACAACAAACCCGAAAAAATTCTCACTTTTTTTTAACTTGGCTGGTACTAGGCTGGCCCCGAAGGGCCCATGGGACTCCAAGTGTAAGTTGTCAGGTATTAGTTAGTCTCCACCTCCACAATCGCTCCAGTCCTGCAGAAAATACGCCAAAACCACCAAACCCTAACCCCTGTCATCTCCTCAGTTCAATCCTGAAAAGAGCTCAACTCTTCACCACCCACATCTACATATTGATGATTAGATGATATATAAATTATTATTATTGTTTTAAATAAACAATTTACTTGAATTTTTCACAAATTATACATACTTTATTTCCATCCATATTTAACTTCCCATTTCAATGTGTACTCATTATAAATTATTATTTGATAATATTATAATAACAAGAGCCACGAGGTGGCAATGTCCTTGACATGACAATGCTACTTGCTATTGCAAAACACATTTATAAGATGAATGAAAAGAAACATTGTTAATTGCTATTACGAGAGAACAAATGTTGTAAGAAAAATGAGAAGAAACTATAAAAAGGAACTATTTAACCAAAACTATGAGCCATTAATAAAAATTAACATAAATAATTTAGTAGAACATCACTCAACTTATTCCTATTTTTCTTACATAATGAAAATAAATAGATGACAAATGAAAGGAAAGTACAAATGGTGAGTATGCAGTCCTATTCATCACCTCGAATTTACTGCTCTTCATTTTCACATATTTCAGATGTAAACACATGACTTCAAATTTCATGAGTTATAGTCTAAGAACGAATAATTCTTGACATTGACTTTCTTGGAGTTAAAGCATCAAATTTAATGGACTTTCATGTCTATTCTCTACTAAAGATCTAATTTAAAAGTATACATTTTCAACTTGCTGCAGAATAAACGAAATAAGAAAATCAAATTCGAACTCATAAGATCGCAGCAGATGTTTCAAAAACTTTATATTCTTAAACTCTTTAAGACAATAATGTTCAGAAATCATAATCTCCGGATTTAATATCGATCAAAAACTTTACATTTGAGTTATTTGAAGAAATATGACAAAGACGAGTGATGTGTACTGATGGAAGAACGCTTACAACTCACGTACTACCCTTCTCACATCTAGGAATGATAGCATTTAAATTTGAGTTATTTGAAGAAATATGACAAAGACGAGTTTGCATATGATTTACTACAATAAATATTTTAGAAGTTCAATCTACCATTCTCACTGTACAACCCACAACAAAGTTGCTTCCAAAGCTAACATCATTTATTTCCGTGTTACATTAAAACGCTTTTAAGATTGTAGCATAGCTAGTGATTGGTACCACCTTAAGCTTGATATATCTGTAATAAAAGTCTAAATCATACCTATAACATCACTAAAAATATTACTCAATATCACACAGTACAGTAATACAATATTCATAGTGGATGACTCCAACAACTACAAAAGCACAAATACTTCATGTATAGAAACACAAGTACAACCAACAACTAAAAACTTTACACAAATTAATTTAACAATGAAGAAATGCACATTGTCTCCATTAAGAAGCAAAGAAACCCATTTTTCAAAAAAATATATCTGTCAATAAAATTACCATATTACCATAGATACGAATTTTCAAGCCTTTGCACAAATATAAAAGTGCGAAGAAACCAATTTAAAAGAAAAAAATTATTTTCTTAGGAATTACATGGTCTTCTAACTCCTTGCATATCACCTTGTTAACATAAAGGTTAAAAGTCCACAAATTAAGTGAAATCCCATTTAACATAAAACTGCCAAAATACAATATATTCACCAAATCAAGCTTACATAAACAATAAAAATTAAATACCATTAAAAAACAATGACTTAAGTATGGCCTTGTCAATAGATACTTTCAGAGTTTATAATCAAGAAATTTCAAAATAGAATTATTCAAAAACCACACCAAGGAAAGGCAGAAAAGGCTCATCCACCTTCCATACACAAACAAAGGTTCGTTTCCCTCTACTAGTGAAAATGTTGCATAGCGATCTCCAAGTCAACTTCATGAATCAATAGCCCCAAAGGACTAAGCACTGACTTTAAATCACTTCGCAATTTATTTTGGATTTTGTTTATTCAATACTACTAGTTTATAAAATCAGACCAGATGGAATGATGAGCTGCATGCTAATCATCTATCATTCATTCTTGCACAATCCTTTGAAGCATCATTGGTCTCAGGAATGTATTTGACAATTCAGTATTTGATGTACTGTTTTATTTCAGGAAAGCGAGCACTGTACTGCCTCTTGCTTGCTATTCCAGATAAAGCAGCCTGCAGATGGAAGAATCACGATGCGACCATCTATGCTTTGGCATCCAACATGAAAGTTTTATAGGTACTGGCTGGCTATCGTTCCTTCCTTCACAATGTAATTCTGTGAAGGGAAATCTTCTCCCATGAAGTATTTGCCAAGCATATCCTTTGTTCCAGCTGCATACCTTATCTGAAGTATAGATTTTATGAGCAATTAGTCAGAAAACACTTAATAATATCTTTGTATTTTCGATGATTCTTATTTTCAGCTTCTAAAGAATTCCAAAAATGATAAAATAATGAGAACATTAAAGCTTCATGCAATGGACCATGATGCAATATAATGGAATTTTTGAATTATTTATGAGGTAAGTAAGTCAATCAAAGAATTAAGTATGAAGCAAATGGGTGAAATGAGACAAAAATCAGACACCTATGCATCTATTGTAGTCCTAGAAATATGAGGAGTCATGGCATGGTTTGGCATGTAGCACCACGGATGATCTTTTGGAGCAGGTTGAGGAAACCAAACATCTCCAATGTAACCTGCATTGCAGAAAGTCCCAAGAATTAGCAATGCATATGTCTCCATCACTGCAATTGGCAGATTAACTAGTTCTAAAAAACAGGGACATAATTTAAAATTTTAAAACACAGAACCACATCCAAACAATTGATTCAATGTCTCTTAATTGACTCCAAAATAGACAAAAAGACCGCCAAAGCACAACAATACAGTTATGTTGTTTATTAGCAAAGTGTTATGTTCTTTCTGTATGGGGGAGAGATGTTTGATGAAGGACTTCTATATCCACTATTGAAACCAGGAAGGTAATATGAACAAAAGGAATTGAATAAATGCATATGACCTCCAATTTTTCCACTAGCAGAAGCATCAGCAACTGCTTGAGCATCCATGATGGCCCCTCGAGTATTATTCACAATCAAGACCCCCTTCTTCATCTTGCTGATTTTCTCCTTGTTAAACATTCCCCTATTGTGACCAAAACGGGAAGAGAAGCAATAATTAGGTTTCTATGCACAAGTTGTGTAAAATGCAGGTTCCATTGACATTGCATTCTCTGTGATTGAATATTGGGTGAGATTGTTTCACAAAATGTGATAACACACCTAGTTTTGTCAGAAAGAGGTATATTAATGACAACTACATCACATTTAGGTAGCATATCGTCAAGATTTGTCTCCAATGTTGCTCCAATTTCCTTTTCCAATTCGAGTCCAATTGAAAGACGGTCATGGTCAAGAAGATTACAATTAAAAGGCTGTAGAAAAAAACCACAAAGGAATGTCAATTCGACTTGTAATGTTCATTCTTAGAGTGAAATTTTGAACAAGCAGCATGCAAGTGATTTATCACTGATTTTTAAAAGTTTGCAACATAATAGGTCATAAGAATACCTTCAAACGCTTAAGTAGTTCTTTGCCAATTTGCCTTGCACCAATAGTTTTCCCTTCTAGATCATATGACCTGTAAGAAATAGCTGCTACTTTCCAATCGCCCTCAACAATTTGCTTATATCTAGGCACAAAGTTGCGCATCAATATGAGAATGCGCATTAGCTCATCTTCTGCCACGGACACCACATTACTTCCTGTAAAAATTGTTGAAGAAGCCCATAGTTACATTATAATAAACCATTGCGGAAACTTCTCAATGATGCAGAAGAGCCAAGAGTTTGGACGGATGAGGAAAAACTCACGAAAAAATTGGTGAGTACAAAAATACAAAGATATGCACATATTTTGATGAAAGAATATAAGCATCACTGGTTTCCATAGGTGCGACAATGTGACCTCCATTTGGTCAATTTCACACAATAAAATCACCCAGCAGCAGAGAAATGCATCCAGCATACTTAAAAATGACTAAATCAGGCTGGATAAGGGTTTTTATAGGCCTTGTTAGACAAGTTGACACAGTGAAACCTCGAGCTGAGTCTTTGTGCAAAATGCGTTGGTTTGCTATGAAACCACCAGTATATAAAGATCAATAAAATATTTTATAAGAGGATGGGCATGGTATTCACATCATCATAGCGTCTAAGCTCGCCAAAGGAAAGTGGCCCAGGTTGCCAAAGATCACTGAAAAGCTTAATGGAGGAGGACTCAAAAGGAATGCTTTCACTATCTCAATGCCAGCAGAACATCAAATACTAGTATCAAATATTCTTCCCAAAGCCCTCAGAGGACGTAGAGGATGTAAACTGGTGAGTTGGGATTTGGCTATGTTGCAGACAAGGAGGAGATTGTACATAGAATGAGAAGGCAGCGTCCCCTAAAAAGAGTCATGGAAACTTCCAGGCATATTAGAGAATTTCTTGCACAACTCATGCCGTGTAAAGATACTGAGATTTCAGACATCACACTACGCAATTTTCCATTTTTGAATTCTTCACTCCTTGATTTATCAAATACAAAAAATATTGATCCAGATTCCATTGAAAACTGTTTCAGAAAGCATTGGTGATGATTACATGGTATATCAAGTGTCGTTAGTGTGATACCTGTAGAACGGAGACCAGACGCAAAGGGTGAGCAGAGGCGCTGTTAGCGATCAATGGGGAGCCAGGCTTCTGTGTTGAGCCACCATTCTGAGCAGAAGAACGGTGACTAGACGCAAAAGACGAGCAGAGGCGCTGTTGGGGATCAATGGGGAGCCACGCTTCTGTGTCGAGCCACCATGCGGGGCAGAAGAACGGAGACCAGACGCAAAGGGTGACCAGTGGCGCTATTGGTGATCAATGGGGAGGCACGCTTCTGTGTCAAGCCACCATGCGGAGCAGAAGAGAGCAAAGGATACATGGGAGGAAGATAGACAGGTTTGAATTGAGCGCGGGTTGAACTCTGGATAGGCATCAACTAGATCTACAGAGACATAAGTTTAAGCATAACCTGTTGATCCAGATTGAGTTTATGCAATTCCGGAGGCAGATCTAGTTCCACAGTAGCACCCATTAACCGAGCAGCAAGCAGGATTTGAAATCCCATAAACCTTCTCCAAGGACCGTCGATGCGAAAAAATGCCAAATGCATAAAACGACCACCTCCAGGCTCCACTCATAAACCAATGCCGAAAAAAGAAACAGGGTACAACCACCATTAAATTCAAATCCATCTACCGTGACGTAGTTTACACAGCACACTTGATAGGACAACGCACCCGGAACACATGGCATTCGATACCCACACGGCAAAGTCTGAGGTGCATACAACACATTTAAACCTTGCACTTCAACCAACATTTTACCCAGCACCATAAAAGCTCTTATACAGCGGGACATGTGTCACATAATTTCCCCACTACAAACTCCAAAGCACCATATTAAACCATGACATTGGAAAAAACTTAGGCCATAGCAAAAATTAGTCGGTACATCTGCTTACGGGAGCCCGCCGCCACCTCCTGGGCCACATTGCCCGAGAAAGACGTCACTTGCATTGTCCAATGAAAACCCAGTTAAATCATCATTTAAAAAATTTCAAAAATAAAAATTATTCTAAACCATAGCTAAACATTACATAAATTGCAAATTTTTTAAACCTATCTCAAATTAATGTCCCCGGCCGATTCATATATGTCAGGGACATAATAATGCACAACCCAATTTCAACGGGGTTTATAGAAATATTGTTCTTTACTTCTTCCTCACTTGATGAAGAACAAAATATATTTTGTTTATTTAAAATTAAAGCCACTATTTATTACATAAAAAATAGATCGGTCCCACTAGAGACCACTATTTATTACACTATAGATAGATTGTTTACATTATTGG
Organism: Larix kaempferi; assembly: GCA_027924585.1. Lineage (NCBI taxonomy): Eukaryota > Viridiplantae > Streptophyta > Pinopsida > Pinales > Pinaceae > Larix > Larix kaempferi. The sequence goes on from BSBM01000437.1 coordinate 8,031,308, forward strand.
TCGGCCAGTATTTGCAAATAAAAATTAAGTAAATTATCGGTCCCATTAGAGACCACTATTTATTACATCGTATACAAAACTTAGGAAGCGTATACAAAACTTTCGCTGTAATACAGGAAGCCGAGACATAAACATTCGCGGTGAGTTGAGGTGGAGGCCGAGACCAGAAACAAAAATAGCGAAATGTCTCCACAAAATAATTCTCGCCACATTCCAAGTGCAAGCAGAGACCAGATCAGGAAGAAACGAAGAACTAGTAACAGGAAAATGCCTCAACAAAATAGTTCTCAGCACAAAATAGTTATTTCGGCTTCAGGACAATCCAAGTCCAATATTCATCCTGAATGCCCACTGTGCACTGAATATTTTGATCCCTCCGGGATCCAACAGCCACTTTGTTTAAAATGTGGATATCAGATTTGCGCCTTCTGTTACCACACAATTACAAACTGTGATGGAGATGGCAGATGCCCCCACTGCAGGCATCCCTATGCCAAAAAACCTTAACATTTGTATAACAAAGTGTTAGTCTTTCTTTTGTTGCATAGTTGTGTTTTTTTTATTAGTATGGCTAGGAAATCATATATGTGAATTGCATAATTTAATATTTAGCATTTTAGGTTAGCTTTCAGTTTTAAGTACATCTTTCTGCTTAGTTTTTAGTTTTAATTAATATTTTTATAGATGTATTTTTTATTAGGTTACAATTTGTTAAAAAATGATAATGTTTATGTCTGATGTAATTGGTTAGGAAATGATAATGTTTATTTGTGATAATGTCTTGTAGATAAATCTATGATAATGTAAAATGATGTTGATTGTTGTGATTTAGTAATAATTAGAAATGAGTGTTGGTAATGACTCACATTTCAATTTTATAAAGCATGATTTTCTGGGATGTGGATTTGTTAATGTAATTATTCATATTATTAATGTAGTTTTAGATCTAATATGTCTTAATAATTTAATATTTAGATTTGTAATATTTTGGTTTTATTTATTTTTATAGACATGTTGATTCTTGTATTATAATAATTTTAGAAAATGTTAAAATTCAATTGTAATGGAAAGTTTTTATTCATAAAAAAAGCTCACAATTCAGTGTATGATGTAAATCAGCATAGATCCAAATCCTAGGCTTTATCAAGTGCAAACACTCTAAAATCTCATATTTACTTTTTACTTTGTATTAAAAGTAAAAAGTAAAGTCTCTAGTTGAAGTCTCATATTTACTTTTTATTTTGTATTATTTTTTCATTTATTTATTATTGTTATTTTTTTTTTGCGATCTTAAACCGTTTAATAGAATAATTATGTAAAGTATTTTATTAAAGTAGCTTTCCTAGATTTCTGTACACCATTGTAAAAGTAAAATATTGTTTTCCTGGTTATTTGAAGTCTGCTTATATGTGAAGGATGTTTGTTACCAATAAAATCTGAGTACAGTGTGAAGATTAAAACATGCTTTCTATATTATTTTAGTGGAGATTTTTTTAGTGTTGAAATAACCGGGACAATAATTTTTTCAGGGTTTTCAGCAAATACTTTCCGATTGAATTTTTGGCCTTTGAGCATAACACCATTGTCAGAATTCATCGAACTCGTGTTGTGCAATTTTTTTAATATATGTGTGCATTTTAACACGATTTTGTTGAATCCACAATAAGTAAAATTAAATAAATGTGATAAGTGATATGTTTGGAACAAAAATTTTGGTTTTTTTTCTCTGAACACAACTAAATTTTTTAAAATATAATTTTAATACTTTAAGATAATTAAAAAAATATTATTCTTTATTTCAAATTTGGTATTCATCATCATGGTATAGTTTGTCAGAAAATGATTATATATATATATATATTTGTATTAATTTGGTTATTTCAAATTTGGTATCCATCATCATGATATGGTTTGACAGAAAATGATTATATTTATTTGTATTAATTTGGTTAAAAATAATGAGAGTAATTTGATTATATTTATTTGTATTATTTTGGTTAAAAATAATGCCACTAATTTGATTATTTTGTAGAATATATATAATTATTTAAATATCTTGCATTTTAATATATATAAAAATAAATACATGAATGTATGGTAATGTAAAATTATGCTAGTTTGGTGGAGGTAGTTTTGATCTAGTAATGATTAGAAATGGGTTGTGATAATGATTTAGATTTAAATTTTATTAAGATATAATTTTGATCTATGTAAAGTTGCTAGATATAATTATTGATTTAATAAATATTATTGATGTAATTTTCAAATAAATTATGTTCAATTTTTACCTTAATTTGTTCAATATTTTAATAGGTTTTTGGTTGAAATCCGTTAAATACTTTTTTGTAAAATTCGATTTTGGAAGTGTTTAAATTGTGTTTTTGAATCCATAAGTAAATTCAACACCCTCAAATACCCTCATGGTACCCAAATTATGTAATTTCCATAACTAATATATGATTATAAGATTTTTTAAAGATTTCCAACCAAACTCAGAACAAAATAAAACAAACAATATGTTGGCAAAAAGTTGAAAACTTAGAATATTTAGACCACACCATTAAAAAAGATTATAAAAATGGTCACTACTTCTACTCTACGCATATTGTAAGAATCCCTTAAAATAATGAGTGACTTAAGATATATGACAATATTATTTTAAAAAACAGTTTTTTATAATTATTTAATAATATATACAACAAAATGTTAATCTCCTCCATATGTATATAACCTTGTTTTTTAAATATTTAAAGGCATATTTGATTACTAAAATAAATAAGTTTGTATGTATTATTTGATTTTGTAATATTTAAATTTTAATTGGTTGTCTTTTATGTTGAAATGTTATATAAATTTAGAAAATGATAAAATTTATTTGTGTTACTATAGAGTTTAAATGTCGTCATTTTTTTTTATTAAAAAAAATTATAAAATAATTTTATGATGTAAAAAAATTAATTTTGACTTCATGGATGTGAATTATTTTATAAAAAGTTGAGTTTCAGGTTAAGTTATTTGTCTAGTATTGTTACTTTGAGTTTTTTATATCTTATAATTTAACATATTAATTATGTAGATTGGTCTATGCTAAGATAAGTTTGAGTTGATTTTGTGAATTGTTATTTAGTGATAATTTGGAAGATTGGTTGTAATAATTTTAGATTAGTAGGCATGAGAAGCCATGCAACATCATGTTGGATTTGGTCATCTATTAGCCTTGTCAAATTAGGGAAATTCAGACTAGTCTTAAATGGAAGTCTTAGGATGCAAGATATATTGATATTAGTGGTTGCATTGGTATTTATGGTGGTATTGTTGGAATTATTGTCATTGATGTCAAATGATTAATGTTGTCATTGATTGGTATTGTTAGAATTGTTGTCATTGATTGGTATTGTTGTCATTGATGTCAAATTATTAATGTTGTAATTGATGCCGGGATTAATGTTGTCATTGATGTCATATTAATGCATTGCATTGAACATGTTGTTATAATGTTATGCTAAGGCATTTGCAAGCAAGGGTGAGCATATATATCTCTCTCTCTCTCACACACACACATTAAAAAAATGTTGCATGTGACAAGTAAAATGTGAAATGGTGGTTTCAAACCCATGTTTTTGGAAGCCCATGTGTTTGGAAGACCATGGTATTTGGAAAGTGAAATAAAAAAAATTGGTGGTTTCAAGCCCATGGTATTTGGAATTAATTATTTAATTAATGGGTGTCGTATCGTTTTGAAGAAACATGTCCCTTCATGAAGAGTTATGATAAAGTATAAAAATAGAAAGTATTGAGAGAAAGCGTGTGCAAGAAAAATGTAACAAAGATTGAATATCATTCCAAAAGGGGAGAGTTGCAAAATTTGTTTCAAGTCATTTTGACATTTTTGCTATAAGTTCTTTTTTGGGATGTTTCAGGCCATGAAATTTTGAGGATACGGAGGTAAGATATCTAGGTATATGTGGTCAAAATTTTAGATGTTGGTTTGCTATAATTTTTGAGATATTCCTTATGGAAGTTAGGGTTTTTGAATGGTCCTGAAATCAATTTCAAACAGATCAACTTGTCATTTTCACTGGGTACATGTGGTCAAAATTTCAAATGTTGGTTTGCTATAGTTTTTAAGATATGCCCTATGGAAGTTAGGGTTTCTGAAAGGTCCTGAAATCAAATTCAAACAGGTCAATTTGGAATTTTCGCTATAACTTATTATTTGAGACTTTTTAAACTAGAATTTTCCAGGAATTGAGGAGACATATAAAATTACTATTACTAAAAATTTCCAGACTTTGTTTTTTCTATACTTTTTGAGATATAACCTGTGGAATTTAGGGCTTCTGAATGGTCCTGAAAACAGTTTCAAACAGGCCAGCTTGGCATCTTTTTTGTAACTTCTTTTCTGGGACTTTTCAGACTGTGAAATTTTTAGGGATCTAAGGAGACATACATAAGTACTTGAGGTAAAAATTTCAGACTTTGGTTCGCTAAAAATTACCCTATGGAATTTAGGGTTTCAAAATGGTTTTGAAAACATTTTTAAATAGGTCAGCTTGGCATCTTCTTTGTAACTTATTTTTTGGGACTTTTTAGACTATGAATTTTTCAATATCTAAGGAGACATACATAAGTAATTTAGGTAAAAATATCATACTTTGGTTTAGTATACTTTCAGAGATATAAATTGTGGAATTCAGGGTTCAAAATGGTCTTGAAATCAATTTTAAACAGATCATCTTGGCATCTTCTCTACAAATTCTTTTCTGGGACTTTTCAGACCCTGAAATTTTTAGGGATCTAAGGAGGCATATCGAATTACCTTAGGTAAAAATTTCATACTTATATTTGCAAAATTGGATATGTGTCATGTTGTACAAGTTCATTCCTTGGAAGAGGCAAAAAACAACAAGCTTTAAGAAATCTACCATAAATCTCATTTGGAAATTCAAATTTCAATTAGACTTAGTGAAAGGAAAAAGTAGCAAACAGACTCAATAAAGGTAATGTGAATGTTATTATCTTTTTATGAAGTTATATGTACTAAAACCGTCTTAGATGCGTGTTTTGCTAAAGCAAATCCATGTTTGTAGGGGGTTTGAGGAATCATCCACCGGGTTCGATAAATTGCATTTATATTTAGGGAATTAACTAAAATTGCTTAGCAAAGCCACAATTATGGAAAGTCATTCAATTAAAAAGGTGCAGAGCGTTTTCCCGCCCACATCGGGTCTAATTACGTATATAAAAGAGGCATTTCACTAATGGTCGGCCATACTTCCACACAGACAAAAAATGGGATTGCTAATGTCTATAAATTTGATCTTTGCATTTAAAAAATATTATCATAACGATAATGTCTGATAATAAATATTATCTTAAATTTCAAACATTATCAGGCATTAATAATGAATATCTCCACATATTAAGTGTTGTGTAAACACAACCCTCAAAATTCCATTAGAACAAAGCTTCCTACTAGCAGGAGTAAAACCCCATGGTGTTTCAAAGTGAACAATTTATTCCACTCCTTGCTCCCACCGCCTGAAAATTAATCCGATGACTATTTGTCCAACTAGTCCAACAACTATGGTCAATTGTTTGTATAGTGGGTCTTATCTCTAATTTATTTTCTACACTCGTATTAATCCTTATAATAATTAACTATATTATATATTTATATTATTTATATAATTAGAATTATATGAGTTATTTTAAAAAATGCTATAATTATTATATATATATATATATATATTTCACATATATGTATTGTTGTTATTAAATAAAAATATATTTTTCACTAGGGTTCTTCCATCTAAAAAATATTATAGTAATGTTGTCATTATAACATTGTTATCAACATTAATGATAGCAATTATATTGTTAACATAGATGGTTTTAATAAACAACCTGGAGCTACTTGTTAAATTTAACACTGAAGTTGTTGGTGCCAACTCTAACACTAAAGAGCTAATGGGTCGACAAAGCCTGAGTCATGCTGCCATAGACCGAGCTACTTGATGAGAGATGTAATATTAATGTTATGTTTAAATTACTATAGTTGTATTTTATTCTATTTATAATTGATGCAAATGAAATATGTTACAAATATGTTTATTTTTTAATGAAATTGTCTAATTATTATTTTGTAGATATTGGAAGCTTTGATGCAGAGGTCAAGTCGCTTCCTTTCGCTCATGATGATTAGGATATGTAGGAGAAAGATCAGGCCGACCCACAGTTGGTTGGTAGGCATCCTGGTCACTGTCCGTGTAGGCCCCATGATAGGTATATCCAAGATGTGGAAGACAAGTTGTCCATATTGTTGGCAGATGTAGGCGTTCATCCTATGCGACCGCATGACATTTGTGATGAACTTGAGCTTGTGAATATATGGAGGAGTATTTATCATCATATGAGGTTGTTGGTGCAACATATTTTCGGTGCACGCTTTCAGTTGGATTCCCATCAACCTCCTCCACCACCTCCACCCCCTCCTCCATTAGATTCGACATCTACTACTCCACCTCCTCCTCCATTAGCTTCGACATCTACTACTCAGACTCCTCCTCCATAAGCTTCGTCAACACCTCATCCACATCCTCCTCCTCCACCTTCAATGTGTCATCCACCTCCTCCTCCATCGTGTCCTCCTCCTCTGCCTTCATCATCATCCAGTCCTCTACTCCTACTCAACCTTCCTCATGATCCTACATCATCATCTGATCCTCTACTCTTACTCGATCGACCCTTTGATCGTACTCATATTCCCGACCATCCACCAGTTCCTACTTCAGACATTGTTTCTATTTTAGAGGCGCTCAGAGAGGTTCGTACACTTCATCTTGATGGACATATCCCTCTTTTTCTCGGACCTATTTTTCCTTCTGGTATTATAGGTACTGGTGCCTCTATCTCTACTAGAAGAGGTGCTGATAATGCCTCTAGCTCTATTGCTTGAGGTGATGATAATCTATCTTAGGCCAGAGAGATACTAATGACGCCTCTGTTGGCGGAGGTGGAGTAGATATGTCATAGTTGTTTTTGCATTGGAGATATTTTATATTTGACATATTGTATCATGACTTTGATGTTATATATGTTCATATCTATATATATTTTGCATTTATCAAATTATCGTGTTTATGTTGATATCAATGTTTATTTATTTATGTGGTGAAAATGATGATCATGGAACGCTAATTAATTATGTTTACGTGTATTATTAGTTATGTGACGTGGTAGATGATGCTTAAATCTGTTAGTTGTATATGTTACACGAATATGTGCCGTACTTAATGTTTATGATGGTATGTTATATGTGATAAAGGAGAAAGCAAGTTTTGGTTCATATCCGCTTGAAGTATAGATGCATGAACTCTTCCCATGCTCAATATCAACCAATATTTCATTCAAATCACATAAACCACAACATAGAGTAATACAAAGTTCTTTTGAGACTTTTATTATTTGAAGGAATATTCTTATGGGTAACTAGATTAGACAAACTTGTGAATAAATTAGTTTGGAGAAGTTTAAGGGTTTAGGTTAATTTATTGGTTGGTTTTATGTGTGCAAGGGTCTAGTTTAAATTATTTTATCTAAGGTGCGGTAGTCTATGATAATGGGTTTGTTAGGGATGTCATACACGAATGTGGGGAAGCATCCCTCATGTTTCCCCATTTAATTTTTTTGGAAAAAAAGTCAATTTGGAGATAAAATTTGATGTATTCAATGATTTTCATTATTATTCCCATGGAATTTCCCATGATTAAGTTGGAGATTGTGAGGGAAAAGCAAGATCAAGCTTGAAAACGGACTGAAAGATGAGATATTCATGCTCTTAGGAGGTCACAAGTTCTAATTCGAAGGGGGTAGGTTATGTAGGTTATAATCAAAAGTGGGGCAGGTACAAATCTGAAAATGGTAGGGCATATGTACCTATGTAGACTTAAGTAGTCAAATCATTGTGTAGGATTTGTCCCATAAACAGAGAGTCTCATATATCAATTGGATGTTTTGCTAGATCTTGATCTTCAAAATAAATTATTATTATTATTTGTGAAGATTTTTACAACTCATCGTGATGTAGAAAAAAATTAAAGTTAAATTGCATATTCATTATAAAATATTTCATATCTTTTGAATGGATTTTCTACCCATCAACAATAACTTTGTATATTAAAGAATAAACGTTTAAACAATTTGTTAAAACTAAAAAAAATCCAATTAATAAAAAAAAAATTATTAATTTATAATTCAATCATATCAAATTAAAAAATATATATTAATTTATAATTAAATTATATTAAATTATTATTTTAGATAATTTAAAGAGATATCTCTCTAAAAAGTAATATCAAGGATTACGAAAAAGTAAAAATGTATACTATTAATAATAATAATAAATATTATATATAAAAAATAAAATAATTAATAAAATTTCTACCAAGGAGGAAGATGGTTCTTTTCCATGTTCTCATTATTGTTTCATATTGAATTATAAACTAGTAATGGCCATGAAGGGCAAAAGGAAGGTGGAGTGGAAAATATCATATTTTATGTAGACTTGTGTACATAGTTAAGTTTAAGTTATTTCTTTTTTTTTTCTTTTTTAATTTTGAGTATACTAAGCTTAAGTCTCAAAACATAACTATGTATTTACTATGGACCAATGCTCTCATCGTGGCTTGATTTCATTGTGGCTTGATTTTTATAGTTGTTATGTGCTACTTAATATAAACCACAAAATTATGTACTAATGTAATGCAGGCTTTTATTTCTATGCTTTTAATAGCAAGGCAGTACAGGTTTTTCAACTGACCAAAATATCATTGAGGAGAAATTTCAAGGACGAATATAAAGGTTTGGTAAGTAGACATATCATAACTTCTCATTTCATGGAAAACTAGTCATCTTTTCATCGAACTAAAAGCAAATCGCAAATCTAAGTCTACTAGGAACTAGCTGCTAGAGGAAATAATGAAAAAAAAGGGAAACTCTTTTGAATGACACAAGTTATAGGTTGCACTTCAAAGGAAGGGAATAAATAACTTGTTGTACTGGAAAAAGACAAAATACTATTTGGAAAGGGACATTGAGAATTTATAACATCAAAATTTTGGACTTCATAAACAACTTAACACAATTCTCTCTAATTATACATATATATTAATTTATTTTTATAATTATCTCAAACTTTTGTATAAAAATAAATTTATTTCCATTACACCATCTTCAAATTTATGTATTATTACATAAGTAACTCCCCTTCTCTTTCAAGGCTTCAATCGGTACTCTTCGTTTCATTTCATCGAAGCCATACTTCCCAATTAAATTATTTCTTACTTTTTAATTTATCACCATTGCCTTGAAATAAAAAACTGACTTTAATTGATATTCATCATTTTAACTCCTTGTCTTCCTTCTAACTAAGCAACCATTTGGCTTGCCTTCTGTTTTACATGCTTGAATTTCACTTCAACCAAATTTCTCATTACCTGCATGGCTCACCTTGGCTCTTCCTCCGTCTCCCATGAAAGGTTGTAGAATGTGATAAAAAATGATCAATAATCCTATCATTTATTTTTACTCGTTGTCTTTGTCATTGTCACTCCTTTGTTACCGATCCCTTGGATTTATCAGACCCTACATTAATATCTATTGAAGTATTGTAATAGCTTATGTTTAAATGGTTTTATAAAAGAGCCTATATCTTTCTCATTGCTGGTTAACTTTATCTCTAACCAAAAAATTCTATATTTTTTATTTTTATTTTTATTTTACTATTGCAATTTTACATGAATAATTATGGATATATTCAAAATGATTGTATAAAACTTATCAAATGTCGGAAAAATTGCAGGTGTTGTTGAATCATGAAACTCATAGAATATAACCAAATACATTTTTTCAACCGAAGAATATAACCAAATACATGTTGAAATATTAATTCAATATTTATGTGGAAATTATTAAATTGAGAATAGCTCATTATTATACAACCTAAATAAAGAAAGTTATTTGATAATATATGTTACTCAATTTTAAATTCTACACATAAACTAAAGCCAACATAGATGTTATGTTGAACATATCCAAGTTTAAAATGAATATATATTAATGACATTAATAGAGAAAAAAATATGTTTCAGATATATAATTCCTTTTACAATGAAAATTGATAAGAAAATTGCTTTCTACATGATGTTAGAATCAAAATTAACTATCGGAACTCAAAGTTTTAGAAAGTGAAAATTGATAAGACAATTGATGTCTACCTGATGTTAGAATCAAAACTAGTTATTGTATGAACTCAAAGGCTTAGAAAGTGAAAATTGATGAGACAATTGTTTTCCACATGATGTTACAATCAAAACTAACTGTATGAACTCATAGGTTCAGAAAGTGAAAATTGATAAGGCAATTACTTTCTACATAATGTTACAATCAAAACTAACTGTATGAACTCAAAGGTTTAGAAAGAGCATTTTGAAACTGCACAAATTTTACAACATGAATATAGATAGGTAGATAAAATTGCAACTTTTTTCTACAAATATATATATATATATATATATATATATATATATATATATATATATGAACAACATTGAGTATTCATGGTTACCCAAAAAAATTAATGGGCATAACTCATTTGGGACAGTAGAAACTCAAGCTATATAACTATCATGCACAGGACACAACTCAACAACTATACAAAGAGGATCAAAATTGGTATAGGATATAAATAACATCAACAATGGAAATGACCAAAGTGTTAATGAACTGAGGATCCAAAGTGGGTTAGTAAAGGGAAAAACATTGATTGACCACAACCCAACCAACTCAGTGTTTCATGTTGTGAATGTAAGGAGGCAATAGAGCATCAAAACTGGTAACCCATGTGTGTAGCAACAATAATTATTTCCCATCACCATACCTTAGATTAAAACTTAATAGCATGTTTGTGAATGTGATGATATGATGTTAGATTACCATAATCATCAGTAGTGACATGTTTTACTTGGTGATATTCTTGGAATAGAGGACAACATTCCAATTGGAAATGAACACATAAATCAAACTCATTGTTCTCAGGAAGATTCAAATTATTTATGAATCTTTCTTGAAATCCACAAGAATAACAACAATGCAATCCAACTAGTGATAACAAACAATAGATGCCCCCATTCATCAAACATGAAACTGTCGTTCCTCAAAAATAGAAAGTAACACAACATCAATCAATCAATCCGTTCATATAGCTTAACATTATATGTATTTGAAAAGTAAAAAATAGAGCAATTAATCTTACACTTAGATCCATCATTTACAAACTGAGCAACACTCTTCCTTCATTCTCTAGATGGTTGAGTGGGCAATATGGGTGCTAACTTGGAACGGTGAGATTATGGACACTAAGTTATGGCTCTCTCCCCAGGATGCATACTTAAGACCATCATGCCCTTTCCCTTCACATAAAGAGGGTTTCCCACATATTGATAAATTATGCAGCTCGCCATGTGGCACAAATGATAATCTCCTTGTGATTATGTTGGAAGATGATAGAGTGAGTGTTATTATTAAAAGCACCATATTGTGTAGTTGATTTATGATCTGCTTTTTTGGAACTCATTTGCTAAGCTTTTACATAAATTTTGATTTATGCCATTTGAAAATTTTTCCTTCTAGTCAATTTCATGGATAAAGGAATGCTTACTTGCTTCAATGCCGATGATCGTCCGAGAATTACCTCCAAATTCAACTATGAAGGACGTGCTATTCACAACAACATTTGCAGTTGACTTTTCACATCATATGGGTTGCCAATCCTAGAGGAGTTGAGGCCAATAGTGAATCACAAAACAGTTTGTGATCTTGGTTAGAAGCTGAAAATGGGTGATTCAATTGAATTGAGTCCATCAATACCACATACATCTTTGACTGAATACATGAAAAAATTAAGTCAATTGTTTGGTAAGGTAGATGAATGCCAGGATGAAACATGACATATGCTAGGAAAGAATTCACATGTTGCAACTATGACATCATTCATATAGCAACTGGCCAACTGTTTTTGGAGTGAAATAGAAAGACTGGCTATCAAAATATTTACCCTATGTAATGCCCCGGTTTGACATTTCGTTTAAGTACCCATATCATTTGGTAGTTGGTGTTAAGTTATATTATGGTGATTAAGTAATGTGTACAAATGCATATTATAACATTAAGGCATATATTTATATTTCTAACATTCTTCTAAAAGAAATTGGATATGAATATGTACAGGTAAATTATTCAAACAAGATAATTGTGCCATTAATAACAAGATAACTATAACAATTTCAATTGTTGCAGTGGTTAAGGAATGAGGTAATTTATTTTTCACTACCCTTTATTTCTTTGTCTATCTATAAGTTTAATTCTAGAACCCTTGGTATCAAACTCTTGGGAGGTTCTGTGAGAAATACTATTTTGTTTCATAATAAGCTTCTCCCAAGTAGCAACTTCACCTACATTCTTGGCATGAACAAAGGTTCACGTTGTTTGGATTGACCTTAATAAATCCTTCAATGTTGCAATGATATTGCTATTGCAGTAAGAGTTCTAGTGGTGTGTTATGCGAGAAGGATTAGTAATAAAAATGTGGAGACATTATGTTCTGCAATGCATTTAATAGGTTTTTGAATTCATTCACCCAAACTAAATTTAAATATTAAATCACCAACAATTTCACTACTTCGACATGATTGTTAGCAATATATTTTATAGTTCACCTTAGTAACTGTTTGAATTGAAAGTATTCATACAATTAAAATGTTAATCAAAATTGATGTGTGAAACGAGTAATTGAATGTGATTTTGGAATTTTTTTAATTAAAAAATATTTAAAAAATACCAGGCTGGCATTCCATTACCATCCTTGTTTAATCCACGCCTTAGCAATCTAGTTTATAACTGTAAAAATAAAACAAATGAAAGAAAATATGACGGTGGACCATATATAGTTCCTCTTAAAGAGATATCACACTACTATCTATTATCGCCTCTTGCCGGAGAGTCATATGGCTGGAGTTGATGGGCATCTCTCTCTCGCTTTTTTATCTCAATGAATGCTTGATCCGTTGAATCGTGCAAATTTTATATGCTAATGGTTGGCTCTACACTTGGAGCTGCATTAGAGCTAGGTACATGCCCCTTTACATCATGAGATGGAGAACTAACCAAAGGCTCACTAGATTTCTTTGATGAAATTCCCTTCGGAGAAGGCTCCCTTCATTTTGTTGGTTTGGACCGTGGAAAATATGCGTGAGCATCCCTGGTATATGATGGCAGTGGTTCCTACTCCCTGGTATATAACAAAGGGAAAAGGGACCATGATGCAGAGAAAAAGGCATAAATCCAAGTTTTTCATGAGATTACACATGTCAACGAATGATAAGAGATGATGCGAGGCCACTGGACATACTTGATTATGATCAACGAACTCCAAAAGGTTCAAATCCCATAAAAGAGAAAAGACCATTTGAATTCATTTGAAGCCAGCTTTGAGTAGCTCAATAGTGGGTTGTGTGAGATAGTTAGTGAAGGTTGAGCTCAGAGTCACACATAATTAGTGAAGGTTGAACTCAGAGTTGAATCTAGTTTTGTTGGACTTGGCTATATATTGGTGTGGATATTAGGTATTTTCTAAGGTTATTTTGTAATAAGAATTGCATTTGGATACAAAAGCTTATTAGTTTTTGTTAATGGAACATGGTTTTGTAAAGTTGCTTTTGAGATTTAATATTTGAGATGGATATCTTGTTTATGTGTGTGCTTTCAATTGTGTTTGTTTATGTGTGTGCTTCCAATTGTGTTGTTGTGCACTTTGGGAATGTATTGATACAAATAGATGTATTTACTTTGTAGTGTGTTCATTGCATCCACTTAGTAGTACATAGTAGGTTGATTCATGTGTGGTTTCAACCCATTGTAAGGGAAGACTTGATATTTTTTCCATGTGTCAGCATCCAAAGGTGTTTTTGGTTGATGCTGAGAAGTCTATAGAACAAGTGCAGGACATTTTACATGTTTACAATATGGCAGAAAGAGGAGGTATTCCCTTGGAAAGTGGTCCAAGGATATCACCAAAGAAGGAAAAAAAGAGTAAATCATGGAAATGTTGAAGGAAAAATTAAAAAGGATAGGCATCATGGAAGCATCCCATCAAAGAGGAAGAACAACAAAACCCTGTGATGAGAGTGACGACATAGAAGACAACGATGAGGAAAAATAGATTCAAGCACAAAAGAACCCAAAGGATAGGCCTAATAAAATCCTATGCCAGTTTATACTAGTTTGGGAAGAGGATCAAGCATAGAGGTTGTTGGTATCCATTCAAGGAGTTTAAACCCCAAAGGATTCACTAATTGGATTAGTGAGATGAATAAATCCAGTTGAGGAAATTAAAGGCCAAAGAAGAATGAATTTTACATGTACAAGATTGAAGGGAGGATGTCATTATATGGACTTCCTAGTTAAGGGGATATTGTCAACCATTGTTTCAATCCAACAAAAATATGATAAGGTTGTGAAGGAATAAATATAGCATGTCAATCAATGGATTTAACTTGACATGTTTAATAAGCTAACACAAAATAGCATAGACCTCTCCCAACTACTATCCAAGTCCTCTACACCCCCATACTGGTGTCTTCCCCCATGTGAATGGTCACCATCGAAAGTATAGTGCCCACCAGTTGTTCAGCCCTGATGTCCCATCAGGAGCCCACACCGAGACACAAACACCGGCACTTGCCAGTTGCCTTAGTACGCTACCTAGAGCCCCCAAAGAATAATACCCCCCAAATTTAGTGCTAAAGGAAGCGATAGCTTAGTGAAAACACCCCAAATCTAGTTCTATCCAACTCGGCCCAAATCAAGAGCCCACCCAACAAAGGGCCAGCCAAATAGACAAAATGGATGGATATGACAATTTAATCCGCAGAAAACTGGTTAAATGGTGATAGTGACAGACCAACCAATATGACAACAAACCCGAAAAACTTCCCACTTTTTTTTAACTTGGCTGGTACTAGGCTGGCCCCGAAGGGCCAACGGGACTCCAAGTGTAAGTTGTTAGGTATTAGTCAGTCTCCACCTCCACAATCGCTCCAATCCTGCAGAAAATACGCCAAAACCACCAAACCCTAACCCTGTCATCTCCTCAGTTCAATCCTGAAAAGAGCTCAACTCTTCACCACCCACATCTACATATTGATGATTAGATGATATATAAATTATTATTATTGTTTTAAATAAACAATTTAATTGAATTTTTAACAAATTATTCATACTTTATTTCCATCCATATTTAACTTCCCATTTCAATGTGTAATCATTATAAATTATTATTTGATAATATTATAATAATAATGCACAACCCAATTTCAACGGGGTTTATAGAAATATTGTTCTTTACTTCTTCCTCACTCGATGGAGAACAAAATATATTTTGTTTATTTAAAATTAAAGCCACTATTTATTACATAAAAAATAGATCGGTCCCACTAGAAACCACTATTTATTACACTATAGATAGATTGTTTACATTATTGGTCGGCCAGTATTTGCAAATAAAAATTAAGTAAATTATCGGTCCCATTAGAGACCACTATTTATTACATCGTATACAAAACTTAGGAAGCGTATACAAAACTTTCGCTGTATTACCGGAAGCCGAGACATAAACATTCGCGGTGAGTTCAGGTGGAGGCCGAGACAAGAAACAAAAATAGCGAAATGTCTCCACAAAATAATTCTCGCCACATTCCAAGTGCAAGCAGAGACCAGATCAAGAAGAAACAAAGAACTAGTAACAGGAAAATGCCTCAACAAAATAGTTCTCAGCACAAAATAGTTATTTCGGCTTCAGGACAATCCAAGTCCAATATTCATCCTGAATGCCCACTGTGCACTGAATATTTTGATCCCTCCGGGATCCAACAGCCACTTTGTTTAAAATGTGGATATCAAATTTGCGCCTTCTGTTACCACAAAATTACAAACTGTGATGGAGATGGCAGATGCCCCCACTGCAGGCATCCCTATGCCAAAAAACCTTAACATTTGGAGTAATTTGATTATTTTGCAGTATATATATAATTATTTAAATATTTTGTATTTTAATATAAATTAAATAAGTACATGAATTTATGGTAATGTAAGATTATGTTAGTTTGGTGGAGGTGGTTTTGATCTAGTAATGATTAGAAATGGGATTGTGATAATGACTTAGATTTAATTTTCTTTAAGATATAATTTTGATTTATGTAAAGTTTCTAAATATAATTATTAATTTAATAAACATTATTGGTAGTAATTTTTAAATAAATTATGTCCAACTTTTTGCCCAATTTGTTCAATATTTTGATTCTTGAGATCTAATAATTACTTTGTATTTAGTATGTTCATTTTCTCACTGCCAAATTAAAAAATTAGTTTATTACGGTGGGTTTTTGGTTGAAATCCGGTAAATACTTTTTTGTAAAATCCCATTTTGGAAGTGTTTAAATTATGTTTATGAATCCATAAGTAAATTCAACACCCTCAAATACCCCATGGTACCCAAATTATGTAATTTCCATAACTAATATATGTGATTCTAAGATTTTTTAAAGATTTCCAACGAGACACCAAACAAAATAAAATAGAAAATATGCTCGCAAAAAGTTAAAAACTTAGAATATTTAAACCACACCATTAAAAAAGATGATAAAAATGGTCACTACTTCTAGTCCTAAGAGATTTAGTATAGTCTTTTGTTACTACCAAATTAAACAAGTGAAATGGCTGCAAAGCAGCTAGTCCCTACCTTAGTATGGTGGATTAGGTCATTTGCAATAAGTATTGTGAGAAGTAAATGTGAAACCCAATTTAGTTTACTAACTTTAGTGTTAGAGTTAGAACTAGCGACGGGGGTGGTGATGTGGAGGATAGATAGAATGAGGCAATGTTGGGAGGCTCGGTCTATGGCAGCATGACTTAGGCTTTGTCGACCCATTAGCTCTTTAGTGTTAGAGTTGGCACCAACAACTTCAGTGTTAAATTTAATAGGTAGCTTCAGGTTGTTTATTAAAACCATCTATGTTAACAATATAATTGCTATCATTAATGTTGATAACAATGTTATAATGCCAACATTACTATTATATTTTTTAGATGGAAGAACCCTAGTGAAAAATACATTTTTATTTAATAACAACAATACATATTTGTGAAATATATATATATAATAATAATAATTATAGCATTTTTTAAAATAACTCATATAATTCTAATTATATAAATAATATAAATATATAATATAGTTAATTATTATAAGGATTAATACGAGTGTAGAAAATAAGTTAGAGATAAGACCCACTATACAAACAATTGACCATAACCATAGTTGTTGGACTAGTTGGACAAATAGTCATCGGATTAATTTTCGGGCGGTGGGAGCAAGGAGTGGAATAAATTGTTCACTTTGGAACACCATGGAGTTTTACTCCTGCTAGTAGGAAGCTTTGTTCTAATGCAATTTTGAGGGTTGTGTTTACACGACACTTAATATGTGGAGATATTCATTATTAATGCCCGATAATGTTTGAAATTTAAGATAATATTTATTATCAGACATTATTGCTATGATAATATTTTTTAAATGCAAAGATCAAATTCATAGACATTAGCAATCCCATTTTTCGTCTGTGTGGAAGTATGGATGACCATTAGTGAAATGCCTCTTTTATATACGTAATTAGACCCGATGTGGGCGGGAAAACGCTCTGCACCTTTTTAATTGAATGACTTTCCATAATTGTGGCTTCGCTAAGCAATTTTAGTTAATTCCCTAAATATAAATGCAATTTATCGAACCCGGTGGATGATTCCTCAAACCCCCTACAAACACGGATTCGCTTTAGCAAAACACGCATCTAAGATGGTTTTTCAATTCACGGACAGCCGGAAAAACCAAACTGGTCGGATTACATCAATGCCCTTAATACTTTTTGGAAAGAAGACCCGACCGAAAAAGCCTACACCATTAATGTTTGTGGTGGGTGGCAAACAATCTGGCTTGGATGAGTTTGCACAGGAAGAGAATTTCCCCATTGGATGAAGAGAATATTGCCTGCCTTACTTAGAGTTACAACGTTAGATCACATGGAAGGACAAATCATCTAACATGTACTTCGTCGTGATAGATGGATCCTTCATTTATTCTGCCAGGGCATTGCAGCATAAGTTTTGAATGAAAATTGTACTGGGATATTTCTCTAGAGGTTGGGCACGTTCTCCCTAGTCACACACCATATATAGATTCGGTGCCACAAATGTTGTGGAGTCCATGCCATAAATGTTATAGCTTAAGTAAACTGTAAACTATACAGGTGGCAAATTTATAATTCTTTTAAAATTTTATTTTTTATTTAAAAAAAGTCACATCCAAAATTCATAAAAGATTAGATAACTTTACAATTAAAAATTCAAATTAAATTTGATTTCGAAGCGAAAGCTATAATCCATGCCTTGGCAGTGGCTAAAACAAAGTAAAACACATTAAACAATATAAGAAAATGAAAGAAAATTATTTTAAGTTACTCAACTTCAAAAATTAACACAACCCACTATACCAACAATGAAACTCATTATTTAACTTAAACAAATGAACGTGTACATTCTATCAAAACACTCTTATTATTATTTTTATTGTATTTTATTACTTTAAATATTGTTTTCCTATTCTTATGAAATAAAAGTTACCAACAATGAAACTCATTATTTACATGTAAGAACTCAAACAAATGAAATGTAAGAACTCAAACAAATGAAAGTCTGCATTCTATAAAGACTTTTATTATTTTTTTAATTGTCCTTTTATTACTTTATATATTGTTCTCTTGTTCTTATGAAATAAAAGTAAAAAGGAATGTTCTTATGAAATAAAAGTAAAATTGAATTTAATAGAGAAACCATTTAAAAAAAGAATACAAAGAAAGAAGGCATAAGGTATTTACACACGAGAGCGTGAATAAAAAAAAATATAACAGAGCATAAATAACAGAGCATGGTAACATTTACATATGTATAAGATTACAACTAGGCTGGTGCAAGCTAATGCTGGCCACTCATGACGCGTTAGTCGCAATGGACTCCTGGAAAAACATAAATTTGAACATCAAAAAGTAATATTAGAGCTACCTACACAACGTTTTGGAATATGGCACAAGAAGATGAAACATAGACAATCGGATTACCTTCTGGAATATATAAATATTATTTATGGAAATTAAGTATAACTCCCAAAAAATGGGGTTCTCCTAAGGTTGGTATGTTATTTTTTTAAGAAAACATAATAAATATGTTTGCGTTAGTTCCGTGGTTCGGTATGCAAATGGTGGAATTTTGTGAAAAAAATTATATACAGTCGTAGATAACAAGCTGTTATAGTGCAGCGCTATTTTTCCATATTTATTTATTTTAATTTTATTTTATTTTAATTAAGGAAGTCAGCCAAGCCCTAGAATGACTAGGTCGAGCGTTAGTCCACAACATCATGGTCTTAACATAATCGATGAACTTTTTTTTTTAGGATGTAGGACTTCGTGTGTACTTATGTGGGTTCTTTTCTGTTTTCAAAATAGGAGAGCCAATCAAAATTTATAGACGAAAGAGTGATTGTAGTGTAGGCATTTATTAGTATTCACATACACCTACCTACTTAAAGGTACTAGGGTGTTTCCTACTTCCATTTCCTTGATATACATGACATACCCATTATTAACATTGATATTTTTCTCTCTTCATACAAAGATTGTTATGTGCTAGATAAATATCTATGAAGTCACTTTACCTTGCCCTATATGCATGAATTCTTTGTGATGTCTAGTGCTTAAGTAGGGTTTGATATTGCCTCCTCTTCAATATTATAACTTTAATCATTAGTTTGAATCTACTAGACCCTTTGGGGAACCCTCCTACTTACTAGGTTTTGTCTTGGGATCCAACCTTCTGATTTGGCCCATAGTTAGTTGGAGTGCTTAATTTTGGTTTATCAACAACATAACTCTAGGAATGATTAAAATGGGTCACTCTAGGTCAAACCTTGATTCCCCTTCTTTATGATGATGATAATGACGATGATGATGATGTTGATGATGAAAATGATGATGAAGATGATGACCAAGATGATGATGAGGATGGTGATGAGGAAGTGGGTGATAACGATGATGATGATGATGGAGATGATGATGATGACGAGGATGAGGATGATGATGATGAGGAGGAAGTGGGTGATAACGATGATGATGATGATGGAGATGATGATGATGACCAGGATGATGACGACGATGATGATAATGATGATGATGATGATGATGATGATGAAAATATGATCATCTTCTTCATCATCTTCATCATCTTCATTGATAATGATGAAGATGACGAGGATGATGACGATGATGAGGATGATGATGATGATGCTAATGATGATGATGCTGATGATGATGAAGATTATTATGATTATGAGGATGATGATGATGATCATATTCGTCATCATCAACATCAGCATCGTCATCATCATCCATCATCTTCATCATCATCATCATCATCATATTTGTCATCATCATCATTATCAATGATGATGATGAAGAAGATGATGATGATGATGAAGATGATGATGATGATGTTGATGATGATGTTGATGATGATGAAGATGTTGATGATGATGACGATGATGAAGAAGATGTTTATGATGAGGATGATGATGATGATGATGATGATGAGGATGATGACGACGATGAATATGATGTTGATGATGAAGATGATGATGATGATGATGATGATGATGATAGTGATGATGGTGACGACGATTATGATGATGATGATGACGACGACGATGATGATGATGATGATGAGGATGATGAGGATGATGATGACGATATTATTCATGATCATCATCATCATCATCATCTTGTTTAAGGCATGCAATGTAGCCTAATCATGGCATATGTATCCCTCTACATTTGCTAGAGATACCGCACAAGGGTTATGTGTGGTGGTTTGAAGATGCATTCAACATCATATCCTATGAAGCTTCTTGAGTTGTAGGTGTTGTTCATGGTGCTTGAGCCTGAGAAGCTTCATTTAGGGCATGAGAAGCTTCTTGTTGTCCATATACCTTGGTCAGACCTTGAGACCCATTTTTGGTTCACAACTAACCTAGTCATCGCACACATAACACACTTGAAGTTGACTAATACCCTGTAGATTTCATATGTTGTGGTCCAGGGACTCATTCATGGTGTTTGTGCCTAAGAAGCAAGAGTTAGTGTTAGAGGCTCTTGTTTCCCTCCACTAGCCATGCTTAAGGAGCCAAGATAAATCCTTGATGCTCAAGACATTATAATGGCAGCAATATTCAATTCATATGCAAAAGACTCCTTGTAGAGGGATAGTGTCATGGATTCTATGTGTTATTGATGACGCTTGAGGTCTAGAATTTTCAATTAAGGCCCAAGTGGAATTCAATTGAGCTCAATATGCTTCAATAAGATCTCGAGGAACTTGTTTTCATTCTTCGATGATGTTCAATGTTTTTCAACATATCCATGGTCTTGCATGGTATTCTGAGGATGCAATCATGGCATTTGATCTTTACAAAATATGTTTTTTGTCAAAATGAAATTCAAATTGCCTCTTTGATGAGTCCTCCTCTACAAGACTTCATTTATTGCATGAATGTCACAGACTCACGAAAACTCTAAACAACACTCAATGGAACGCAACTGCAAATAATGGCATGCAACTATAACCACAAACCAAGCATAGGTTGATTTATGCATTGATATAGAGAGGTGGCAGTAGGCACACAATATGGAGAAACAATGAGTTAGAAAAAACATTTGGACCAAAGTACCACAATGGTTATTAATAAAATTAAAAAAAAAAACTTTTGGCTGAGGAATTGTCTTCAATTTGATGGGTGGCATGATCATGATCATGTAACCTCCCTCCATCCTTCCAAACATATGTTGTTTATCACCACGTTTCTCTTCGACACTTGCCATCGAAATACGTATAAAAATAACATGTCTTTACATCATCTTCCATTTAAATCCTCATCGCATAGTCATAAATAAGGATTATTATGCATGCACATCCTCACCTTACAATATCAATTGGGTCAAGGCGCATAGACAACCATAAATTATCAAATGTGTCAAGATGCAAAGAGTAAGCCCTTCCAATAAAAATTAAGACCCACCCTTCGAACTTCATCACCAAGTCCAATTTATGCAAATATTTTCGAAGTGTGGGAAGGTTTGGCATTAAATGGTGTAAACGTTGGGGAATAAATGGTGTAAACGTTATACAGGGGCACGTGCGCGTGCTTTAGCGTGTGCACGCTAGTGACGTGTATGCGTTACAAACACGCGTGCGCGAGTTCAAGCACGCGTGCGCGGGTTCAAGCACGCGTGCGCGGGTTCAAGCACGCATGCACGTGCCTGTTACTAGTTTAAAAAAACAGAGTTCTATGTTTCCTGGGAATTCTACCAAAAAACATGGGTTTCATTTCTTCTACGAGTTTCAAGCTCGTACAGGTTTCCTATTGGCTCACACTCATTGCTATTTTGGACACTCATTGATCTATTGGACACAAAATCACCCTTGGAATATAACAAACATCTTCAGTGGTCTTGGAACCTAGTGGATACATTCAAGCTACCAGTTTCCATTGCAAGTGGAAATCATTTCTATAGGTATGGTGAATTGTAAATAATTCTTTTCATTCACAAGATTTGAGATTCTCCCATGCCTTCTTGTTTTTATCATATTCCTACAGCAATATCCATGCATAGACAACAATGAATTTGACAAAAATAATTCCCAAGTTCACATCTAAATTGAACACTGGACAAGATGAAGTATGCAACCTCCTCATTGTGTAATTAGTTCCCAAGTTAATTTTGTTTTTTTCACCTCATATTATGCCAGCAAAAAATATTACACACTCATTAAACATGACTAAAAATATCACTTCAACTCATCCACAAAACCTCAACTCTCTCATCTCTTATTCAATACCATTTTATGGAAGGAGGATATCTGTAAGTATATGCACCTTTCCTTTCTCTATGAATCCAAATATGATAATATTCATCCATATTTACCGTCCTTACAATATCCCCTCACCTTTAATAATGATTTTTTTTCCAAAAACCAATACTTTCCCACTTCATGCTCTATCCAACATGATCATTGGTATAGTCCCTAGTTCTCCACTTTCCAACACCTCCCTACCCTAGATATTGCACATTGAAAGGTCAAATTATATCCCCCCTAATCACCCTTCCCAAGACGATGATCCTTGTTAGAAACCTTTGCATCCTCCTTAAGGTTTTGCACAATACAAAGTATACATTCATTCTATTGTGATGCATTGTTGAATTCAAGCATGGGTATTTTAAACTCAAAATCACATTCTATCATCTCAAGGTTTATAAATAAGTAAATAGTTTGTTGTTATTTCTTCAACTCCTTAAGGTGTTGTATAACCTAGTAATTTATGATGGTAAAGGACATTGCCTCAAAAGGAAGGCTATACCATTCCATTATGAATACAAAGCAATCAAACTAGGTGCAAAATTTAGAATTGATAACATAAAGGGAAAAAACAAAAAATGCAACTAATTAAGGTGAAAAATATGATGTAAACCAATAAGAATTCCTTGGGGGAATTTTCAACCTCCTCATTGTGTAATTAGTAAACTTATTCTCTTTACCTTCTTTGATGTAGAAAAAATATCAAACTATTCCCAAGGCATCTCTAGCCATCTCTGTTGTAGGGTGTTACTACCATAATTTTTATGAATTCATGGCTAGGAAAGACACTATTTTCTCCACTCTACACTTGACCAACCATCATCTATATTGATTGGAATTGTAAGGGATGATGATGTTTATTCGAACAAAAATAAACCAACATAGTCTGTAGTTGTATGTGTTAATTTGTAAAGTGGTAAGTTATGTTGGAATGTGTCAAGTTCATTGTATAATGGCACTAATATCTTATTTATTGTTTCTTTTGTAGGGGTAGGCCTGATAGTTTTCTTAAAGAGACTTTTGGAGATGGGAAACTCACGCAACGCAACAAAAAGATATAGAAGGAGTATGCCCATTGAAAAGGTCAGTGAATTAAGAGAAAAGTCCAAGTTGGGAATGGAAACATTGAGACATGGTCCTATCATTGCCCCGGATCCTGCCACTAATCCTAACACAATTGTTGACATGAAAACTTCTTGTTCAGAACCACAGGTAAAGCGGTCGCTTCCAACGGACCCAACTCAAATTCCAACATCAACACAATCTCCAACCAACAATCCATCAATGAATTATGCTGAAGTTCCTCATGACACGGGAATTTTGGGAGATGCTGCATGTGTAGAGATGGACATACAAGCCTTGCTTAATATGGAATCTCCCCAAGAAGACCACAACCATGTCGACCACACTCCCATTATGGCCCAATCTGTGAATGAAGCACCACAACAAACAAGCTCTAGTATTCATGTCTCATGTCCACCCTCCCTACCTCGACTGTCCAGTGCAAGAAGAAGAACTCCTAGACGTATTCATGTGGATGAAAGTGCTATGTCGGGGCTTGAAGATAAGTTTCCAAAACGCACTATCGAATGGCAATGCAACAAAATTGTCAAGGAATATTTTGAATCCAAAGGTGATGCAGGTAAATGCCAATTATTGCTATGTTTGTTAAAGTCACATTGTTTAGATGTTGTTAGGAGAATTTTCGGCATAAAGATAGTTAAAATTTCAGAGGCTACCATTCATACTGTTAAAAATCTCCAATCTGCATTTAATGTGATTGGGAAGACATCTCCTACAAAAGATATTTGTGCGGCTCGTCGTGTTTTAGCGGAATCAGTTGTAAGCAAGTCCACAAGGCAACGTCGCCTACTATCACACACTTCTGACATACTCAAATTAAATAGAAAAACTATTAAAAAGTACTCTGTTATAAGAGAAAATATTGACACTCCGGGTGGAAACGATTGTTGGGAGTTTGTTGGTAGGTTACCTTGTGCAGATAGGAAGCTAATTGATGTTGTTAAGGAGTTAGTACAAAATTTTTGGCATGATCATACTAGACCTTCATCAAACAAAAGAGACGTGCTAAAGCTAAGAAAAGGTTCTACTGAACGTGAACCCCATGTTAAACACTTCCTTGACACCACACAGACTGAACTCTATGAGAGATTAAGGAATGAGCACACACAATTGAACCTGGGCCAAAGGTCCTTTGAGAAATGAAAACCATGGTATGTTCGTATATGCATTGATCGGAACACCTGTTGTTGTAGATACCACATAGAATATGAATATTATTATGACACATATAAACATATATTTTGTGATTTCCATACTAACATTGTGCAGGGCTGCAATGAATCCATACTACCACCGAATGCATCAAGAGACTTTATCCACAACATCATGTGTCCAAGGCCCAAAGGACAAAAATATTATGAAAAATCGTGTCTATATGGGACATGTTCTAGGTGTAGTGGGTTTTCTCTTTTGAACCGTTGCATCCATGAAAGCAAGGAGCACAAATTTGGCAGGAGGGGCGTGGAAATGTAGAGCTTCAAGTACGTAACCTATCAATTATACAGTGCCAGGGAAAGTAAAAAGATTGCATTAGTGAAGTCACAGGTACAAATGAATATTGCATATTTTCATATTACACGTTCAATTTATGACATATACATTTTTCCAAATGCCACATTGTAATATTTCCCTTGTTTTCATGGTAACAGGTACCGGTATGTGACTTCTTGACAGATTTCTACGAGAAAACAGAGTAGTATGTTCAACATGTGCATGTAGTGCGATGGCAAGATGAACAGTACGGAAAATGCAGGGACACATTTCCTGTTGGAACCATAGTGTCAATTGTGGATTTTGTAGAAAATTACACCCTTCAGCCACAAAATGAAATCCAGAGTCAATACTACCATTCAGACCAAGTCAACATCATGGTACATATTATGTATAGCCATGGGCCAGAGAGCAGCAATGACAAGAGGATTATACTGAAGGAGACAAACTTTTACATAAGTGATGATAGAACCCATGATCTGCATTATGTGCAACATTGTTTTCGAATTTTCTATGATCAGTTGAAGGAGAGAGATATACAAATGGATCAGCATTGGATATGGTCGGATGGTTGTGTGGGCCAGTTCAAAAATGCCCGAGTATTCCATTGGATGAGTATTTTGCATAAGACTTATAATGTGTCGCATATCTGAAACTATTTTGAGACCGAGCATATCAAAGGCGAGCATGATGGGGTCGGTGCATGCATCAAGACCGCACTACAAAGGGAAGATATGAGGTTTGACAGGGAACCTCATATATGAGATGCAGAATCCATAGTTCAATGGTGCTTTGCAACAATGTCAGACCGAGCAAGAGATCAACAAACATCATCGGTGGCAGGACGTGTGGTAAGAAATTTTTGGCGAGTGGTTGACATAGATCGATTGTGTTCCTATAGTTGTGGCATAGTACAAGGAACACGTAGATTTCATTCAGTTTGAAGCTCAAACAACCCCTTATTTGAAATATGGATGCGAAAGCTTGCATGCTTCTGCAACCCTTGCAGTAGTGGCGAATGGGATGAATGCGAATGCATGCACTGGGTTGATGAATGCAATTGTGTGTCACTTGCAGTAGACCAACGTGCAGTTGTTGAAACAACCCAGTTAGAGGAGGGTCAGTAAGCGATTTCGACAAACTATGACCATATCTCAGATCTTGTACAACCAGGACACATATACGCAGTTGTTTCCCCAAAAGACAATGAATGGGGCGCAGATTATTGGTTGGCACAGTGCATCCAAGGTAAGCAAACCCTCTACGCATCATTAATTGATGATGAAGGCATTGAATTTCCTATTGGCTCGATGGTGGTTAAGGGGGAATATATTACACTAGATGGGAAGTCAAGAAAGACTAGTGGGCATGTATTCATGGATTACAAACCAAGTTCAGTGGTGTATCACTTCACAAAATTGATCGTTGGCACAAACATCCATCTTCAGACAATGTCAAGCAAGAGCTCAACCAAGGTACACTACTACCTGCCTCATTCAGAGCATGAGCGATTAATGGAGACAATTAGCAACATAGAGGATCGAGATGGATTTATTTAATGATGCAAGTCAACTTTACATAAGAGAAAGATTTGCATCAAAGAATGTTATGTTCTACATCGAGGTATGTGTAGTTTTATGTTATTTTGTTGGTACATGCA
Organism: Larix kaempferi; assembly: GCA_027924585.1. Lineage (NCBI taxonomy): Eukaryota > Viridiplantae > Streptophyta > Pinopsida > Pinales > Pinaceae > Larix > Larix kaempferi. The sequence continues at coordinate 8,058,675 of BSBM01000437.1, forward strand.
TTTTTTGTTGATACATACATACATACATGTCTTTGCCATACACATGCATACATACATAGATATACATACTTACAAATACATACATACATAGAGATACATAGAGATACATACATACATACATAGAGATACATCCATCTGCCATGTCATCATTTCACCCTTTGTCATTAATGTTTAGAAACCTAATCTATCCCTAGAAACTTAGTCTAGCCTTAGAAGCACTAATATAACCCTACAATCCTAATCTAGCCCTAGAAATCCTAGAAAGCTAAACTAACCCTAGAAACACTAATTTAAGACTAGAAAACTAAGCTAGAATACTATAAACCTAATCTAGTCCTAGAAACCTAAACTAGCCCTAGAAACACTAATCTAACCTAAACTAGCCCTACCACTTCTCTCATTTGGTATGAGAGAAGTTGCTTTAGACCTACCTCACTCATGTCAATGCTTGAGTTTTTGGAGGCCGACCTCCCACCCCACATGTCCTCTTCAAATTTTTTTGTTTTCTTGGTTTTTTGCCCTCCCAAACTTTTTCATGCTTTGGGTACCTTGAGGTATATCCCCAACCCAAAAAACTCTTATATTATGTTGATTATGTTGGTTATTGGATTCAACCAACAAAATTATATTTAACAATACACATATTCATAGATTTGGTTCCCCATGCTCAATGCTCACCCAAATCTAGCTAGATTTTGGGTTTTTTCCCTTATCCAAGCATCGTGTCATCAACCTAGGGTTTCCACTAATATATTCTAACTAGATACTATAATCTCCTTCACCAAATTTGATGGAAAAATGCATAGAAATCTTCTAGACTCTTAGATATGTATCCTAACAATTTATTTTAAAACATGCTCATTTATGGTTGAAGATTGATGCTTGATTCCTAAGATAACCACTTAGAGGGACTTTTCATCATCATCATCAACATTATCATCACCATCATCATCGTCATCAACATCATCTTCAACATATTCATCATCATCATCATCATCACCATCTTCATCATCATGGTCATCTCTAGGTTCCTCGTCAACATCTTCATCACCATCATCATCAACATCTTCATCATCATCATCATCACCATCTTCATCATCATAATCATCTCTAGGTTCCTCGTCAACATCTCCGTCATCATCATCTTCTTCATCATCATCATCTTCATCACCATCTTCATCGCCATCACCATCACCATCATCATCAGCGTCTTCATCATCATCACCATTATCATCATCATCATTGTCATCTCTAGGTTCCTCATGAACATCAACATCATCTTCTTCTTCTTCTTCTTCTTCATCACCATCACCATCAACGTCTTCATCATCATCATCACCATCATCATCATCATCATCATCATCACCATCTTCATCATCATTGTCACCTCTAGGTTCCTCATCAACATCTCCATCATCATCATCTTCTTCATCGTCATCATCTTCATCATCATCAACGTCTTCATCATCATCACCATCTTAATCATCATCACCATCATCATCATCAACACCTTCATCATCAACATCTTCATCATCATTGTCATATCTAGGTTCCTCATCAACATCTCCATCATCAACATCTTCATCACCATCATCATCATCATCAACATCATCATCAACATCTTCATCATCACCATCTTCATCATCACCATCTTCATCATCATTGTCATCTCTAGGTTCCTCGTCAACATCTCCGTCGTCATCATCTTCTTCATCATCATCATCTTCATCATCATATTCAGCACCATCACCATCATCATCAACATCTTCATCATCATCACCATCATCATCATCATCATCTTCATCATCATCATCATTGTCCTCTCTAGGTTCCTCATCAACATCAACATCATCATCATCTTCTTCATCATCATTATCTTCATCACCATCACCATCACCATCACCATCACCATCACCATCACCATCAATGTATTCATCATCATCACCATCATCATCATCATCATCACCATCTTCATCATCATCATCACCATCTTCATCATCATTGTCATCTCTAGGTTCCTCATCAACATCTCCATCATCATCATCTTCTTCATCGTCATCATCTTCATCATCATCAACGTCTTCATCATCATCACCATCTTCATCATCATCACCGGAATTCATCATCATTGTCATCTCTAGGTTCCTCATCAACATCTCCATCATCATCATCTTCTTCATCGTCATCATCTTCATCATCATCAACGCCTTCATCATCATCACCATCTTCATCATCATTGTCATCTCTAGGATCCTCATCAACATCTCCATCATCATCATCTTCTTCATCATCATCATCATCATCTTCATCACCATCACCATCACCATCACCATCATCATCAACGTCTCCATCATCATCACCATCATCATCATCATCACCATAATTTCCCAGTCGACGATTTTGCAAATTTGACGCCAATGTGCAAAAATTGCACACTCCCTTACTGAGCAAAACCCTAGTTTCCAAAATGGACCTACAAGATAACACCCGGTCCATCCGAGCCACGGTCATCATTCTACGGCTCGTTCCGTCTCGCATCCAAAAGGCCTTTAGGGACACCTGTTGGATACCTATCGGGGGCATAGAACTCCTACCATGCAACAAAACCAGGTTCCGGGGAGTCCTGCAAGTGTGTCTAGGATGGTTCCAGCTGGGAACGATAGCCATAAGTGCCCGGTCGACGATTTTGCAAATTTGACCCCAATGTGCAAAAATTGCACACTCCCTTACTGAGCAAAACCCTAGTTTCCAAAATGGGCCTGCAAGATGACACTTGGGCCACGGGACCAAAGGAGAGGGTCACCCCTAGCACTATCCTGACGTCCGGAATCCAACGGATTCAACGGTTTGTCGATTTGAGCCACGGTCGTCATTCTACGGCTCGTTCTGTCTCGCATCCAAAAGGCCTTCAGGGACACCTGTTGGATACCTACCGGGGGCATAGAACTCCTATCGTGCAACAAAACCGGGATTTGGGGAGTATTCACAAACTTGATCATTGGCACTGAATATTTTGATCCCTCCGAGATCCAACAGCCACTTTGTTTAAAATGTGGATATCAGATTTGCGCCTTCTATTACCACACAATTACAAACTGTGATGGAGATGGCAGATGCCCCCACTGCAGGCATCCCTATGCCAAAAAACCTTAACATTTGGAGTAATTTGATTATTTTGTAGAATATATATAATTATTTAAATTCTGCTAAATATATATATATATATATATAATTATTTAAATATTTTGTTTTTTAATATATAATAAATAAGTACATGAATTTATGGTAATGTAAGATTATGTTAGTTTGGTGGAGGTGGTTTTGATCTAGTAATGGTTAGAAATGGGGTTGTGATAATGACTTAGATTTTTTTTTTTTAAGATATAATTTTGATTTATGTAAAGTTTCTAAATATAATTGTTAATTTAATAAACATTATTGGTGTAATTTTTAAATAAATTATGTCCAACTTTTTGCCCAATTTGTTCAATATTTTGATTATTGAGATCTAACTATTTGTATTTAGTATGCTCCTTTTCTCACTGCCAAATTAAAAAATGAGTAGTTTATTTATTCTACGTTTTCCATTTTATGGTGGGTTTTTGGTTGAAATCCGGTAAATACTTTTTTGTAAAATCCGATTTTGGAAGTGTTTAAATTGTGTTTTGAATCCATAAGTAAATACAACATCCTCAAATACCCCATGGTACCCAAATTATGTAATTTCCATAACTAATATATGTGATTCTAATATTTTTTAAGGATTTCCAACAAAACTCCAAACAAAATAAAATAGAAAATATGCTCGCAAAAAATTAAAAACTTAGAATATTTAGACTACACCATTAAAAAAGATTATAAACATAATCACTACTTCTAGTCGTAAGAGATTTAGTATAGTCCTTTTGTTACTATCAAATTAAAAAAGAATATAAAGATAGTCACTCCTACTCATATAATAAGGCTTCCTTAAAATAATCAGTGACTTAAGATATATGACAATATTATTTTTAAAAACAATTTTTTTTTTAATTATTTAATAATATATACAACAAAATGCTAATTAAATTTCTCTTAGTCTCCTACATATGTATATAACCTTGTTTTTTAAATATTTAAACGGAGGCATATTTGATTACTAAAATAAATAAGTTTGTATGTAATATTTAAATTTTAATTAGTTGTGTTTTTTAAATGTTTAAAGTGAGGCATATTTGATTACTAAAATAAATAAATTTGTATGTATTATTTGATTTTGTAATATTTAAATTTTAATTGGTGGTGTTTTTTAAATATTTAAACTGACGCATATTTGGTTCTTAAAATAAATAAGTTTTTATGTATTATTTGATTTTGTAATATTTAAATTTTAATGGGTTGTTTATTATGTTGAAATGTTATATAACTTTAGAAAATGATAAAATTTATTTGTGTTACTGTAGAGTTTAAATGGTGTTATTTTTTTTTTATTAAAATAAATTATAAAATAATTTTATGATGTAAATAAATTAATTTTGACTTCATAGATGTCAATCATTTTATAAAAAGTTGAGTTTCAAGTTAAGTTATTTCTCTATTATTGTTAGTTTGACCTTTTTTTTTTTATTATAATTTAACAAACTAATTATGTAGATGGGTTTATGTTAAGATAAGATTGAGTTGATTTTGTGAATTGTTATTTAGTGATAATTTAGAAGATTGGTTGTAATAATTTTAGATTAGTAGGCATGAGAAGCCATGTAGCATCATGCTGGATTGGGTCATTTATTAGCCATGTCAAATTAGGGAAATTCAGAAAAGCCATGTAGCATCATGTTGGATTGGGTCATTTATTAGCCATGTCAAATTAAGGAAATTCAGATTAGCCATAAATAGAAGGCTTAGGATGCAAGATATATTGATATTAGTGGTTGCATTTGTATTTACATTGGTATTTATGGTGGTATTGTTGGAATTATTGCCATTGATGTCAAATGATTAATGTTTTCATTGATTGGTATTGTTGGAATTAGTGTCATTGATGTCAAATGATTAATGTTGTAATTGATGTCAGAGGATTAATGTTGTAATTGATGTCATATTAATGCATTACAATGAACATGTTGTTATAACGTTATGCTAAAGCATTTTCAAGCAAGGGGGAGCATCTCTCTCTCTCTCTCTCTCTCTCTCTCTCTCACACACACACACACACACACACACACACACACACTAAAAAGTGTTGCATGTGACAAGTAAAATGTGAAATGGTGGTTTCAAACCCATGTGTTTGGAAGCCCATGGTATTTGGAAAGTGAAATAAAAAATGGTGGTTTCAAATCCATGGGTTTGGAAGCCCATGGTATTTGGAATTAATTATTTAATTAATGGGTGTCATATATTTTTGAAGAAACATGTCCCTTCGTGAAGGGTTATGATAAAGTATAAAAAGAGAAAGTATTGAGAGAAAGCATGTACAAGGAAAATGTAACAACATTTGAAGAAGTGGATGAGCAAATATTGAATATCATTCCAAAAGGGGAGAGTTGCAAAATTTGTTTCAAGTCAGTTTGACAATTTTGCTATAAGTTCTTTTCTGGGACGTTTCAGACCATGAAATTTTGAGGATACGAAGGTAAGATATCTAGGTACATGTGGTAAAAATTTTAGATGTTGGTTTTCTAAAATTTCCGAGATATGCCCTGTGGAAGTTAGGGTTTTTGAATGGTCCTGAAATCAGTTTCAAACAAATCAACTTGTCATTTTCACAGTAAATTATTTTGTAGGATGTTTCAGATAGTGATGTTTTGAGGAGACGAAAACACGATCACTGGGTACATGTGGTGAAACTTTCAAATGTTGGTTCGCTATAGTTTTTAAGATATTCCCTGTGGAAGTTATGGTTTATGAAAGGTCCTGAAATAATATTCAAACAGGTCAATTTGGAATTTTCACTATAACTTATTATCTGGGACATTTTAGACTGAATTTTTCCAGGAATTGAGAAGACATAAAAAAGTAATATTCATAAAAAATTTCAGACTTTTTTTTCTATACTTTTTGAGATATACCCTGTGGAATTTAGGGCTTTTGAATGGTCCTGGGAATAGTTTCAAACAGGTCAGCTTGGCATCTTTTTTGTAACTTCTTTTCTAGGACTTTTCAGACTGTGAAATTTTCATGGATCTAAGGATACATACATGAGTACTTCAGGTAAAAAATTTAGTCTTTGGTTTGCTAAACGTTACCCTGTGGAATTTAGGGCTTCAAAATACTTTTGAAATCAGTTTTAAATAGGTTAGCTTGGAATCTTCTCTATAACTTATTTTATGGGACTTCTTAGACTATGAAATTTTCGATATCTAAGGAGACATACATAAGTAATTTAGGTAAAAATATCAGACTTTGGTTCACTATACTTTCAGAGATATAAATTGTGGAATTCAGGGTTTCAAAATGGTCTTGAAATCAATTTTAAACAAAGAATCTTGGCATCTTCTCTACAAATTCTTTTCTGGGACTTTTCAGTCCTTGAAATTTTTAGGGATCTAAGGAGGCAGATCGAATTACCTTAGGTAAAAGTTTCATACTTATATTTGCAAAATTGGATACGTGGCATGCTATACAAGTTCATTCCTTGGAAGAGGAAAAAAACAGCAAGCTTTAGGAAAGCTACCATAAATCTCATTTGGAAATTCAAATTTCAGTTACACTTAGTGAAAGGAAAAAGTAGCAAACAGACTCAATAAATGTAATGTGAATGTTATCATCTTTTGATGAAGTTATATGTACTAAATAATAAATTGTAACTTGAAGGTTGGTGCCACTAAAACAAAGAGATTGGTGTCTCTTGCTAAGTTGATGCTTAGTGATGGGGATTGGTGTCTCCAGTAGATTGGTGTATACGAAGATTTGTAAGACTAGGTTGGTGCTTACTAGGGTTTGTCCTAGTGGGGATTGGTGTCTACAAAGGTATGTAAGACTAGGTTTGTGCCTACAAGGGTTTGTAACTATGGGTATTGGTGTATCTAGTAGGTTTGTACCTACAAATGTTTGGAACAATAGGTTGGTTCCTACAAAGAGTTATAAATAGAAGTTTTGTGTTTTTCTCCCGGAAGGGTTTCCACATAAATCTTGTATTCCATGTTTTGAAGTTAATAGATCTCATATGTGATTGTTTTCTTATGGTTGATGAGTTTTTGGAAAAATAAAAAATGTCTTATACTGATTAAAGCCCCCCTCTCTTAGTATAACTGTGTGCTCAACAATTAGTACCATAGCAGGTTCCTTTAGAGATAGTCTAACCGTTGGAAGGTAGATTTTGGGAGCACACATGGTCGGCCAGGAAGGTTTATCCAAAAAAAGGACATGTTGTTTGAGATAACAAATTATCTTAAATTCAAGAAGTCATTGACATTGTGGAAGAATCTTGCAGAAGTGGAGGTGTCTTGAAGGGCTTTAATGCTACCTTTCTTGCCTTAATTCCCAAGGAAGAAGGGGTTGAGGTTCCTAGTATGTTTCGCCCAATCGCCTTATGCAATGTCATCTACAAAATTATAACTAAGGTGGTTGCCAATCGGTTGAATCCTTTGCTCCCTCTTCTTATCATCCCGGAGCAATCTGGCTTTGTGGAAGGTAGGCAGATACTTGATGGCATTATCTTTGCCCATGAAACCGTTCATTCCTTGAAATCCACTAAAAAGCCGGGAATGATGATCAAACTTGACATTGCAAAATCTTATGATAAATTAAGCTGGCAATATATGTGTGGAGTGTTGGAGGCTTTTGGTTTTGGAGCAGATTGGGTTAGCTGGGTTATGAATCTAGTGACTACTCCCTTTTTTTCCATCCTGCTTAATGGCTCTCCTTCCAGGCTGATACAATCATCCCTTGGCATCAGGCAAGGTGATCCTCTCTCCCCTTTTCTGTTAATTCTTATGGCGGAAGGGGTTAGCCGTCTCATTCAATACCGGTCTGAGGAAGGTGTAATTCGTGGTCTGAATCTCCATGAGGGCATGTCAAAACAAACCCACCAACAATTTGTTGATGACACTATGTTAATGGGGCACCCTTCAGTCCAAGAAACCCATGCCTTCATGAAGAGTCTTAATCTTTTTGCGAAGGCCTCTGGGCTTGAAGTTAACCCAGATAAGTCCCAGGTCTTCTTTTTTAACACTCCCAATGTTACTCAGTGCAACATCCTTCGCATCCTCAATTTTTCCAAGGGCTCCCTTCCCACCAAATTCTTGGGCGCTCCGCTTTCTGAGGGTATCCTAGGGGGATTTCTTGGCAAGATCTTCTTAATCGTATTAAGAACCAACTCCATAGTTGGATCAATAGACCTCTCAACTTTCCTATTCGGCTAACGTTGGTCAACTCCGTCCTCCAGGCTATGCCAATTTATCTTTTCTCCTTGTTATCAGCTCCTAAATCGGTTCTCAGAGAGATTAGAGATATTCATCGAAATTTCTTATGGGGAGGTGGGGAATCCAAGTCCAAATTCGCCCTAATCAGATGGGATATCTTATGCCAGCCTAAAGAAAAAGGAGGCCTGGGGCTAAGAGATCCAGAAGTAGTCAGTGATATCAAGGGCTCTAAGCTGTGGTCGCACTGGTGCAACCACAATAATGATCCATGGGAAAAGCTTTGGCAAGTCAAGTATGCCAGAACCCATCAAACCAACCAATTGATCAGATATAATGCCGACACTATGGGTTCTCATATTTGGCTGAAAGCTCTAAAAGGAAGAAAGTTGGTCCAAGACCACAGTTTCTGGGAAATTGGAGATGGTGAGTTGGCTAATTTATGGGACGATTCATGGAATCAATTTCCGAAACTGGGTAAAGATGACATGTGGCTGAATATTAGAAACCATGGTCTGGCGGAAGGAAAAACCAAGGTGTGTCACTTCTGGTCCAATCAACCTGGGGAATTTAGTAGATCTTGGATAGACCAACAGTGGTGGAATGGTATTGTTAATGAAGATGATTGTCGATATTTTAAGGAAATCCTCCTAGAGAGATACATCTGAGTGAGAACTGGGCCAGACAAGCTTCGCTGGGGATATAGGCAGAAAAGGGGTTTTTAGCATAAAGGAAGCATATGATTTGCATACGAATAGGGAAGCTGATGGTGAAGATCCCTGGGGGAAGCTGTGGAAGATGAATCCTTGGCAAAAAACGGTCATTTTCTGCTGGCTGGTTATTTGGCAAAGAGTCCTTATAGGGGATAACATTAAGAAGTGGGGAATTCAAGGCCCCTTTTGTTGTCCTCTGTGCATGAATAGTGAGGAAACTATCAGCCATTTGTTAGATGAGTGTCTTCTTTCCTCTGGGATAAAGGTGTAATGATATTTCGAAGAAGTGATCGGGCTCATGGTCAACCTGGCCTCACGATAAGCAATTGGGATGCCCAAGCCTTTAGTAATCCAATCATTGCTTTTATCTGGCAGATGTATCCAGGCATGCTCTGCTGGAACCTGTGGAAAGAACAAAATGGGAGGATTTTTACGGATAAGAGTCACTGCAAGGAGGAGGTTTGGGCTACTCTAGTCTGCAACATCCAAGAAACTATTCGAAGCCGCCAATGGACTGATGAACACAAAAAACTCTCGGAAGGGGATATGCTCATTGCTAAGGGGTGGGATCTTGGCAAAGAGGATTTCCTCGGGCTTCGTAGGCGAGACAAGATTTGCAGACCTACTAGTCCCAATTTCTGGTCTCCTCTAGGTCATTTGGCTTTTAAAATAAATTTCGACAGGGCATCGTGAGGAAATCCTGGGGAAGCAGGATTTGGAGGGGTATGTAGAAATGCAGAGGGGGAGATTCTGCAGGTGTTCTTTGGCCACCTAGGCCATGGCATGAACAATTCGGTAGAATTGGATGGGCTCATCTTTGGCCTGCAGATGATCATTCACGGTGGTTTCACTCAATAAACCGCTATCATAGCACATTCGTTCGTGGCATATGAAACAATATCCCTAATTTCACTAAATATTGGAAAATACCTTCCAAAATCATTTTTTTTAACCCCCTCCCAATATGCCTTGCCAATTTAAAAAAAAACCCTTATTTTCACTAGATATTATATGTGTCAATTTTTTCATTAACATTTTTTATACCCCTTTATATTTCTACCTAGTATATTGATATGATACCCCTCTTATGACCCCACATGCATTCTACAATGCACCTTGCTTCTTTCGATGTATATTGTGGATGCACATTACTTCACCCATAATGCAATTACTCAACCACATATCATTAGGATTTGCAACATCTAATGGTCTAATGAAGAGATAGGATATCACTTCTTGTATGCCACTAGAGCCAATGCACATAGTACAACATTTAGATTGCATGTTGCAGTTCCCCAATTGCTAACTAACCCTATTGTGGGCTAGGTATCTAAGCCCCCAGGGCCTGTAACAAGCTCTAGGAGGCTAACTAAACCTCCCAAGGCCTGTAATAGGCACAAGTGGTTGGGTATTCAAGCCCCTAAGGCCTATCGAGGGCCTATAACAGGCCCTGGAGGCATAGAGCCTCCCAAGGCTATTGGTAACAACTGGCTGAGTGTTATTGGTAACAATTGGTTGTCAATGACCACTGTCTCTCGACTATGATCGACTAGAAACCCACTTCACCACGAAACCCCTGGCCTCAAGCATGCCTCAAGACGTGATTTCCTTGCGTACTGGTAAGCTCGAGCCTTGCCTCAATCTGATTTCTCATCCGACTGTGATCCCGCCATCTCCATTTGACGGATATTTGTTAGCCCGCCCATATAAAAAAGACCCCAAAATATTTTTGTATTATTACATTAAATAAAAAAAAACTCTTTGCCCCTTAATATATAAGCAATATAATTTTTAGGTTTTCATGAATATTTAATACCGCAATATGAATGAATGTGATATTATATTGCCTTCTAATGAAGCCCCCGTGGGTGGTTTCTTCCCTGCAATCATAGAGGGTGACTCGAACATCATCATCAACATGGCTAAGGGTCTTGCGCAGGGAAAAAAAACTGAACACATGACCTCCAGTTGGCGGCTTTCTCATCGTTTGGACACTCTGAGTCACCTTCTTCGGTTACACAGTCAGCTGTCCTTCCTCCAAATTAGAAGGGAATCCAACAAGGTTGTTGACTATTTAGAAAATTTGGGAGTTGACAGGAGGGGTGGCCACATATCGAGTCACATGGTAGTTCTAAGAGATGAGGCGTGGGCCCCTAAATGTTTACAGTTGGATTCGGAGGACCTTGGTAGGAGCCAAATGGCGGAAGAAGGACAACTCGTATCCCAATTAAGTGACAGGCGTAATCCGGCGATCACTTCGCTGACGCTTGGCTGATGGGGTTGTTAATTCCAAGGAGTAATATGTACCACTTGTTAGTTATTATGAAGTTAGGAGGGATGTACGTCTTCAGGTTTTTCGAGATCCTAGTGAAGGATTTGCAGCAATCCCACGTTGTTCTCATCATGACTGCAATTATTTTGGGCAATGGTAATTGTACAGTTCCGGTCCTAGTTAGTTTTACGGAAGGCTTGGCCATTTATGGCCCGGTTTGCCTCATCATGTGCAGGCAGTCTTTTTATGGGGACTCCTCCTTCCTGAAAACTCATTCTTGCTCCACGAGTTATTGTACTGGTTTCTGTGTTTCTGTTGTTCATCCTCATAGAGTGTCCTCGAAGGTGGGATTTGTGCAATTATGGCCTCCTGATTGTCGGTTGAAGTCCATGCTCCACGTTGCAATGGCGCCGAAGCGTAAATTTGGGGCACCTTCTGGGATAGGTTATGCTCGCTCTGCCCTGAAAGGTAAAGAGAAGGTTACTGGTAAGAGGGAAGGCACTGGCAGGGTTACGAGGGCTCAGGTGCAGGCTCAGTCAGCTGCATCTTTCTTTTGTAAGCGTCTCCCTGAACCTATCAGGGAGGATATTGAAGAAGTTGAGAAGAATCTCTGGAACGAAGTTCAAGCCCTTCCTATTGAGGATTTCAGGAGCATGGTGGAAGACTGGGTCACAGACCCAGGGACAACCGTAGGGAGAGCCTCGGCTTACGATAGGATGGTAATGACCTACTGGGTTACAAAGAACCTCCTGGCTCACATTCTACTAGAAGGAAATGCAAAGCGGCAAGGCGATGAGGGACCAATTAAGGCTTGGAAATCCCACAACACGGATAATCGTCTCAAGCACTGTAAAATAGATGTTATCGCGAAGAAGCTGGGCCTCTCCTTTTCATACCTCGGTCTGGATGCTAAGGGGAACTGGATTCCTACCAGCAAGGTGCCCAAGAATGCTCTGACACAGCCGACTGTTGCTGTAATGTCGGCCGCAACTCCCCCCCAGCAGAAGGTGGTGGACTCTCAGGTACAGGAAAAAGATGCGTTTGGATCCTCGGCGAGTCCTCTGAAGGGTTTGGGGACTTAGTTCTGTCTTGCTGCTAGTTTTTATGGTCTCTATATTTGTAATCTGGATTATGGGTAGCAAGGGGTGCTTAAGGAATGTTGTTAGATTGGACAGGGGACTGTGCACTTTTATATCCAATTTTGTCTGTCTCTATTATGGGTCAATTTTGTCTGTCCAAAGAGGAGGTCCGGATCCAGGGACGCTTGCTCTGTGAATTTGTAGTTTTCTGTGCTTTTCGGTTTGTGGGTTTTGGGGGTTGGACTTGTGACTCTGTAACGCTTTAAGCGCAATATGTATCTTTGGCATTTGCAGTCATATAAAGCTTTTATTTACGACAAAAAAAAACGAGCAACTAAATCTCAACCATCCCAAATTGAAGGCCATATAAAGTTAGAAGGGACTAGGGCACGTGCCAACCAAATTTTGTCCAAATAGTGTGGACTAGCTAGATCTTCACACTTCTTGTCTATTTGAGCCATGCTCTTATCTCGGCAAACGTGCAGAGATATATTTCGCTTGAGAGCAAACCCTTCTGGCGTTAATGCACCGAGATCCACCATAGTCAAAGGAGATAAAGCTTACATGTGCCGAGTTATTCCTTCGTTTGACTTCCACCATGAATGTTCCCTCTTCCCATGCCAATGACTCCAACACTGATCAACCTCTTTAATTCCACATGCGATAACAAATAACACCTTTCGAACATTGTGCACATTAGAAATAGAGCACTCCACACCACCCACATCTACATATTGATGATTATTGATGATTAGATGATATATAAATTATTATTATTGTTTTAAATAAACAATTTACTTGAATTTTTCACAAATTATTCATACTTTATTTCCATCCATATTTAACTTCCCATTTCAATGTGTACTCATTATAAATTATTATTTGATAATATTATAATAATAATGCACAACCCAATTTCAACGGGGTTTATAGAAATATTGTTCTTTACTTCTTCCTCACTCGATGGAGAACAAAATATATTTTGTTTATTTAAAATTAAAGCCATTATTTATTACATAATAAATAAATAAAAAATATATCGGTCCCACTAGAGACCTCTATTTATTACACTATAGATAGATTGTTTACATTGTTGGTCGGCCAGTATTTGCAAATAAAAATTAAGTAAATTATCGGTCCCATTAGAGACCACTATTTATTACATCGTATACAAAACTTAGGAAGCGTATACAAAACTTTGTATTACAGGAAGCCGAGACACAAACATTTGCGGTGAGTTCGGGTGGAGGCCGAGACCAGAAACAAAAGTAGCGAAATGTCTCCACAAAATAATTCTCGCCACATTCCAAGTGCAAGCAGAGACCAGATCAGGAAGAAACGAAGAACTAGTAACAGGAAAATGCCTCAACAAAATAGTTCTCAGCACAAAATAGTTATTTCGGCTTCAGGACAATCCAAGTCCAATATTCATCCTGAATGCCCACTGTGCACTGAATATTTTGATCCCTCCGGGATCCAACAGCCACTTTGTTTAAAATGTGGATATCAGATTTGCGCCTTCTGTTACCACACAATTACAAACTGTGATGGAGATGGCAGATGCCCCCACTGCAGGCATCCCTATGCCAAAAAACCTTATCATTTGGAGTAATTTGATTATTTTGCAGTATATATATAATTATTTAAATATTTTGTATTTTAATATAAAATAAATAAGTACATGAATTTATGGTAATGTAAGATTATGTTAGTTTGGTGGAGGTGGTTTTGATAGAGTAATGATTAGAAATGGGGTTGTGATAATGACTTAGATTTAATTTTCTTTAAGATATAATTTTGATTTATGTAAAGTTTTTAAATATAATAATTAATTTAATAAACATTATTGGTGTAATTTTTAAATAAATTATGTCCAATTTTTTGTCCAATTTGTTTAATATTTTGATTCAGGAGATCTAACAACTACTTTGTATTTAGTATGCTCATTTTCTCACTGCAAAATTAAAAAAATGAGTAGTTTATTACGGTGGGTTTTTGGTTGAAATCCGGTAAATACTTTTTTGTAAAATTCGATTTTGGAAGTGTTTAAATTGTGTTTTTGAATCCATAAGTAAATTCAGCACCCTCAAATACCCCATGGTACCCAAATTATGTAATTTCCATAACTAATATATGTGATTCTAAGATTTCTTAAAGATTTCCAACGAGACTCCAAACAAAATAAAATAGAAAATATGCTCGCAAAAAATTAAAAACTTAGAATATTTAGACCACACCATTAAAAAAGATGATAAAAATGGTCACTACTTCTAGTCCTAAGAGATTTAGTATAGTCTTTTGTTAGTACCAAATTAAACAAGTGAAATGGCTGCAAAGCAACTAGTCCCTACCTTAGTATGCTGGACTAGGTCATTTGCAATAAGTATTGTGAGAAGTAAATGTGAAACCCAATTTAGTTTACTAACTTTAGTGTTAGAGTTAGAACTAGCGATGGGGGTGGTGATGTGGAGGATAGATAGAATGAGGCAATGTTGGGAGGCTCGATATATGGCAGCATGACTCAGGCTTTGTCGACCCTTTTGGTAGTCCTCCATCCATGTATTGAAAGCTATTTCCATTCATTAGCTCTTTAGTGTTAGAGTTGGCACCAACAACTTCAGTGTTAAATTTAGCAAATAGCTTCAGGTTGTTTATTAAAACCATCTATGTTAACAATATAATTGTTATCATTAATGTTGATAACAATGTTATAATGCCAACATTACTATAATATTTTTTAGATAGAAGAACCCTAGTCAAAAATACATTTTTATTTAATAACAACAATAAATACATATTTGTGAAATATATATATATATATAATTATATATATATATAAAATAATTATAACATATAATTATAATTATATAAACAAGAGCAGCATAGCTGCAATGTCCATGACAAGAACAAAACGATAGTCAGACGAAAAGTGCTATGGAAATCACTGTAGAGAACTCGTGACTATTGAGCATTGTGCTGCTGTCGGAGATCAACTGGTTTGTAATAGCAGTAGCAAATCAATGGATGTTAAGGATATGGAATACAAAGTATTGAGGCTTCTACTTCTCTTGACAACATGTGTAGAGGCAATGTCCCAGGAAGCAGATCTGGTGGAGGTCATCATACTCTGCAGGTTGAGAGGGCTCGTCTCTACAACAGGACTTCACCATAGAGAGAGCAGCTTGCTATCTTTTTGATGATCTTGCTCTACTTCACACTTATGTGAATTCTCTTTCCCATAAGGAGCTGAATGATGAGAGCACTAAGGAGCATTTCCTGGGAGTCTTATCCTTGCATAAGAATACCTCATTTCATTTCTAACCAATGCATTCTTGAAGCAATAGTGGCTGTTCGCGGTGCTAATCCATGTTATCGACTTCGACATAATGGAGGGCGTGCAATGGCTGCCATTATGGAAGCCCTGAGGGACAATGGAAATTATGATGTTGATTACTTGAGATTCGTGGCCATCAAAGGGGACAACAACGACGAGGAAGACTCTCTGCTGGCGAGTCGAAAATGGAGCACAACTCCTCCAGATGACCAGCGAACATCTATAAGAAGTTGGCCATGTCACTCTCATCGCCTTGGGGACCCATAGCCAGTGCAACGCCCACTGGATTTAGGTGGCATTTTCTAATGAGGAAATCCAATAACTGTGATTTATTTTGCAGAGTGAGCATTTGAGGCAATTTCGCAATTCACTACTAGAATCTGTCGTTCCTAGGACTGCAACCTTTGTTGTTTAAGTGGGAAAATTCTCCATACGGAAAGCCATTGCCCACAAATATCAAGCATAACAAGCCATTGTTTCAATTCTTTGAGCTGAAGAGCTATTTGGAGAATGGATCCCAACAATGAAAGTTCCCTTGCAATCGTACTTTATGCTTTCTATCTCTATGAATTGAAGATTATCGAGAGGATAGATCAAAGATGGTGGCATTGGATCTCCCTTGGCTTCTCCTATGTTTATATATGACGCACTCTGTTATCATTTAGCCTACTCATAAACGTCAGACAGATGTTAAATTACATCTAGACAATAATGATGAATAAAGGAAGAATTATTCTCTTACTGAATCTAGCTCTCAGCCTAGTTGGAAATGCTCGAGGTTAGGCAACCTCGAGATCAGGTTGAGCAGAGGAATAACAAACCTTTTTCGCATAAAATAATATAAATTCCCATAACAATGGATACTAAGAACTTTCAATGATCTGAAAGTTCCCACTAATTCAAGAAATTTGTTCACGGAGAAATGGTTATGGATGCTCTGTTAACGTGGCGTCTGAAGTTGCAGCCGGTTAATCTGTAGACTATGCCCATGTTTCATGGCAATCGCTGGTGTTTCCCGTGTGAAATAGGTGCCCTTAGCAGCACAAATAACTGCTTAAGTAAATTTGACGAAAACATCATTTAAAAATCCGTCAACGACCACCTCAAAAGCCCGGAAATAGAGTATGTAGATTCAATGTGATGTGCAACTAGTGAACAGAAAAATAGCGGAATGCTCTGCACAATGCCTCAAACAGAATAAGAAGTGGAGATTCTGATGAAAAGGTATGGAAAAATACACATGGTTGCCAATATTAACCTCTTTATAATTATTTTTGAAAAAAAAAATGCCAAAAAAAGTCTCCAACCAGCAAACTCTGCGATCAATGCAAAAAATGCAAATTCTTAACTGTAAAAAATGACAACTAAGGTCCCTGATCTCCACTAGCTATCCATACACCATCTTCTTGACCTATGGGGACTCCGACATGAACCACAAAATGAAGATGCGATTAGACCACAAATCATTTGCACGATAGAGGACCAACCTCGAGCCAAACGAAACAATCCGTGCGTAAGATCCAATACTGTGGATTTGATAAAAAGTGGTTGTCATCGAGCACTGGGAACAAAAAAGCCTTGACCTTTCATTCCATGCCGAAGCAAAAAAAACCCAACAACATTCCTCGCAATAGAAGCAACATTCAAGTAACCAAATGACTTGGTTAGCATGACTGTCAAAACGAATTGCGATAGCAACAGACAGATCCCTCTCATAGGAGCCCATGAATATAATACCGTGCATGGACAAATAGGCCACAATCTGTAGTGGAGAAGGGTCGTGATCTTCATTTCAAGAAGGCCCTATTTCTACCACGAACCGCTACTACGATTTCGAATGGATGACCATGCAATGGGATCTCCATTACCCGACGACAAAGAAAAAAACAAATCGGTCGGTGCTGGAATACAACAACGATACACAGGAATAGGCTGGTGTCAACTTGAAATGAATATCACAATTATGTTGTTTCTTCCCAGAGAATCCCTTGAGAAGCGATTCAATTTACTCTCTCTAAGATCACCCGACTCTGTGCAAATAAGTTTATGCATTCTTAATCACTTGAATATCAATTCCCCTCTTAAATAGATATGAAGAGATTAGATTTATATATGCACCATTATTTGCATGGATATAAAAGCATGAATATCCAAGATTCATGATTTTGGACCAAGATTGCCACTCGATTCACATAAGCAGGAATTATTGATTGGGTTTTTTAGAGTTTTGAAGGCCGTGTTGAGACGTTGAACCTTTTACCTCTCCTCGCTATTGATCCGGTGTGGCCAAGAGAATGGTTATGCAAGCACTGAAATAATTCTATATATGGATCCTTCACATCATTGATATGTTACCAGGGCTTCGCGTCTTCAATAGTGGAGGAAAATTAGAGAAGAAAAAATGCCCAGAGTACTAAACACAATGAGGGAATAGAGCTTCAAAACAGTGGTTCTACCTCAAAAGAGGGCCTCTCATATTTCCAGTTTCAGAAGCTTCTTTAGAGTAGTCAATTTGCAGAGGGTGCACATATCTTATTCAATTGCCCATATCTATAGATACCCGAGATAAGCTTTCCAAGATGGAAAACATAGATCTTGCTGGCAGAAAAACTTTGTTGCGTCGAGTGGAAATCTTAACAGCCGACGCTCCTCCGCTGGTTGTTGTGCTGCACAAAATTGAAGAGATGGGATTCTCGGTGAAGCATGGCTATTGGATAGGGACACAATGAAGTTGGGCGAGGTTATGATGATAGGGCCTAACATTATTTTAACTATTTCACTGTGAATATAACAAAATATGTATCAGAACTTAAGAGACAATACTACGTCTTACATGCATATCAAAGTGGTGAATGTTACAATCATATCTGGCGATACCATTCAGATATACAGGATAAACCCTTAAAAAAACATATTCTTCAAAAAGCAACAGATCTGGATAACACTCACTATAACAAAATATGTATAAGAACTTGCGAAACAATTGCTTGCATGCATATCAACGTGGTGAATGTAACAATCATATCTGGCGATGCCATTCATAAAATGGCTCGTTTGGCAATTTCACAGGTTTGAAAAAACAAACAGTACTTCCAAAGAGTGACAATCATATAACTAGCTCTTACATTACAGTGCCAACATAGAAAGCTGTTGTAAACTTAATTCTTGGCTCTCACTGAGATTATTACGAAGTGAATCGCCCCGGAAGACGTGTAAGATACGGAACATTCAATAGAAATAGTATTGCGAAAGTATAGGGGAGAGAGTTCTATAGTTGAACGGGAACCGGTAGTGGTGATAGAACCGGTGACTGTTACAACCCAAAAAGTGACCAAGAAAATGCCAACTGTCAAACACATATAATTATATAAATAAGAAAAAAGTTTCCTATTTAAGTTCATTAAGTGTCATTATGTACAGTAGGCCCACAACTGTCAACTATAGGACAAAAGGTTGACAACTGAGCAGTCTTGACAAAACCAAAATCAAATCCATCATGTCCCTTCCAAATCCCAACATGCACTGACACAAACATCTAATTGGACCTCATCACTCCCCAGCCAGCCCAATCTACAAGGACGGATTGCCCATCACATGGACCCCATCGAACAAGCTTCAGGGTACACCCAGACCAGCATCGAGAATCACTTAACCACCAAGGCATCCCACCTGCACATCTATCAAATGTCACCTGCATAATAAATGGGGAATGAGTGTCAGCTCCAGGTGCATTGCTGTTCAACAAAGTAGCCCAATCAATGCAATTAATGCTGCCAACTCCATTAAAATCATCAAATCAACTAGAAAACCAAACAGAAGCATATGTCCATAGGCATTTCGAAGAGCACATGGATCGACAAAGCCCCATTGATGGCCATTGGATCGAGGCCAACTCAATCTTGAGCCACTCATCCAACTCCAGCCAGTTGCAATCCATGCCTTCTCAAACTTGCCAATCAAATCAAACACCAAAATGCTATAAAGACACTACAACCTTCAAACAAACTTCATTTTTTCTGCTATTCGAAATTCCCAGACCTTGTTAAACTCACCTCTATTTCCAAGCATCAAATTTCAGAGTCCAGGCATTGAATTCAAGCAAAACACAGTTGCAGAGTTAATTCAAGACAACATTCAGAGTTCAAGTATTGCATTCAAGATAAACTTGTCTTTCAATAATGTTTTCAAGTAGCCAGACTATATCTAGTTTTATGCAAGAACCTGCATTGAACATGTAAATCACATCAAGAGATCCTTTTGAATACTCCAAATCCTAGGGTCGTTTTAACACTTTGTTTCAACACAGCTATTATAATATTCCAGATCCCTGTGAATTTACACAGCTAGTTCTATCTCCGTAGGTGGGAGCACTGTTATGGTTTTTGGTTTTTAATGGAGCACTGTTATGGTTTTTGGTTTTAATGCATTCATGGCAAGAGTCAGCACTACTCGTGCAAGGAGGTCAAGTAGGAGACTCAGCAGGGGTGCCCAGCTACGATGCACCTCGTCCGATGAGGACATAGCACATGATGCTGATAATAACAATGCACACAGAGATGATGAAGAGGCAAATGATGCAGAGCGTAGTGGTGTTATTCCATCATCAACCACAGTTGAAGAGGCAAATGATGCAGATCCTGGAGGTGTTATTCCACCATCAACCACAGTTGAAGAGGAAAATGATGCAGATCCTGGAGGTGTTATTCCACAATCAACCACAGTTCAAGGTGCAACTGCCAGCAAGAAGATTAGTGCCATCAGAGGATGGACACAAGAAGACATGAAGGCTACCATAGATGATATAGAGTTCAATGGTTTTTCTATCAGAGCAGCTGCTAAAAAACATGGGATTCCACCAACATCAATCCATTACTGGATAAATGGCCTGACCCATACCAAGCGAAAAGGACCTCTTACAGTGTTGAGTGCAGAAGAGGAAGAAGAAGTTGTGGTTTGGTGTGAAGAGATGGCTCAACTAGGCCATGGTCTGGAGTTGGTTCAACTCAAATCCACTGTTGCACAAATCTGTCAAGGGAGGCCAAACCCCTTCAAAGATGGATTTCCAGGAAAATCATGGTGGAGAGGATTTAAACAAAGGCATCCAAAACTTGTGTTACGCACAGCAGAGGGGCTTGACATGGATAGGGCTTTCAATCTGCGCCCTACAGTTGTGACCAAGTTCTATCAGACACTCTCTGATGCATATGAGAAACACTCATACAGAGGAGACCATATATGGAATTGTGACGAGACTGGATTGCAGGCAGGGAGGAATTGTGGCATGCGGGTAATTGCCAAGAGAGGGAGCAGGAATGTGCCCAAAATTCTGCCAAAAAGTAGGGAGTGGATAACTATTCTTTGTTGTGTCAACGCAGTTGGAGCATCAATTCCAGGTTTTTATCTGTTCAAGGGAAAGAATCAACTCAAAAATTACATTAAAAACTGTGAACCTGGCGCATGCATGGCTGCACACCCCCATGCTTGGATGACAAAAGAACTGTTCTTGAGTTGGCTTTGCCACTTTGCTTCCTCTGTCCCTGGCGGTGTTTCACCTGAAAACAGACACCTTTTGATTTTTGATGGCCATGGCAGCCACGTTGCTATACAAACCATTGAGGAGGCAAATAGGCTAGGCATTGATCTGTTGACACTGCCTGCACATACCACCCACAGGCTGCAACCTCTAGATGTGAGTGTGTTTGGGCCTTTCAAGTGTTACTTTAGGTCTGAGAGAGCGTCCTGGATGGCAAAGAACCCGGGGGTAGAGGTGAAGAGGTTCGAATTAGCAGAACTTGCAAGCAAAGCTTTTGCTAGGGCACTCACAGCATCAAATATCAAGGCTGGTTTTAGGCGGACAGGAATATGGCCTTTCAATTCTGATGCTCTTCAACATGACACGGGATGTAGTCATGCTTTTGATGTTCAGGGGAGAGAGGATGCAGATGCTGCAGATAACATCATATCACTCTCTCAAGGTCATTGCCAACCACTGGATGATGACAATGAACACGTAAGTGAAATTCAGTATGGAACCGAACCTGTTGGGGAGAATATAGAAGCTGTTGGAAGGACATAAACAAAATTAGATGGCCAAGGGATTGTTCATAACAACGTTGCTGATTTGAGTGTGAATGGAGGTGACCAAGCAATGGTAAACAACAGCGAGGAGTTTACATTTCCAAGCCAGCCAGAACAACCCGAGTGGTTGGTAGAGGCGATGAAAAATATGAACAGACACATTGTCACCCCCATCAACGATGAAAGCCTTAACCTGCCTTCGATGCCAGCAGTCCTTAACAATGAAGCTGTACATTATTATGTGCCACTTGGGGGTGGTGGAGATGAGATTGAAAAAAATGAAGATATAGTGGACCAAGAAAATGATGATGAGGCACTCCCACCAAATGAGCCACTACTTGGC
Organism: Larix kaempferi; assembly: GCA_027924585.1. Lineage (NCBI taxonomy): Eukaryota > Viridiplantae > Streptophyta > Pinopsida > Pinales > Pinaceae > Larix > Larix kaempferi. The sequence continues at coordinate 8,080,836 of BSBM01000437.1, forward strand.
CAGTTCCTTAAGTTGGCAGTGGAGAAATTTGCAACTCAACTATCTAATCCCACTGCTGAGCATCTTAGATTAAGCAGGAGCTCACAACTACTAACATCAGAGGACTACATCACCCTACTGATTGAGGCTGAGCACAAGAAAAAGAAGATGTAGGATTTAAAAGAGAAGAAGAAGGCCCTGGCAAAGGAGAAGAAGGAAGCAAATATTGTTGCAGCAGAAAATCGAAGGAAGGAAAGGCTTGTAAGAGTGAAACAAAGGGAGGAAAGAGAGCGACGGAAACAATTGGCAAGGGAGGAAAGGGAGCAAAGAAAGGCAAATCAGAGGAATCCAAATGGTCTGGAGAGGATAGAGGTGGTTGACAACCCATTGGATCAGTTTTCAGAGAACAAAAGATTATTCCAGGACCTTATTAACATACAGATACCCCAATACCACCAGGCAGGGGGAAATACTGTGTATGCCTTCCAAACTCCAGTGAACCCAGGGCAATTAGGCTCAAGTCATAACTATGGTTACTCAATTCCTCCTTGGCTACAAGGAGCAACCTGTCCCGCACCAAATGTTTGCAGCTCAACACAACTAGGTCATGCATCAGTATCTAACCCAACTAGTTTGGGTAATGAAGGCAGTCAACCTCCTCACACATAGGGTTTTTTGTTTGGCGAATGATAGATGTTTTGTGTTTGGCATACACATATGAAAGGAAGATTTTGTTGCTGGGGGGAATTTTGGGTGGTTTCCTAAGTTTTTGTTTGATTCCAATCTGACAGTGGATATATGTTAGGCATAACCACAGTAAATGTATAAAGTCCCAACCCACCCTGGACCAACCATATGTATAAATCTCGAATTGCTACTATGTTGAACAAGAATATGCCCTTTATGTCAAGTACTGTTTTCTTCATGTCTCTGTCTATTTACTGGACTACATTCCTTACTAAAACTGATTGCTATATTTCTTGGTTGGCAAACTAATTTGAATGTTAAACTAAATTGGATGGTAGACCAACCTGATTGAACATTTAAATTGAATGCAAGTTTTTTCTGAATGCAATACTGACTTGAATGCAAATCGACTTGAACTGGATTGATAGTAAGCATTGCAAACAATCACCGAGCACACAGTTAAAGATTACTTAGGTTAGAGCACACAGCAAGAATGAAAGCAGGTGGTATCACTAATTCCATGTTGCATATTGCATTACTGCCGGAAGAGTAATGACAAATTTTTAAATGAGAACCAAAATTCTAGAAAAATACAAAATGAGGGCTAACTGTAGATGGGACAAACACATATGCATGTCCAACATTCAAATACTCCTTCATATTCTCTCATACTCTCATTAACAACCCTAATCAACTCCAATAAGAAATTAACAACCATTCCTTAAGAATTCAAGCAATCACTGAAAGCAATATAATCACTGAAGGGTTTAATGGAGCACTGTTATGGTGTTTTTTTATGTCAGAATTTCCCGTAACCTTCATACCATTAAACCATATCTGAATTTTCCATAACCATGAAACCTTCTCTCAATTTTAAAATATACTAAGTTATCAACCAATGAAACAATGAAACCATATGAAACCTTAATCCTATAATGAACTCCATTAACAAATTAACAACCATTCATTGCGAATTCAAACAATCACTGAAACAGTCACTGATCCATAGCAAACCCTAATTAGCATGAATGGTTGTTAATTTCTTAAAAGGTTTCATGCCTCCAAACCCTAATTGCAAATTCATACAATCACTGAAACAATCAATGAACCATAGCAAACCCTAATTTGTTAAAAGGTTTCATGCCTTCAATTCATAGTCCAACTTATTCATCTAATTCGCATGCCCAAATTATTCATCTCAAGCATGCATCAATCCTATAATCAACTCCAATAAGAAATTAACAACCATTCCTTCAAAATTCAAGCAATCATTGAAAGCAATATAATCACTGAAGGGTTTAATGGAGCACTGTTATGGTGTTTTTTTTTATGTCAGAATTTCCCGCAACCTTCAAACCCTAATCCTATAATCAACTCCATTAACAAATTAACAACCATTCATTGCTAATTCATACACTCATTAAAAATCAATTTCGACCATAACAATGCTCCATTAAAAACCAAAAACCATAACAGTGCTCCACTAAAAACCAAATACCATTACAGTGCTCCATTAAAAACCAAATACCATTACAGTCCTCCATTAAAAACCAAATACCCTAACAGTGCTCCATTAAAAACCAAAAACCATTACAGTGCTCCATTAAAAATCAAATACCATAACAGTGCTCCATTAAAAAGCAAATACCATTATAGTGTTCCATTAAAAACCAAACACCCTAACAGTGCTCCATTAAAAACCAAATACCATTACAGTGCTCCATTAAAACCCAAAAACCATTACAGTGCTCCATTAAAAACCAAAAACCATAACAGTGCTCCATTAAAAACCAAATACCCTAACCGTGCTCCATTAAAAACCAAAAACCCTAACAGTGCTCCATTAAAAACCAAATACCATTACAGTCCTCCATTAAAAACCAAATACCCTAACAGTGCTCCATTAAAAACCAAAAACCATGACAGTGCTCCATTAAAAACCAAATATCATAACAGTGCTCCATTAAAAACCAAATACCATTACAGTGTTCCATTAAAAACCAAACACCCTAACAGTGCTCCATTAAAAACCAAATACCCTAACAGTGCTCCATTAAAAACCAAATACCATTACAGTGCTCCTTTAAAAACCAAAAACCATAACAATGCTCCATTAAAAACCAAATACCCTAACCGTGCTCCATTAAAAACCAAAAACCCTAACAGTGCTCCATTAAAAACCAAAAACCATTACGGTGCTCCATTAAAAACCAGATACCCTAACAGTGCTCCATTAAAAACCAAAAACCATTACGGTGCTCCATTAAAAACCACATACCCTAACAGTGCTCCATTAAAAACCAAATACCTTAACAGTGCTCCATTAAAAACCAAAACCATTACAGTGCTCCATTAAAAACCCAATACCATAACAGTGCTCCATTAAAAACCATTACAGTGCTCCATTAAAAACCAAATACCATAACAGTGCTCCATTAAAAACCATTACAGTGCTCCATTAAAAACCACATACCCTAACAGTGCTCCATTAAAAACCAAAAACCCTAACAGTGCTCCATTAAAAACCAAAAACCATTACAATGCTCCATTAAAAACCAAAAAAGCTAACAGTGCTCCATTAAAAACCAAAAACCATTACGGTGCTCCATTAAAAACCAAATACCCTAACAGTGCTCCATTAAAAACCAAAAAAGCTAACAGTGCTCCATTAAAAACCAAAAACCATTACAGTGCTCCATTAAAAACCAAATACCATAATAGTGCTCCATTAAAAACCAAAAAACAATAACCTACGACGTCGTTTGAACAGGCAACCGGACCCAAACAAACCGAACACAGACAGAGAAGGCAAGCAAATCACACCGAGAGAGTGGTTGTGTTGAAAAACACAATGCAAGTGAAGCCGGTAGGATCGAAATCCTACCACGTTTGCTGAACAGGTGGCCACCGCCGAGCACGAACCAGGAGCGGAGCAGGTACCAAGAGCCGAGGACGAACCAGGAGCCGACGACGAAGCAGGAACATGAACACCAGGAGCAGAGGATGAACTAGGAGCAGCCCGCAAACAAGCAGGAACAGGGCCGAACCACCGAGGAACCCACGCCACAGACCACGAACACAACAACAAAACCACACCAGTTATCCAACGCACGGCGACGACCATGGAGGTAGGCCACTCCACCACGAGCTTCGAACCAGTTAACAACAACAAACATCTATGCTCAAACAACCACGACCTCCGCGCGAACAACAAACGTATGCGGACCAGAACACCCGGACAGAGCTTCCAAGCAGCGGCCTCATCAAACAGCAATAGGAGGCGGCAACGGAGCAGCAGTGGAGCCATGGTGGACAGCTAATTGGGTGGCCGAACGCTCACCTTCCAGCCCCGAGCAAGAATGAACGGGCATCGGGAGCGATTGCAGGGAAAGGGACAGTTGGCACGCGTCCCGAGGTGCCATAAAGCGCATTAAAGCGCTAGCTACCCGGGACGACGTGGAGCAGCCGCCTGCAGTGGTCTGGCCCTCGACGAGTGGCGTCCGTGTGGCATCCCGGGTGGCCAAAGTGGGGCCGAACCACTTCTGGCCTCCCTCCTAGTGCAAAGATCTGTGAAATTCTTGCATGGTGGAAGAAACTGTGTTAATGGAATGAAAACAGGACATAATATTATATGTTAAGACTTTGTCCATTGCGTACTCGTGAATTGATGTGAGTGTGGGTCAGGACTCAACCCTGACCATAAGACCATCGACCCTGCAGCTAGATTCCTTTTGCAAGACATTATGAAGCAATGGGAGACCGTACGAGCGACGGGATGGGAGACCGGACAGGCACGGACCAGGAGGATGACAGGACCAGGGACACGCGGCGTCCAAAACCCCACACCAAATTACGAGGCATTAATTCAAATACAAAACATTTGAAAACTTTGGAAAAAATAAAAAATTTAGTTGTGTACGGTCAGACTAATGTGTCCGAAATGGACACAAGATGTCATGGACCATAGTTGTTGGACTAGTTGGACAAATAGTCATCGGATTAATTTTCGGGCGGTGGGAGCAAGGAGTGGAATAAATTGTTCACTTTGGAACACCATGGAGTTTTACTCCTGCTAGTAGGAAGCTTTGTTCTAATGGAATTTTGAGGGTTGTATTTACACAACGCTTAATATATGGAGATATTCATTATTAATGCCCGATAATGTTTTAAATTTAAGATAATATTTATTATCGGACATTATTGTTATAATAATATTTTTTAAACGCAAAAATCAAATTTATAGACATTCGCAATCTCATTTTTCGTTTGTGTGGAAGTATGGCCGACCATTAGTGAAATGCCTCTTTTATATACGTAATTAGACCCGATGTGGGCGGGAAAATGCTCCGCACCTTTTTAATTGAATGACTTTCCATAATTGTGGCTCCGCTAAGCAATTTTAGTTAATTCCCTAAATATAAATGCAATTTATCGAACCCGGTGGATGATTCGTCAAACCCCCTACAAACAAGGATTCACTTTAGCAAAACACGCATCTAAGACGGTTTTTCAATTCACGGACAATCGGAAAAACCAAACGGGTCAGATTACATCAATGCCCTTAATACTTTTTGGAAAGAAGACTCGGCCGAAAAAGCCTACACCATTAATGTTTGTGGTGGGTGGCAAACAATGTGGCTTGGATGAATTTGCGTAGGAAGAGAATTTCCCCGTTGGATGAAGAGAATATTCACTGCCTTACTTAGAGTTACAACGTTAGATCACATGGAAGGACAAATCATCTGACATGTACTTCGCTATGACAAATGGATCCTTCATTTATTTTGCCAGGGTGTTGCAGCATAAGTTTTGAACGAAGTTTGTACTGGGATATTTCTCTAGAGGTTGGGCACGTTCTCCCTAGTCACACATTATATATAGATTTGGTGCCACAAATGTTGTGGAGTCCATACCATAAATGTTATAGCTTAAGTAAAGTGTAAACTATACAAGTGACAAATTTATAATTCTTTTAAAATTTTATTTTTTATTTAAAAAAAATCATATCCAAAATTCATAAAACATTAGATAACTTTACAATTAAAAATTCAAACTGAAAGCTATAATCCCTGCCTTGGCACTATAATCCTTGCCTTGGCACTGACTAATAAACAAAATAAAGCACATAAAACAATATAAAAAATGAAAGAAAATTATTTTAAGTTACTCAACTTCAAAAATTAACACAAACCACTATACCAACAATGAAACTCATTATTTAACTTAAACAAATGAAAACAAATGAACGTGTGCATTCTATATCAAAACACTCTTATTATTATTTTTACTGTATTTTATTACTTTAAATATTGTTTTCCTGTTCTTATGAAATAAAAGTTACCAACAATGAAACTCATTATTTACATGTAAGAACTCAAACAAATGAAAGTCTGCATTCTATAAAAAGACTTTTATTATTTTTTTAGTTGTCTTTTTATTACTTTATATATTGTTCTCCTGTTTTTATGAAATAAAAGTAAAAATGAATGTTCTTATGAAATAAAAGTAAAAAGGAATTTAATAGAGAAAGCATTTAAAAAAAAAATACAAATAAAGAAGGCATAAGATATTTACACACGAGAGCGTGAGTAAAAAAAAAATATAACATAACATAAATAGCAGAGCATGGTAACATTTACATATGTATAAGATTACAACTAGGCTGGTGCAAGCTGATGCTGGCCACTCATGACGCGTTAGTCGCAATGGACTCTTGGAAAAACATAAATATGAATGTCAAAAAGCAATATTAGAGCTACCTACACAACTTTTTGGAATATGGCGCAAGAAGATGAAACGTAGACAATCGGATTACCTTCTGGAATATATAAATATTATTTATGGAAATTAAGTATAACTCCCAAAAAATGGGGTTCTCCTAAGGTTGGTATGTTATTTTTTTAAGAAAACATAATAAATATGTTTGCATTAGTTCCCTGGTTTCGTATGCAAATGGTGGAATTTTGTGAAAAACATTATATACATTCGTAGATAACAGGCCATTCTAGTGCAGCGCTATTTTTCCATATTTATTTATTTTAATTTTAATTTTTTTTAATTAAGGAAGTCAGCCAAGCCCTAGAATGACTAGGTCAAGCGTTAGTCCACAACATCATGGTCTTAACATAATCAATGAACCTTTTATTTTTTTAGGATGTAGGACTTCGTGTGTAATTATGTGGGTTCTTTTCCATTTTCAAAATAGGCGAGCCAATCAAAAGTTATAGACGAAAGAGTGATTGTAGTGTATGCATTTATTAGTATTCACATACACCTACCTACTTACAGGTACTAGGGTGTTTCCGAATTCCATTTCCTTGATATACATGACCTACCCATTATTAACATTGATACTTTTCTCTCTTCATACAAAGATTGTTATGTGCTAGATAAATATCTATTAAGTCACTTTACCTTGCCCTATATGCATGAATTCCTTGTGATGTCTAGTGCTTAAGTAGGGTTTGATATTGCCACCTCTTCAATATTATAACTTTAATCATTAGTTTGAATCTACGAGACCCTTTGGGGAACCCTCCTACTTACTAGGTTTTGTCTTGGGATCCAACCTTCTAATTTGGCCCATAGTTAGTTGGAGTGCTTAATTTTGGTTTATCAACAACATAACTCTAGGAATGATTAAAATGGGTCACTCTACGTCAAACCTTGATTCCCCCTTCTTGATGATGATGATAATGACGATGATGATGATGATGATGTTGATGATGAAGATGATGACCAAGATGATGATGAGGATGAGGATGAGGATGATGTTTGCCCAATTTGTTCAATATTTTGATTCCTGAGATCTAACAATTACTTTGTATTTAGTATGCTCATTTTCTTATTGCCAAATTAAAAAATGAGTAGTTTATTACGGTGGGTTTTTGGTTGAAATCCGGTAAATACTTTTTTGTAAAATCCGATTTTGGAAGTGTTTCAATTGTGTTTTTGAATCCATAAGTAAATTCAGCACCCTCAAATACCCCATGGTACCCAAATTATGTAATTTCCATAACTAATATATGTGATTCTAAGATTTTTTAAAGATTTCCAACGAGACTCCAAACAAAATAAAATAGAAAATATGCTCGCAAAAAGTTAAAAACTTAGAATATTTAGACCACACCATTAAAAAAGATGATAAAAATGGTCACTAATTCTAGTCCTAAGAGATTTAGTACAGTCTTTTGTTACTACCAAATTAAACAAGTGAAATGGCTGCAAAGCAGCTAGTCCCTACCTTAGTATGCTGGATTAGGTCATTTGCAATAAGTATTGTGAGAAGTAAATGTGAAACCGAATTTAGTTTACTGACTTTAGTGTTAGAGTTAGAACTAGTGATGGGGGTGGTGATGTGGAGGATAGATAGAATGAGGCAATGTTGGGAGGCTTGGTCTATGGCAGCATGACTCAGGCTTTGTCGACCCTTTTGGTAGTCTTCCATCCATGCATTGAAAGTTATTTCCATTCATTAGCTCTTTAGTGTTAGAGTTGGCACCAACAACTTCAGTGTTAAATTTAGCAAGTAGCTTCAGGTTGTTTATTAAAACCATCTATGTTAACAATATAATTGTTATCATTAATGTTGATAACAATGTTATAATGCCAACATTACTATAATATTTTTTAGATGGAAGAACCTTAATGAAAAATACATTTTTATTTAATAACAACAATACATATTTGTGATATATATATATATATATATATATATAATAATTATAGCATTTTTTAAAATAACTCATATAATTATAATTATATAAATAATATAAATATATAATATAGTTAATTATTATAAGGATTAATACGAGTGTAAAAAATAAATTAGAGATAAGACCCACTATACAAACAATTGACCATAGTTGTTGGACTAGTTGGACAAATAGTCATTGGATTAATTTTCGGGTGGTGGAAACAAGGAGTGGAATAAATTGTTCACTTTGGAACACCATGGAGTTTTACTCTTGCTAGTAGGAAGCTTTGTTCTAATGGAATTTTGAGGGTTGTGTTTACACAACGCTTAATATGTGGAGATATTCATTATTAATGCCCGATAATGTTTGAAATTTAAGATAATATTTATTATCAGACATTATTGTTATGATAATATTTTTTAAACGCAAAGATCAAATTTATAGACATTAGCAATCCCATTTTTCGTCTGTGTGGAAGCATGGACGACCATTAGTGAAATGCCTCTTTTATGCATGTAATTAGACCCGATGTGGGCGGGAAAATGCTCTGCACCTTTTTAATTGAATGACTTTCCATAATTGTGGCTCCACTAAGCAATTTTAGTTAATTCCCTAAATATAAATGCAATTTATCGAAGCCGGTGGATGATTCCTCAAACCCCCTACAAACATGGATTCACTTTAGCAAAACACGCATCTAAGACGGTTTTTCAATTCACGGACAACCGGAAAAACCAAACGGGTCGGATTACATCAATGCCCTTAATACTTTTTGGAAAGAAGACTCGGCCGAAAAAGCCTA